>CAJVGC010000582.1:43843110-44256246 GCA_910822075.1 Senecio squalidus | reverse complement strand
TGTGAACCCGAACTGTGTAAACCTCTTGGAATCTTGTTGTGCACATATCACCTATTCTGTTATATTGCTCTCGCGTAATTGTTAGCTTGTTCATTTAAAGGAACTCATATCATATTCGCTTCGTGCGTACTAAACCGAAATTCTTGTCTGTTGTAGAACCATGACGCCCTCGCGCTTGAATGCCAACACCCTCGCCGATCAGGTCACGGCTCAGCTCAACGCAGCGATACCTGATTTGATCGCTCAGGTAATCGCCGGGATCAACGAGAGAATCTTCGGGGATGTGAACCCCTACGCCTCTCACCCAGAGACCAATGTCAGTGACTCTCCTACCCTCCCAGCCACCGTGAAGCTGGAGAAAGAAGGAGGCTCCCCAATCAATAGCCCCCTTCCCTCTCCAGTCCCTGTCCCTCGAAGGAAGGAAAGAAAACGGAAGACTAGTTACCAACCTATAGTGAACAACCGCAACAAGAGACAGGCCATCAAACGCCAAGGATACGTCGGATCGCACCCCAAGTGCGACAAGTGTTACCTACACCACTTTGGTGGATGCCCCTCGTGTTTCCTGTGCCATCAAACCGGACACCTCTACCGACGTTGCCGTCGGTATGCGCCGAATCAAGGAAGGAGGTGGATTACTCCTCACTCCGGGAGCAACGGACACCCCAGTGTTAACTGTCCCGTATCCCAAGTAGCGGAAGCCTTCGGTGCCCTCACCATCAATACCAAAGAGTCGAAGCAGGACTCGGGCCCCGCAGGTAAACCCCCCCTAGTAAACCACTCGAGTTGTAATTAAAATATTCATTTCGGAAACTGAATGAGCCTTGTATTCTTAGGAATTAGACTCCCCACTAACTTAAGATCTAAGGATCTTAAGGATGACCTCACCATACCGAATGCATTAATAGTCAGGAGTTGAAGCAAGAGATCTAATCATAGGACACTCCACATGCCTGTCTGATAAAACCTTCCCTATCAACCTAACCCCTATCGAGCCGAAAGGCGTCGACGTCAGCGACAGGATGAACCGGCCTTCCATTCCAGAGCCGAGATCGTCTGTCTTGACAAAATCACTCACACTTCTCTTTCCGACACCGAAACCTTATCGTTCAAGAAGAACAACCCGGACGCTCATTCCGACTTGTGTCGTCCACCAAAAGGCGTAAGTACCTTGATAAGGACTGTGACGCATCCCTCGCTCATGACATTAAGTGTAAGCCCAAGGAGATCTGTATTCAAGATATCCCAGTAGTCTAAGATCCCCCTAATGTCCCTTCCAAAGATTCGCCAGGGTTACTTCCACCCTGACAAGCAGAATTCCAGACTGATCTCACACCTGGTGCAACTCCGGTCGCTAGGACACCTTACCGTCTAGCCCGCCGGAATTGCAAGAGTTGCCCAAACAACTTCAGGGACCCTTCGATCATAGTCTCGTTCGTCCTAGTTCGTCGCCGCGAGAAGCCCCTACGCTCCTCGCTAGGAAGAAAGACGAATCCTTTCGTACGCTCACCGATTACCGTGAACCCAACACTGACCGCCAAGAACCGGTGCCCACTCCCGAGGATCGATGACCTCTTCAATCAGTTGCAGGGAGCAACTTACTTCTCGAAAAATCGACCTCCGCTCGGGCTACCACCAGGTTTGTGTCAGTGAAGCCGACATTCCAAGGACCGCTCTCCGTAACCACCACGGTCAATACGAATTCCTAGTCATGCCGCCCGGTCTAACCAGCGCACCAGCGGTGTTCATGGACTCAATGAACCGAGCGGTAGACCCTACCTGGATAAATTCGTGATCGTGTTCATTAAATATTACCTACTCTAGAAGGGAGAAAGATCGCGCGGAACACCTGAGACTCATTTTAGGACTCGTTCGAAAACAAGTTGTAAGCCAAATTCTCAGAGTAAGAGATCTAGCTCCGAGAAGTACACCCTCTTAATCACGTAGTTAGCCAAGAAGGGATACATGTGGATCCGGCTAAGGAAGAAGCGACTGAGAAATGTCGAGCCCCGACGACTCCTACGGAAGTCCGTTAACTCCTAGTGTTAACCGACAGCCATCGGAGGTCCAACGAGATTTCTCAAAAGTCGCGAAGCCGTTCACGAACTCACTCAGGAGGACAAGACCTTACCTACACCTCACATATAAGACGTAGGAAATGGATCGGACTGCTAAGTAGCTGCGACCGCAAGAATCAAGGGAAGAAACCTTATTCAACCACGAGGAGAAGTTCGAACGCAGACCCGGTAGATTTCACTACCAGGATACCCAAGACGGCAAAAGGTAACGACCCAATTTGGGAAATTGAGGATCGTTCGATTAAGTCCGCTCACTTCTCGCTGAAACGAGGAACCCGCTCAAGGGAGAAGCCCGCACAGAGTTGAATCCACGAGATTCCCTCTCGCCACGGAACACCCCTATCCACCATCTCTAACCGAGATAGTCGTTCACGTCTCACTTATGGAGCCCGTCTCAGAAACCTCTCGGCGCGCGACTGGATCCCAGCGCAGCCTACCACCTTTAGACCTACCACAGGGAGCGACCGAAGACATCCCGCACTCGGCAGAAGAGCTACGCCGATAACCGAAGAAAATCCTTCCAGCCCCAGAGCGGCGAATCGAATCCTTCTCACCGCGTCGCCATGGAAAGGGATAGCCCACTTCGGGAAGCGCGGAATGCCAAGCCCGAGATACGCCGGACCGTCTGACGTCATCAAGCACATTGATTCTGTAGCTTATCAACTCTGACTCCCGCCTGTTCTTTCCAACGCTCGTAACGTGTTCCATGTCTCACACTTGAAAAAAAAAAAATTTCCCATTCGATGAGACCATCGCTCGCCCCACCCGACAAGGTCCAGATCGACAGCAAGCCCAATCTCATTGAGGAACCGCTCGAAGTTGTAGACCGAAAGGTCCAGCAACTCAATCGAAGCGGTGTTCCTATCGTCAAAGTTCGCTAGAACTCCCGACGTGGTCACGAATTCACGTGGGAACGTGAAGACCAGATACGTCAAAAGTACTCTCATTTTCTTTCAAGGATACTTCCACCTGATGTGACGAGTCAAATTTCGGGACGAAATTTCTTTCAACCCGGGGATGATGTGACAACCGTCTAAAAACCAGGAACTCGTTCGGTTATTCTATCGGCGAAATTCTCTAGTTATTCCTTCATTATGTTCACTCGTGTGACAATCGTCCCAAGTTCGGGAAAATCCTTCAGTTACGCCCTCGGTTCGAATCTTTTGTTACTCTTTTGTGTTCTTATTGTTCTAACTTCGTAATTACTCTATCCGTATTTTATCGAATCAAGTGTCGGAATAATCTCCGGAATCAAATTATAAGTCCTAATGCCAATAAAATCACTTTTTGAACTTTCCTAAGTTCATAACAAATCATACTTAAGAACTCTCAATTAACAAAAAGGTCCAACGAAGCAATAACGCAAAACGCAAAATCTTGAAGCTGAAAAATTGCCCGGTGCGCAGCACCTGGCACCAGATTTTCAAAATATTTACAAGTTTAGACTCCGAAACGCCCAACCAAATCAAGGCGGGCGAGGTCGAGGACGTGCATTCGCACTCACAGCTGAGGAAGCTCGACAGGATCCAAACGCGGTGAACGGTACGTTTCCTGTTAATAATCACTATGCATCAGTTTTGTTCGATTCAGGAGCTGAAAGAAGCTTTGTATCCTTAGAATTTAGATCCCTCATTAACTTAGGATCTAAAGTTCTTAAGGATAGCTTCACCATAGAATACGCTAACGGTCAGGAGTTCGAAGCTAAGGATATAATCGTAGGATGTTCCATATGCTTGTCCGATAAAACCTTCCCTATTGATTTAATTCCAATCGAACTGAAAAGCTTTGATGTGATCGTCGCAATGGACTGGCTCACTCGTTTCCGAGCCGAGATCGTCTGTTTCGACAAACTTATCCGCATCCCGCTTTCTGACACCGAAACTCTAGTTGTTCAAGGAGACAAACCCGGACGACCACTCCGTATCGTGTCGTCCATGAAAATGCGCAAGTACCTCGAGAAGGACTGTGACGCATTTTTTGCTCACGTTGTCGAACGTAAACCCAAGGAGATCCGTATACAAGATATTCCAGTAGTAAAGGATCACCCTGAAGTCTTTCCCGAAGATTTACCCGGCCTACCTCCACATCGACAAGTGGAATTCCGGATAGACCTAGTTCCTGGTGCAGCACCGGTCGCTAGGACACCGTATCGTCTAGCCCCACCGGAAATGCAGGAGTTGTCGAAACAGCTGCAGGAACTCTTGGATCAGGGTCTTATTCGTCCAAGCTCGTCCCCCTGGGGAGCCCCAATACTCTTCGTTAAAAAGAGAGATGGATCCTTTCGCATGTGCATCGACTACCACGAACTGAACAAGCTGACCGTCAAGAACCGATACCCACTCCCGAGGATCGATGACCTTTTCGACCAGTTGCAGGGTGCAACTTATTTCTCGAAAATCGACCTCCGCTCGGGTTATCATCAGGTTCGCGTCAGTGAGACCGACATTCCTAAAACCGCTTTTCGTACTCGTTATGGTCATTACGAATTCCTTGTCATGCCATTTGGTTTAACCAACACACCAGCGGTGTTCATAGACTTGATGAACCGGGTGTGTAGACCTTATTTGGACAAGTTCGTGATCGTATTCATTGATGACATCCTTATCTACTCGAGAAACAAGGAGGATCACACGAAACACCTGAAACTCATCTTAGAACTCCTACGAGATCACAAATTGTATGCCAAATTCTCTAAGTGTGAATTTTGGCTCCGGGAAGTGCATTTCCTTGGTCATGTGGTCAACCAAGAAGGGATCCATGTAGATCCGGCTAAGATAGACGCGATCGAGAAATGGCAAGCCCCGACGACTCCCACGGAAATTCGTCAATTCCTAGGGTTGGCCGGCTACTATCGAAGGTTCATCGAGATTTTCTCGAAGATCGCTAAGCCACTCACCGAGCTCACTCAGAAGGACAAGGATTTTGTTTGGGGTACGAAGCAAGAGGAATCCTTCCAGAAACTTAAACACCAGCTCTGCCACACAGCGATCTTGTCCCTACCGGAGGGTACGGATAACTTTGTGGTATTTTGTGATGCATCCCATCAAGGACTTGGGTGTGTCCTTATGCAGAAAGATAAAGTCATCGCCTACGCTTCGAGGCAACTCAAGGTGCACGAACAGAACTACACTCCTCACGATCTAGAGCTGGGAGCAGTCGTATTTGCATTAAAGATCTGGAGACACTATTTTTATGGTACTAAGTGCACGGTCTTCACGGTTCATAAGAGCCTTCAACATATTCTAGATCAGAAGATGCTCAACATGAGGCAAAGGAGATGGATCGAACTACTGAGTGACTACGATTACGAGATCAAGTACCACCCGGGTAAGGCAAACGTAGTAGCAGACGCCCTGAGTCGGAAGAAAAGGGTGAGACCATCTCGGGTTAGAGCATTAGGAATTCAAATTCAAACAAATCTTCAAACGCAAATCGCCGAGGCTCAGCGAGAAGCGTTGAAACCCGAGAACTTGAAGGGAGAAACGTTGCACAATCATGAGAAGGAGTTCGAACTCAAATCCGACGGAATTCATTATTTCAAGGGCCGAGCCTGGATACCGAAATCTGAAGATCTTCGCAAGCTAATTTTTGATGAAGGCCACCGTTCTCGATACCCCATCCACCCTGGATCCGATAAGTTGTACAAGGACCTTAGGGAGTACTATTGGTGGCCGGGCATGAAGAAGGATATCGCCTTGTACGTGGCCAAGTGCCTTACTTGCTCCAAGGTCAAGGCAGAATATCAGAAGCCCTCACGACTGATGCAACAACCGGAGATTCCTATGTGGAAGTGGGAACAGATCTTCATGGATTTCATTACAAAGCTGCCCCGGACGGCAAAGGCTAACGACACAATTTGGGTAATTGTGGACCGATTGACGAAGTCTGCTCAGTTCTTACCGGTACGAGAAACTCACTCAATGGAGAAGTTCGCACAAATATATATCAACGAGATCATCTCTCGCCACGGAACACCTCTCTCCATCATCTCTGACAGGGACAGTCGATTCACGTCCCGCTTTTGGAACGCGCTTCAGATGTCGCTCGGGACGCGACTAGACCTTAGCACAGCTTACCACCCTCAGACCGACGGTCAAAGAGAAAGGACGATCCAAACCCTTGAAGATATGCTTAGAGCATGCGTAGTTGACTTCGGAGAAAGTTGGGACACTCACCTTCCCTTGGTCGAGTTTTCCTACAACAACAGCTACCACGCTAGCATTAAGTGTGCTCCGTTCGAGGCCTTATATGGACGTAAGTGTCGGTCGCCGCTTTGCTGGCTAGAAGCCGGTGATCGACAACTCACAAGGCTCGACATCGTTCAGGAAACCATCAACAAGATCACCACTATCAGAGAACGACTTAAGACGTCCCGTACTCGGCAGAAGAGCTACGCCGATAACCGAAGGAAACCCCTCGATTTCGAGGTTGGCGATCGGGTGCTTCTTAAAGTATCGCCATGGAAAGGGGTAGTTCGCTTCGGGAAACACGGCAAGCTAAGCCCGAGGTATACCGGACCATTCGAGGTTATCCAGCGTATTGGGCCAGTGGCATATCGACTCCAACTCCCGCAAGTTCTTTCCAATGTTCATAACGTGTTCCATGTCTCGCACTTGAAAAAGTGCTTATCTGATGAGACCATCGTCATCCCACTCGACGAGGTCAAGATTGACAACAAGCTCAACTTCATAGAGGAACCGCTTGAAGTTGTGGACAGCGAGGTCAAACAGCTCAGACAAAGTCGTGTTCCTATTGTCAAGGTTCGTTGGAACTCCCGACGTGGTCATGAATTCACATGGGAACGTGAAGACCAGATACGTCAAAAGTATCCGCATCTGTTCAAAGATACTTCTACCTGATGGGACTAGTCAAATTTCGGGACGAAATTTCTTTCAACCCGGGGATGATGTGACAACCGTCCAAAATTCAGGTGATTCTCAGTTAACTTATCGGTTTAAATCTCTAGCTACTTTTTATCGTGTTCATATTGTTCGAGTTCTTAATTGTTGTGTCATTATTTTTCGGAGCCAAAGTCGGAATCAACTTATAAATCCTAACACCAAATAAACTACACAAGAACTTGACTAAGTTCACAACGGAAACTAATAAGATTCTGGTCCCCAACTAACAACAACGGAAAATTTAAAACGTCACCGAGCTGGAAAGGCCCTCCAGCCGACGGGTGAAGGCTGTCAGCCAGCGGATGAAGCCCAGCCGGCGGCTGGATATGGCCAGCCGGCGGCTGAAACCCGCTGTCCAGTGGATGGTGACTCATTTTTGCATGTAATTTGATTGGACCAACATAATTAAACGAGATTGGACCCCATTTATGACAAAATGTAAATCCCTAGGCCAGTTCTTTACTCCATTTTTCACTTCCAACTTCATTTTCAAACACACACACACTAATCTCTCTCTCTCTCTCTAAAATCTCTCTACATTGCTCTCAAGAACTCAAAGAAATACAGAAACATCACACCATTCACAGTCCTTATAACACCAAAAATCATCCATCAAACTTATACAAATCGTCCTAAATCAAAAGGGTAACAAGGAGGAAGCTTAAAATCGGGTTTTTGAAGGAGATTCACACACTTTTGAACCTAGAAACACATCCAATAGTCATCTAAATCTTTCTCTCGGTAAAACTCTTTAAACTCACTGTTATTTTATGAATCTTAACTTGCATGGATGATCTAAAGGTTGGAAAATGGTTTTATAAAAGTTTAAAAACGTTTTCTTGCTTGAAAACAAGTTTTTCTAATAGATCTACAATTTTAACACATAAATCCGAAAGAAACTGTGACTTTTGCTTAAAAATACATATATTTGATAAATAACAGTTTGCATGTTCGAATCTAACACTAAAAAGGGCTAAAAATCGAAAAATAACGAAATCTAGAAACTGGCCGAAGGCCTCTGGCCGGCGGCTGGAGATACTCAGCCGCCGGCGGCTAAAGTCCAGCCGGCGGCTGAGTATCTCCAGCCGCTGTCTGGATCCTGCTGTTCGTGAAAATTGTCGTTTTGAGAACTTTAAACGTAAAAATAAGCTCAAATAAGTTACCACAGGTTGTATATTTTGAAAATCTTACTGTTTTTATTAAAGAAACTGTTTGGGAAAGATTGAGGACTTAAAACATTGTATTATCGTTTATATTGGTTTAAATTGCATGTTTAAAGCGGGAAAGTGTTTTGAAAATGGATCTAATTTTTATAGCGCGGATGCGCTGCCCAAATTTCACCGTAAACTATACTTAAACTCATTAACTTAACCTTTTTGTAACTTAAACTTATTGATCTCGAACATTGACACTTTTTGGACTTAATTGGACTTATCGGACTTTAAAACGTACTCGAACACGATTCATCACATAATTTTTCCGTAATAAGACTTTGGGACAGAATCTTAAGTATAATGATTTGAGGCTTAAACATGTTAAATTGGAACTTAACATAACTTAAATCATACTAATAATATAAATACGTTATTCCGGTGTTTTAGGTCATCGTTGATTCCCGACGCGTTCCGTTCTCTCCGTGCTTATTAGTATCTTTTCTCCGCAACCCGTGAGTTACAACCCCATCTTGTTTTACTATCTTTCTTTTAAATACTTATTTGGGGGAAACATAAGATTATATGTTATGTAACTTTTGAAACTAGTTGCAATTCTTTTGAAACATGTGAAACTCGTATGAACTTTGAAAACTTTGGAACTTTGGAACTTTGGAACTTTGGATACTTTGGGAACTTTGGAACTTTGGAAACTTTGGAAACTATGGAAACTTGTGGAACTAATATGCGTATTATGTGTTATTGCACCTTAATTGGTTAAACTAAATTTAGGATACTTGTTAGCGAAAACTAATCCTTGATGAAAATATAAATTCCGTAAGTGCTTACTACTATTTTCAGAAACAGAGTTCAAATTGCCCTGTTTTTGGTTCGAAACTTTATACACTATTAGCGATAGCCGTTAGTATTATTGGTATCGCTACTTAGGAGAGGTCACTCCTTGCTCAGGGTTCGCGACCCAAGCCCATATTACTAGATTCAGGTGGAAACTCAATAGAACATTTTGGGGCTAGATCTGACCAGACAATCGGTTTAGTGTTGACTTACTTTTATATTATGCCAAGTGATTGATACAAGTTACTAATTTAGTTAAGCACATATTACCTAAGAATATATTATACTTTAGCGATGGATTCCGCTTCAACTTTTATTATACGAGTTCTATTTTTACTTATGTGTGTACGAAACTCTTTTATATATATATTTCTATTTTTGGAACTTTAATCGAAACTCAAAACTGTAACTCACTCACTACGTTATGTAGTTGACACTTTATCTTATGTTTCAGGAAATTAGTGTAAGTGTCGAGATGCATGGCAAGGAAGGGTCGGTTTGGTCACGTGAGGCGAAGCTTGGGAAAGACCCTTTTGTTTTGGGAATTTATTTTGGAAACTTGTATTTTGTACTTAGATTAAACTATTGAACTGCTTGGTTGTTTTCGAATGATGAACTATTTTATTTTAATGCAATGACTTGAACCGTTTATTTTTATTATAACCGTGTAATGATATTCCAGCTCTCACATTCCGTGTTTCCGCTATAGCGGGGTGTGACAAGCAATCCTTTCATTGGTCCTTGGATTAAATCTCCTTCCGGTTTTTTTCACAAACCTCCTAGCACGCAAGGCTAACATGGCCGCTTGCCACTTCGAATCCATCTCTTCCCAGTCGTCTTGATGTATCTGCTTTATGTCATCACTAGTGAGATTTGAGCTTTGTCAGATGAAGGCTTCAAAGGATATTTCTTCTCCAACTTCATGCTTTGTTCCTCGAGAGGTTGTGACAAGAGCAGACATCATTAATACTGTGATTGATGCTGCTTGGTTTATTTGCTTCGACCTCTGATTCAAAGACTCTTAGATCGTTATAGAGATCGTCTAGTTCTATCTCTTCAAGTTTATCTCCTTGTCTGTAAGATACAGTATAGATAATCCATTCCTTACCTAGAGCTCTTATAAACTTTCTATTGATGTCATCTTTGTCATATTGTACTCCTGCACTTATCATCTCTCCTGTAAGATTTTTGTATCTATCAAACGTCTGTGTCATTCTCTCTTTTTTCAAAGCATTGAAATTTTCATATTCCTGCTTAAGAAGAGCCCTTTTGTTCTTCTTGTTGTTCTTTGTGCCACTAAATATTTTCTCTAATGCTTCCCATAAAGATTTTGCATCTTTATATTCTTCAAATTGTGATTGATTCGCATTGGGAATGGCAATCAGAAGAATACTAAGGGTTTTAATCTCCGTTTGTTTTTCTCTTCTCTCCAGATCAGTCAATGGTTGACGAGTCACAACTCCAGGTTGTCCATCAGCTGCAAAGTTGGTAGCTGGCTTGTTACCATTGACAATAACATCCCATACTGTGTAGTCAGATAACAAAATGTGTTGCTTGATACGTAGCTTCCACATATCAAATTCGTTGCTATTAAGTACTAGAACTATGTTGATTGATACGTCAGTCATGATTGTTGATTTGATTCCTTCCTTGTTGAGTCGTATAAGAACTTGTTAGATCGAAGGATCTTGAGCATCTCCTGTGCTCTGATACCACTTGTTAGGATCGAATAAGCTAATATAACTTATAGTTTGCCTTCGTTAAGATCTTGATCTATTAAATAAGTTCAGCAGGGGATGAACACTTTAATATTAACAAGTTGTTAAACAATGAATATTGCAAAAGTATGAATAAAAACGAACAATAATATTGTCGAATATTAAGCCTCAATTGCATTAATCAACGATACTAATACAACGTGTTTTCTATCTTACAAGGATCTATATTTATAGACCTTGAGGCTAGCCTAGATAAACTAGGAAACTACATCATTATCTAAAAGAAAACATAATCTAATTACAACTCTAACTATTAGATTAAACGTGCATGGCAAGATGTTCTTCCGCAGTAACCTTGATCAGTATTAACAATGTTGATCCGTAGTAACATGTCTTCCGTAGTAATAGTTGAACAACCGTACTAACTTGTCTTAGTTTGTCTTCCGCATTAACTAATACTTCTTCAGTATTAATTGAATTCCACATTAATGCTCTACTATCACTATCTAGGAGCAGTGTTAATGAATTAAAACTATTTTGACTAA
Organism: Senecio squalidus; assembly: GCA_910822075.1. NCBI lineage: Eukaryota > Viridiplantae > Streptophyta > Magnoliopsida > Asterales > Asteraceae > Senecio > Senecio squalidus. The sequence goes on along the minus strand of CAJVGC010000582.1, from coordinate 44,244,998 downwards.
GTTATAACCTAACATAGTTGCAACTTTAGTAGGCACTTTTGACGGAGTAACTACTTTAGCTTGTGGTACAACTTTGGAATTTACGTGTGACGATGTAATTACCTTAGTTTGTTTTGCAATTTTAGGAATTATTCGTTTTGATTTCGCAAAAAAATGATCAAATGAGACATCAAAAGTTTCATCAGAATCAAACCATGCATCCATGTCTTGAGCATTAAAATCGGGTTTTGTTGCCAAGTTGGTAACATCTCGTTTAGGTTTAACTGCTTGAAATGTGACTTGTTTTCGAGATTTACTCTATAAGGTTGTCTTTACCGAATCAATCGTTTTGATTGAACTTTTAACCGAACCAGTTTCCATTAATTTTTTCGCGGAATGATTCGTTGGAGATGGAGGTTTATGAGTTTTATCATTAGAAAGAATCGGTTTACAGACACTTGTTAAATCAATTCGTTTTTGCAAAAGTTCAATGGTTTGTTCTTTGTCATTTAGAGCCTTTTGATAAAACATGACCTTTTGATCAAATTGAGTCTTTGTAACATGAGCATGTGAGGAAGTTGACTAATTGGAAATTGATTTTACGTGTTCTTGTAGAATGCAAAACTTTTCCCACAATTTCCCATATTCCAGTTTATCAGGTGATGTTTTTTCAAACGGCGCAATTTTCTCTAAAAAGTTATGTTTTTCATTCTCAAAGTAATTGGTTCTACATTCCAACGCTTGTTCAAGTTCTGAAAATTGTTTTTCTAAAATAAGAGTTGGAACATAGACTTTTTGAAAAACAGCTTGTTTCATAACATCATCGGAATGAAGTTCCTTTTTGGTATAACTTGGAAAGTTATCAAAAGAAAGAGGAATTTTCCTACTTTTGTAACTCTCATTTAACGATTTGTAATCAAAAGATAATTGCGTTATATTGAAAAATGGTCATTTTGTATCCTCTTGTTCTTCAATTTCCTTTGATGATCTAATGAAAGCCATTGTAACATTTGCTTTGCCCAAGGATTTTGTGTCGTAAACACCGGGAGCATGATACATAGCTTTCTTTAGATATTTTGGATTATCATGACCCAACCCTTCCTGTGGTTTAAAAAATCGAAACTCTTTTGGCTTGTTTGGAAAGATGAGTTGATTCGTTTGTTCTCTCAAACCATTTTGCTTTAAAGTTTTAACTTCAAATTCAAGTGGTTGTTCTTTTAAAGAGTTAATTTATGTTTTAAAATCTTCAATTTGTTTTCTCAAAAGCATAAAATTATCGGTAGCACTAAGTTTTTCATTTCTTTCAAAGTGACCATCCGACTGTCCCAGAAGGAATGTGTTGTCCAATTCATTGGAAATTGTGATGTTAAAATGCAATTCTTCCAAATATTGTTCTAGAATCAACGTAGGTGTATAATATAACACTTTCGAAGGTTGCATACTTACATTCTGTTCATTGGAAAACGTAGGTATTGAGTTGTCGGGGTTCCCAGCATTTTAGTTAGGTTTATGTATTAGAAGAGTCTTGTTCAAAATATTTTTTTATTTGTTCCATAACATTCAAAACCCATTGCACATTTAGTTCCCCGTTTACGCTTTACGTCCTCACAAGATTTTTCTTCCGAAATTTCCTCCTTTGAGGCATTTACAAAAACTAACCTATCGGGGTTATCTCCTAATTTGATGAAATCAAAATCGTAGAGGGAGCAACATTTTGATATGGCTCGTTTAGGAAATTTCGGATTTTCAATGAAAGTATCTTCATCAAAACTAGGACCACCCTTTTTAAATGAAATACGTGCAAATTCAAGTTCCCAGTCTTTCAACTTTAAGCCTAATTCCAAATTTTCTTTGGAAATACGTGCAACTTCGCTCTGGTGGAAGCTACTATCATTTATCAATTGTTGACATTTGATAGTTGCTTCACACACACTTTCATTTGCAATTTTCTCATTCATCTTTTGAGCCAAAACATCGTCCGCTAGTTGTTTAATGTTACTTTTCATGCTTGAAAATTCATAAACGTATTTGTTATTTTTCTCAATAAGTTTCAAATTCTTATTTTTAAGGTCTTTAATGATTTTATGTTTGGCACGAAGTTTTGTTTCAATAAGTTTCATTTGAAAAATGGATGTTTCCATTTTAATAGGATCATAGATGTATTGATATACCTCATCTTCATCAGATTCCTCGAAGTCTGCATCTGCCATCAGTGACATGTGGGCAAAGCGTGCACTTGCTTGTTCTTCATTATCAGAATCGCTCATCCAGTGTGAATATTCAGTTAGAAAAGCTTGCCCTTTTTCTCCTCTATCTTCCTTTCGCTTCTCATACAATAGATTGTTGACCTTGATTGTGTGGAGCTTGTGGGGGGTTGTATGATGATCGACCACGATAGTTGTTGTTGTTTTGAGGCCTCTGAGAAGATTGAAATCGTTGACCATTGGACCTTCCAAATTTCTTTTTCTGAACCATGTTGGATATTAAGGCAATCATTTGCGATATTTCCTCCTCAGAAAACGACACAGAATATTTGGAGGAGGATGGTTGAATGTTATGAAGAAACGTCTTTGATTGGGACGATTTCTCATTCTTTGATGATTTCTTTGACATTTCATCGATCTTGTTCAACATTAGTGCTAACTGATCACTTTCCTTCTTTGCCTTAGACTTTGTTTCTTCGATAAGTTCCATAAATTCCTCCTCATTTTGCATCAGGCATTCAAACACATCATGCACTGTAGTTGTCTGAATATTGATGTTCTGCTTTAAGTTTGAGGTGAAACATTTCCAAACTGGCTTTAGTGTATTCATGAATTTCACGTTGGCTTCAAGATGAGTCTTTACAAATCCATTTTTTCTTAACTCATTGAGTAACCCACAAAAGAGATTGTAGATTTGCTCAAGCATCTCTCCATGTTGTGCTCGAAACTCTTCAAATTTATACATAGCCCCAATTATCTTTATACTTTGACCGGCTTTGCTTCCTTGAAGTTGCTTCGTTAGCTCATCGAATATTTCTTTTGCGGTTTTGTGACTATCGATGTTCATGAAGATGACATTTGGAATCGCATTCATGATGTGCAATCTTGCTAGACGATTTGCTTTGTGATAATCCTTTTCCTCGTTCGTCATTTGAGTAAATAACTTCGCGGTTCTAGTCTCACTTTCAGTTCCGTCTTCGTTGACAATCTTTACCATTATTTTCACTGGACCATTCATGATAATCTCTAACATATATGGACCCAAGTCTTTTCGTTCAATGAAGTCCAAAAACCGTGCTTTCCATTCCTCATAGTCACCACGGAAAAGGACTGGAGGTCTTGTTTCCGATTCAATTGACATTTGATCTCTTGACGTCATTATCTAAATTCTTGTTGATCGTTTTATACTCTTTGTAAAAGTTTTAGTTCGTATACTAGTTCGACTTCGTGTAGATTAAATGATGTATTCGAATGAACTATGAATTCTGTTCGTGTGAAATAATTCGTGTATGTTCAAATCCATTTCATGTAGTGAGTTCGTGTGAGATAAATTTATGTTCGTGTTAGGTACTTCGTGTAGGATCAAGTTTGTCTTGGTTCAAATTCTTGATTTTCCGAGATAATTAACGCGTTCGATCTGAGTAGAACAGAGTTCGTTCACCACTTATCCGAGATACTCCTAGAACTTTGTTTGAGAATCCTAGTCGAATGCCTATTCTAACTCACCTAGTTGAATGAACCTGGTCGAATGAACCTAGTCGAATGCTTTGCAAATTACCCTTTACACGACTGATGTTGTTCGACTAGAATGTCACTTTACACGAATACAATGTTGTTCGTGTATGTTGAAAATGTAGTCGAATGGGCTAGTTCGTGTAGGTCTGGTCGAATGAACATGTACTTTTGAGAGTATCCTGCTATGATACCATTTGAAAGAATTAGAATAATGCCAAAAGTGAATTTATTCCTCCCACCCCTTACCTATTTATAGGCAAGGGGGTAAATGTTGATTACATAACAATAGAAACCATAACAACTATTCTAAGTTCTACAAAAAATGACGTCATTCTTCCTCTTTAAAATTGATTATTTCATATTCCCTAAAATTTGAAGGTTCATATTATGCGAAAGTTACATTTAACATAAAAAACCTCACATTAAGTGAAATATGACGTCATCTTTCCCATTATCATTATCCGAACGAAAATGATGTCATCCTTCTTCCTTGCAATTAAATGTTTCTTTTACCCTATACTTGTAGGATACAATTTTGCAATGTTACCTTCAACTAAAGAAAATAAGTCAAATTATACGAAAAGTGACGTCATCGTTCGCATAAATCGTTATTAGAAAAAAAATGAAATCATTTTTCCTCTTTAAAACTGATTATTTCATATTTTATTTGTAGGTTCGTATTACGCTAAGTCTCCTTCAACTAAAAAATAAATCAAATTATTTGAAAAATGACGTCATTCTTAGCATTATCATTATCCGAACGAAAATGACGTCATTCTTCCTATTTGAAATTGAATATTTTTTTACCCTTTATTTGTAGTTTCCAATTTTAAAAAGTTACCTTCAACTTAACAAAAAAAAATTCTAATTGAGCGAAATGACGTCATATTTCGCATTATCATTATCCGAACGAAAATGACGTCATCCTTTCTCCTTAAAACTGATTATTTCATATTATCAAATATTTGTAGGTTCGTATTATACAAAACCACCTTCAACTAAAAAGTAAATCAAATTATGGGAAAAATGACGTCATCCTTCCTCGTTAAAATTGATTATTTCTTTTACCCTAAAATTGTAGTTCCAATATTTTAAAGTTCAACTAAAGAAAACAAATCCAATTATACGAAAATGACGTCATCGTTCGTACTATCGTTAAAAGAACCAAAATGACGTCATCCTTCCTCTTAAAAATTAATTATTTAATATTCCCGAATATTTGAAGGTTCATATTATGCCAAAGTTTCCTTCAACATAAAAAAAACACAAATTAAATTATGCGTAATATGATGTCATCTTTCGCATTATCGAACAAAAATGACGTCATCTTTCTTCTTTGAAATTAAATATTTCTTTTACCATAAATTTGTAGTATACAATTTTGCCAATTTACCTTCAACTAAAGAAAAATAAGTCAATTTATGCGGAAACATACGTCACCTTTCAAAAAATGACCTCATCCTTATAGCATTATCATTATCCGGGCGAAAATGACGTCATCCTTCGTTTTTTAAATTGATTATTTCTTTTACGCTGAATTTGTGGTTTCTAATTTGGAAAGTTACCTTCAACTAAAGACAAAAAAAGTCAAATTATGCGAAAAATGACGTCATCGTTCGCTTATCGTTATAAGCACAAAAATGACGTCATCTTTCCTCTTTAAAATTGATTATTTCATATTCCCTAAAATTTGAAGGTTCATATTATGCGAAATTTACGTTCAACATAAAAAACTCAAATGAAGAGAAATATGACATCATCTTTCCCATTATCATTATCCGAATGAAAATGATGTCATCCTTCTTCCTTGCAATTAAATGTTTTTTTTACCCTATACTTGTAGGATACAATTTTGCATTGTTACCTTCAACTAAAGAAAATAAGTCAAATTATACGAAAAGTGACGTCATCGTTCGCATAAATCGTTATAAAACTTGTCTCTTGTCACACCCCGCTAAAGCGGAAACACGAGATGTGAAGAGCAAAGAATCATTTCACGGGTTATACTAAAATCAATGGTCCAAGTCATTAAATTAAAGTTGGAAAAGTACTAGAGTTCAAAAGATACAACCAAGATTCAACGTTTAAGACAATAATACATAATAAAATGTTTTAATTAAAAATTCCCAAAAGTAAAGGTCTTCTTCCCGAGGTACACTTCACGTAACTGGCTTGAACCGCCTGAGCAATGCCTTTCATAACTTACGCTTAGTTCCTGAAACATGAGATAAAGTGTCAACTACGAAACGTAGTGAGTGAGTTACAGTTTATAAGTTTTGACCAAAGTTTTCCGAAAATGTTCGACAAGTATATATAAGTATAGAGTTTTCTAAAAGAAAGGAGGCGGATAATCAATCGCTAAAAATATACTTATATACTTTCGTAGAAGTTCAAGTCAAAGTTCAATGTTCGTAAAAGTTCAAGTTGTATGGCAAGCAGTAAGTGTAAGTAGTCATTACCTCAGCGGTGGATTAATCCACATGTGTAAGACAGTAAGTGTAAGTAGTCATTACCTCAGCGGTGGATTAATCCACATGTGTAAGACAGTAAGTGGGCATATGCGTAAATAATAATGACTAATGATCCTTGAATTGTACCAACCACTAAGCTTAATATAACGTAATGATCCAATAATAATGACTAATGATCCTTGAACACGCCCCAAAGTTTCAGTCTAAAGATCTAGTTCGTGAGAACTTAGTAATATGTACTCAGGTTGCGATCCACAAGTAAGGAGTTACCTCTCCTAAGTATCGATACCCATATTTACTAACGGCTATTGTTAATAGTGTGTAGGGAATAGTTTCTAAAAGCGGGGGACTTTGCACTTCTTTTCTAAAAATTGGTCGTTTGTACTTACGGAGTTTATATCCTCACCTAGGGTTTGCTCCAAATACAATCAAACTATCATCGTGTAATCAAATATCCAAAGAGGCAAACCTAATTAGTCTAAAGTAAGCCAATCAGAACAAATTATATCTTCTACTCATATTAGTTTCGCAAGGTTTCCAAAATAGTTCCATAGTTCACAAAGGTTCCAAAAGCTCGTACAATTGCGAAGTTCGTAAAGGTTTCCAAAATAGTTTAATAGTTCACAAAGGTTCCAAAAGTTCGTACAATTAAGCACATAAAACAGTTTCATATAGAAGATATCGTTCACAAAAGGTTTAGATCTCATGTTTCCCCCAAAAAGAGTACTTAAAAGCAAGAGTAGAGAGGGGTGTAACTCACAGATTGCGAAGACAAAGGACTCGGAAATCGGTAGGAGCGGGAGCCGGGAATCACGGGACGCCTAATGATACCAAGACAATTCAAATGTTATTATCTTATTATGTTATTATACTTAATACAATACAGATAAGTGTTTAATTAAACTTTAAGTGCCAAGGTTAATATTGTCCAAAATGGTCCGAAACGGTTTATGTTACGTTTTTGTCCGAAAGTCCAATTTTAACGTTTATTATTATCATTTTATAAGTAATTTGGTCGCTGAAGTAGGTTGGCTTTTTCTTACGAAATTTGGGCAGCGCTTCCGCGCCCAAATTTCACATCCAAAAATCCAATTCCAATACCGCTCACAATTTACATACAATACAATATTATATCAAAACTAGTTCATTTAAGTTTAAAAGGTCCATTACAAGTCACCAACATATTACTTTAGTCAAACTCAGTCCCAAAAATGAAAGTTACAAAATGTCAGCAGGTCAAACAAGTTCCAAAATGTCAAAACGACAGATTTTCGAAAAGGTAGCAGACTTGTGCCCCGTCCTGGACATCAGGGACGACGCACAACGTCATTTTCTTCCCGCTGCGTCGTCCTGGACATCATGGACGGCGCACAGGGGGTTTTTGGTGGATTTTTCGAGCAAAAACGTTCATTTTAGCCACGGGTTTCGACATGCAATTAGTCCAAACTAAATAAAATGTCATTTTAACAGTTTCTAAAACGTTTTCATCCATAGAAACATAGATCTAAAGGTTATTTCGGTATAAAAATCGTTTTTGACCATAAACGACATAAATCTTTGTAAAAGCTTGTTTTTAATCCATGGATCATCCATGCAAGATGTTAATTAAGTAAAACAGTAAGTTAAAAGAAATCTACCGGTGGAAATTGCTTGGATGATGATTTGGTGGTGTTTTGAGCTTCAAAAATCTTTACGAAAATGGTCCTTAGCCGAAATGTTTTGGTTCGTCTTGCTTCCTTTGATGTTTGAAAGATTTTTGTGGAGGATTTATGTGGATTCTTTGGCTGAAAATCGCTGGAAGTGATGAAATTTTTTAGAGTGTTTGAGAGAAAAGTGTGTTTTTGTTTTATAAAATGGTAAAATGAAATGAAAACAGACAAAAACAATAAAGAGGTGTGTTGGTACTGCAAAAGCAGTAAATGATGGCTAGAAACCGAGATTGAGTGGTTGATTTTTTTGCCACACAAGGCCTGTGTGCATCGTCCTGGACCTATTTTGTAATAAAATTTGAGTTTTTGCTGTTTTTGCTATTTTTGCTGTTTTTGCGTTATTGTTTCGTTGGACCTTTTCGTTAACTAAAAGTTCTTAATTATGTTACATTATGAACTTAGGAAAGTTCATTAGGTGTTTTCTTGGCATTAGGACTTATATAAGTTGCTCCGGTTGTGATTCCGACACTAGCGCGTTTCTGATAATTGAACAGTTAAAGACAACGGTAGGCAATAAAAGAGACGTAGGGCATAAAATGCATCCGAAATTGGACGGGTGTCACATTTTCCCCGGGTTGAGAGGAATTTCGTCCCGAAATTTAGTTCGTACCATCATGGAGAAATGTTCTTGAACAGATGTGGATATTTCGGACGGACTTGCTCCTCATGTTCCCACGTGAATTCGTGACCATGTCGGGAATTTCCACCGAAACTTGATGGTAGATGTACGAACTTGCCTGGGTTTTTTGACCTCTCCGTTAACAACCTCAAGCGGTTCATTAATGAAGTTGAGTTTGGCATCGATTTTGACCTTGTCTAGAGGGATGACGATGGTCTCGTCAGATAGGCACTTTCAAGTGTGAGACATGGAATCAATGTTGTGAAAATCGCGCCTGAGGCGCGCCTAGGCGCTAAATCGCATGAGGCGCCAAGGCTAGGGATTTTTTTAGGTCGAGTTGCATGACATGCATGAATCGCAAAAAAAGCGCAGTGATACGGGCTTTTGCCCAAAAAAATCGCAAAAAATCGCAAAACGATGGGGAATTTGGAGAATTCGACTGAAATCTCTTGCATTAGTTTCATTAAGTTTCTTTATGAAATATTATCATGAAAATGTGGCATTATGCCTTGAATATTGACACGCTTGCTTTATATTTTGGGTTTAAATTCAAGCTTTATTACATATGTATTAGTTATTCAGTATCTCAATATTATTATGTGCTATTTAAATTGCATAATTTTGACACATATGTTATAGAAAAACATAATATATAGTGTGCGCCTCATGTTTATGAATCCCACGATTTGGTATGCGCCTCGCCTCAAGGCTCATTGACCTCCTTTGCGCCTTAGTGCGCGTTGAGCCTTTCAGAACATTGCATGGAATATACATGTGAACGTTTGAAGGAATCTGGGGTGTTAAAGGCGATCAGCAATCGGACCGATATGTCCTAAGACTCAGTTTGAACCAGTGTACCTAGGACTCAGTTTTCCGCGTTTCCAGAATCAGACTACTCCCTTCCATGGCGATATCTTGGGAAGTACTCTACCTCCATCTTTGGACTCGAGGGGTTTTCTTCTGGTTGGTTACGTAGCTCTTCTGCCGGGTACGGGATGCTTCCAATCCTTCACGGATGGAGTGAGGCGTCGGACCTTGCAAGTTGTCTATCGTCAGTTTCTAGCCGACAGAGCGGTGATCAACGCTTGCGTCCATATAGGGCTTTGAATGGTGCGCACCCGATACTCGCATGGTAGCTGTTGTCATAGGTGAACTCGACATAAGGGGATGCGAGTATTTCGACTTCCTACGAAGGCAACTATACACGCTCTCAGCATCTCTTTAAACGTTTGGATCGTCTTTTCATTCTGACCGTCGGTCGGAGGGTGGTGTGAGGTGATGAGGTCTAGTCGCGTCCCTAGCAATTCTCTGGAGGGCATTCCGAAGAGGGCGGGTGTCACACCCCGCTAAAGCGGAAACACGAGGTGCGAAGAGCAAAGATATCATCACACGAGTTATAATTAAAAACATGCGGTTTCAAGTCATTACGAATAAAACATGAGTTTACAGTTTGAAAATAGCCAAGCATTTAACGAGTACATAACATGATTACATAGTAAATTGTTTAACAAAATTCCCAAAACCTAAGAAATATAGGTCTTCTCCTGATTCTTGAATCCACATGACATGCCTGACCCATCCGCAGTATGCACTTCGTGTCTTACATTTGGTTTCCTGAAACAAGAGATAAAGTGTCAACTACAATAAAGTAGTGAGTGAGTTACAGTTTTCTAGTTCTTGACTAAAACGGTTTTAAGTTAAGTAAATCTATACTTAGAAGTTTCTAAAAGTAGAACAATACTTAAAGAATAGTTTCGATCCAAAAAGTTACTCAAAAGTCAGTTCGAACCAAGAAAGTTGCTTAAAAGATAGTTGCGGAAATCGTATAACCATATACACGCAAGATAAGTAACCTATTGATTGAAATCATGTATAACGACTACTTGGCATAATATAACATAAGTGTTCACACTAAACCGATTAACCAACCGTGAGGCCCCTTACCCCGCACTATCCACGGGGAGTCTTTTCTGATCGATTAATATGTACTTAAGCTGCCGCCTAAGAAAGGAACGGTTATTTCCTAAGTATCGATACCCATAATTATTAAACGGCTTAAAAAAGCTAATAGTGTGTTACGAAATTGGGCACTAATGTTTCCTTTTATAACTGATAGTAGTCACTTATGGTTAGTTATATCCCTCAAGAGTCACATTAGTTATACGATCAATCAAAGTTCATACGAGTGCCGAGTGTGGCATTAAATAAATTTGACACAGTGTCGAGTGTGGCAAAATACTAAATTTGTCACAGTTTTGAACCAGTAAGCCGATTAAAGGTGGCAAACCATTAAGCCGAAAAAGGGTGCAAACCATTAGTTTATTGTATGCCAAACGGGCAAATAAAACTATTTAGGCATAAGTCTCACAAAAACGTTCAATAAGAGTTCAATAGTAAATAATACGTTCCAAGAGTTCATAAAAGTTCCAAGAATTCATAACAGTTCCATAGTTCATTTAGATCTCATGTTTCCCCCAAAAATTATTTGAAAACAGTAAATAAAGTGGGGTTGTAACTCACGGTTTGCGAATGATAGCACAATAGAGAGAGAGCGGTCGGAACGGGTCGAAATGGGTCGGAATCACGGAAGTCCTATAGAAATACCAAGATTTATTAAGTACCGATGTTTATAACCTTGTTAGATAATAAAATATTTTTATTATAAGTGTTGGTTTTTGTTCTACCGAAAATCGGCAGCGCTTCCGCGCCAAACTCTTTAAGTCCAATTTAAAACACTTTCCCGCGTAACAATTTTAATAACCATAATTCATATATTTATACCAACATAAAATGATGAAAACCTGTTCAATTAGTCCCTTTACATGTAAGTTTAGCTCTTTACAAATTATAAGACTCGGTTTGGTGTAATAAGCTCAAGGTTGCGTTTAGTGGCGAAAACAACCCATTTCCTAGAATTTGGGTCAAGAATGCGCCGCATAAAGGTCCTTATGCACCGCATTTGGACCTCAGATTTCTGGGAAATCCGTTTTGTTGCCCGAAAACGTTATTTTGGTTGTGGATTCCGACATGCATTCATAGATTCATATAAATACTTGATGTTTTATAGTTTCTTTTGTGTTTTTAGCCACAAAATCATGGATCTAATCATCCATTTCATGCAAACCCGTTTTTGTTCAAAAATAGCCACAAATCTTTGTAAAATTTCATTTTTAGTTGTTGGATTGCACATGAAACAAGTATAAATTAAAAAGACAGAGGATTCAAAAGGTTTATCCGAGTAGAAATTGATTTGAAGGTGGTTGAAGTGATTCCTTGGTGATTTCGACCCAAAATAGCTTAGAACTCGATTTTTAACCCAAGAAATGCAAACCCCTTTCTTCCTCCTTGATTGATGAACGATTTGTGGTGTTTTGTGTGACTTATTTTTCTGTATTTTGAAGTAAAATCACTGGAAATGATAATGGAGTGTGTGTGGGTTCTTGAGGAAATTAGTAGAGAGAGAGAGCTTAGTAAAATGAGTGTGATTGTGTGTGTTTGTAAGTGGTGTGTTTGTGTTAAGTTATTGTAGTCATAAAAGATGTTTACTGGACTCTTAAAAAGGCTTTGGGCTCTAAAAACCTGGAGTAAAACGTTGGGTTAAAGTTTAGACCCGTTTAGTTAAGTTTTGAAGATCACAAAATATTGCTGAACTAGCCCTGAATGCGGCGCATAAGAGCATCATGCGGCGCATTTGGGGCCAGTTTCAGCATCGTTCGTTCCATTGTTAAGCGTTTTCGTTAGTTGAAAGGTTCCAGTTATTTTAGATAAGAACTTAGACAAGTTCACTAGGTGTTTTCTTGGTATTAGGATTCATTTTTGTGACTCCGATTTCGATTCCGACACACACAAGTTTACGAGACAAGTAAGATAAGATCAATTTTCTAATTTAACTCAAAGATAGAGAATGCGGTTTTCACCTGAAATAAGACGGTTGTCACATTCTCCCCGAGTTGAAAAGAATTTCGTCCCGAAATTTAGTTCGCCTCATCGGGAGGAAGGATCTCTGAACAGATGTGGATACTTCTGACGAATCTGGTCTTCACTTTCCCAAGTGAATTCGTGACCTCGTCGGGAATTCTACGGAACTTTGACAATAGGGATACGACTTTGCTTGAGTTGTTTGACCTCTCGGTCTACAACCACAAGCAGTTCTGCGATGAAGTTAAGCTTGTTGTCGATATGGACCTCGTCCAGTGGAATGACAATGGTCTCGTCCGATAAGCACTTTATCAAGTGCGAGACATGAAAGACGTTGTGGACGCTAGAAAGAGTTTGCGGAAGTTGAAGCCGATACGCCACTGGGCCGAGTCGCTCAATTACCTCGAAGGGACCTGTGTACCTCGGGCTTAACTTGCCGCGTTCCCGAAACGGATTACCCCTTTCCACGGCGATATTTTTAATGGTACTCTATCACCCACTTGGAACTCGAGAGGTTTCCTTCGGTTGTCGGCATAGCTCTTCTACCGAGTACGAGATGTCTTCAGCCTTTCCCGAATGGTCGTTATTTTGTCGAGCTTTGTTAGTTGTCGATCGCGAGCTTCTAACCAACAAAGTGGAGACCGGCACTTGCGTCCGTATAAGGCCTCGAACGGGGCACACTTGATGCTGGCATGGTAGCTTTTGTTATAGGAAAACTCGACTAATGGCAAGTGAGCGTCCCAACTTCCTCCGAAGTAAACTACACACGCCCTCAGCATATCTTCAAGCGTTTGAATCGTCCTTTTACTCTGACCATCGGTCTGAGGATGGTATGTAGTGCTGAGGTCTAGTCGCGTCCCAAGCAATTTCTGAAGCACATTCCAAAACCGAGACGTGAATCGACTATCCCTATCGGAGATAATGGAGAGAGGCGTTCCATGACGAGAAACGATCTCGTTAATGTAAATCTGCCCAAACTTCTCCATTGAATGGTTCTCTCTTACCGGTAGGAAGTGTGCGGATTTAGTCAATCGATCCACAATCACCCAGATTGTATCGTTACCCCTTTCCGTACGGGGCAGTTTGGTGATGAAATCCATGAAGATCTGCTCCCACTTCCACATTGGAATCTCCGGCTGTTGTAGTAGTCCAGAAGGTTTCTGATATTCCGCCTTGACCTTCGAGCAAGTAAGGCACTTAGCCACATACAAGGCAATGTCCTTCTTCATGCCCGACCACCAATAGTATTCCCGTAGATCCTTATATAACTTGTCGGATCCCGGCTGAATAGAGTATCGGGATCGGTGGCCCTCGTCCAAGATAAGCTTGCGGAGGTCTTCGGCTCTTGGAATCCATGCTCGATTCTTGAAGTAATTGTGCAGGGTTTCGCCTTTAAGGTTCTCAGGTTTCAATGCTTCCTGATGAGCTTTAGCAATCTGCGTTTGGAGGCTAGTCTGAACCTGAATCCCCAATGCTCTAACTCGAGATGGTTTTGCCCTTTCCTTACGACTCAGGGAGTCAGCTACTACGTTTGCTTTACCCGGGTGGTATTTGATCTCGCAATCGTAGTCGCTTAAGAGTTCGATCAATCTCCGTTGTCTCATATTGAGCATTTTCTGTTCGAGGATATGTTGAAAACCTTTGTGATCCGTGAACACCGTGCACTTAGTGCCGTACAAATAATGTCTCCAAATCTTTAATGCGAACACGACAGCTCCCAGCTCTAAGTCGTGTGTTGTATAATTCTGTTATTGAACCTTCAATTGTCTCGAAGTGTATGCGATGACCTTTTCCTTCTGCATAAGGACACACCCAAGTCCTTGGTGAGACGCATCGCAAAACACTACGAAATTATTTGTACCCTCCGGTAGAGACATGATCGGTGCGTGGCACAGTTCATGCTTGAGTTTCTGGAAGGATTCATCCTGTTGTTCTCCCCAAGTGAAGTCCTTATCCTTCTGAGTAAGTTCGGTCAGCGGCTTAGCGATTTTTGAGAAATTTTTAATGAATCTCCAGTAATAGCCCGCCAATCCTAAGAATTTTCGGATTTCCGTAGGAGGTGTTAGAGCTTGCCATTTCTCAATCTCTTCGATCTTTGCCAGATCGACATGAATTCCCTCTTGGTTGATCATATGGCCAAGGAAGTGTACCTCTCGGAGCCAAAATTCGCACTTCGAGAATTTGGCGTACAGTTTCTGATCATTAAGGAGTTCGAGGACGAGTTTCAAATGTTTCGCATGGTCCTTCTTGTTCCTTGAGTAGATGAAGATGTCATCTATGAATACGATCACGAATTTATCCAAATACGGTCGGCACACCCTGTTCATCAGATCCATGAACACCGCTGGTGCGTTGTTCAGACCAAATGGCATGTCGAGAAATTCGTAATGTCCGTATCGGGTTCGGAAAGCGATTTGGAATGTCGTTCTCACTGACTCGAAACTGATGATAACCCGAGTGGAGGTCGATCTTAGAGAAGTAGGTTTCACCCTGCAACTGATCGAACAGATCATCGATCCTCGGAAGTGGGTATCGGTTCTTGACGGTCAACTTGTTCAGTTCTCGATAGTCGATGCACATTCGGAAGGATCCGTCTTTCTTTTTAACAAAGAGGATTGGGGCTCCCAGGGGGACAAGCTCGGACGAATAAGACCGTGATCCAAGAGTTCCTGTAGCTGCTTAGATAGCTCTTGCATTTCCGGGGGTGCTAGACGGTATGGCGTCTTGGCAACCGGTGCTGCGCCAGGAACTAGGTCTATTCGGAATTCCACTTGTCGGTGTGGCGGTAGCCCGGGTAGATCCTCAGTAAAGACCTCTGGATGATCCTTGACCACGGGGATATCTTGCACTCGGTTCTCCTTAGGCTTACGCTCGATGACATGCGCTAGGAATGCACCGCAGTCCTTTTTGAGGTACTTGTGCATTTTAACGCTAGAGACAATGCGAAGTTGTTTCCCAGGTTTATCACCTTGTACAACAAGGGTTTCGCCGTCTGATAGAGCGATACGAATAAGTTTGTCGAAACAGACGATCTCGGCCCGGAACCAAGATAACCAGTCCATTCCGACTATAATGTCAAAGCTCTTCAGCTCTATCGGGATTAAATCAATGCGGAACGTTTTATCAGCTACGCATATTGAACATCCTAAGATTTATCCTTAGCCTCAAATTCCTGACCGTTACCATACTCTTTGGTGAAGCTATCCTTAAGAAATTTAGATCCTATATTAATGAAGGGTCTAAATTCTAAGGATACGAAGCTTCTTTCTGCTCCTAAATCGAACAATACAGATGCATAGTGGTTGTTCACAGAAAAGGTACGGTTCACCACGTTCGGGTCCTGTCAGCCCTCTTCAGCTGTAAGTGCGAAGGCACGTCCGCGACCCCGCCCGCCTTGGTTTGGTTGGGCGTTCTGAAGCTTGGGGCAGGCGTTACGGAAGTGTTAGTCGCTTCCACACTCGAAGCACACCGACTTCTGACCTTGGATTACTGCTTTCTCTAGACAATATTTAGCGAAGTGCCCCACCTTCTGGCACTTAAAACATACCGGGCAGTTCCCGTGGTGATGGTAGTTGCACTTGTCGCACCTGGGGTTCGTCCCCGTATAGCTTCGGTTTCCAGCAGGCGGTGGTGTTGCAGCAGTCACCGCAAAGTTGCGGGTGGTTTTCTTTCTCTTGTTTCTGTCACTTTTGCGGGAGGTTTGTTCGGCTTTTCTTTTCTATCCTCCCTCCTTCTTGGAGGATGCTGAAGCGGAGAGGAGGTTACTGGTGAGTCGGTGCGCCGGAATGATTGCGCTTTGAAGGGTTTGAGGTTCAGCTGAGATGACCATTTCCCGGATCTCAAGGACGAGAGCGGAGATATAACGGTCAATGCGGTTTTCTTCGGGAGTCACTAGTGTCGGGACCAGCCGGGCCAGCTCATGAAATCGGGTGGTGTACCCTTCGATGTCATTTCCGATCATCGTGTGATCCCACAGCTCCGCCTCAAGCTTTTTAATTTCCGCCTTAGGATAGTACTCCTCAATCATGAGGTTTTTGAATTGTTCCCAGGAGAGAGCATAGGCGGTGTCACGCCCTCTGGTTCGAACCACACTATTCCACCAGGTTAAAGCTTTCCCATGTAGTACGGAAGAAGCATACTCCACCTTGTCGGCCTCGACACACCCGCTGATGTGCAAGACTGATTCGATGCTCTCGAACCAGGACACAAGTCCTACAGCTCCTGTGGTGCCGTGGAACTCTTTAGGCTTGCATGCCATAAAGCCTTTGTTATTACAGGCGGGATGGTTTTGGTGCTGGTGTTGGTTCTGATTCTGGTTATTGTTTTTGTTCTGATTCTGGTTATTGTTCTGATCCTGCTGCTGTTGCTGTTGTTGTTGCTGCTGCGGGTGGTTTTTGACGTTAGCGTTGATCCCGACAGTGATCTGAGCGATCATATTGGGCATAGTTGCGTTCAACTGAGCAGTAACTTGCTCGGCAATGCGGCTAACTTTAGTGCGTCTAGGAGGCATGATTCTACAACAGACGAAAGAATCAAATTAGAACGCACGATTAGGAATAAACGATAAGGACAATTGGACAACAACCATGATACGCAAGATTTATATGGAAGGATAACGATACACGTACGACAATAGTTCAACGAATAATAACGAATAATAATAATAATAATACTAATAATCATCAAAGGTTCAGCGCAAGAGACAAGTATATAATAAAAGTAGGAATACATTCAACAATAATATTCGGTTACAAAGTTCAAATAGGAAAGATCGAGTACTAGTACAATACAACTGAAAATAAGATACGATCTGGCTTCAAGTCGTGTACAAATGGAAAATTACGACTAGATTCTACAATAGAATTAATAAAAGTAGATAACTAGCGGCGTTTCTCGAGAAACATCTTGGCGATAATAACCGCTACTAGGGTCCCATAACCAAACACACCCCAACCAGAAGCTGCACTGTCCGGGTTGTGGCCTGAGCCGAAGCGAGTTGTCACAACGACTGTTCCGACAACCGATGCGCGGCATCAGAGACCTCACAGAGGAGAAGCCCTTGCTGTTGGGCCTCCTCGGATATTCCCCTTACCTCGCGGTGGAGGTGCAAGAATGCGGAAGGAGGGGGCGTCTGTAGGGTAGGCGGCATCCTCTGCCTGGATGCTTCAGCGTCACGGGTACGCTGCATCTCTTCACGCTCGAGCTGTCGCTCCCACGTGTAGTGATCTAGCATGGAGGTGCGTGGAGCCTCGGGAGGTGGGTACCGAACGGAAGGTGTGAAGGTGCGGGTCTGGACGGACCGGCCCGCTGTTCGACCATCCTATCAGGTAGTCGACCTGGAAGGACGAACTGCTTGCGTGCCGTCAAACGGACGCGAGGTCCACGCTGTTGGGGTGGTGCTGCGACAGGTACCGGTGGTGCAGCTGGTAGCACGGTCCTCGGGCTGGAAGTACCAATGTTGCTGGAGATCGTCATCGAGCTCTCCTCAGTCGGTTCAGTCGTCTGGTGACGCTGACTCTCGGACGCTGCGCGATCCTCAGATGCTTCGCGGGGGGAAGCAGCTCGAGAAAGTGAGCGGGACTGGGATCGTGAGTGCGAAGACGGAGACATGTCGGATCTGCGAATAATAAGTTACGTGAGTATAGGAAAATAAGGAAAAATGTAAACAAAAATGCATGTATGGGTCAGTCACGTGAGAATCGGGAATGGATAAGACCGGGAATTTTTCGACTCTAAAACCGTTTAACGATAGCAATTACCTTCCGTTCTCGCATAATTTATTTTAAACTAGGCATAGTTGATCAAGTTACGCCTAGTTAAAAGAAAATTATGCAATTGCGGAATTAATCTACTAAAGTTCGAAAGCTCGTGAAATTATTTTTCTAAAAAAACCTTGGTTATAGTTTGGTTTCAAAAATTTTGGAAAATTCTTAAAACCGTTTTTCACTATAAGCTGTGCTCTGATACCAAGTCTGTCACACCCCGCTAAAGCGGAAACACGAGGTGCGAAGAGCAAAGATATCATCACACGAGTTATAATTAAAAACATGCGGTTTCAAGTCATTACGAATAAAACATGAGTTTATAGTTTGAAAATAACCAAGCATTTAACGAGTACATAACATGATTACATAGTAAATTGTTTAATAAAATTCCCAAAACATAAGAAGTATAGGTCTTCTCCCGATTTTTGAATCCACATGACATGCCTGACCCATCCACAGTATGCACTTCGTCTCTTACATTTGGTTTCCTGAAACAAGAGATAGAGTGTCAACTACAATAAAGTAGTGAGTGAGTTACTGTTTTCTAGTCCTCGACTAAAAAGGTTTTAAGTTAAGTAAATCTATACTTACAAGTTTCTAAAAGTAGAACAATACATAAAGAATAGTTTCGATCCAAAAATTTACTCAAAAGTCAGTTCGAACCAAGAAAGTTGCTTAAAAGATAGTTGCGGAAATCGTATAACCATATACACGCAAGATAAGTAAACTATTGATTAAAATCATGTATAACGACTACTTGGCATAATATAACTTAAGTGTTCACACTAAACCGATTAACCAACCGTGAGGCCCCTTACCCCGCACTATCCACGGGGAGTCTTTTCTGATCGAGTAATATGTACTTAAGCTGCCGCCTAAGCAAGGAACGGTTATTTCCTAAGTATCGATACCCATAACTACTAAACGGCTTAACAAAGCTAATAGTGTGTTACGAAATTGGGCACTAATGTTTCCTTTTATAACTGATAGTAGTCACTTATGGTTAGTTATATCCCTCAAGAGTCACGTTAGTTATACGATCAATCAAAGTTCATACGAGTGCCGAGTGTGGCATTAAATAAATTTGACACAGTGCCGAGTGTGGCAAAATACTAAATTTATCACAGTTTTAAACCAATAAGCCGATTAAAGGTGGCAAACCATTAAGGCGAATAAGGGTGGCAAACCATTAGTTTATTGTATGCCAAACGGGCAATTAAAACTATTTAGGCATAAGTCTCACAAAAACGTTCAATTAGAGTTCAATAGTAAATAATACGTTCCAAGAGTTCATAAAAGTTCCAAGAATTCATAACAGTTCCAAAGTTCATTTAGATCTCATTGTTCTCCAAAAATTATTTGAAAAGAATAAATAAAGTGGGGTTGTAACTCACGGTTTGCGAAGGATAGCACAATAGAGAGAGAGCGGTCGGAACGGGTCGAAATGGGTCGGATTCACGGGACTCCTATAGAAATACCAAGATTTAATAAGTACCAATGTTTATAACCTTGTTAGATAACGAAATATTTTTATTATAAGTGTTGGTTTTTGTTCTACCGAAAATCGGGCAGCGCTTTCGCGCCAAACTCTTGAAGTCCAATTTAAAACACTTTCCCGCTTAAAAAGTTTTATAACCATAATTCATATATTTATACCAACATAAAATGATGAAAACCTGGTCAATTAGTCCCTTTACATGTAAGTTTAGCTCTTTACAGATTATAAGACTCGGTTTGGTGTAATAAGCTCAAGGTTGCGTTTAGTGGCGAAAACAACCCATTTCCCAGAATCTGGGTCAAGAATGCGCCGCATAAGGGTCCTTATGCGCCGCATTTGGACCTCAGATTTCTGGGAAATCCGTTTTGTTGCCCGAAAACATTATTTTGGTGGTGGATTCCGACATGCATTCGTAGATTCATATATATATACTTGATGTTTTATAGTTTCTTTGGTGTTTTTAGCCACAAAATCATGGATCTAATCATCCATTTCATGCAAACCCGTTTTTGTTCATAAATACCCACAAATCTTCGTAAAAATTCATTTTTAGTTGTTGGATTGCACATGCAACAAGTATAAATTAAAAAGACAGATGATTCAAAAGGTTTATACCCAGTAGAAATTGATTTGAAGGTGGTTGAAGTGATTCCTTGGTGATTTTGACCCAAAATAGCTTAGAACTCGATTGTTAACCCAGGAAATGCAAACCCCTTTCTTCCTCCTTGATTGATGAACGATTTGTGGTGTTTTGTGTGACTTATTTCTCTGTATTTTGAAGTAAAATCACTGGAACTGATAATGGAGTGTATGTGGGTTCTTGAGGAAATTAGTAGAGAGAGAGAGAGCTTAGTAAAATGAGTGTGATTGTTTGTGTTTGTAAGTGGTGTGTTTGTGTTAAGTTATAGTAGTCATAAAAGATGTTTACTGGACTCTTAAAAAGGCTTTGGGCTCTAAAAACCTGGAGTAAAACGTTGGGTTAAAGTTTAGACCCGTTTAGTTAAGTTTTGAAGATCAAAAAATATTGCTGAACTAGCCCTGAATGCGGCGCATTAGAGCATCATGTGGCGCATTTGGGGCCAGTTTCAACATCGTTCGTTTTTCGTTCGTTCCATTGTTAAGCGTTTTCGTTAGTTGAAAGTTTCCGGTTATTTTAGATAAGAACTTAGACAAGTTCACTAGGTGTTTTCTTGGTATTAGGATTCATTTTTGTGATTCGATTTCTATTCCGACACACACAAGTTTACGAGACAAGTAAGATAAGATCAATTCGAATTTAACTCAAAGATAGAGAATGCGGTTTTCACCTGAAATAAGACGGTTGTCACAGCGGGACGTTGATCGATTATCCTTATCGGAGATGATGGAGAGAGGGGTTTCGATATTCTTCCTTGACCTCGGAGCAAGCGAGGCACTCGACTATATACACGGCGAAATCCTTTTTCATGTCTGGCCACGAACAATATTCTCGGGGATCCTTGTACAACCAGTCGGATCCCGGATGGATGGAATATCCAAATGGTGGCCCGTGCCGGAAATGAGTTTACGAAGACCTTCGGATTTCAGAATTCATGCTCGGAGCTTGACGTAGCGGGTTACGTTTTATCTGAGTTCGAATTCCTTCTTGGTTGACTATAGAACCAGGGAAAGCACTTCTCGGAGCCCAAATTCTCGCTTCGAGAATTTGGTGTACGATTTCCGACTTCTGGGAAGTTCTTGAATGAGCTTAAGGTGTCCCACATGATTTTCCTTGAGTAGGTGAGAACGTTGACCAGGATTACGATTACTAATCGTCTAAGTACGGCCCACACACTTTGTTCATTAAGTCCATGAATACTGCTAGTGTGTCGGTTAGGCCAATTGACAGAGGGGAAACTCGTATTGTTCGCAACGAGTTTGGAATGCGGTTTTAGGGATGTCGGTTATACTGTCACGAACCTGGTGATAACCCGAGTGGGGGTCGATTTTTGAGAGGTAAGCTGCACCCTGCAACTACTCGAATAGGTCGTCGATCCTCGGGGATGGTTATCGGTTCTTGACGGTCAGCTTGATAAGTTCAAGACGATCGGTGCACAAACGGAAGGATCCGTCTTCCTTTTTGATAGGGGAAATTGGGGCTCCCTAGGGAAACAAACTTGAGCGGATAGAACCGGGGTCTAGGAGTTCCTACAACGGCTTTGGCCGCCTTTGCATCTCGGGTGGTGTTAGACGGTAGGGTGTCTTGGCAACTGGTGTTGTGCCAGGAGCGAGATCTATTCGGAATTTCCACTTGTCGATTCGGTGGTAGCCCAGGCAATTTCTCAGGAAAGACTATGGATGGTCCTCGACTACGGGAATGTCTGGGACTCGGCTTTCCTTAGGTCTACGTTCGACGTCGTGGGCGAGGGAAGCGTCGTAGTCCTTCTCGAGGTACTTGCGCATTGCCAAGGAATACATGTTGCGAAGTTGTCATCCAGGTTTGTCCTCCTGAACGACGGGAGTTTCACTTTCTGAATAGGAATACGGGTGAGTTTCTCGAAACGAACGGTCTCGGCTCGGGAATGAGATGACCAGTCCATCCCAACGATAGCGTCGAAGCTTGATGGCCCGATATGGATTAGATTGATGAAGGAAAGTTTTACTCAAGTGAGGTATCGGATATCCTAAGATTGTATTCGTAGATTCGACTATTGACCGTTGGCATATTCGATAGAAAGCTATCCGCAATAACTGTAGGTCCTATGTTGATGAGGGGTCTAATTTCTACGGAGGCAAATTTTCTTTCAGCTCCTGAATCGAATAGTACGAAAGAAAATGGTCATTGACAGAAAACGTACCAGTAACCGCATTGGGGTCCTGTTGTGCCTCCTCGGCTGTGATTGCGAGCGCACTAGTTTTTGTGGTATGCTCTAAGAGGCAATTCCCGCGGAGGTGTTGGTCGCTTCCACACTCGAGGCATCGCAGTTTCCTGACTCGGTTGTTTGCTTTTTCTGGACAACACCAGGGGTAATGCCCTTCTTCGTTCCAAAATCTGCATACTGGGCAGTTTCGAGCATGATGGAAGTGGCATCTGTTGCATTGGGGGAGCGGTCCAGCGTAGATTTGGGTTACGGTCGTGGGTTCCTTGCTGCTATTGCTCCGCGAGGGTTGATGGTGAATCTTTCTTCTCTTACTCTCCCTTCGCTGGAAGCGGGTTGGAGGGAAGGGAAGGCGGTTGGTTCCAAAGTCCTCGTCCTCATCCTTCCAGTTTGGTACAAGAGGGAGAAGGGATTTATCAATTCCGAAAATCCCTTGGTTGACTCCAGCGACGATCTGCGCGATCATGCTTGGAATTGCACAGCGATCTGCTCGGCTAAGCGATCAGCGCGGCTTCTCTTGGGAGGCATGGTTTTGCAATGGAAGGGAGGAACTAGTTTAGAACGCACGAATTTGAATTTATGGCAGGAATTTAACTCAACGGTTAATAGCATCGAGTACACAAAAGTAATGTGAGCGGACAATTAGCACAAGTATGGTAACGATAGTAGTAAAAGAGTATACAAGAAAGGTAACATCACACGCACGATGATGATTCAAGATATAGTAATAATGTTTGACAATAATAAAAGATTCACGCGACGAAACAAGTACAAATAATAAAAGACAAAGATTTCCATTAATAATAAGAGGTTGTAGTACATAGGACAAAATACTGAAAGGAATACAAGTACAATACATAGGAAATAATAGATAATAGCTTAAGTCGTGTACAATAGAAAATTATGACTAGTCGGTACAGTACAAATACAAAAGGGAAGTATGCCTAATGGCGCTTTTTGAAGAACATCTTGGCGGCACTGGCCACTATAAACGTCCCCATGACCAAGCATGCTCTAGTAAGGCGTTGCACGGTCCGTGCGGTGGCCTGAGCCGATGCGATGATTCGCATTGACTGCTGCGCCAGCTCGTGCGCGGCGTCGGAGACTTTGAAGAGAAGAAGACCCTGTTCTTGGGCATCCTCCGCGAGTCCCCGGACCTCATGGTGCAGGTTGAGAAATGCAGCTGGTGGGAGAGGCTACTGAGTAGGTGGCATCATGGGTCGGGAAGGTCCGGCTTCCTGGGCGCGTCGCCTCTCTTCGAGGAACTGACGATCCCACGCATAGCGCTCCGTGACCGGAGTACGCAAAGCGGGGTCGTATGGGTCCAAGAAGGACTGAGGAGGTGTGGGTCGGAACGGGCCCGGTTGCTGATAAATGGTCACCCTAGCGCTGGGTCCTCGAGGCTGTGGTGGTGCTGCAACTGGTGTCGGCCGAGGAGGTGGTAGTACTGTCCTCGGGCTGGACCCGTTACTGCTACTGACGGGCATGGACGTGTCCTCCGTCGGGTCAGTCGTCTGATGACGCTGACTCTCAGAAGCCGTATGGCCCTCAGAGGGTTCGTGCGAGGGGGAGGCGGCTCGTGGGAGCGATCGTGACTGGGACCGGGAGTGCGATGACTGAGACATGGCATATCTTCGAATAAGGAGCTACATAAGTATGGGGGAAACTAAAAATAGGAAAACGTAAGTAAAATGCATGCACGGGTCAGTTATGTGAGTATCGGGAATTGACAAGACCGGGAATTGACAAGACCGGGAATTTTTTGACTCAAAACCGTTAACGATAGCCATTGACTTTCCGTTCTTGCATAATTCATTTTGAACTATGCATGGTTGATCATGTCACGCATAGTTGAAATAGATAATCATGCAATCGCGGAAAGTAATATACTAAAGTTTGAACCCGAAAATGATTTTTCTGAAAATCCTTGGTTATAGTTTTGGTTTCGAAAACTTTTTGAAAATTTTTAAAACCGTTTTCACTATAACCCGTGCTCTGATACCAAGTCTGTCACACCCCGCTAAAGCGGAAACACGAGATGTGAAGAGCAAAGAATCATTTCACGGGTTATACTAAAATCAACGGTCCAAGTCATTAAATTAAAGTTGGAAAAGTACTAGAGTTCAAAAGATACAACCAAGATTCAACGTTTAAGACAATAATACTTAATAAAATGTTTTAATTAAAAATTCCCAAAAGTAAAGGTCTTCTTCCCGAGGTACACTTCACATAACTGGCTTGACCCGCCTGCGCAAATCACTTCATAACTTACGCTTAGTTCCTGAAACATGAGATAAAGTGTCAACTACGAAACGTAGTGAGTGAGTTACAGTTTATAAGTATAGAGTTTTCTAAAAGAAAGGAGGCGGATAATCAATTGCTAGAAATATATTTATATACTGTCGTAGAAGTTCAAGTCAAAGTTCAATGTTCGTAAAAGTTCAAGTTGTATGGCAAGTAGTAAGTGTAAGTAGTCATTACCTCAGCGGTGGATTAAACCACATGTGTAAGACAGTAAGTGTAAGTAGTCATTACCTCAGCGGTGGATTAATCCACATGTGTAAGACAGTAAGTGTAAGTAGTCATTACCTCAGCGGTGGATTAATCCACATGTGTAAGACAGTAAGTGGGCATATGCGTAAATAATAATGACTAATGATCCTTGAATTGTACCAACCACTAAGCTTAATATAACGTAAGATTTTTCACACTAATCCGATTTCTGGTCAGAACATGCCCCAAAGTTTCAGTCTAAAGATCTAGTTCCTGAGAACTTAGTAATATGTACTCAGGTTGCAATCCACAAGTAAGGAGTGACCTCTCCTAAGTATTGATACCCATATTTACTAACGACTATTGTTAATAGTGTGTAGGGAATAGTTTCTAAAAGTGGGGCACTTTGCACCTAGGATTTGCTCCAAATACAATCAAACTATCATCGTCTAATCAAATATCCAAAGAGACAAACCTAATTAGTCTAAAGTAAGCCAATCAGAACAAATGGTATCGTCCACACATATTAGTTTCGCAAGGTTTTCAAAATAGTTCCATAGTTCACAAAGGTTCCAAAAGTTCGTACAGTTGCGAAGTTCTTAAAGGTTTCCAAAATAGTTTAATAGTTCACAAAGGTTCCAAAAGTTCGTACAATTAAGTACATAAAACAGTTTCATATAGAAGATATCGTTCACAAAAGGTTTAGATCTCATGTTTCCCCCATAAAGAGTACTTAAAAGCAAGAGTAGAGATGGGTGTAACTCACAGATTGCGAAGACAAAGGACTCGGAAATCGGTCGGAGCGGGAGCCGGGAATCACGGGACGCCTAATGATACCAAGATAGTTCAAATGTTATTATCTTATTATGTTATTATACTTAATATAATACAGATAAGTGTTTAATTAAACTTTAAGTGTCAAGGTTAATATTGTCCAAAATGGTCCGAAACGGTTTATGTTACGTTTTTGTCCGAAAGTCCAATTTTAACGTTTATTATTATCATTTTATAAGTAATTTGGTCGCTGAATTGGGTTGGCTTTTTCTTACGAAATTTGGGCAGCGCTTTCGCGCCCAAATTTCACATCCAAAAATCCAATTGCAATACCGCTCACAATTTACATACAATACAATATTATATCCAAACGAGTTCATTTAAGTTTAAAAGGTCCATTACAAGTCACCAACATATTACTTTAGTCAAAATCAGTCCCAAAAATGAAAGTTACAAAAAGTCAGCAGGTCAAACAAGTTCCAAAACGTCAAAACGACAAATTTTCGAAAAGGTAGCAGACCTGTGCGCCGTCATGGACATCAGGGACGACGCACATCGTCATTTTCTTCCCGTTGCGTCGTCCTGGACATCATGGACGGCGCAGAGGGGGTTTTTGGTGGATTTTTCGAGCAAAAGCATTCATTTTAGCCACAGGTTTTCGACATGCAATTAGTCCAAACTAAATAATATGTCATTTTTACAGTTTCTAAAACATTTTCATCCAGAGAAACATAGATCTAAAGGTTATTTCGGTATAAAAATCGTTTTTGACCATAAACGTCATAAATCTTTGTAAAAGCTTGTTTTTAATCCATGGATCATCCATGCAAGTTGTTAATTAAGTAAAAACAATAAGTTAAAAGAAATCTACCGGTGGAAATTGCTTGGATGATGATTTTGTGGTGTTTTGAGCTTCAAAAATCTTTACGAAAATGGTCCTTAGCCGAAATTTTTTGGTGCCTCTTGCTTCCTTTGATGTTTGAACGATTTTTGTGGAGGATTTATGTGGATTCTTTGGCTGAAAATCGCTGGAAGTGATGAAGTTTTTGAGAGTGTTTGAGAGAAAAGTGTGTTTTTGTTTTATAAAATGGTAAAATGAAATGAAAATAAACAAAAACAATAAAGAGGTGTGTTGGTACTGCAAAAGCAGTAAATGATGGCTAGAAACCGAGATTGATTGGTTGATTTGTTTGCCAAAAACGAGACATGGAAAAATTCGAAATCCTTTCGAATTTGGTCCTTCTAGGACAGCGCACAAGGCATTTGTACGTCGTCCTGGACCTATTTTGTAATAAAATTTGAGTTTTTTTTTGTTTTTGCGTTATTGTTTCGTTGGACCTTTTCGTTAACTAAAAGTTCTTAATTATGTTACATTATGAACTTAGGAAAGTTCATTAGGTGTTTTCTTGGCATTAGGACTTATATAAGTTGATTCCGGTTGTGATTCCCACACTAGCGCGTTTCTGATAATTGAACAGTTAAAGACAACGGTAGGCAATAAAAGAGACGTAGGGCATAAAATGCATCCGAAATTGGAGGGGTGTCACATCTCTATATTCAAGGGACTCATGATTGTGCAATGAAGTTTAAAACAAAAAGGAAATTATCTTTCCTCTTTAAAACTGATTATTTCATATTTTATTTGTAGGTTTGATTAGGCTAAGTCTCCCTCAATTAGAAAATAAATCAAATTATTCGAAAAATGACGTCATTCTTAGTATTATCAATATCCGAACGACGTCAACCTTCCTATTTGAAATTGATTATTCTTTTACCCTTGATTTGCAGTTTCCAATTTTGAAAAGTTACCTTCACCTTAACAAAAAAAAAAAGTCAAATTGAGCGAAAATGACGTCAACTTTCGCATTATCATTATCCGAACGAAAATGACGTCATCCTTTCTCTTTAAAACTGATTATTTTATATTATCAAATATTTGTTGGTTCGTATTATGCAAAATCACCTTCAACTAAAAAGTAAATCAAATTATACGAAAAATGATGTCATCCTCCCCTTTGAAATTGATTATTTCTTTTACCCTAAAATTGTAGTTTCCAATTTTTTAAAGTTACCTTCAACTAAAGAAAACAAAGTCCAATTATACGTAAAATGACGTCATCGTTCGTATTATCGTTAAAAGAACCAAAATGACGTCATCCTTCATCTTTAAAATTAATTATTTCATATTCGCGAATATTTGAAGGTTCATATTACGCCAAAGTTACCTTCAACATAAAAAAAATCAAATTATGCGAAATATGATGTCATTTTTCGCATTATCAATAATCGAACGAAAATGACGTCATCTTCCCTCTTTGAAATTAAATGTTTATTTTATCATAAATTTGTAGGATACAATTTTGCCAAGTTACCTTCAACTAAAGAAAAATAAGTCAATTTATGTGAAAACATACGTCACCGTTCAAAAAATGACCTCATCCTTAGCATTATCATTATCCGGGTGAAAATTACGTCAACGTTCGTCTTTGAAATTGATTATTTATTTTACCCTGAATTTGTGGTTTCTAATTTGACAAAGTTACCTTCAACTAAAGAAGAAAAAAAAAGTCAAATTATGCAAAAAATGACGTCATCGTTCGCATTATCGTTATAAGAAGAAAAATGACGTCATCCTTCCTCTTTAAAATTGATTATTTCATATTCCCTAAAATTTGAAGGTTCATATTATGCGAAAGTTACATTCATCATAAAAAACTTAAATTATGCGAAATATGACGTCATCTCTCGCATATCATTATCCGAACGAATATGACGTCATCTTTCCTCCTTGAAATTAAACGTTTCTTTTACCCTATATTTTTAGAATACAATTTTTCAACGTTACGTTCAAGTAAAGAAAATAAGTCAAATTATACGAAAAGTGACGTCATCGTTCGCATAAATCGTTATTAGAACAAAAAGGAAATCATCTTTCCTCTTTAAAATGTATTATTTCGTATTTCATTTGTAGGTTTG
The DNA here is from genome assembly GCA_910822075.1 of Senecio squalidus. Lineage (NCBI taxonomy): Eukaryota > Viridiplantae > Streptophyta > Magnoliopsida > Asterales > Asteraceae > Senecio > Senecio squalidus. Next base: position 44,216,240 of record CAJVGC010000582.1, on the reverse strand, counting down.
ATTACACTAAGTCTCATTCAGCTAAAAAATAAATCAAATTATTCAAAAAATGACGTCATTTTTAGCAATATCATTATCCGAACGAAAATGACGTCATCCTTCCTATTTGAAATTGATTATTCTTTACCCTGGATTTGTAGTTTCCAATTTTGAAAAGTTACCTTAAACTTAATAAAAAAATAGTCAAACTGAGCGAAAATGTCACACCCCGCTACAGCGGAAACACGAGATGTGAAGAGCGCGAATATCATACCACGAGGTATAATAAAACACAAACGATTTTCAAGTCATTAATATAATTAAAAGCGTTTACAAGTTCGAAAATAACCAAGTATTTTAAGAGTTTACATCACGATTCATAACCACGTGACTTGCCTGACCCGCCCAAAAGATATGCACTTTATGCCCTTACATTGAATTTCCTGAAACATGAGAAAAAGTGTCAACTACAAAAAGTAGTGAGTGAGATACAGTTTTCTAATCCTCGACTAAAAATGGTTTACGACAAGGTATATGTTTGAAAGATTTCTCAACGGAAATAAAGCAGTTCATGTGCTTGATAATATATATATATATATATATATATATATATATATATATATATATATATATATATATATTATATATATATATATATATATATATATATATATATATATATATATATATATATATATATATATATATATATATATATATATATATATATATATATATATATAGAATTGGTTTCAAATGAGAACCATGTAAATAATTAGGAACCAAAGGAACCAACTTTTGACCCTTGGATCATAATATTAAAATCTAATATTTTTAAAAAGAAAAGGGTAAATTAGACATTACACCTATATTAAACACATACACTCCGTAGTCACAACTACCTCTTTTTCTCTCTTTCCAAATACCCCTGTTACATCTCTCCCTCACCAAAATCACAAGTGCAATTCTCCATTTTCCTAATTGATAATGATTTTCGTCATATCTTTTATCTATATGATCCATATCAGGTTTTTAATTTGATATTCGATCTCCTTTTCTTCAAACTCTTCGATGTTCTGTTATTTATGACCTAGATCGATTTCTTGATGCAATTTTTCAATTCGTGATGGAATCATGTGTTATATGTGATACAAAAGATATATGAGAGATTTATTTCGTATTCTTAATAATTGATGGAGGAAAAGAAGAAGATGTTAATGATGAAATTACAATCGGTAAGTGTTACCATGAATTACTTTATTTTATTATATAAAGTGATCACACTGATGCAAATTAAGATGGAATTTGAGAGAAAGATGATAGTGATTTTGTATATTTGAAACAATTGATTACATTTAGATTTAACCAACATTTAATCATTTTGCATACAAGGTGTTTGATAAAAATCCTCAAGGAGAGTTATTTTAATATGCTTATATATGAATATTCATTAAGGTTGTTGTTGTATTTGTTGTGTTTACGTTGATAATTCAATTCAATATAAGTGGATTTACAAGTGGATATGATGTATTCGTAAGTCAATTCAGTGTATATATAAGTGTATATATTTGTTTTTGTATACATTTTATTCAATAATGTATATATTGAACTAACTTGAGAATACACTTATGATTACATTAGTATATGTGTAGAATATATAACGGGATCACTCTAATATAATTCTTTTTGTATTTTCATATAAGGTTCACACTATGATTTAATAAATGAATTTACTTCTAGTAACGAGATTCGATTTTGTGGTGGTCGATCGATCATATGTACGTCTATTGAAGAATATGATATAAAGCATGTTTTGGAGGGAAAAAAGGAAGAGTCGTTGGGGTCATGTATCGATATGTACAAAATATATTGACATATGAGTTCCGACATGAAAAAACAACGACACGTGTGCTTGGCGAAAAAAGGTTTGTCGCATGAAAATGTCGCTAAAATGGGAAAAAGGAAAAAGAATTATTCAAAAACAACAAAAATGTCAATTTCATACGGTTGTATACGATAATAGTTATAAAATTATAATACGTCTAAAACTCATTGTATATGCACTAGTGAATTAACTCTTTCATATAGCGTATGCACACGTGTATATACCTAGAGTTCATGTTTATATGTTACAATTATAGTTTATCTATATACTTGGGTATAATTTTTATTCACTAATAGAGATCGTATTCAACAACAAAATTAGAGACTATGTACACTCTTAGTCATTAGTATAGATTGTATTAACGTAATGATAAAAACAATAATATGACAAAAACATGTGGATGAGTTAACTTCGCTTTTACATTCTAATCAATGTTTAACTTTTATAAAGGAAAAACATAATGAGAAATAAATTGCAGAAGACAAGAAGACAAAAAAGAAGACAACACAACCGAAGAAGAAACTTGTGAAAAATAAGACGTTGACTCATAGTTTACATTTTAGTCATGTAATTGTATAATATATTTTTAAGTTGAAATAAATTTTTACTTCATAATACATTAAAGTGTTTACTTGTTAATATATATGTTATTCAATAGTATAAATAAAAGTCTAACATATAAGATTTAAATAAAATATATATACTTTTGTATACTTTGTATTCGTATACACTAGCGTATATATCGAATACACTAGTGTATATATTGTATTCACTAGTGTATTCATTGTATTCAATTGTGTATTCACTGTATATATCGTATACACTAATGTATGTATCGAATACACTGGTGTATATATTGTATTCACTAGTGTATTAACTGTATTCACTGGTGTATTCATTGTATTCACTAGAGAATATATCGTATACACTATTGTATATATCGAATACACCGGTGTATATATTGTATTCCCTAGTGTATTAGTTGTATTCACTAATGTATTCATTGTAATCACTAGAGAATACATCGTATATAGTAGGGTATATATTGTATTCGATAACAAAAGTAAGTATACTATTACAACTCAAATTATGTTTTTATTAAATTAGTGTACTATTATATACTCTAAAGTAAGTATATATTCATGTATTCACTAGAGAATATATCGTATACATTAGTGAATATATTGTATTCACTAGTGTATTCAATGTATATATTGAATACACTAGTGTATATATCGAATACACTATTATATTCACTAGTGTATATACTGTATTCACTAGTGTATTCATTGTATTCACTAAAGAATATATTGTATACATTAGTGTATATATTGTATTCGATAACAAAATTAAGTATACCATTAAAATTGAATAAACTAGTGTATACATTGTATTCACTAGAGTATTCACTGTATATATACCGTATACACTAGTGTATATATCGAATACACTAGTGTATATATTGTATTCACTAGTGTATTCACTGTATGCACTAGCGTATTCACTGTATATATCGTATACACTAGTGTATATATCGAATACACTAGTGTATATATTGTATTCACTAGTGTATTAACTGTATTCACTGGTGTATTCATTGTATTTACTATAGAATAAATCGTATACACTAGTGTATATATCGAATACACCGGTGTATATAATGTGTTCACTAGTGTATTAGTTGTATTCACTAGTGTATTCATTGTATTCACTAGAGAATGCATCGTATACACTAGGGTATATATTGCATTCGATAACAAAAGTAAGTATACTATTAAAACTGAAATTATGTTTTTATTAAATTAGCGTACTATTGTATACTCTAAAGTAAGTATATATTCATGTATTCACTAGAGAATATATCGTATACACTAGTGAATATATTGTATTCACTAGTGTATTTAATGTATATATTGAATACACTAGTGTATATATCGAATACACTGGTGTATTTATTATATTCACTAGTATATATACTGTATGCACTAGTGTATTCATTGTATTCACTAAAGAATATATCGTATACACTAGTGTATATATTGTATTCGATAACAAAAGTAAGTATACCATTAAAATTGAATACACTTGTGTATATATTATATTCACTGTATATATATCGTATACACTAGCGTATATATCGAATACACTAGTGTATATATTATATTCACTGTATATATATCGTATACACTAGTGTATATATCGAATACACTAGTGTATATATTGTATTCACTAGTGTATTCACTGTATTCACTAGTGTATTCACTGTATTAACTGTATATATCGTATACACTAGTGTATATATCGAATACACTGGTGTATATATTGTATTCACTAGTGTATTAACTGTATTCACTGGTGTATTCATTGTATTCACTAGAGAATATATCGTATACACTAGTGTATATATCGAATACACCAGTGTATATATTGAATTCACTAGTGTATTAGTTGTATTCACTAGTGTATTCATTGTATTCACTAGAGAATACATCGTATACACTAGGGTATATATTGTATTTGATAACAAAAGTAAGTATACTATTAAAACTGAAATTATGTTTTTATTAAATTAGTGTACTATTGTATACTCTAAAGTAAGTATATATTCATGTATTCACTAGAGAATATATCGTATACACTAGTGAATATATTGTATTCACTAGTGTAGTCAATGTATATATTGAATACACTAGTGTATATATCGAATACACTGGTGTATATATTATATTCACTAGTGTATATAATGTATTCACTAGTGTATTCATTGTATTCACTAAAGAATATATCCTATACACTAGTGTATATATTGTATTTGATAACAAAAGTAAGTACACCATTAAAATTGATATTATGTTTGTATTAAATTAGCATAAATTAAAACCTATAGTCATTCATGAAAATAAAATAAAATATATTTATCTATAAATACACTATATTCATTACTAAACATATAGTCTTCACTTATTACTACACTTGTATTAACTTGAACATCAACAAATATGGATTTAATTATTATTTTTTTTCGTTGAATTATAGACTTGTTTACTCATACAAATATAAATATAACCATATATAATACTATAACCTACTAGAAATATTATTTGTACAATGCATAATACAATATCTCTTATTGAGACATTTTATCAAACACTTGGTATGCAACAAAGATTGAAACTAAAAAAAAAACTTATCTTTAACTTTATGATTTTTATTCAACAAGATATGCGATTTATTCTAAATCTTAAAAAAATAACATCATAAATAGTAGATTGATTGAACAAAATCCCTTAAATCAACCAAATATTACTAAAGTAGATTACTTACTTTGATTATTAACACCTTTACCTTTAATGTCGAATAGATCATCATCTCCGTTATTAATTTATTATAGTCTTTGTCAACATGATTTTAGCAACAATTTATGTGACAACCGTCAAAAATCTAGGTACTTGTTCAGCTACTATATCGGTTCGAAACATTAGCTACTCTTTTATCGTGTTCGCTTCGTTCTAGTTCGTAATTGTTGAGTCGGTACTTTGTCGGAACTAGTGTCGGAATAACTTCCGGAATCAATTTTATAAATCCTAATACCAAGAAAACATCTAATGAACTTTCCTAAGTTCGTAACTAATCATAATTAAGAACTTTCAATTAAAAAAAAGGTCCAACGAAGCAATAACGTAAAAACGAAAAATCAGAAAATGCTGATTTTGGGCTAGGTGCGCAGCACCTACTGCTTTGGTGCGCAGCACCTAGCTCCAGAATTCAAAAATGTTACATTTTTGGTCCTTGCATCGTTTTACACAAACCAACTACCAATTAAAAACGATTTGTGACACTCCATTACTGATTTCCCAGCCCTAAGACCCCCCTCATTATCACTTCTCTATTTTATTTTCATTTTCATATTTTATAATCCAAAACACACACACATTTCACCTAGTTCATCATCTTCTCTCATCTCTCTCTAAAAACTTCATTGAAACCAGAAAGTCCAGCCACAAATCCACCATAAAAACACCATCAAAAACATTTAAACATCAAAACAATCAAGGAGGAGCAAAGTATTTTCGGGTTCAAGCTCTTTCAACCGATTTTGGAGCTCTAAATTCGTTCAAAACATCATCCACTCATTTTGATTCGGTAGGAACCTTTCTCCTACCTTTATTTACTGTTTTTACTAATTGTATGTAAGATCTAAGCAATAAAAATGAGTTTGTATAAAGGTTTATGTCACTTTTATCAAAATAATACTTAGATCTATGTTTTTGTGGATAAAAGTTGTTTAGAAACTATAAAAATGGTGTTTTATGAGATAACTACTGGTTGCATGTCGAAATCTATGGGTGACAAAACGTTTTTGGCTAGAAAAATCACAAAACGGGAAGAACAGCAAGGAGGTGCGCAGCACCCCCTGACAGGTGCTGCGCACCGGGCTGCTGTTCCTCCCGAAAAGTCGTCGTTTGTCTGTTTTAAACTTGTACACACATTCTGGACTTTTGCTAATATTATTATAAGACTGAGATGAGTAAAACTAATAATAATAATGACATATATTGGACTCTTTGGACTTATTTGACTTGTTATGAAGTTATTATGTGTATATGCATGTTTTGTGAACGGAAATGGTTGTAGGTTTTGGACATGAAATTTGGGCGCGGAAGCGCTGCCCAAATTTCATTAGAAAATCTAAACCATTTCAGTAACCTAAACATGTCTATCATAGTAATAACTTTAACTTTGAACTTTCGAACTAAAAATAAACGTTAACCGCTTCGGACCAATTTTGGGACAATTTGACTTCAACACATAATCATAAACAAAAGTTACCTAATCTTATATAAAGAACCTAATAAGACATTAACTTTTGGACAATCTTGGTATTCTTAGGCATTCCGTGATTCCCAGCTCCTTTATCCGACCGATTCCGAGTTCACTTTCTTCGCAAACCGTGAGTTACACACCTCTCTACTCTTACATTTTAAGTACTCTTTTTGGGGGAAACATGAGATCAAACCTTTTGTGAACTTGTACGACTCATTTGACTTTTGGTACTTATTGAACTATTTTGACTTTGGTCTACTTGAACTATTTTGACTTGGGTCTATTTGAACTATTTTGACTCTTGGATCTATGAACTATTTTGGACAAATTCTTAGAGACTCTTATGCGTAAAAATGCTTTATTGCCTTATTGGCTACTTATTATTTAAAACTTTTACGAACTTGTTAAACTTTTGCGAACCTTTGGAAACCTTTTGAACTATTTGAACGACGTTCTATTTTTGGAAACCTTTTGAACTATTTGAACGACTTTCTATTTATGGAAACCTTTGAACTAAACGAGCTATATTGGAACTTTGAGAACTATTTGAACTACTTTGGAACTATTTTGTACGACTATTTGGACTAATATGCGTAAACAACATCAATTGTTCGGATTGGCTTACTTTAGACTCCCTAGGTTTGCCTCTTTGGATACTTGATTAGACATTGATAGCTTGGTTGTATTTGGTGCAAAACCCTAGGTGAGAATATAGCAACGTAAGTGCAGACAAAAAGACTTTTGAAAACGGACGACTAAATGCCCCACAACTTTTCTTGGACGACTATACACACTATTAACACAAGCCGTTAGCATAGATTATGGGTATCGATACTTAGGAGCGGTCACTCCTTACCAATGGGTAGCGACCAAGGTACATATTGCTAAGTTCTCGCGAACTCGGACTATAGACTGGACTAGTGGGCAGGTACTTGACCAGAATCGGATTAGTGTGTAGACTAAATCTTACGTATATTAAGCTTAGTGGTTGGTACAACTCGAGGATCATAGGTCTTTATTTACGCATACACTTACTTACTGTCTTACACATGTGGAATAATCCACCGCTGAGGTAATGACTACGGACTTTTTCGCTCGCTACGCTACTTGACTTTTGAACTTGACTTGGAACTTATTTTGAACGTACTTGGTCTTGGAACTTATTTTGAACGTACTTGGTCTTGGAACTTATTTTGAACGTACTTGGTCTTGGATCGTACTTGGACTTGAACTTATCTTGAAATTTAATTGTTCTAAAATTTTAAGCACTTAAACTTTATTGAGTTATTCTTGAATTTTAAGCACTTGTACTTATCTTGAAATTCCTTGACTTTGAACAACTCTTGAACTTTTGTGAATCTTGAACTCGTCTTGGACACTTATGAACTTTTAAGTTGAAACTCTTTTCAATTCATAAACTGTAACTCAGTCACTACGTTTTCGTAGTTGACACTTTATCTCATGTTTCAGGAATTAAGCGTAAGTTATGAAGTGCATTGCTCAGGCGGGTCAAGTCTTTTATGTGAAGTGTACCTTGGGAAGAAGACCTTATTTTGGGAATTTTATTTAAAAACATTTTTTTATGTACTATGGCCTTATGTTGAATCTTGGTTGTATCTTTGAATTGTACTTTTTAATTTAAATCTTAATGACTCGAACCGTTAATTTTAGTGTAACCCGTGAAATGATTCTATGCTCTTCACATTCCGTGTTTCCGCTTTAGCGGAGTGTGACAGACTTGGTATCAGAGCACGGGTTATAGTGAAAACGGTTTTAAAAATTTTTCAAAAGTTTTCAAAACCAAAACTATAACCAAGGCTTTTCAGAAAACGTCATTTTCGGGTTCAAACTTTAGTATGTTATTTTCCGCAATTGCATGATTAACTTTTTCAACTATGCGTGACTTGATCAACCACCCGTAGTTCAAAATGAATTATGCAAGAACGGAAAGTGAAAGGCTATCGTTAAACGGTTTTGAGTCCATAAATTCCCGGTCTTGTCAATTCCCGACACTCACATGATTGACCCGTGCATGCATTTTACTTACGTTTTTCCTAATCTTAGTTTCCCCGTACTTATGTAACTCTCTACTCGCAGATACGCTATGTCTCAGTCGTCACGCTCCCGATCCCAAACTCAATCACTTCCCCGAGCCGCCTCCCCCTCTCACGAACCCTCCGAGAGCCACACGGCTTCCGAAAGTCAGCGTCACCAGACGACTGACCCAACGGAAGATACATCTCAGACCATCAGCAGCAGTAACGGGTCCAACCCATGGACGGTACTTCCACCTCCTAGACTGGTGCCTGTTGCAGCACCGCAGCCCCGAGGACCCAATGCTGGAGCACCTGTGCATCGGCAGTCGGGCCCGTTCCGACCCGCGCCTCCCCAGTCTTTCTTGAACCGCGATGATCCCGCCCTGCGTACTCCAATGGCGGAGCGCTACGCGTGGGATCGCCAGTTCATAGAAGAAAGACGACGCGCCCAGGGAACCGGACCCTCCCGACCTGTGATGCCACCTACTCACCAGCCCCTTCCACCAGACGCATTCCTCAACCTACACCGTCAAGTCCGTGGACTCGCCGAGGAAGCTCAGGAGCAGGGCCTCCTTCTCTTTGAAGTCTCCGATGCTGCGAACGAGTTAGCACAGCAGTCCCGGCGGATCATCCTAACGGCTCAGGCCACCGCCCGGACCGTTCAGTGCCTCGTCAGAGCCTACGTAGTCATGGGAGCACTTGTCGTAGCTCTCGCCGCCATGATGTTCTTGGAAGAACGTTATTAGGCATATTTCCCTTTATTTTGTACTGTACCGGCTTAGTCGTAATTTTCCATTGTACACGACTTAAGCCATTATTTATTTCCTTTCTATGTATTGTACTTATATTCCTTCAGTGATTTTGTTATATGTACTAAATCTTCTATTATTAATGAAAACTTCCATCTTTATTTGACTTTATTTGTCTTGTCACGTGAACCTTTCTCTATTGTCAAACATTGTCACAGATTCTTGAATCTTCGTTGTGCGTCTATTGTTATCTAGCCTGTACACTCTTTTGCTACTATCGAGATCGTACTTGTGCAAATTGTTCACCCTCATTACTCTCGTGTACTTGATAACTGTTAACTCTGAGCTGAATTCTAGTAGTAAAGTCCAAATGGCACGTTCTAAACTAGTTCCTCTTTCCCTTGTAGAACCATGCCTCCCAGGAGAAGACGCGGAAATCGTATAGCCAAGCAGATCGTGGTGCAGTTCCAAGCGCTACTCCCAAGCGTGATCGCCCAGATCGTCGCTGGAATCGACCAAGAGGTCTTCGGAAACCGCGAACCTCTTTGTGACAACCGTCACTTCTCCCTCCTTAGTTAGCTAGTATGCCTGTAGCTCATTACCACAATTTACTGAAAATTAAAAACTTTTTTATAAAGTTGCTTTATATTATTTTGATGTGTGATAGTATGATTTCATGTGTGTTTCATTTATACATTGTTGGATATGTATAGTACTCTAGGTGCACAAGTAAGTAGACCCCACTAGATGAGCTTCTACGTATATCTTAGACGAAAATTTAACGTTTGGATAATTAATACTATTATTGGAAATTCAACGTGAAAACGAAGTAAAACTTTCTATTTTAGTTATTATTATTTTCCGAGTTACGTATTTATACTTGTTTGTATTTAATAATGTTCGAGTCAGTTTTAACAAACGGGAATTTATTTAATTCTAGACTAGTCCGTATTGTTTAGCCGTGTCTTTCAACCCAATCCAATGGGTTATTCATTTAACCCATAATCCATGTTAAAACCCATATTATTAGACCCATAACCCATGAATTAAACCATATAACAAATTAATTTAATTAAACTAACAATGTAAACCTAATAAGCGATTATTACAATCCCAAAACCCTAAATCGGTCGACTCCTCTTTCCCTTTTCTGCTTGCGATCGACCCCAAACCTCAGCCCCAAACCTCCGACCTTCTTCATCCTTTGATAGATGAGCAGCAAGCAAAGACCAAGGAAACATGCACTAGTCGATCACACCTTTTCCTTTCGTTTTGGTTCCAGCCGAACACAAACACTTTCGTGTTTCATTTGATTGTTTCAATTTGGTAATCTTCCTATCTAATACTTTCATTCATTAGTAATTACAGTTTTTTTTTTTTTATTAATCTTATTGTTTTCATGAGGTTGAATTAGTTTTGTTTTGTAAAAATGAAATTAGGGTTTTGTAGAATTGTTTGTAAAAAGGGTTTTAATCATAGATTATAAAAAGTGTTTTGATAAATTATGTAAAGGTTTATAATCTTTGAAAATCTGGAATGATTAAGTCTAATAATGGGTTTGAAGTGTTGATGATCAATTTTGAGTCATTATTGTGTTAAAAACGTTTTTGCATAAATTGTGACATCATTTGTAAAGTTTCATAAATTTGGACAGATTACAATGTCTGTTTTGTTTCGATCATATGTTGGTCTTAATTAACTCAAATAAACTGATTCGAGAGTCCAGGACGTAGCTCTCTGAGTCTTCTTTCCGAATATATAAGATTCTTCGTCCAACTCCTTTTCAAACTCTAGATATGATAGATTTAGTAACAGGTGGTACTTGCTGAGTTTTTAACGTTCTTGTCTAAATATTGTGATTTCTAAAACGAGTTTAAACGAATCGAGTTGGTTAATCGGACATCCTAAATAATGCATAAAATGAGATTAAAACCTTGAAAACGTGAATGCTCACGACTCCATATTTATATACTTTTAGGGAAGCTCATCATCTAGTCGGGACTTAGCTTGTGACCTACCGTTTATACACACATCTACACTACTTGAGTAGTGTCGTTTATTGCTTATTTCGAGGTGAGTTCATTGCCCCTATGTTTTTACTGTTTTCACTTATTTGTGCAAAATTTGGGGGAGACAAAGCTTACCTAAACTACTTTTCATAATGAATTGTTTTGAGAAACAAATCAATTACTAAAGTGTAACGAAAACCTAATGGATACAAAATTGTTTTCAAACGAGATGGTTGACATAATGTGACTACATGCGTAGTGACACCCCCCCCCCCATATACACTACATACATACACACTAGTAGAGTGGCCTTACTAGTGACAGACAGACCATGGTGCCAAAGGGCTAAATGGTCACTACATGATTAGTCTTACTGTGTGGACCGTTCCCCACCGACCCGTAAGACATTACAGTCTATTAACGGAACTACTGACACACACTTCCTATCGGTTAAGGTAACTACCGATACAATCAGTAATGGATTTTACTGATGTTGCTACTGTTTTACTTACTTTATGCATTAGTTACACCATTTGAACTACTATTACTTTTTGGAGACTCACTTGCTATTTCAGGAAACTTTCTACAAATGGAAACTTCTTTTTATAGAAACATTCTTTATTTTACGTAAATCATTTAAACTGTTTTACTTAAATTATTTTGTGAACTCGCTCAACCTTTATGTTGACATTTTAAGCTTTGTTTTCAGGTAATGAGCAGGCTTAGGACTGAGACCGAGTTGGACTTTAGAAGACTTAGTTTGCATTGCATTAGTCTTCTGCTATTGTCATGTTGAGCTTAGAATTCATCTTTGGGCTTGCATGCCTATGTCATTCCATTTGATATACTTATTATCATTTATGCTTCTGTTGAATATTTTTGTTGTAGTGTATGACGTGTACATGAGACAAGGATATTTATCTTGTTGAATGGCAATGTCACAACACTTTTTGTTTACTTCTTGCATTTAGTATTTCTCTATTATATTGCTGTGTTGTGATGATTGCCAATCCGCCACACCCTGTGTTCCGCCAAAGGCGGGGTGTGACAGATTGGTATCAGAGCAAATGGTTATAGAGAACTAGGTGGTTTGGCCTAGACTATAACTAGGAGTCCTCATATAGATCTTTTAGGATCTTTCCTTGTTTCTTACGTCTCGCTACTTTTACGCAACGACTGTATCGCCTCAGGAGATGACGACCTACGACCGCTTTACGACGCCGAAGGAATTTTTATCTTATTTACTCTTCATTTCTTTATCACCTCATCTCTTTTTTAAAATCAAATTTTGTTTAAACTATTATACTCCCACTTCAATAATCATTAAATGTTACCATTGTGATATAAACTTGAGGAGCCAATGTGTATGAGACGACGTCTTTTCTTTAGATCCCTCATCTACCTGCCATACTAGAATCATTTCCATCGTGATTCCGCTAATCACACGACATTCATGGTGTAATTCATTTCGATTTATCAATCTTCTTACTTTCAAATTTCTATCCTACCGTACGTGACGCTCTTGTGGAAGGACTTTCGTGTAAGCTTTGGAGATGGATTTGAAGACTCGCTTACTTTATCTTCGACGAAAATACTATCTTTCGTTTATCTTCATCATAACATATTTTTTGAAATCTTTTCATTCATTCATATATTATTACAAAAAAATTTGATGCTCGATTCTACATCAAGAGATTGTCTAAACCGAATTTCAAGAAATTTGTATCTATCGATTGCTTCATTATTTTAAAACTCGAAGGGAAACATTAATTCTCACCATATTCTTTTGAAAGGATTCTCGTATTGAAACTTGAAGATAAACATTAGGTTCGGTACCATATTTCAGTCTCAACAGAAATCGTCAATTTTCTCCTATCTCTGTTCGTTTTCAAGATTTCGTTTCTTCTGCAAAGTTGTTCAGAATGTCGAAATCTAGCTGTCCCGCGAGTATCAGACCCCGAAACATTGTTAACGATTTTATAATGAATTTATACTAATCTGCTCAAATCAAATCATTGCCAAAACGTTTTTCTCGAGCACCACACAAACTCTGTTGTTTAACCTCGAGTTGGTCGGAACTAGCTCACTTGGAATTGTGTTCTCTCAAAGCTATGGATGGAGTTGATATATGAAGCCTTTACGACGTGCTCTCTCCAATTAGAGTTCTTTTGTTTCTCATCATAATTACTTTTATTTGTGAAACTCACTCAAACCGAAAATAGTTCTCGATAATGCGAACGTATCATTTTCTCCTGGAGGTTACCTCGTGATGTATTCGTCTCCCCAAAGTGATAAACTATTCGGTCTTAATTTGATTGTAATTTTCGACATTTTTTTTGGGTGATTGATAATCCGGCGAGGGAAGATTTTGATTTCCCGAACTTCACTATATCCGATTCCGTATGCTTTAAGCATATCATTCAATGGATGTATCATCAACTTCCATAAGCTTTATACTGCAGCTAGTTTTGTCGAGTTAAACTCTATCTTTGAATTCTTTATCGTCAATGTTCTTCTCGAAACCTAGACGTGACCTTAGATGCGGCTCGAGGCAGAAGGTTGAAACCTCTGATGTCTATTACTTTCTTGCATATGATTTGCAAAGCTTAGTGGTATTATATTCCTATACGTAACCACGAGGAGAGTACTCTTTATGAGAAAAAATTCAATAACCCGTACCACATTGATACCCATGCGACCTTCTTCCTGTTATTGAAAGCTGTGACCGCTGTTGTTCAGTTCGTTATACTTTTGACCATCTCTACATTAATTGTAAGCGTATCGTACGTTAGATTGCCGATTCATTGCATCATCCTAAGTTCGCTATTTTAGCAACTTTTCATGTCCATCTCGATGCAAATTGGAGATTTGTTGGATCTAAATTATACTTTGAACGATATTTACTCTTGATATTAGTCACTTGAATCCTTTTGGACCACGATACCGTGTAGGCGCATCCAACATCTAAACTTTTCTGTTAGTACACTCAGTTATGTTACTGAAATCATACGATGACACCAAACGCTGATTCGGATCTTGTTGAATTGATTCGATTTACGCGCTACACAACAATCATACTAATGAAACTCGTTGGGTGCAAGATTCTTAACGAATCTACTCTTATTACTTTTGTTCGTGATGCGGATTTGAGATATCTTCTGACGCAAGTTTTCTTTACCATTATTGGTATTCAATTTAACTATTTATTAACTCTTTGGTGGTCCACAAGTCGTTCTGTTGACTTCGTCTTTCTTTATTCTCAGCTTATTGATCGTGTTTTGTAATTCGATGTTATACTTTAAGTGGTGATCACTCGCAAGTAATGATAGGATTTCTTTTGTGTCTGATCAACATAAGAGGAAACTTATCGTTATACGCGCTTTGACATAACTTTTCAACTTCAGTATTGGTTCGTGAGAATTCGCGTAGCTTTGCGGGCCCAAACTCTTGTTCTTGTTAATTGTGATTTTAATTCACCTTCTTATCGATTATCTGGTGGTTCTTGAATGACCTATTGTTGAATGTGTTTCAAAAATTATGTGTTACATATCAAAAACTGTCAATCATACTTAATGATGAGTTCTAAGTTATGTCTGGCCAACATAATGAAGAACTTATTGTTTATTAAGTATCTACATGATTGCTTACTCCCTGTTGTACTAAACTTCATGCATTGTTAAACGATTGACCTAAAGAGCTTACACAACTATCCATGACCTGTTATGGTAATGTGAACATACATGTAAAGATGTGTTTATAATTAGACGTAATTATAAATATGTCTCAACGCGTATCAGTTCCAGTATCGGACGGAAACTTAAAGTATTCTAATCAGTGTTTGTTTCATGACACATTACATAAACGAATCTTGAAGAACCGATGTTCGAAACCCTCCTCATCTGAAATACTTCTGTCAGCACTTATACCACTTGAATTTCGGGACGAAATTCTTTTAAGTGGGGGATACTGTGACAACCGTCACTTCTCCTTCCTTGGTTAGCTAGTATGCCTGTAGCTCATTACCACAATTTACTGAAAATTAAAAACTTTTTTATAAAGTTGCTTTATATTATTTTGATGTGTGATAGTATGATTTCATGTGTGTCTCATTTATACATTGTTGAATATGTATAGTACTCTAGGTGCACAAGTAAGTAGACCCCACTAGATGAGCTTCTACGTATATCTTAGACGAAAATTTAACATTTGGATAATTAATACTATTATTGGAAATTCAACGTGAAAACGAAGTAAAACTTTCTATTTTAGTTATTATTATTTTCCGAGTTACGTAATTATACTTGTTTGTATTTAATAATGTTCGAGTCAGTTTTAACAAACGGGGATTTATTTAATTCTAGACTAGTCCGTATTGTTTAGCCGTGTCTTTCAACCCAATCCAATGGGTTATTCATTCAACCCATAATCCATGTTAAAACCCATATTATTAGACCCATAACCCATGAATTAAACCATATAACAAATTAATTTAATTAAACTAACAATGTAAACCTAATAAGCGATTATTACAATCCCAAAACCATAAATCGGTCGACTCCTCTTTCCCTTTTCTGCTTGCGATCGACCCCAAACCTCAACCCCAAACCTTCGACCTTCTTCATCCTTTGATAGATGAGCAGCAAGCAAAGACCAAGGAAACATGCACTAGTCGATCACACCTTTTCCTTTCGTTTTGGTTCCAGCCGAACACAAACACTTTCGTGTTTCATTTGATTGTTTCAATTTGGTAATCTTCCTATCTAATACTTTCATTCATTAGTAATTAGAGTTTTTTTTTTTTTTTTTTCTATTAATCTTATAGTTGTCATGAGGTTGAATTAGTTTTGTTTTGTAAAAATGAAATTAGGGTTTTGTAGAATTGTTTGTAAAAAGGGTTTTAATCATAGATTATAAAAAGTGTTTTGATAAATTATGTAAAGGTTTATAATCTTTGAAATTCTGGAATGATTAAGTCTAATAATGGGTTTGAAGTGTTGATGATCAATTTTGAGTCATTATTGTGTTAAAAACGTTTTTGCATAAATTGTGACATCATTTGTAAAGTTTCATAAATTTGGACAGATTACAATGTCTGTTTTGTTTCGATCATATGTTGGTCTTAATTAACTCAAATAAACTGATTCGAGAGT
Source organism: Senecio squalidus (assembly GCA_910822075.1). Taxonomy (NCBI): domain Eukaryota; kingdom Viridiplantae; phylum Streptophyta; class Magnoliopsida; order Asterales; family Asteraceae; genus Senecio; species Senecio squalidus. Next base: position 44,199,608 of record CAJVGC010000582.1, on the reverse strand, counting down.
CCAGGACGTAGCTCTCTGAGTCTTCTTTCCGAATATATAAGATTCTTCGTCCAACTCCTTTTCAAACTCTAGATATGATAGATTTAGTAAATGGTGGTACTTGCTGAGTTTTTAACGTTCTTGTCTAAATATTGTGATTTCTAAAACGAGTTTAAACGAATCGAGTTGGTTAATCGGACATCCTAAATAATGCATAAAATGAGATTAAAACCTTGAAAACGTGAATGCTCACGACTCCATATTTATATACTTTTAGGGAAGCTCATCATCTAGTCGGGACTTAGCTTGTGACCTACCGTTTATACACACATCTACACTACTTGAGTAGTGTCGTTTATTGCTTATTTCGAGGTGAGTTCATTGCCCCTATTTTTTTACTGTTTTCACTTACTTGTGCAAAATTTGGGGGAGACAAAGCTTACCTAAACTACTTTTCATAATGAATTGTTTTGAGAAACAAATCAATTACTAAAGTGTAACGAAAACCTAATGCATACAAAATTGTTTTCAAACGAGATGGTTGACATACTGTGACTACATGCGTAGTGACACCCCCCCCCCCCCCATATACACTACATACATACACACTAGTAGAGTGGACTTACTAGTGACAGACAGACCATGGTGCCAAAGGGCTAAATGGTCACTACATGATTAGTCTTACTGTGTGGACCGTTCCCCACCGACCCGTAAGACATTACAGTCTATTAACGGAACTACTGACACACACTTCCTATCGGTTAAGGTAACTACCGATACAATCAGTAATGGATTTTACTGATGTTGCTACTGTTTTACTTACTTTATGCATTAGTTACACTATTTGAACTACTATTACTTTTTGGAGACTCACTTGCTATTTCAGGAAACTTTCTACAAATGGAAACTTCTTTTTATAGAAACATTCTTTATTTTAAGTAAATCATTTAAATTGTTTTACTTAAATTATTTTGTGAACTCGCTCAACCTTTGTGTTGACATTTTAAGCTTTGTTTTCAGGTAATGAGCAGGCTTAGGACTGAGACCGAGTTGGACTTTAGAAGACTTAGTTTGCATTGCATTAGTCTTCTGCTATTGTCATGTTGAGCTTAGAATTCATCTTTGGGCTTGCATGCCTATGTCATTCCATTTGATATACTTATTATCATTTACGCTTATGTTGAATATTTTTGTTGTAGTGTATGACGTGTACATGAGACAAGGATATTTATCTTGTTGAATGGCAATGTCACAACACTTTTTGTTTACTTCTTGCATTTAGTATTTCTCTATTATATTGCTGTGTTGTGATGATTGCCAATCCGCCACACCCTGTGTTCCGCCAAAGGCGGGGTGTGACACTCTTCTCCCTCTTGTAGCAATTACGGAGGACGAGGACGAGGATTTTGGAACCAACCTCCTACCTTCCCTCCAACTCTCTTCCAACGAAGTGAGAAAAAGAGAAGGAAAATTCACCACCAAACCTTATGGACTAGCACCAACCAGGAATCCGCTACCTTAGCCCGAACCTACTCCAGACCTCGCCCCCAGTGCAGCAAGTGCCACTTCCACCATGCCCGGGAGTGCCCGGTGTGCAGACTTTGCAACGCAGTAGGGCATTACCCCTGGTGCTGTCCAGAAAATTACAATGTATTACCTATGAATACAATATATTCACTTGTGAAACCTCTTTTAAAGAATCATTTGTACATATGCAAACTGATTGGATCTAGTTGAGGAATTTTATCAAACACTTGGTGTGCAAAAATGAAAATAAAGGTTTAACATAAAAAAATATCTATCGATTCGTTTTCAAACAAATCATACACCATTTTCACCATTCAGCATCTAGTACATATATGTATACACATATTCAAAAATGAAAATATATACTTACTAGTTGTAGATTCGTCAGATAAAACAAATCGTTTTTTTTCCTCCACCTGAAGTAGAAAATCAGCAAAATTGACTTCTGATTTGGGTTTACTATCACTAATATCAAATGATTCCTACTCGAATTGAAGACTTTAAGAAACAAATAGAAGTAATTTGAGAAAATTAAAATTAGGTCACGAAGAACAATAATTAATTGAATGAAGAAAAAGATCGAATATCAATTTTTAAACATTATAACGATATAAATTGCAGAAGAAATCATGGAAATCATCATCACTATTGAATTAACCAAAACGAATTTCGATTCCGTAGAGAGAAATAAGTGAACGTGATTCTAGAGAGAGAGAAAGAGAGGTCAACCTGATTGCAGAGAAAAAAGGGAAACCAGAAGGATAAAGAAATTGAGTTGTAAAATTTCTGATATACCCTTTTAGAGTTAAATTCTATTAGAATAGATTAAAAGGTAATCTAAGGGATAAAATGTGGTTCCTTTGCGCTGTGTTTTTGAGTTAATTTTTGAAAGAAAAGAAGAGAAAGGAAGAGAAAGGAAGAGAAATGAAGGTTTCCTTCCAAATCATCCCAAATATGGGAGGAAAGTTTTTAAAACAAAATGTATTGAATTTTCCCTTCATTTCCCTTCCTTTCTTTTACTTTCTTTCTTTAAAGAAAACTCGAGAACACAACTTACTTTAGAATCCTTTGTTTTCCTTTCCTTTCTTCCCTTAAAAAAACTCGAGAACAGAGCGTTGGTTCCTAATTATTTGTATGGTTCTTATTTGAAACCAACGATATATATATATATATATATATATATATATATATATATATATATATATATATATATATATATATATATAGATAGTAGGGCGAGTAAAATTTGTATTGATAGGAATGCATGGATTTTTTTCCCTAGATCCGCCCTAAGCTCGATGTAATCAGTTTTGTTTTGTGCCCTCAGCTCCTTGTTGGGGTTTGCACTGTTTCTAATATAACTTGCCTTTTCAAAATATATATATATATATATATATATATATATATATATATATATATATATATATATATATATATATATATATATATATAAGTAAAGATATGCGTATAAAGTAATATTGATTGTATATAGACATTAACCTCTTGACATGACATAACTGTGAGTGTTCACACTAAAGGCCCGGCTATGCTATGTTCCTATCAAGGGTCAATAAAGATGTCGTTCTCGTGGCGATTACAAGACATATAATCGATCTTTCAGTTCCCAAAGGTATCAAGTGCAAGGTATACGCATATAAGCAAGTAAAACAGTTCGATAAGTAAGTAAACGCATAAAAGTTCCTAAAATGGTTCACAAGTTCATGAAACGGTTCATAAGTTCATAAAATGGTTCATAAGCTCATAAAATGGTTCATAAGTTCATACAATGGTTCATAAGTTCACAAAACGGTTTGTTCTCATGCTTCCCCCAAAAAGTTGTATAAAAACAGTAAAAGAGTGGGGATGTAACTCTCAATTTGTGAAGAATTAAGCGTGTGCCGAAAAGAAGTCGGAAAGCGTCGGAATCAAAAGAACCCTAGAACATACCAAGTTTTTGAGTAAGTATTATAATTTAGTACGTATATTCAATCGTTAGTCAACGAAAATGCTTAAGTTTTAAAGGTTATATTATAGTCTAACGAAAATCGGGCAGCGCTTCCAGTTTTTATTACACTATTCAATCTAATTCACCAAACACAATATGAAGTTTATATGCTCAATAAGTCACTTTAAACACAAGATTTTGTCTATTACAGTAACCTTTATTCAGACTCTAATTATATAAGTTCAAGGTTACGATTTTAGAGATTAAACAACGATTTTGGAAACGGTAAGAAGCACGGTGCCCCGCCCCAAAGGGCAGGGGCGACGCCCTTGCTATCTGAGTTTTTCCAAAACTCGTTTTTGTTGTGAAAATAGTTATTTTAATGGTGGATCTTAACATGCAAATGATAAAAACCTTAAAATACTTTCAAATATCAGTTTCTATTAGATTTTCAACCATAAAAACAAAGATTTATGTAATAACTTTATAAAAACTTATTTTTAGGTGATTGATCTAACTTGCAAGTAATTATTTGAGTAAAAACAATAGTTAAAAGAATTTATACCGGAGAGAAAATGGATGGATGATGAATTGGAGAGATTTGATGATGATTTCGGCTTCAAATCGGTAGAAAAACGATGGAAATGATGCATGTAATCAAAGTAAATGCAATCCCTTGCTACCCTTGATGAAGAGGACGGAATTTGTGGGTGTTTTTGGTGTGGTTTTCTCTGCAATAGTGGCTGGAAATATGAGAGTTTGAGAGAGAATATGGGTGTGTGTGTGTTTCTAGTGTGTGTTTTTGTTTGTGATTATGAAATAAAAGAAATAGATTAAAGAGGTGAGTAGAGGGTTGGTGTGCGCAGGTCAGGACCATTTGGAGGTCCTATGTCGTTTGTACAATATCCCCAATAAGTTTCCATGCATTAGTGACTCAACAACTTAAAACAATTGAATCTGCAGGATAGTGTTGCGCCCTAACTATTTAGGGCTGCGCACCGGGTTGTTTTTCACCCTTTTTTCATTTTTCGTTTTCGTAGTTAAGCATTTGCGTTCGTTGAAAGTTTACGATTCTTTTGCAATGAACATATGTGTTTTCTTGGTATTAGGATTCATTTATTGATTCTGATTTCGATTCCAAAACTCACACGTTTACGGTAAAAGTATAAGTAGAAGTAATAGCAGATATCTCGAAGATAAAGAACACAGAGTTATCCTGAGTTCTTGAAGGTTGTCACATTCTCCCCCAATTAAAAGGAAATTTGTCCCGAAGTTAATTTGCCTCATCGGGAGTGGGAGAATCTTTGAATAATTGCGCGCTACGAGACAGGTGCAGTTCCCGTGGCGTCTAAAGGACATGTGTCGTTCTCGTGGCGTTCATGAGACAGGTGCCGTTCTCGTGGCGTCCGAAAGGCAGGCGTCGTTCTCGTGGCGTTTACAAGTCAGGAGCCATTCTCGTGGCGTATAAAAGGCGGGCGCCGTTCTCGTGGCGACCAACAGACGGGCGCCGTTCTCGTGGCGACCAAAAGACGGGCGCCGTTCTCGTGGCGAGTAAAAGACGGGGGTCGTTCTCGTGGAGTTTAAAAGACGTGCGCCGTTCTCTTCGCTTTTAAAAGACGGGCACCGTTCTCGTGGCGTTTAAAATATGGGCGCCATCCTCATGGCGTTTATAAGACGGGCGCCGTTCTCGTGGCATTTAAAAGACGAGCGCCGTTCTGGTGGAATTTAAAAGACGGGCGCCATTCTCGTGGCATTTAAAGGACGGGCTCCATTCTCGTAGCGTTTAAAAGACGTGCAACGTTCTCGTGGCGTTTAAAACTTCTGTTCTCTAAGAAGTTCCAGGTGTAGATGATGTCATCATCTATGAGCATAATCAGGAGTTTATCCGGATAGGGTCTACACACCCTGTTCATCAGATCAATGAACACTGCCGGTGCATTGGTTAGACCGAATGACATAACGAGGAATTCGTAATGCCCATAACGAGTTCGAGAGGCAGGTTTAGGAATGTTGGATTCACTGACTCGAACCTGATGATACCCTAAGCGAATCGATATTTGAGAAGTAAGTTGCACCCTGCAACTGGTCGAACGGATCTTCGATTCGAGGGAGAGGGTATCGGTTCCTGACGGTCAGTTTATTCAGATTCTAAGTATATAAGTTCAAGGTTACGATTTTAACGATTAAACAACGATTTTGGAAATGGTAAGAAGCACGGTGCCCATCCCCAAGGGGCAGGGGCAACGCCCTTGCTGTCTGAATTTCTCCAAAACTCGCTTTTGTTGTGAAAATGGTTATTTTAATGGTGGATCCTAATATGCAAATGATAAAAACCTTAAAATACTTTCAAATATCAGTTTCTATTAATTTTCAACTACAAAAACAAAGATTTATGTAATAACTTTATAAAAACTTATTTTTAGGTGATTGATCTAACATGCAAGTAATTATTTGAGTAAAAACTATAGTTAAAAGAATTTATACCAGAGAGAAAATGGATGGATGATGAATTGGAGAGATTTGATGATGATTTCGGCTTCAAATCAGTAGAAAAACGATGGAAATGAGGTAGGTGATCAAAGTAAATGCAATCCCTTGCTACCCTTGATGAAGAGGATGAAATTTGTGGGTATTTTTGGTGTGATTTTCTCTGCAACAGTGGCTGGAAATATGAGAGTTTGAGAGAGAATATGGGTGGGTGTGTATGTTCTAGTGTGTGTTTGTGTTTGTGATTATGAAATAAAAGAAAGAGATTAAAGAGGTGAGTAAAGGGTTGGTGTGTGCAGGCCTGGACCATTTGGAGGTCCTATGGCGTTTGTACAATTGTCCCAATAAGTTTCCATGCATTAGTGACTCAACAATTTAAAAAAAATTGGATCTGCAGGGGAGTGTTGCGCCCTAAGTATTTAGGGCTGTGCAGCGGGCTGTTTTCAGCCTTTTTCGTTTTTCGTTTTCGTTATCGTTAAGCATTTGTGTTCGTTGAAAGTTTACGATTGTTTTGCAATGAACTTAAGCAAGTTCATTATGTGTTTTCTTGGTATTAGGATTCATTTATTGATTCCGATTTCGATACCGAGACTCATACGTTTACGATAAAAGTATAAGTAGAAGCAATAGCAAATATCTCAAAGATAAAGAACATGGAGTTATCCTGAGTTCTTGACGGTTGTCACATTCTCCCCCGATTATAAGGAATTTTGTCCTGAAATTAATATACCTCATCGGGAGTGAGAGAATCTTTGAATAATTGCGCGCTACGAGACAGGTGCAGTTCCCGTGGCGTCTAAGGGACAGGTGTCGTTCTCGTGGCGTTTATGAGACGGGTGCCGTTCTCGTGGCATCCGAAAGGCAGGCGCCTTTCTCGTGGCGTTTACAAGACATTCTCGTGGCGTTTAAAAGGCGGGCGCCGTTCTCGTGGCGACTAAAAGATGGGTGTCGTTCTCGTGGCGACTATAAGACGGGCGCCGTTCTCGTGGCGTTTAAAAGACGTGTGCCGTTCTCGTGGCGTTTAAAAGACGAGCGCCGTTCTCGTGGCGTTTAAAAGAAGGGCACCGTTCTCATGGCGTTTAAAATACGTGCACCGTTCTCCTGGCGTTTAAAAGACGGGCTCCGTTTTCGTGGCGTTTTAAAGACGGGCGCTGTTCTCATGGCATTTAAAAGACAGGCGCCGTTCTCGAGGCATTTAAAAGACGGGCACCGTTCTCGTGGGATTTAAAAGACGAGCGCCGTTCTCGTGGCATTTAAATTACGGGCGTCGTTCTCGTGGATTTTATAAGACGTGCGCCGTTTCGTGGCGTTTAAAACTTCTGTTCTCTAAGAAGTTCTAGGAATAGATGATGTCATCATCAATGATCATGATCACGAGTTTGTCCAGATAGGGTCTACACACCCTGTTCATCAGATCCATGAACATTGCCAGTGTGTTGGTTAGACCGAATGGCATAAAGAGGAATTCGTAATGCCCATAACGAGTTCGATAGGCAGTTTTAGGAATCGTGTTCACTAACTCGAACCTCATGATACCCTAAGCGAATCGTTATTTAAGAAGCAATATGCACCCTGCAACTGTTCGAACGGATTGTCGATTTGAGGGAGAGGGTATCGGTTCCTGACGGTCGGTTTATTGAGTTCTTGTTAGCCGATGCACATCCTGAAAGATCCGTCTCTCTTTTAAACGAAGAGGATTGGAGCTCCCCCGGGGGACGTAGTAGGAAGAATTAGACCACGATCTAAGAGTTCCTGCAGTTGTTCAGAGAGTTCTCGCTTTTCTGATGGTGTTAAACGGTACGGTGTCTTCGCAACCGGCGTTGCACCAGGAATGAGGTCAATTCGGAATTCCACTTGTCGGGGTGGGGGTAGTCCGGTAAATCCTCTGAAAAGACTTCGGGATGATTTGCATACGTTTCTCTTTCGGTTTACGTTCAAGGATGTACGCTAAGAAGGCTTCGCAGTCCTTCTCGAGATACATGCGCATGTTTGTAAGGGAAACCAGTCGTAGTTGCGGTCCGGGTTTGTCTCCCTGTAAAATGAGGGTTTTTCCGTCCGCGAGGGGTATACAAATGAATTGCTCGGAACAGACAATTTCAGCTTGGAACCGAGCTAACCCGTCCATTTCGACGATGATATAGAAACTTTTCAGTTCTACGGGGGATGAGGTCTATAGGGAAGATCTTATTGGCTGGGCACATGGGACAACCTACAATTACGTCCTTAACTTCGTAATCTAGACCGTTAACGTGCCCACAGTGAGCTATCCTCAATGACATTGATCTCTAGATTGATAAGGGGTCTAAGTTATAATGGGTACATGACTTCTCTCTATTCATGAATCAAATAGTATAGATGCGTAATAATTGTTTACTGAAAATGTACCTATTACTGAGTTTGGACCCTGCCTTTGTCATTGGTTTTCTCTTGGTAGTATCTGGAGTAGTGCCTTACTTTGTTGCATTTGTAGCACACCGGGCAGTTTCCAACATGGTGGAGGGTGCATTTGGCACACTTAGGGTGCGGCTCAACGTAAGTTTGGGGTCCTGTTATGGGGGCAGCAACTACTGCAGAGTTGCGGGTGGTTTGGTGCTTCTTGTTGCGATTGTCCCTTCTTGGTTGGTGTACAACCTTCCGTTTCTCACCTTTCTCCCGTTTGGCTGGTGTTGGAGAGGAGAGGAGGTTGTTGGTCAGACGATGAGCGAGGAAAACTGCGCTTTTTATCGTCAGCTTCTCATCCGAGATCACCACTCCACGGATCTAGGGGGAGAGACCGGATATGTAAGATCAATCCGGTTCTCTTCTGGGGTTAGCATCCTCGGCACCAAGCGGGCAATATCGTAGAATTGAGCAGTGTAAGTGTCGATGTCGTTTCCGAAAATCTTGTGGTTCCACAACTCTGCCTCAAGCTTCTGTACTTCACTCCTTGAGCAATATTTTTCTATGATAAGCTTTTTTGAAATCTTCCCACGATCGGGCATACATGGCGGCTCGTCCTCGGGTTTGGACCATGAGGTTCCACCAAGATAACACTCGTCCATGGAGTACACAGGAAGCGTACTCCACTTTTTCAGCCTCAACACAACGGCTGATATGGAGAACCGACTCGATACTCTCGATCCACAAGAATAGTCCAACAGCACCGGAGGTGCCGTGGAACTCTTTCGGCTTGCACGCCATGAAACCCTTGTACGTACAACGGCGGTTCTCTTGATGGTTTGGGTTAGGGTTCTGGTGTTGGTTCTGATTATGGTTATGATCTTGGTTCGGGTTAGGGTTTGGTTCTTGGTTTTGCTCGTCTAGGTGGTTATCGTTGTTGTTTTCGGGATGGTTGTTGTTGTTGATCCCAGCTGTGAGGGCAGCGTTGGTCATTTTGGGTAATAAAAACACATTTTTAGGTGATTGATCTAACATGCAAGTAATTATTTGAAAGAAAAAGTAGTTAAAAGAATTTATACCGGAGAGAAAATGGATGGATGATGACTTGGAGAGATTTAATGATGATTTCGGCTTCAAACGGTAGAAAAACGATGGGAATGATGTATGTGATCAAAGTAAATGAAATCCCTTGCTACCCTTGATGAAAAGGACGAAATTTGTGGGTGTTTTTGGTGTGATTTTCTCTGCAATAGTGGCTGCAAATATGATAGTTTGAGAGAGAATATGGGTGTGTGTGTGTGTTTCTAATGTGTGTTTGTGTTTGTGATTATCAAATAAAAGAAAGAGATTAAAGAGGTGAGTAAAGGGTTGGTGTGTGCAGGTCTGGACTATTTGGAGGTCCTATGTCGTTTGTTCAATTGTCGTAATAAGTTTCCATGCATTAGTGACTTAACGACTTAAGAAAAATTGGATCTGCAGGGGAGTGCTGCGCCCTAAGTATTTGCAATCGTTGAAAGTTTACGATTGTTTTGAAAGGAACTTAGGCAAGTTCATTATTTGTTTTCTTGGTATTAGGATTCCTTTATTGATTCCGATTCGATTCCGAGACTCACACGTTTACGTAAAAGTGTAAGTAGAAGCAATAGCAGATAAAGAACACGGAGTTATCGTGAGTTCTTGACGGTTGTCAAAGAAATGACGTCATCTTTCGCATTATCATTATCCGAACGAAAATGACGTCATCCTTTCTCTTTAAAACTGATTATTTCATATTATTAAATATTTGTAGATTCGTATTATGCAAAATCACCTTCAACTAAAAAGTAAATAAAATTATGCGAAAAATGACGTCATCCTTCCTCTATGAAATTGATTATTTCTTTTACCCTAAAATTGTAGTTTCCAATTTTTTAAAGTTACCTTCAACTAAAGAAAACAAAGTCCAATTATACGTAAAATGACGTCATCGTTCGTATTATCGTTAAAAGAACCAAAATAACGTCATCCTTCATCTTTAAAATTAATTATTTCATATTCCCGAATATTTGAAGGTTCATATTACGCCAAAATTACCTTCAACATAAAAAAAATCAAATTATGCGAAATATGATGTCATCTTTCGCGTTATCAATATCCGAACAAAAATGAAGTCATCTTTCCTCTTTAAAATTAAATGTATCTTTTACCATAAATTTGTAGGATACAATTTTGCCAAGTTATCTTCAACTAAAGAAAAATAAGTCAACTTATGCGAAAACATACGTCACCGTTCGAAAAATGACCTCATCCTTAGCATTATCATTATCCGGGCAAAAATGACGTCATCCTTCGTCTTTGAAATTTATTATTTCTTTTACCCTGGATTTTTGGTTTCTAATTTGGCAAAGTTACCTTCAACTAAAGAAGAAAAAAAAAGTCAAATTATGCGAAAAATGACGTCATCCTTCGCATTATCGTTATAAGAACAAAAATGACGTCATCCTTCCTCTTTAAAATTGAGTATTTCATATTACCTAAAATTTGAAAGTTTATATTATGCGAAAGTTACATTCAACATAAAAAACTCAAATTATGTGAAATATGACGCCATCTTTCGTATTATCATTATCCGAACGAAAATGTTGTCACATTTCCTCCTTGAAATTATATGTTTCTTTTATCCTATACTTGTAGGATACAATTTTGCAACGTAACCTTCAACGAAAGAAAGTAAGTCAAATTATACGAAAAGTGACGTTATCGTTCGCATAAATCGTTATTAGAACAAAAAGGAAATCATCTTTCCTCTTTAAAACTGATTATTTCATATTTTATTTGTTGGTTCGTATTACGCTAAGTCTCCTTCAACTAAAAAATAAATAAAATTATTCGAAAAATCACGTCATTCTTAGCATTATCATTATCCGAACGAAAATGACGTCATCCTTCCTATTTAAAATTGATTATTTTTTAACCCTTGATTTGTAGTTTCCAATTTTAAAAAGTTACCTTCAACATAACAAAAAAAATCAAATTGAGCGAAAATGACGTCATCTTTCGCATTATCATTATCCGAACAAAAATGACGTCATCCTTTCTCTTTAAAACTGATTATTTCATATTATCGAATATTTGTAGGTTCGTATTATGCAAAATCACCTTCAACTAAAAAGTAAATCAAACTATGCGAAAAATGACGTCATCCTTCCTCTTTGAATTGATTATTTCTTTTACCCTAAAATTATAGATTCCAATTTTTTAAAGTTACCTTCAACTAAAGAAAACAAAGTCCAATAATACGTAAAATGACGTCATCCTTCGCGTTATCAATATCCGAACGAAAATTACGTCATCTTTACTCTTTGAAATTAAATGTTTCTTTTACCATAAATTTGTAGGATACAATTTTGCCATGTTACCTTCAACTAAAGAAAAATAAGCAAATATATGCGAAAACATACGTCACCTTTCGAAAAATGACCTCATCCTTAGCATTATCATTATCCGGACGAAATTGATTATTTCTTTTACCCTGAATTTGTGGTTTCTAATTTGGCAAAGTGACCTTCAACTAAAGAGAAAAAAAATGTCAAATTATAGGAAAAATGACGTCATCGTTCGCATTATCGTTATAAGAACAAAAATGACGTCATCCTTCCTCTTTAAAATTGATTATTTCATATTCCCTAAACTTTTAAGGTTTATATTATGCGAAAGTAACATTCAACATAAAAAACTCAGATTATGCAAAATATGACGTCATCTTTCCCATTAACATTATCTGAACAAAAATGACGTCATCTTTCCTCCTTGAAATTAAATATTTCTTTTACCTTATATTTGTAGGATACAATTTTGCAGCGTTACCTTCAACTAAAGATAATAAGTCAAATTATACGAAAAATGATGTCATCGTTCGCATAAATCTTTATTAGAACAAAAAGGAAATCATTTTTCCTTTTTAAAACTGATTATTTCATATTTTATTTGTAGGTTTGTAATACGCTAAGTCTCCTTTAACTAAAAAATAAATCAAATTATTCGAAAAATGACGTCATTCTTAGCATTTTCATTATCCGAACGAAAATGACGTCATCCTTCCTATTTGAAATTGATTATTTTTTTACCCTTGATTTGTAGTTTCCAATTTTGAGAGTTACCTTCAACTTAACAAAAAAAGTCAAATTGAGCGAAAATGACGTCTTCTTTCGCATTATCATTATCCGAACGAAAATGACGTCATCCTTTCTCTTTAAAACTAATTATTTCATATTATCAAATATTTGTAGGTTCGTATTATGCAAAATCATCTTCAACTAAAAAGTAAATCAAATTATGCGAAAAATGACATCATCCTTCCTCTTTTTAATTGATTATTTCTTTTACCCTATAATTATAGTTTCCAATTTTTTAAAGTTACCTTAAACTAAAGAAAACAAAGTCCAATTATACGAAAAATGACGTTATCGTTCGTATTATCGTTAAGAGAACCAAAATGACGTCATCCTTCATCTTTTAAAATTAATTATTTCATATTCCCGAATATTTGAAAGTTCATATTACGCCAAAGGTACCTTCAACATAAAAAAAAAATCAAATTATGCGAAATATGATGTCATCTTTCGCATTATCAATATCCGAACACAATTTTTCTTTTACCATAAATTTGTAGAATACAATTTTTCCAAGTTACCTTCTACTAAGAAAAATAAGTCAGTTTATGCGAAAAGATACGTAACCGTTCGAAAAATGACCTCATCCTTAACATTATCATTATCCGGGTGAAAATGACGTCATCCTTCGTCTTGTAAATTGATTATTTCTTTTACCCTGAATTTGTGAATTTGTGGTTTCTAATTTGGCAAATTTCCCTTCAACCAAAGAAGAAAAACAAAGTCAAATTATGCCAAAAATGACGTCATCGTTCGCATTGTGACAACCGTCTAGAATTCAGGTACTTGTTCAATTACTATATCGGTTCAAAACATTAATTACTCTTTTATCGTGTTCGTCTTGTTCTAGTTCGTAACTGTTGAGTCTGTTCTTGTCGGAACCAGTGTCGGAATAACTTCCGAAATCAATTTTATAAGTCCTAATACCAAGAAAACATATAATGAACTTTTCTAAGTTCATAACAAATCATACTTAAGAACTTTCAATTAACGAAAAGGTCCAACGAAACAAAAACGTAAAAACGAAAAATTAGAAAAACACTGAATTTGGGCTAGGTGCGCAGCACCTACTGCTTTGGTGCGCATCACCTACTGCTTTGGTGCGCAACACCTAGTGCCAGAATTCAAAATATTTACATTTTCAGTCCCTGCCTCGTTTTTGTAACAACTCCACCAATCAATCTCGAGTCTCCCACTTGTTTACTGCCAAAATGACCTGCCCAACACCCCTTTTCATTATGGTCTTTATTTCATTTTCATTTTCATTTTTACATATTACAAAAACACACACACAAAACACCTACACCCCATTTTCTCTCAAACTTTCTCTCCAGAACCCACTTGTTCCAGTGATTTCCAGCAACATAAACACCAATTTAATCCATACAAATCGTCCCAATCATCTAGAGAAGCAAGGGGGTGTCGTTATTTTGAAAAAGGACTAGTTTTGTAAAGGTTTTTGGAGCATAAATCCGACCAAAACTCATCATCCGAGCTTTTCCTTCGGTAGATTTCTTCATTTTTACTGTTTTTATACAAATAATCAATTGCATGTAAGATCTAACGGTTAAAAATGTGTTTTTATACAAATCTATGACTTTTTATGGTCAAAAACGTTTTTAACCGAAATAACCTTTAGATCCACGGTTTTGTAACCAAAAGTGCTTTATAAACTGTTAAAAAGATGTTTTAATAAGTTTAAACCGGTTGCATGTCGAAATCTATGGGTGAAAAAACGTTTTTAGCAAAGAAATCACAAAACGGGGAAGAACAGCAAGGAGGTGCGCATCACCCCCTGACAGGTGCCGCGCACCGGGCTGCTGTTCCTCCCGAAAATCGTCGTTTTGGTTGTCTAAAACTTGTACACACATTCTGGACTTTTATGAATAATATCATTGGACTGAGATGAGTAAAACTAATAATAATGGTGACTTACATTGGACTATTTGGACTATATTGAACTATATTACATGTGATATTGCGTTTTAGGTGATTTGTGAGCGGAAGTGATGGTACAACTTTTGGGCATGAAATTTGGGCGCGGAAGCGCTGCCCAAATCTCCTTAGAAATTGTAAATCACTTCAGCGAGCAAAAACACTTAAGACATAATAATCAAAAACGTTAAATCGGACTTTTGGACAAACGTGACAATTACATTTCCGGACTATTTTAACTTTACTTAACCTTGACACTTAAAGTTTAATAAAACTTGGTCTATATTATTATATAAGAACATAATAATATAACAACTAATTAAACTATCTTGGTAATATTAGGCAATGCGTGATTCCCGGCTTTCATATTCCGACCGAGTTTTCGAGTTCTCGTTCTTCGCAATCCGTGAGTTACAACCCCTTATCTTATATATTTTACATGAATTTTGGGGGAAACATAAGATTATTTGTACTTGAAAACTTTATGAACCATATTGCAAATTATCGAACTTTGACTTTTGAACTTGTTGAACTTTGACTTTTGAGCTTATTGAACTATTTTGACTTTTGAAACTTATTGAACTTATTTTGACTTGGAACTTATTTTGACTTGGAACTTATTGGACTTTGGAACTATTTTGTACGAACTATTTGAACTCTTATGCGTAAAACATTTTGCTCTACTTGAACTTATTGGCTCGCTCTCTTTTGAACTAGACTAATCATTGATGCTTGTATACGTACCAACCCTTGATGGAACTATAACACGATCTTAAGTGACGGACGACTATCTCTCTTTTAAACAAAACTACTTGACGCCCAACGACTTTTTGAAATTAGACTTACACACTATTAGCTACATAGCCGTATAGTAATTATGGGTATCGATACTTAGGAAAGAACCGTTCCTTGCTTAGATGGCAGTCTAAGTACATATTACTAAAAACTAGTACAATCTTCCCGTTGGAGAGGCGGGAAGACGGGCCCCACGGTTGAACAATCGGATTAGTGTGAACACTTAAATTATAGATGCCAAGAGGTTGATACAAGAAATCTAATTAGTTACTTACTCATAATTTACGAACTTTTTAGCGATTGATTTTCGCAACTACAAATTGACTAAATTTGACTCTATTTGGTCTTTACAAACTTAGGGCACCGGTTCGCCCGTTACTTGAACTTTAAAAGTATATAAATTTTAAGCGACTTTGCTCCGCTACCCTCCTTTTGGAAACTTCTACTTTTATATACTTTCTTATTGTAGGTGCATTTCGTTAGTTACTAGATTCGTATGTAATTAACGTTTATCCTAATATTAGTCTTTATATTGTTTGTTTGGATATTAATATTGAATGTTTGATTAATTATATTCTTGAACGCTTATGTAGTTATGAATTAATCAAATATATGTTTTGTGATGTTTTAATAATATTCAGATTCATTCGCACGGATGAGGATGATATCCGTGCGCATGAAGGTTCCATTCGCACGAATCAGTTAAGTAAACAAAGTGTTTATTATCATGTTACATTCGTACGGACGAGATCATGTCCGCACGAATAAGAAGTCATTCGTACGAATGAGCTCACATCCGTACGGATGAAAAGCTGGGCCTATATATACCCAGCTAGGTTTCTGCATTCGATAAGTTTTTCTAGGTTTTTATCTTTCGTGCCGAACTGCTGCTGCTCCGTTTCGTATTATTCCAAATCGATAATAACGTATAAACAATCATCCGAATAGTCTTCCTTAGGTCCGATCTTATCAACTATCGTTGGTTTGATTCCGTTTCCGAAGGTTATATATTCGCTAGATAATCGATAGCTTATTTCCGCTAGGTTATTGATATAACGTTGAGTTCTTAAGATCACACACCCCCAACAAAGTGGTATCAGAGCGTTGGTTGTAGAAATCAACGTTCTTCTAGTGATTTCTTTAAGATTTTTCGGTTTTTGATTGAAACTTTCGTTTGGAATTTTTACGTTCAAAAGGTGTTTTTATTGTTTTAAAACGTTTCTGGGTTGTTTAGGTTAAGTTCTCGGCAGATAGGAAACGTTTTGGTTTAGAAAATCGACCTGTAGATCGAGTTTTAGCAAAACCCTAAAGTTTCAGCGGCGCATACGAACGTAGTTCTTGAAAAGTTCTCCTCCGCACGAATAGGAATTCATCCGTGCGAAGCTAGGATTCATTCGTGCGAATCTAGAATTTCTACTTAAAAAGTTAAATTTTAGTTCATCCGTACGAATAGGTTTCCTCCGTACGAATAGGAACTCATCCGTGTGCATCAGTTTGTTCATCCGTGCGAATCACTCATTCGTATAGAGTTTTAGGTTATCTGTCTCGTTCGTACGAATCACTCTCATTCGTACGTATCAAGTAGTCATCCGTACGTATCAAAACAGTTCATACGCACGAAGCAGTTTAAATTGAATTTTCACTTTTAAAATGGAATACGCTATGGCTAGTACCAATTCTAAAATGTCGGAAATGTTAATTAACGATGCTGAAACTGGAAGTATAAACAAGGTTCCGAAACTAATTTCAATGGACGACTACCCACACTGGAAACCTAGGTTTGAAATTCATATCAACGGTTTGGACTCAAAAATGTGGGATATGATTAAAAAT
Source organism: Senecio squalidus (assembly GCA_910822075.1). Classification (NCBI taxonomy): domain Eukaryota; kingdom Viridiplantae; phylum Streptophyta; class Magnoliopsida; order Asterales; family Asteraceae; genus Senecio; species Senecio squalidus. The sequence continues at coordinate 44,182,577 of CAJVGC010000582.1, read as the reverse complement.
GGGTATACTGAACCGATTGGCGAAGATGGAGACCTTATTCCCATTCACAGATATACTGAGGAACAAAGAAAGAGTTATGATATTGAGAAGAAGGCTTATTCTTATTTATGTCAGGCAATTCCTAGATCTGTGTTTCATCAGTACAAGACATACAAGTTATCGAAACAACTGTGGGATGCTTTTGAATTAGACTATGAGGGAAACAACAAGTTGAAGTCGATGAAGGGAAGAGCACTGAAGAAGGAGTTCGACAATTTTACTTGCTTACATGGAGAATCTCTGTTCGACCTTATCAGACGTTTTCAACATTTGATTAGTGAGATGCACGGATATTCAGTGGTTACGACTGGTGCAGAACGAGTAGAATGTTTTGCCGATGCTTTACCAGACAGCTGGAATGGGTATATTGAGATGTTAAAGGAAAGTGGCTATCTTGCTCGCACTACTTTAAATGATCTATTTACCAAGCTGAGAGAAAAGGAGCAGGATGACAAGTTTCGTGCTCAGAGAAAGGGACACACTCAAGATCCTTCGTTATACTACGCTGATCCCACTCCAGCCACTCCTACTAATGCTCCACTGAAGACAGCTTTTTCTGCTAACACCACGAGTAATTCAGGAAATTCTGGGTGTTCAAAATCAAGCTCTAGTCAAGGCACTCCGGCTCAAAAGTCTCCAGCTCAAACTACTTCTGAATCAGTTGCTACAAGTTTGAAGATCGAGCACTTTCATAAAGGAAATGTGGATGGTGTAAACGAAGATATGGCTATGTTGACTACTTTAGTTGCTTCCTATGATAACTTGTTGCAGGGTAAAATTGGAAACATAAACTTAACTGGTGAAGATTACGAGCAGATTGATCGTGATGAGATGGAACGAATCGACATTATGTGGGGTTTCGCTAATCTTGTTAGGAGGGCAAAAGAGTACGTGAAAAGGACCGGTAACACAATCGGCGCCAACAAGGAGACTAAGTATGGTTTCGATATGTCTGCCATTACTTGTCACAACTGTGGAGAGAAAGGTCACTTTGCTCGTCAATGTGAGAAGCCAAAACGACCAAGGACTGTTCAGAACCCCTTCAGAGATCAACAAAACAGGAATGTGAACAGGAATGCTCCTGAGGCGAACAAGAATACTGCTTTGGTGACAACTGGCACGAATATCTCTACTGGTACAGAGAATTCTGACGTTAAGGCTCTAGTTTTTCAATCTGACGAAGGCTTGGATTGGCAGTTTCAAATTGATAACAATCAATCCGATGCTGAAGTAAACATTGTGAAGATTTTGAATCTCAACGAAGAAAGTGACGGGGAGGAGTCCATTACATCTGAAGAATCATCTGAGGAATCTTCAGCAGAATCAGAAGCACCAGAGATTAAAAGGGAGTTTGCTATGATGGCAGGTACTGCAGAGTCATCTAAGGTACAATCTGAAACTAAAATCACTTCCTGTTCTAGGTGTTTTGTTTTAGACGAACGAGTAAATGAGCTTAGAAAAGAAAATAACAATCTTGTTGAGGAACTTCGTAAAAACAAAATTGTTAAAGGAAATGAAAAACTGTTTTCAGAAAAGAACAAACTTTTGGCAAAACAAGTTAGTGATTTGGAAATAGCGTTGTTAAACAAACAGGACTCCATTAATAAATATTTAAAAGATATTGATGCCCTTAAACGTGAAAATGCTTCTATCAAAATCAGTTTTGAAACTTTAAATCAACAAGTTAGAAGTTATTCCACCGCATCATACCTTTTAGATCACATCTTGAAAGAAAAACGTCCTGAGAATGGGGAAGGGAAACCAAGGGCTGACTACAAAACGTGTCCACCTCCAATCTTTAACAAATTGATTAAGGCTCCAAAGGAGGAAGGGGACGTTGAATTCATTCTTCAACAACCAGACCCAGCTGTCCAAACACCTATTGTCCAAACACCTATTGTCAATCCCAAAGATACTTCAAATGCTCAAAGTGCTAAAACCGAAAAAGTTAAAGAAACTGTATTGGTTGAAGATTGGGTTTCCGACTCAGATGAGGAAGAAAAGGGTTCGGGTTTGGGTCGTCAGTTACCAACTAAAACCTCGGGTAAACCTAAACAAGTTAAAATTCTGAAAAGACCTGAAGTTAAGGGACCAAAATTTGTCAAAGCCGGGGAATCACCAGTGGAGGTTGAGACAAAAGAAACTGACCAAGTAAAATTCATACCACCTCACTTGAGAAAGACAACCACCAATCCCCAGAAGCCACAAAATGTTCAACAACATAATGGCTTCATGCGTGCTAATGCTATGTTCTCCAAACCTCTTACACATCACCGGAGAATGACGCGAAGTTCTCAAAACCTTAACGAATGGAGAACTTGTTTTGATTGTGGGGAGAAAGGCCATGTTAACTATAATTGTCCAAATTTGAAACAAAGGCCTAGGAATAGTTTTGACCAAAATAGAATGTCCACTGGAAATCGCTTTTCTAGCCCAAATCGAAACCGATTTTCAAACAATAGGTCATCATTTCCAAAACAAAACAGTGAGTTGCTTCCTGCTGGTAAATCCAAACAGCAACCTCCTGTTAAACAAATTGAAAAACGTTCCCCATCACCGACTCATAAATCAACTGGTTATGTCAAACGCTCTACTCATGAATCACAGTCATGGAAACCTAAGGGTGCTGGACCGTCAAATGTACCTGATGGTTCAACGGGAAAATGGGTAGACTTACAGGTTTTAGGTGGTGATGGTAAACCCACAGCCATTAAGGCTTGGGTTTGCATCGCGAACTAATCTTTTCAATTTGATGTGCAGGTCGTCTATGATCCTATCAAGAATACCTGGATTGTTGATAGTGGGGCGTCTAGGCACATGACAGGAAACATGAAATTACTTTCAAATGTCAGATCTATTAAAGGAGGTTATGTTTCTTTTGCTGGAGATAGGGGAGGTTTTATCTCAGCCCAGGGATTGGTTGCAAACAACATAATTAGCTTTGATAAAGTGAATTTTGTTCAGGCACTTGTCAACAACTTGTTGTCTGTGTCCCAAATTTGCGACAAGAAGTTTAAAGTGATTTTTGATGATTTTCAATGTTACATTATGCGAAAAGAATTCAAGATTCCGGAAGAGTTGGTTATTACAACTTCACCAAGGGTTGGAGATTTGTACGTGCTCGATATGTCGAAGACTACTGTGAATTCGACTGAACATCAAGCTTTTGTCTCGAAAGCTACTGAACGTGAATCGATTTTGTGGCACAAACGCATGGGACACCTTAGTTTGAGAAAAATGAATCATCTGATGCATAAGGATTTGGTTATGGGAGTAAATGTGAAAGGTTTTCAGTTGCCGGAAGTCTGTATTTCGTGCAAAAAGGGAAAGCAATCCAAGAAGTCTCACAAAGCAAAGAAGTTTCATACCATCGACACTCCACTTGATCTTTTACATATGGATCTTTTCGGACCAATTAAATATGCGAGTGTGGCAGGGGACAAATATTGTTTAGTGGTGACTGATGATTACTCTCGATTCTCGTGGGTCATGTTTTTACGAGAAAAGTCTGAAACTTTCGAGAATATCAAGATGCTGGTTACGACGTTGGAAACACTGTATAAACTGAAGGTTCGACGGTTTAGGACGGATAATGGTACTGAATTTAAGAATCAGAGGATGGAAGACTTCTGCAAGGATCGAGGAATTCAACAGCAATTCAGTGCAGCCTATACTCCACAAATGAACGGGGTTGCAGAAAGGAAGAACAGAACGTTGATTGAAGCAGCTAGAACTATGTTGGCTGATTCGTCACTGCCAGTACGATTTTGGAATGAAGCGGTAGCTAATGCTTGTTACACTTTAAACCGAGTGCTAGTAGTAAAGCGTCATGAGAAAACCTGTTATGAATTGTTGCAGAAAAGAAAGCCTAATTTACAATACTTGGAACCCTTTGGAGCTCCTTGTACTATGCTCAAACGTAAATCAGAAGGCAAGTTCGATGAAAAGGCAGTTGAAGGGATATTTCTGGGATACAGCACTCCTAACAAGAGAGTTTGGAATCCAACCACTAAGGCTATTGAAGAATGGTATGAGGTGGACGTTCAGAAGTACTCTAAACCTATTCCTTCCAAAGGATATCCGTGGATGTTTGACTATGATTCGTTATTTGAGTCATTTAATCTTCCTGAGTTTTCCGATGATGATATTGCAAGGTATTACTCTCACCAAGAAGCTTTGGAAGAGCCCATTCCTCAAGATATAGTAACTCCAACAGCGGCTACTCCTCCTGGTACTCAAGATAATACTGTTGAGTTTCCCGCAAATGATGATGATTCAGATTCTGATGGCTCAGTTAAAGTTAATGAGCAAATTGTGAATGAAGAGGAAATAGAAAATCCTGATGTTAACAACTTGGGTCCTAATGTTGAAATTCCTCACACTCCGGCTACACGAACTGAACGTGATCACCCTGTCTCGAAAATCATAGGCGAACATTCAGCTGGAGTTCGCACCAGAAGACAGATTCAAAGTGATGTCTACGTTGACTTGTTTAAATCTGGGGATGTCACCTACTGTGCACATGCATGCTTTATTTCCCAGATTGAACCGGCTAACATTGAAGAAGCTCTTTTGGATGACAACTGGATAAATTCGATGCAAGAGGAACTCCTACAATTTAAGAAAATGGGTGTCTGGAGGCTTGTCGCTAAGCCAAAAGGTGCTAAGTCTCTTGGTTGCCGTTGGGTCCATCGTTGTAAAAGGGATGATCAGGGTATAGTTGTCAGAAACAAGTCAAGGCTAGTGGTTCAGGGTTTTCGACAAATACCTGAACTGGATTATAATGAAGTGTTTGCTCCAGTTGCGAGATTGGAGGCGATTCGAATTTTTCTAGCCTTCGCATCATATAAGAGATTCACCGTTTACCAGATGGATGTGAAGAGTGCGTTTCTTTACGGGAATATTCGAGAGACAGTGTACGTTAACCAACCACCAGGCTTTGTAGACCCATTACATCCGGATAAAGTGTATATTCTCGATAAAGCACTTTATGGTCTGCATCAAGCACCGCGCGCCTGGTATGAGACACTTGCAAATCATCTGATCGACAATGGTTTTCGTCGAGGTGTCATAGATTGTACGTTGTTCATTAAGGAAAGAGGTGACGATATTCTGTTGGTGCAAGTGTATGTGGACGACATCATCTTTGGTTCTACTAATCAAGAGTTGTGTAAGGAATTTGAAGCGGTTATGACAAGCAAGTTCGAAATGAGTTCTATGGGTCCGATTAAGTTCTTTTTGGGGCTACAAGTAGATCAAACTGCAGAGGGAATCTTTATACATCAGACAAAGTATGTCAACGACATTTTGAAACGTTTTGAAATGTTGGAAACGAAGTCAGCCTCTACTCCCCTATCGGTGAATCACGAGATATCACCAGAAACTACGGGGGAGCCAATTGATCAGTCTCTATATCGCTCCATGATCGGTTCTCTTATGTACCTCACCGCTTCTCGTCCAGATATTATGTTTCCTGTGTGCTTGTGTTCCCGATACCAAGCAGCACCGACTGTTGTTCATCTTCAAGCAGTGAAGCGAATTATGCAATATCTGAAGGGTACTCCAGATTTAGGTCTTTGGTATTCTAATGATGAAAATTTTGAATTGTCTGCTTTCAGTGATTCGGACTATGGAGGTTGCAAGAAGGATGCTAAATCAACTTCAGGAGGATGTCAGTTTCTCGGAACGCGTCTCATAACATGGCAGTGCAAGAAACAGACCGCTGTAGCATTGTCCACATGTGAGGCTGAATACGTAGCTGCGGCTAGCTGCTGTTCTCAGGTTATCTGGATTCAGCAACAACTGCGTGATTACGGTTTGTCTATCACTACTACTCCTATTTATGTTGATAATTCTGCTGCCATAGCTGTCACTAAGAATCCCGTACACCATCCTAAAACCAAACACATAGGCGTAAAATATCATTTCATTCGTGATTGCTTTGAAAAACATTTAATTGACGTAATTTATATCGAAACGATGTTTCAAAAAGCAGATATTTTTACCAAAGCATTTGATAAGTCTAGGTTTGGGTTTTTACTACTGGAAAATGGTGTTGTTAAAAAGAGTGATGTGATTGAGGAAGAAAAGTCGGACAAGTAACCGGAACTGCTTTTGTATACTACGTTAAAAAAAAAAATTCTTATTTTTATTTTCTTCTTTTCAGTTTTATAAAATTTCAAAAATACAAAAAGATTTTTATTTTTAGAATTTTAGGGGGAGAAATAGTCATAAAAAAAAAAAAAAAAAAAAAAAAAAAAAAAACGGGGGAAGTGAGGAAATACTGAACTAAAACTGAACATGTAATTGTCAAAAAGAGATGCAAATTGTAACGTTTACACATGTCAGTTGTAGGATATATTGGTAGGCTTATCTTACTGAAACTTGACGAAAATAAATCATCTTTAAAAGGGTTGTCGCAGATATCTAATTTAATTTAAATCATTATGGATATGTCTCAAAGACTGTCTAAATGATATCTGGAGATCAATAACAATTGAGAACACTGTAAACAACACACAACAGTCGAAATTAAATGTTTAATATATTATGATTAGCTTTTGTCTTGTAGTGTTTGTGGCTTTTCGCTTGATTAATTCGAAAATAGTAAATATTAGGTGTAATATCAGAAAATAAATACAGTATGTCAGTATATATTGAAGCAATTAAGGGCCATTCCAGTGATTTTGGGATAACATTCTTGAATGATTTGATCAAGATCAATGAATTTGAAGAAATGATGTAAACACCAAAATAGACACAGTCTATTCAAGATCAAATACAAAGTAAGAGATAAGTAAACAACTTCAAAAATACCTTGATGGATGAACAGAAATATAAGGTCGAAAGAATGATCATATTTCGAGCATTCCAAATAAAGGGTGAGGAAGTACTTAAAAACTTCAAAAATACCTTGATGGATGAACAGAGTTATAAGGTCGAAAGAATGATCATAACTCGAGCATTCCAAATAAAGGGTGACGAAGTGCTTATTCTCTGAATGGTGTAAATCAAACGTTTTAACGATTAAGAATCACTGGTCCTTATTGCCTGTGCAGTGGATGTCATACTGACATACGAAATAAATATTATGATATTACATCTGGTGTTTATGAAGATAGAATTGAAAAGGCTGAAAAGTTAAGAGGACAAATACACAAACATACGTGCAATTCTAATTATGATATAATTTTGATGACTGTAAATATTCAAAATGTGTGTTGATATCTATGTTCAAAATATTGGGAGATCTTATCGAGATAATCTTTTGAAAGAAAATGTCAAGTGAATGTTTGTTTAAGTTTAAGAGGACAAATATACCAATAATCGTCAATTGAGATGTTAATAGTTACAAAGAAAAATGAATGACAATGTTATGTTTCAGTATCAGTCTGATCCCTTATTCAAAAAAAAAATAAATAAATAAATAAATAAATGCGAAATTTTCAGTTTATGTATTTGTTAGTTAAACTTTTAAACTTTCAGTAGTTTGTCGTAGTTAAAATTTCCTTTGATTTACCAAAAACAGAAAAATACAAAAAGGTTTTTAATTTTTAGTTTTTCTTTATTTTTCATTTTGTTAGTTTTACGGTTACTTGTCGTGACTTGAGACCTAAATGTGAAACAGAGATTGTCAAATTCGTAAAGTCATAATTGTTGATGAAGTTTTTGGTTAGGATCTTTTGAAATTATGATTCATTGAGCAAAACGTTTATCTTTTCTGAAATTGATAATTTTATGTGTTTAACGTTTACTTGATGTTTGATTTTGAAGAAAAGTGAAATTTAAAGTTTATGAGTTCGACAGCTCATTCGTGCGGAGGTAAATTACATACGCACGGATAAGCTACTCAATCGCACGAATCAAAGGGAAGGTATTGTTTAGACTGAAAATTCTCCTTCGTGCGAATGTCCTTCACATTCGGGCGAATGTCTTTCACATTCGTGCGAATGAGAAATGGGTATATATATGTTTTAGATCCGTCTGCGCTGTTCACTTTTTATTCCACATACGTCCGAACTGAGAGCAAATTTTCACAAATTCTCAAAGTGTTAAGAAAGAGTTTTTGAATCCCTTTTATTGTGTAACTTTGCATTGCGATCAAAACCGTACAAACCACGAAAGGTATAACAACGGATTGAATGTTTAATCGTCGATTTTAGGTTTAAATAGATTTTAAATCAATCGGTAAATTGTTTGTGTTTGTTATGATAAATTGGGTTAGGGGTTTAGTAAATCGGCACATTGCGAACATGTTGGCATGATTTTTGTGATCAAAAACAGGTGTTATGAAAATCTAGGTTTTTGGAAAACCAAAAGTTCCGATGAACTCCATTCGCACGAATGTAGTTTCATCCGTGCGAATATGATCTTCATTCGTGCGAATGGTTTAGTCATTCGTACAAATGTACAAAATGTAATCCGTCTGGTTTGCTTAATTCATCCGTACGGATACATGCTGATCCGTGCGGATGGAAATGCTCATTCATACGGATGGCCATAACAGAAACATAAAAGTTTGAATTTTATTCTAACTGTTTTGCGCTCGATGTTTAAATTTCTGTTTGCAGGAAAATGGCTGAAATCCCCGCTTCAAATGTTGATGCAACTGTGGCACAATCCTCTCAATCTCAAAGCGCTGGCTTGATCGTTGGTACGAAAACAATATGTGCGCTCATCTACACGAGGAGACCCGTAACTCCACACGTTTTGCTGGAATCATTCAATTTTTGAAGCGGTCAAGAATTTTCAAGGCTATATCTACTGAGCATGTGCCCTATTTGACTCATGTATCAGCCTTCTGGGAAAATGATGAAGTTGTACGTGCTGATGGAAAGGTTAAAATTCACAGTTCCGTTCGCGGGACTGATGTTGTGGTTGATGAGCAAGTCATTCGAGAAGTTATTGGTTTTGAGGATGAAGCTAGAATGCCCACGTTGCTGAACAAGTATCTGGTCAGAGGGTTGTTTCTCAGCGTGAAGTACAATGGGGATATTGAAAAAGGAGTGATCACGAAGTCAGGGTTCAGCATACAATACAAGTATCTGTGTCATGTGTTGCAGCACTGTTTGAGTCCTCGGAAAGCTGGACATGATGAAATGCGAGAGTCTATTCAGAGCGCGTTTGCTGCATTGGTGCTGAACATTCCGTTTAACTTTTCAGGAATGATTTTGCAGCACATGACGGAGAATTTGGAGATGAAGAAGCAGAAGTATTTGATGTATGCTAGATTTGTGCAAATGATCCTGGATGTGAAGATTCCAAACTTGCGAAAGAATGATGAAGATGAAATCAAGCTAGACGTGATGAATGATGGAACTATGATACGCATGCTCTCATACAAAGGCAAGGATGTGAAGCCTACGGAGAAAAGATTGATTGGGCATCTTGCTAATCCAGAGTATGTATGTCCTGGTGGTAGGAAATGGCGACACGCGGACAGTGATTCAGATACTGAGGATATAGTTGTGCCTCAAGAATCTGATTCCGATGAGGAGGTTATTCCTGTTGAATCTTCTGTTACTGGTACATCGTCATCTCAAGTTGAGTTACGAGATGAAGACGATGTTGTTTTGAGTACTGAGGAGAGTCCTCCAGTAAAGAAAAGGAAAGCTGCAGGAAAGTCGTTGAGAGATATTCTCAGTAAAAGGGATAAACTGCAAAACGTTTCAAGCAGGTGAAACGTACTGATCTTATTCCACAGACGACTGCCAGCACAGCAGTTCCACTTCCTCCTATTCCCACTCCTAATTTGCAGCAGGGACGTTCTAGCGAGCCTATCATGACGACAGCCACGACAACCACAATCACAAGAGAACAATCGTCGTCGTCAGTGCAGATATCTTATTATGTTCAGCTTTCTACTTTGAATTCTATGTTGTTGGGTGTTTTATTCAAACAGCAGCAACAGGATGAAGAAATTAAGAGACTAAATGATTTGATGGAAAAAGGAGAAGCAGAACGAGCTGCAATGTTAAAGAAGATTGAGGATCAGAATTTATTGCTTGATTCTCAGAAGCAATTGATTGAGGATCAGAACAAGGAATTGGCGCTTTTTACAGAAAAGGTCAAGAAGTTGGAGGATGCTACAAATCTGATACAAGACAATATGATTGCAGGTGATGATGGAATATTCAGACTCAACGCACCAGTCGATGCATCTACCTTCTACAAAGAAAAATAAGTCAATTTATGCGAAAAGATACGTAATCGTTCGAAAAATGACCTCATCCTTAGCATTATCATTATCCGGGTGAAAATGACGTCATCCTTCGTCTTGTAAATTCATTATTTCTTTTACCATGAATTTGTGGTTTCTAATTTGGCAAAGTTCCCTTCAACTAAAGAAGAAAAACAAAGTCAAATTATGCCAAAAATGACGTCATCGTTCGCATTATCGTTATAAGAACAAAAATGACGTCATCCTTCCTTTTTAAAATTGATTATTTCATATTCCCTAAAATTTGAAGGTTCATAGTATGCGAAAGTTACATTCAACATAAAAAACTAAAATTATGCGAAATATGACGTCATCTATCGCATTATCATTATCCGAACGAAAATGGCGTCATCTTTCCTCCTTGAAATTAAATGTTTCTTTAACCCTATATTTGTAGGATACAATTTTGCAACGTTACCTTCAACTAAAGAAAATAAGTCATATTATACGAAAAGTGATGTCATCGTTCGCATAAATCGTTATTTGAACAAAAAGGAAATCATTTTTCCTCTTTAAAACTGATTATTTCATATTTTATTTGTAGGTTTGATTACGCTAAGTCTTCTTAAACTAAAAAAAAAATTATTCGAAAAATGACGTCATCTTTCTCATTATCATTATCCGAACGAAAATGACGTCATCCTTTCTCTTTAAAACTGATTATTTCATATTATCAAATATTTGTAGGTTTGTATTATGCAAAATCACCTTCAACTAAAAAGTAAATCAAATTATGCGAAAAATGACGTCATCCTTACTCTTTGAAATTGATTATTTATTTTACCCTAAAATTGTAGTTTCCAATTTTTTAAAGCTACCTTCAACTAAAGAAAACAAAGTCCAATTATACGAAAAATTACGTTATCGTTCGTATTATCGTTAAAAGAACCAAAATTACGTCATCCTTCATCTTTTAAAATTAATTATTTCATATTCCCAAATATTTGAAAGTTCATATTACGCCAAAGGTACCTTCAACATAAAAAAATCAAATTATGCGAAATATGATGTCATCTTTCACATTATCAATATCCGAACGAAAATAACGTCATATTTACTCTTTGAAATTAAATGTTTCTTTTACCATAAATTTGTAGGATACCATTTTGCCATGTTACCTTCAACTAAAGAAAAATAAGTCAATATATGCGAAAACATACGTCACCTTTCGAAAAATGACCTCATCCTTAGCATTATCATTATCTGGACGAAATGACGTCATCCTTCCTCTTTGAAATTGATTATTTCTTTTACCCTGAATTTGTGGTTTCTAATTTGGCAAAGTTACCTTCAACTAAAGAAAAAAAAAAGTCAAATTATGCGAAAAATGACGTCATCGTTCGCATTATCGTTATAAGAACAAAAATGACGTCATCCTCCTTCTTTAAAATTGATTATTTCATATTCCTTAAAATTTGAAGGTTCATATTATGCGAAAGTAACATTCAACATAAAAAACTCAAATTATGCAAAATATGACGTCATCTTTCCCATTAACATTATCTGAACAAAAATGACGTCATATTTCAACCTTGAAATAAAATGTTTCTTTTACCCTATATTTGTAGGATACAATTTTGCAGCGTGACCTCAGATTTTGGAATCCATGCTCGTCCCTTGAAGTAGTAGATTCCGTCTGACTTGCGTTCGAATTCCTCTTCATGATTATGCAGCGTTTCGACCTTAATGTTCTCGGGTTGCAATGCTTCTTGCTGCGCGTTAGCGATCTGCGTCCGAAGACTCGTCTGAATTTGAATACCTAATACTCGAACTCGAGATGGCTTTACCCTTTCCTTCCTACTCATGGCATCTGCTACTACGTTTGCTTTACCCGGGTGGTATTTGATCTCGCAGTCGTAGTCACTCAGCAGTTCTATCCATCATCGTTGCCGCATGTTGAGCATTTTCTGATCTAAAATAAGTTGAAGACTCTTATGATCAGTAAAGACCGTACACTTAGTCCCGTACAAGTAGTGCCTCCAGATCTTCAAAGCGAACACGACTTCTCCCAACTCTAAGTCGTGTGTTGTGTAGTTCTGCTCGTGAACTTTAAGCTGCCTAGAAGCGTAAGCGATGACTTTGTCCTTCTGCATTAGAACACACCCAAGTCCTTGGTGGGATGCATCGCAAAATACTACGAAGTTATCCGTGCCCTCCGGCAGGGACAAAATCGGTGCATGGCACAGCTGATACTTAAGCCTTTGGAAGGAATCCTCCTGCTCCTTTCCCCAAATAAATTCCTTTTCCTTCTGAGTAAGTTCGGCGAGGGGCTTAGCGATCTTCGAGAAATTCTCGATGAATCTTCGATAGTAGCCAGCCAACCCTAGAAATTGACGGATTTCCGTCGGGGTCGTCGGGGCTTGCCATTTCTCGATAACTTCGATCTTAGATGGATCTACATGTATCCCTTCTTTGTTGACCACATGACCAAGGAAATGTACCTCTCGGAGCCAGAATTCACACTTCGAGAATTTGGCGTACAATTTCTGATCTCGGAGGAGTTCTAAAATGAGCTTAAGGTGTTTCGCGTGATCTTCCTTGTTCCTCTAGTAGATGAGAATGTCGTCTATGAATACGATTACGAATTTGTCTAGGTATTGTCTACACACTCTGTTCATTAGATCCTTGAACACTGATGGTGCGTTGGTCAGACCAAAAGGCATGACAAGGAATTCGTAATGACCGTATCGAGTTCGGAATGCGGTTTTCGGAATGTCGGTCTCGCTGACACGAACTTGGTGATAACCCGAACGGAGGTCGATTTTGGAGAAGTAAGTTGCACCCTACAACTGATCGAATAGGTCATCGATCCTCGGGAGTGGGTATCGGTTCTTGACGATCAGCTTGTTCAGCTCTCGATAGTCAATGCACATGCGGAAGGATCCGTCTTTCTTTTTAACAAAGAGAATTGGGGCTCCCCAGGGGGAAGAACTCGGGCGAATGAGACCATGGTCTAGGAGTTCCCGTAACTGTTTTGACAGTTCTAGCATTTCAGGTGGCGCCAGACGGTACGGTGTCTTGGCAACCGGTGTTGCGCCAGGAACGAGGTCTTTTCGGAATTCCACTTGTCGTAGAGGTGGCAGCCCTGGAAAATCCTCGGGAAAGACTTTGGGATGATCCTTGACTACTGGAATATCTTGGATTCGACTCTCTGTAGGTTTACGCTCGACAACATGGGCAAGGAATGCGTCATAGTCCCTCTGAAGGTACTTGCGCATTTTGATGGAAGATACAATGCGAAGTTGTCGTCCAGGCTTGTCTCCCTGATCAACGAGAGTCTCTTTTTCCGAAAGAGGAATACGGATGAGTTTGTCGAAACAGACGATCTCTGCTAGAAAGCGAGATAGCCATTCCATTCCAACGATAATGTCGAAACTCGAAAGCTTGATAGGAATTAGATCAATGGGGAAGATTTTATCACATAGGCATAGTGAACATCCTAAGATTATATCCTTAGCTTCAAACTCTTGGCCGTTAGCATATTCGACGGTAAAACTATCCTTAAGAACTTTAGATCTTAGGTTAATGAGGGGTCTAAATTCTAAGGAAATGAAGCTTCTCTCAGCTCCTGAGTCGAATATCACGGAAGAAAAATGATCATTGAGGGAAAACGTACCAGTAACTGCGTTGGGGTCCTGACATGCTTCCTCAGCTGTCAGTGCGAATGCGCGACCCATACCTTGCCCTCCTTGGTTCTGTGGAGTTCGATTCAGCTTAGGGCAGGTGTTCCGGAGGTGTTGATCGCTCCCACATTCGTAGCATGTCAGTTTCTAGACCGGGTGATTGTCTTGTCCGGGCAGTACTTGGCGAAGTGACCCACCTTTTGGCACTTCAAACATAACAGGCAGTTCCCGAGATGGTGGAAGTTGCACTTGTTGCACTTCGGGTGCGGTCCGGAGTAGGACCCGGATCTAGCAAGTGGTGCTGGTGCAGGTGCAGGTGCAGGTGCGGCAGTCACGGCGAAGTTTCGGGAGCTTCGGGTCTTCTTGTTGCGGTTACTTCTTCTCGGGGTTTGCTCGGCCTTCCTCTTCTCACCTGACTCCTTTTTGGAAGAGGTAGGAGCAGTGAGTAGGTTACTGGTAAAGCGATGAGCCAAAATGATGGCGCTCTGCAGTGTTCGGGGCTCAAATGCGATGACCATGCCACGGATTTCCGTAACGAGACCGGAGATGTAGAGATCGATCCGGTTCTCTTCGGGAGTTACCAGCCTTGGAAATAGCCCGACGAGCTCGTGGAACCGGGTGGTGTACTTCTCTATGTCGTTTCCGACCATCTTGTGATCCCACAACTCAGCCTCGAGCTTCTTGATTTCCCCTCTTGGGCAGTATTCTTCAATGAGCAAATTCTTAAAAGCGTTCCAGGAAAGAGCGTACGCAGTTTCGCGCCCTCTGTTTTGAACAACAATGTTCCACCAGGACAGAGCTCGGCCATGGAATACGCAGGACGCGTACTCCACCTTGTTTGCCTCAGCACATCGGCTGATGTGTAGGCCGGATTCAATGCTCTCGAACCACTGGAGCAGTCCTACAGCACCAGTTGTGCCGTGAAACTCCTTTGGCTTACACGCCATGAAGCTCTTATAGTTGCACGGGGGAGGGTTCGGGTGTTGGTTCTGGTTCTGATTCTGGTTTTGATTGTTCTGTTGTTGCTACTGCTGCTGTTGCTGTTGCTGTTGGTGGTTGTTGACATTGGCATTGATCCCGCCAGTGATCTGGGCGATCATATTGGGCATTGCCGCATTCAACTGTTCAGCGACTTGCTCAGCAATGATGCTAGCGTTTGAGCGAGGAGCCATGATTCTACAATCAGAAGAATAGATTCAGTTTAGAACGCACAAATGGAATATGATAAGAAAATAATTTAGCGACTATTGAGAATTATAGCACGAGATTAATATGAATGAACAAATAGCACACGCATGATTATGATTCAAGAGATAAAATTGTAATGATTGTCAAAAGTAAAAGATTCGCACGATAAGATAAGTATAATAATAAAAGATAGAAGTTCCATTAATAATAATAAAGTTTAATACAAATACTGAATGAGAAATACGGTTACAATACATAGAAAGGAAATAAGATAAATAGTCCAAGTGGCACACCAATTTTGAAAAGAGACATAGAGTATAAAATGCACCTGGAAATGGACGGTTGTCACACCAATTTTGAAAAGTTACCTTCAACTTAACAAAAAAAAGTCAAATTGAGCGAAAATGACGTCTTCTTTCGCATTATCATTATCCGAACGAAAATGACGTCATCCTTTCTCTTTAAAACTAATTATTTCATATTATCAAATATTTGTAGGTTCGTATTATGCAAAATCATCTTCAACTAAAGAGTAAATCAAATTATGCCAAAAATGACGTCATCCTTCCTCTTTTAAATTGATTATTTCTTTTACCCTAAAATTATAGTTTCCAATTTTTTAAAGTTACCTTAAACTAAAGAAAACAAAGTCCAATTATACGAAAAATGATGTTATCGTTCGTATTATCCTTAGGAGAACCAAAATGACGTCATCCTTAATCTTTTAAAATTAATTATTTCATATTCCCGAATATTTGAAAGTTCATATTACGCCAAAGGTACTTTCAACATTAAAAAAATCATATTATGCGCAAAATGATGTCATCTATCGCATTATCAATATCCGAACGATAATGACGTCATATTTCCTCTTTGAAATTAAATGTTTCTTTTACCATAAATTTGTAGAATACAATTTTTCCAAGTTACCTTCTACTAAGAAAAATAAGTCAATTTATGCGAAAAGATACGTAACCGTTCGAAAAATGACCTCATCCTTAGCATTATCATTATCCGGGTGAAAATGACGTCATCCTTCGTCTTGTAAATTGATTATTTCTTTGACCCTGAATTTGTGGTTTCTAGTTTGGCAAAGTTCCCTTCAACTAAAGAAGAAAAAAAAAAAGTCAAATTATGCGAAAAATGACGTTATCGTTTGCATTATCATTATCAGAACAAAAATGACGTCATCTTTTCTTTTTAAAATTGATTAATTCATATTCTCTAAAATTTGAAGGTTCATATTATGCGAAAGTTACATTCAACATAAAAAAAACTCAAATTATGCGAAATATGAGGTCATATTTCGCATTATCATTATCCAAACGAAAATGACGTCATCTTTCCTCCTTGAAATTAAATGTTTCTTTTACCCTATATTTGTAGAATACAATTTTGCAACGTTACCTTCAACCAAAGAAAATAAGTTAAATTATACGAAAAGTGATGTCATCGTTCGCATAAATCGTTATTTGTACAAAAAGGAAATCATTTTTCCTCTTTAAAACTGATTATTTCATATTTTATTTGTAGGTTTGATTACGCTAAGTCTCCTCCAATAATTAAAAATATTATTCAAAAATAACGTCATCTTTCTCTTTAAAACTGATTATTTCATATTATCAAATATTTGTAGGTTTGTATTATGCAAAATCACCTTCAACTAAAAAGTAAATCAAATTATGCGAAAAATGACGCCATCCTTACTCTTTAAAAATGATTATTTCTTTAACCCTAAAACTGTAGTTTCCAATATTTTAAAGCTACCTTCAACTAAAGAAAACAAAGTCCAGTTATACGTAAAATGACATCATCGTTCGTATTATCGTTAAAAGAACCAAAATGACGTCATCCTTAATCTTTAAAATTAATTATTTCATATTCCCGAATATTTGAAGGTTCATATTATGCCAAAGTTACCTTCAATATAAAAAAAAATCAAATTATGCGAAAATGACGTCCTCTTTCTTCTTTGAAATTAAATGTTTCTTTTAACAATGTTTCTTTTAACAAAATAAGTCAATTTATGCAAAAACATACGTCACCATTCGAAAAATGACCTCATCCTTAGCATTACAATTATCCGGGCGAAAATGATGTCATCCTTCGTCTTTGAAATTGATTATTTCTTTTACCCTGAATTTGTGGTTTCTTATTTGGCAAAGTTACCTTCAACTAAAGAAAAAAAAATTATTATACGAAAAATGACGTCATTGTTCGCATTATCATTATAAGAACAAAAATGACGTCATCCTTTCTCTTTAAAATTGATTATTTTATAAATGTGATAACCGTCTAAATATTCAGGTGAAACTTTGTACTTATACCTTTCTGAAACTGTTCATGTTCTTAACCGTACTGTTACTGTGAACGTTTCTGTGTCGGAATCAATATCGGACTCTAAATGGACCATAATACTTAACGACAACAAAAACGATTTTCAGATCGCAGTGTAAGTGACAGTTTCTCTGGTAAGAAACTGTTAGTTTAGAAACTGTCAGGAGAGAAACTGACAGTTTCGCCCACGTGGCAAGCCCTTATTGGACCACCCTAAACACACGAGTCTTAATTTTGGCTATAAATAGGTCGTTTCCTCCTTCATTTTCCTCTTTTGCTTCAAATCACACACACACACACTCTCTCTCAAGTTAATTACAGCCAAAATCAGTACCAAACCACCATAAATTCATCATCAAAATCGTCCATTTAACAAAGATAGCAAAGGGTTACGATTAAAACGGGTTTTATAAGAAGTCTCAACCGGTTTTGAAGCAAAAATCAACTCTAGGAAGCTCTAAACACTCATCGATCCATTTTCTTCAGTAGATTCCTTTTCCCTTACCGTTTATATAGTAAATAAACTCTTTGCATGTACGATCAAAGGCATTTTATAAAGATTTGAGTTTTTAACCCATTTACATACAAAAGTGCCATTGATAAAACCTAACTTTAGCGACTTAAAATTGACTATAAACTGCTTATTGTACTGTATTTTTGAAAGACCTACATGTACATATCAAACTTTACCGTCAAAAATGAGTTTACGACGCCGAAAACAAGCTTTAAACCGAAACTGACCCAACGAAACTGACAGTTTCACTGGTAGAGAAACTAACAGCTTCGCTAGTAGAGAAACTAAAAGTTTCACTGGTAGAGAAACTAACAGTTTCGCTGCATTTTCTCTTCAGTTTCTCTGGTAGAGAAACTGATAGTTTCGCTGCGTAACAGTGACCTGACCCCGAAACCTTACCGAATTCGTGGTAAAACGTAACTTTAAGCCCAGTTTTGTCACTTATTGATCCAGAATAAACTTTAAAGCCTCTAACTAATACAAAATGACATTTGAACATGAACAATGACACTTATTCGATATCTTGGTATTCCTTTAGGGTTTCCGTGATTCCCGACACGTTCCGACCGCTCTTTTCGTATTTGTAGTACTCTTCGCAATCCATGAGTTACATCCCCTCTCATTTACTGTATTTTAAATAATTGTTTTGGAGGAAACATGAGATCTACTTATTTTATGAAACTTATATGCGTAAACTGTTTTATTGCTACTGTTCGGTACTATATTGACTTAATGGCTTGCCCCCTTATTCGGCACTGATTAATTGTATATGCTTCCAACCCTTGATAAGAATATAACGCGAATCATAAGTGCCTACTATCATTTCGAAACAAAATTGCATTAGTGCTCGGTTGTAGTTCTTCACACTATTAGCTTTGTTAAGCCGTTTAATTACTATGGGTATCGATACTTAGGAAATAACCGTTCCTTGCTTAGGCGGCAGCTTAAGTACATATTACTAGGAATCTGAATCTGAACCTGAATCTGAATCTGAATACTCCTCGTAGATAGTGCGAGGTAACAGGCCTCACGGTTGGTTAATCAGTTTAGTGTGTACACTTATGTTATATTATGCCAAGAGGTTGATACAATGTTTTGATTATCGCTTACTTTATTTACGCATATACTATTTTAGCAATCGTAACCGCAACTACTATTTTACAAGTATTGTTTTACTTGTCTTTGATCAACTATTAAGGTGTTGTTACACCTCGTTGCCATGTGAACTTTTAAAACTATATATTTTAAGCGCCACTTTGCTTCACTTCTTTTGAGAAACCGTTATACTTTTATACTTATCGGAACTTTATCGAGAACTTTAAAACTGTAACTCACTCACTACTTTATGTAGTTGACACTTTAACTCATGTTTCAGGAAACCAAATGTAAGGACACGGAGTGCATACTATGGATGGGTCAGGCATGTCACGTGAATCATGATTTGGGAGAAGACCTATTTAATCATTTTGGGAATTTTGTTAAACACTTAATCATGTATTTTGTTATGTCGATACGTTAAATGCTTGGTTATTTTAAAACTTGTGAACTTTTATTTTCAATCTTAATGACTTGAAACCGTTTGTTTTATTATGACTCGTGTAATGATATCGTCGCTCTTCGCACCTCGTGTTTCCGCTTTAGCGGGGTGTGACAAACTTGGTATCCGAGCACAGGTTATAGTGAAGACGGTTTTAAAAAATTTCAAAATTTTCGGAACCAAACTATAACCAAGGCTTTTTCGGAAAAAAAAAATCATTTTACGAGTTTTTACACTTTAGTAGATTAATTTCGCAATTGCATGATTATTTTTTAACTACGCGTAACTTGATCAACTACGCTTAGTTCAAAATAAATTATGCGAGAACGGAAAGTAATTTCTATCGTTAAACGGTTTTCGAGTCGAAAAATTCCCGGTCTTATCCATTCTCGATTCTCACGTGACTGACCCATACATGCACTTTCGTTTACATTTTCCTTATTCCCCCCCCCCCCCCCCCCCCCGTACTCACGTAACTCATTATTCGCAGAGAAGACATGTCTCAATCGTCGCACTCACGATCTCAGTCTCACTCCCAGTCACAGTCGCACTCACATTCACGAGTCGTCTACACGCTAGAAGTCTAGGAAGACTTCTCTGCACCAGAGGCTCAGCACCATGAGACCACTGACCCGACAGAGGAGAGCTCGATGGATTTCTCGAGAAGCCACGGTACCCCCAACCTGAGGACCGTGCTACCAGCTGCACCACCGATGCCCGTCGCAGCACCACCTCAGCAGCGTGGACCCCAAGTCCGGATGACAGCACGTAAGCAGGTCGTCCTTCCTGGTTGTCTTCCTGATAGGATGATGGGACAGACTCCCGACTCATCCAGACCCGCTCCTCCCCCGATGCCGATCGTAGAGCCGTACGTTAGAGCTTCGTGTACGCCAACGATGGATCGATACCATTGGGAGCGTCAGTTTCAGGAGCAGCAGACACAGCGCCCCGACAGCGCCAGACCATCTAGGCCGATGATGCCGCCTTCACTACGGTCGGCCCCACCAGCACCGTTCCTTCAGCTGCAACGAGAACTTCGGGTACTCACCGAAGAGGCCCAACACCAGGGTCTTCTTCTGTGTGAAGTCTCTGATGCTGCACACCGACTGTCTGAACATTCAATCAGAGTCATCACGTCGGCTCAAGCCACGTCGAGGACGGTGCAGCGTCTCGGCAGCGCTTGCTTTATCATGGGGACCCTCATTGCGGTTATCTTGGTGAAGATGTTCATTGATAGGCGTCGTTAGGCATTTCATTTTATGTTCTGTATTGTAAGCTCAAGTCGCAATTTTCCCTATGTACACGACTTGAAGCTAGTTCGTATTTTATTTTATGTTGTATAGTACTAGTATTCGAACCTTTCACATTATGAACCTCGTAACCGAATATTTTACTATTTGAATGAATTCCTACTTTTATATATGTACTTATATACTTCGGTGAACTATATTATCATTCCGTAATCGTTAACGTGCGTGCGCTATTTACCTTTCCATAATTTCCCTTACATTAACTTTGTTTTTCTGTCATGCTGGGATTGTGCTATCGTTCTTTGACCGTTGATTGTGCTTGCATTATCTGACCCCTCACACATATATCATCGTCGATTCGTCGTCGTGAACATCCTTGTCTCAGATTCTCAGTCGTGCGTTCTAAACTAGTTTTCCTTTTCTGTTGTAGGATCATGACTCCCAAAAAGAGTGAGGCCGACCTAATAGTCGAGCAGATTACAGCGCAGCTCTTCGCGGCACTCCCAAACATGCTCGCTCATATCATTACTGGTGTCACCAACGAAATATTCGGGGATGATAACCCAACAGGGGAACAACGATGACCATAACCTCCACTCCTTTCCGAACACAGTCAATCAAGAGGAAGGCGAAAACCTCGGAAACATTAACCCCCTTCTCTTTCCAGTGACAGTCAAACAAGAAGAAGGCGAGAACTCTGGGAACAATAACCTCCTGCTCCCCCCCAGCACCCGTCGAGCAAAATGAGAGTAAGAAAAGAAAGGCTGATCATCGAACATCGAGGAGCAACCGCAGCAAGAAACCCACAACCGGACCCCGATCTTACAATGGTCCGCCCCCCAAGTGCGACAAATGCAACTTCCACCATGTTGGAAGTTGCCCGGTGTGACACAATTGTAACAAGACGGGGCATTACGTCATATATTTCCAAGAAGGAAATGATAACCAAGGAAGGAAGCCAGCTTGCTTCGAATGCGGAAGCGAAAAACATCGCCTTAAGACTTGCCCCATACTGCAGACAACAAGAATTTTTAGGAATCTCACAATCACTGCCAAGGAGGCAAGGCAGAATCCCAATGCATGAACAGGTACATTTCCGGTGAATAGCCATATCACAGCTATATTATTCAATTAAGGAGCAGAGAAAACTTGGTATCTTTAGGTTTTAGAACCCTTATTAATCTAGGAATTAAAGTCCTTAAGGATAGCTTCACTTAAGAATACGCTAACGATCAAGAGTTCGAAGCTAAGGAAGTGATCGTAGGATGTCCCCTGTGCTTATCCGACAAAACTTTCCCCATCGATCTCATCCCCTTAGGATTGAAAACTCTCGACATCAACGTCGGAATGGGCTGGCTAGCCCGATCCGGAGCTGAAATTGTCTGTTTCGACCAATTCGTTCTAGTACGTCATACTGGTGAGCCCCAATCCTCTTCGATAAAAAACAAAAACGCATCTCTCACGATGCGAATCAATTCGCGTGAATTCGATAAATTGACCGTCAAGAACCGATACCCTCTCCCTCGAATTGACAACCTATTCAATCAGCTGCAGGGTGCAACTTATTTCTCAAAGATCGATCTCCGTCCAGGGTATCATGAGGTTCGAGTCAGTGAAACCGACATTCCTAAAACCGCTTTCTAAACTCGCTACGGGTGTTATAAATATCTCGTTATATCATGCGGTCTGACCAACGCACCATCACTGTTCATGGATTAGATGAACCGGGTGTGTAGACCATATCTATACAAATTCGTAATCACATTCATAAACGACATTCCCATCTATTCATGGAATAATCAAGGCCACGCGCTTGGAACTCATTCTAGAACTCCTTAGGGATCAGAAGTTGTACGTGAAACTCTCGAGATGTAAATTCTGACTCCGTGAAGTACATTCCCTTAGTCATGCGACCAATTAGGAGGGAATTCACGTAGACCCAGCCAAAATCAAAGCGATTGAGAAATAGCAAGCCCCAACGACTCCTATGGAAACCCGACAATCCCTAGGATTGGCTGCTACTAACGAAGGTTCATTGAGAATTTCTCAAGGATTGCTAAGCCATTGACCGAACTCACTTCGAAATATACAGTTTCCCCTTTTGGGGCAAGGAACAGGAGGAACCATTTCAGAAGCTCAAAAGTCGAATCGCTATAGCTCAGAGCGAAACATTGAAACCCGAGAACATTAAGGACGAATCCCTGCACAATCATGAAAAGGAATTCGAGCTCAAACCGGACGGAATCCACTATTTCAGGAATCGAGTGTGGATTCCGAGGGCCGAAGACCTTCGTAAGCTTATTTTGACGAGGGCCACCGATCCCGATACTCTATTCATCCGGGATCCGACAAGTTGTATAAGAATCTACGGGAATACTACTGGTGGCCGGGCATGAAGAAGGATATCGCCTTGTACGTCGCTAAGTGCCTATTCTGCTCGAAGGTCAAGGCGGAACCTCAAAAACCTTCAGGTCTTCT
This sequence comes from Senecio squalidus, assembly GCA_910822075.1. Classification (NCBI taxonomy): domain Eukaryota; kingdom Viridiplantae; phylum Streptophyta; class Magnoliopsida; order Asterales; family Asteraceae; genus Senecio; species Senecio squalidus. The sequence continues at coordinate 44,159,392 of CAJVGC010000582.1, read as the reverse complement.
GCAACAGCCGGAGATTCCCATGTGGAAGTGGGAAACAGATCTCCATGGACTTCATCACCAAACTGGCCCGTACGGCAAGGGGTAATGACATGATTTGGTACATCGTGGATCGATTGACGAAATCTGCACTTTCTACCGGTACGAGAAAACTACTCGATGGAAAAGTTTGCTCAGGTATACATCAACGAGATCGTCTCTCGTCATGGAACGCCTCTCTCCATTATCTCCGACAGGGACAGTCGATTCTCGTCCCGTTTTTGAAATGCACTTCAGAAATCTCTCGGGACGCGACTAGACCTTAGCACCGCCTATCATCCCCAGACCGATGGTCAGAGTGAAACGACGATCCAAACGCTTGAAGATATGCTAAGAGCGTGCGTGGTTGACTTCGGAGGAAGTTGGGATGCTCACCTCCCTTTTTGTCGAGTTCTCCTATAACAACAGCTACCACGCTAGCATCAAGTGCGCACCATTCGAGGCCTTATACGGACGTAAGTGTCGGTCACCGCTTTGTTGGCTAGAAGCCGGCGATCGACAACTTACAAGGCTCGATATCGTCCAGGAAACCATTGACAAAATCACTACCATTCGAGAAAGACTGAAGACGTCCCGTACCTGGCACAAGAGCTACGCCGACAACCGAAGGAAACCCCTCGAGTTCCAAGTTGGCGATAGGGTTCTCCTCAAAATATCGCCATAGAAGGGGGTAATTCGCTTCGGGAAGCTGGCAAGCTAAGCCCGAGGTGCACCGGACCATTCGAGGTGATAGAACGAATCGGCCCAGTGCCATATCGACTCCAACTCCCGCAAGCTCTTTCGAACATTCACAACGTCTTCCATGTCACGCACTTGAAAAAGTGCTTATCTGACGAGACCATCGTCATTCCGCTCGACGAGGTCCAGATCGACATCAAGCTAAACTTCGTTGAAGAACCGCTTGAGGTTGTAGACCGAGAGGTCAAAAAACTCTGGAAAAGTCGTATCCCTATTTGTCAAAATTCAGTGGAATTCCCGACGTGGTCATGAATTCACGCGGGAGCATGAAGACGAGGTCCGTCAGAAGTATCCACCCTTGTTCAAAGAATCTCCCTCCCGATGAGGCGAATCAATTTCGGGACGAAATTCTTTTCAACCCGGGGAGAACGTGACAACCGTCTAAATCTTCAGGTGAAACTTTGTACTTATACCTTTGTGAAACTGTTCTTATTCTTAACCGTACTATTACTGTGAACGTGTCTTGTCGGAATCAATATCGGAACCTATAAATGGACCATAATACCAAGAAAACGCTTAATGAACTTGCCTCAGTTCATATATAAACTAAACGTGAACTTGTAACTAACGAAAATACTTAACGGCAACAAAATTGATTTTCAGATCGCAGTGTAACTGACAGTTTCTCTGGTAGAGAAACTGTCAGTAGAGAAACTGTCAATAGAGAGACTGTCAGCAGAGAAACTGACAGTTTCGCTCGTAACGAAACTGCTGATTCTCATGTTTGCATGAATTTTCATTGGTCAGTGATTTCTGGCTTTTTCCCACGTGGCAAGCCTTTATTGGACCACCCTAAACACACCAGAACTCGATTTTCGCTATAAATAGGTCGTTTCCTCCTTCATTTTCCTCTTTTGCTTAAAATCACACACACATACACACACTCTCAAGTTAATTACAGCCAAAATCAGTCCCAAACCACCATAAATTCACCATCAAAATCGCCTATTTAACAAAGATAGCAAAGGGTTACGATTAAAACTGGTTTTATAAGAAGTCTCAACCGGTTTTGAAGCGAAAATGAACTCTAGGAAGCTCTAAACACTCATCCATCCATTTTCTTCGGTATATTCCTTTTCCCTTCCAGTTTTTATACTAAATTAACTCATTGCATGGACGATCAAAGGCATTTTATAAAGATTTGAGTTTTTAACCCATTTACATACATACTGGTCATTGATAAAACCTAACTTTCGCGACTTAAAATTGACTATAAACTGCTTATTTTACTGTATTTGTGAAAGACCTACATGTACATATCAAATTTACCGTCAAAAATGAGTTTATGACGGCGAAAACAAGCTTTGAACCGAAATTGCCCGTCAGTTTCGATGGCAGCGAAACTGACCCAACGAAACTAACAGTGTCACTGGTAGAGAAACTAACAGTTTCGCTGGTAGAGAAACTAACAGTTTCGCTGGTCTACAGTTTCTCTGGTAGAGAAACTGATAGTTTCGCAGCGAAACTGACAGTTTCGCTGCATAACTGTGACCCGACCCCGAAACCTTACCGAATTCGCTGTAAAATGTAACTTTAAGCCCGATTTTGTCACGTATTGATCCAAAACAAACTGTAAAGCCTCTAACTAATACAAAATGAAATTTGAACATGAATAATGAAACTTATTCGATATCTTGGTATTCCTTTAGGGTATCCGTGATTCCCGACACGTTCCGACCGCTCTTTTCGTATTTGTAGTACTCTTCGCAATCCGTGAGTTACATCCCCTCTTATTTACTGTATTTTAAATAATTGTTTTGGGGGAAACATAAGATCTACTTATTTTATGAAACTTATATGCGTAAACTGTTTTATTGCTACTGTTCGGTACTATATTGACTTAATGGCTTGCCCCCTTATTCAGCACTGGTTAATTGTATATGCTTCCAACCCTTGATGAGAATATAACGCGAATCATAAGTGCCTACTATCATTTTGAAACAAATTTGCATTAGTGTCCGGTTTTAGTTCTTCACATTAGTAGCTTTGTTAAGCCGTTTAGTAACTATGGGTATCGATACTTAGGAAATAACCGTTCCTTGCTTAGGCGGCAGCTTAAGTACATATTACTACGAATCTGAACCTGAATCTGAATCTGAATCTGAATCTGAATACTCCTCGTAGATAGTGCGAGGTAAGGGGCCTCACGGTTGGTTAATCGGTTTAGTGTGTACACTTATATTATATTATGCCAAGAGATTGATACAATGTTTTTATTATCGCTTACTTTATTTACATATACTATTTAAGCAATCGTAACCGCAACTACTAATTTACAAGTATTGTTTTACTCGTCTTTGATCAACTATTAAGGTGTTGTTACACCTTGTTGCCATGTGAACTTTAAAAAGTATATATTTTAAGCGCCACTCCACTTCACTTCTTTTGAGAAACCGTTATACTTTTATACTTATCAGAACTTTATCGAGAACTTTAAAACTGTAACTCACTCACTACTTTATGTAGTTGTCACTTTATCTCATGTTTCAGGAAACCAAATGTAAGGACACGAAGTGCATACTATGGATGGGTCAGGCATGTCACGTGAATCATGATTTGGGAGAAGACCTATTTTAGCATTTTGGGAATTTTGTTAAACACTTAATCATGTATTTTGTTATGTCGATATGTTAAATGCTTGGTTATTTTCAAACTTGTGAACTTTTATTTTCAATCTTAATGACTTGAAACCGTTTTTTTTATTATGACTCGTGTAATGATATCGTCGCTCTTCGCACCTCGTGTTTCCACTTTAGCGGGGTGTGACAATATTCCCTAAAATTTGAAGGTTCATATTATGCAAAAGTTACATTCAACATAAAAAACTCAAATTATGTGAAATATGACGTCATCTTTCGCATTATTTATTATCCGAACGAAAAAGACGTCATATTTCCTCCTTGAAATTAAATGTTTCTTTTACCCTATATTTGTAGGATACAATTTTGCAATGTTACGTTCAACTAAAAAAATAAGTCAAATTATACGAAAAGTGACGTCATCGTTCGCATAAATCGTTATTAGAACAAAAAAGAAATAAACTTTCCTCTATAAAACTGATTATTTCATATTTTATTTGTAGGTTTGATTACGCTAAGTCTCCTTCAATTAAAATAAATCAAATTATTCGAAAAATGACGTCATTCTTAGCATTATCATTATCCGAACGAAAATGAAGTCATCCTTCCTATTTGAAATTGATTATTCATTTACCCTTGATTTGTAGTTTCAAATTTTGAAAAGTTACCTTCAACTTACCAAAAAAAAGTCAAATTGAGAGAAAATGACTTCATCTTTTGCATTATTATTATCTGAACGAAAATAACGTCATCCTTTCTATTTAAAACTAACTATTTCATAGTATCAAATATTTGTAGGTTCGTATTACGCAAATCACCTTCAACAAAAAAGTAAATCAAATTATGTGAAATATGACGTCATCCTTACTCTTAGAAATTGATTATTTCTTTTACCCTAAAATTGTAGTTTACAATTTTTTAAAGCTACCTTCAACTAAAGAAAACAAAGTCCAATTATACATAAAATGACGTCATTGTTCGTATTATCGTTAAAAGAACCAAAATGACGTCATCCTTTATCTTTAAAATTAATTATTTCATATTCCCGAATATTTGAAGGTTCATATTACGCCAAAGTTACCTTCAACATTACAAAAAAATCAAATTATGCGAAATATGATGTCATTTTTCGCATTATCAATATCCGAACGAAAATGACGTCATCTTTCCTCTTTGAAATTAAATGTTTCTTTTAACATAAATTTGTAGGATACAATTTTTCCAAGTTACCTTCAAGTAAGGAAAAATAAGTCAATTTATGCAAAAACATACGTCACCGTTCGAAAAATGCCCTCATCCTTAGCATTATCATTATCCCGGCGAAAATGACGTCATCCTTCGTCTTTGAAATCGATTATTTGTTTTACCCTGAATTTGTGGTTTCTTATTTGGCAAAGTTACCTTCAACTAAAGAAGAAAAAAAAAGGTCAAATTATGCGAAAAACGACGTCATCATTCGCATTATAGTTATACGAACAAAAATGACGTCATCCTTTCTCTTTAAAATTTATTATTTCATATTCCCTAAAATTTGAAGGTTCATTTTATGCGAAAGTCATTCAACATAAAAAACCAAATTATGCGAAATATGACGTCCTCTTTCGCATTATCATTATCCGAACGAAAATGACGTCATCTTTCCTTCTTGAAATTAAATGTTTCGTTTACCCTATATTTGTAGGATACCATTTTGCAGTGTTACGTTCAACTAAAGAAAATAAGTCAAATTACACGAAAAGTGACGTCCTCGTTCGCATAAATCGTTATTAGAACAAAAAGGAAATCATCTTTTCTCTTTAAGAAAGATTATTTCATATTTCATTTGTTGGTTTGATTACGCTAAGTCTCCTTCAACTAAAAAATAAATTAAATTATTCAGAAAATGACGTCATTTTTAGGATTATCATTATCCGAAAGAAAATGACGTCATCCTTTTATTTTAAATTGATTATTCTTTTACCCTTGATTTGTAGTTTCCAATTTTGAAAAGTTACCTTCAACTTAAAAAAAAAAAGTCAAATTGAGCGAAAATTACGTCATCTTGCGCATTATCATTATCCGAACGAAAATAATGTAATCCTTTCTCTTTAACCTGATTATTTCATATTATCAAATATTTGTAGGTTTGTATCATGCAAAATCACCTTCAACTAAAAAGTAAATCAAATTATGCGAAGAATGACGTCATCCTTACTCATAGAAATCGATTATTTCTTTTACCCTAAAATTGTAGTTTCCAATATTTTAAAGTTACCTCCAACTAAAGAAAACAAAGTCCGATTATACGTAAAATGACGTCATCGTTCGTATTATCGTTAAAAGAACCAGAATGACGTCCTCCTTCATCTTTAAAATTAATTATTTCATATTCCCGAATATTTGAAGGTTCATACTACGCCAAAGTTACCTTCAACATAAAAAAAAATCAAATTATGCGAAATATGATGTTATCTTTCGCATTATCAATATCCGAACGAAAATAACGTCATCTTTTCTCTTTGAAATTAAATGTTTCTTTTAACATAAATTTGTAGGATACAATTTTTCCAAGTTACCTTCAAGTAAAGAAAAATAAGTCAATTTATGCAAAAACATACGTCACCGTTCGTAAAATGACCTAATCCTCATTATCATTATCCCCGCGAAAATGACGTCATCCTTTTTCTTTGAAATTGATTATTTCTTTTACCCTGAATTTGTGGTTTCTTAATTGGCAAAGTTACCTTCAACTAAAGAAAAAAAAAGTCAAATTATACGAAAAATGACGTCCTCGTTCGCATTATACGAAAAATGACGTCATCCTTTTTCTTTAAAATTGATAATTTCATATTCCCTAAAATTTGAAGGTTCATATTATGCGAAAGTTACATTCAACCTAAAAGACTCAAATTATGCGAAATATGACGTCATATTTCGCATTATCATTATCCGAACGAAAATGACGTCATCTTTCCTCCTTAAAATTAAATGTTTCTTTTACCCTATATTTGTAGGATACAGTTCTGCAACGTTACGTTCAACTAAAGAAAATAAGTTAAATTATACGAAAAGTGATGTCATCGTTCGCATAAAACGTTATTAGAACAAAAAGGAAATCAGCTTTTCTCTTTAAAACTGATTATTTCATATTTCATATGTAGGTTTGATTACGCTAAGTCTCCTTCACCTAAAAAATAAATTAAATTATTCAAAAAATGACGTAATTCTTAGCATTATCATTATTCGAACGAAAATGACGTCATCTTTCCTATTTGAAGTTGATTATTCTTTTACCCTTGATTTGTAATTTCCAATTTTGAAAAGTTACCTTCAACTTAACAAAAAAAGTCAAATTGAGCGAAAATGATGTCATCTTTCGCATTATCATTATCCGAACGAATATGACGTCATACGTTCTCTTTAAAACTGATTATTTCATATTATCAAATATTTGTAGGTTCGTATTATGCAAAATCACCTTTAAATAAAAAATCAAATTATGCGAAAAATGAAGTCATCCTTCCTCTTTGAAATTGATTATTTTTTTTTACCCTAAAATTGTAGTTTCCAATTTTTTAAAGCTACCTTCAACTAAAGAAAACAAAGTCCAATTATACGAAAAATGACGTCATCATTTGTATTATCGTTAAAAGAACCAAAATGACGTCATCCTTTCTCTTTAAAATTAATTATTTCATATTCACGAATATTTGAAGGTTCATATTATGCCAAAGTTAACTTCAACATAAAAAAAAAATCAAATTATGTGAAATATGATGTCATCTTTGGCATTATCATTATCGAACGAAAACGACGTCATCTTTGCTCTTTGAAATTAAATGTTTCTTTTACCATAAATTTGTAGGATACAATTTTGCCAAGTTACCTTCAACTAAAGAAAAATAAGTCAATTTATGCGGAAATATACGTCATCTTTCGAAAAATGACCTCATCCTTAGCATTATCATTATCCGGGCGAAAATGACGTTATCCTTCGTCTTTGAAATTGATTATTTCTTTTACCTTGAATTTGTGGTTTCTAATTTGGCAAAGTTACCTTTAACTAAAGAAGAAAAAAAAATGTCAAATTATGCAAAAAATGACGTCATCGTTCACATTATCGTTATAAGAACAAATATGACATTATCCTTCCTCTTTAAAATTGATTTTTTCATATTCCCTAAAATTTGAAGGTTCATATTATGCGAAAGTTAAATTCAACATAAAAAACTCAAATTAAGCGAAATATGACGTCATCTTTCCCATTATCATTATCCGAACGAAAATGACGTCATCCTTTTTCCTTGCAATTAAATGTTTCTATTACTCTATATTTGAAGGATACAATTTAACAACGGTACGTTCAACTAAAGAAAATAAGTTAAATTTTACGAAAAGTGACGTCATCGTTCGCATAAATCGTTATTTGAATAAAAAGGAAATCATCTTACCTCTTTAAAACTGATTATTTCATATTTTATTTTTAGGTTTGTATTACGCTAACTCTCCTTCACCAAAAAAATAAATCAAATTATTCGAAAAAATGACGTCATTCTTAGCATTATCATTATCGGAACAAAAATGACGTCATCCTTCCTATTTGAAAGTTGATTATTCTTTTACCCTTGAATTGTAGTTTTGAAATTCAAATGTTACCTTCAACTTAACAAAAAAAAGTCAAATTGAGCGAAAATGATGTCATCTTTCGCATTATTATTATCCGAACGAAAATGACGTCATCCTTATTTTTAAAACTGATTATTTCATATTATCAAATATTTGTAGGTCGTATTATGCAAAATCACCTTCAAGTAAAAGTAAATCAAATTATTGGAAAAATGACGTCATCCTTCCTCTTTGAAATTGATTATTTCTGTTACCCTAAAATTGTAGTTTACAATTTTTTAAAGCTACCTTTAACTAAACAAAACAAAGTCAAATTATACGTACGTAAAATGACGTCATCATTCGTTTTATTGTTAAAAGAACCAAAATGACGTCATCCTTCCTCTTTAAAATTAATTATTTCATATTCCCAAATATTTGAAGGTTCATATTATGCCAAAGTTGCCTTCAACATAAAATACAATCAAATTATGTGAAATATGATGTCATATTTCGCCTTATCAATATCCGAACGAAAATGACGTCATCTTTCCTCTTTGAAATTAAATGTTTTTTTTAACAAAAATTTGTAGGATACAATCTTGTCAAGTTACCTTGAACTAAAGAAAAATAAGTCAGTTTATGCGAAAACATACGTCACCGTTCGAATCAAATTATGTGAAATATGATGTCATCTTTGGCATTATCATTATCGAACGAAAACGACGTCATCTTTGCTCTTTGAAATTAAATGTTTCTTTTACCATAAATTTGTAGGATACAATTTTGCCAAGTTACCTTCAACTAAAGAAAAATAAGTCAATTTATGCGGAAATATACGTCATCTTTCGAAAAATGACCTCATCCTTAGCATTATCATTATCCGGGCGAAAATGACGTTATCCTTCGTCTTTGAAATTGATTATTTCTTTTACCTTGAATTTGTGGTTTCTAATTTGGCAAAGTTACCTTTAACTAAAGAAGAAAAAAAAATGTCAAATTATGCAAAAAATGACGTCATCGTTCACATTATCGTTATAAGAACAAATATGACATTATCCTTCCTCTTTAAAATTGATTTTTTCATATTCCCTAAAATTTGAAGGTTCATATTATGCGAAAGTTAAATTCAACATAAAAAACTCAAATTAAGCGAAATATGACGTCATCTTTCCCATTATCATTATCCGAACGAAAATGACGTCATCCTTTTTCCTTGCAATTAAATGTTTCTATTACTCTATATTTGAAGGATACAATTTAACAACGGTACGTTCAACTAAAGAAAATAAGTTAAATTTTACGAAAAGTGACGTCATCGTTCGCATAAATCGTTATTTGAATAAAAAGGAAATCATCTTACCTCTTTAAAACTGATTATTTCATATTTTATTTTTAGGTTTGTATTACGCTAACTCTCCTTCAACAAAAAAAATAAATCAAATTATTCGAAAAATGACGTCATTCTTAGCATTATCATTATCGGAACAAAAATGACGTCATCCTTCCTATTTGAAATTGATTATTCTTTTACCCTTGAATTGTAGTTTTGAAATTCCAAATGTTACCTTCAACTTAACAAAAAAAAGTCAAATTGAGCGAAAATGATGTCATCTTTCGCATTATTATTATCCGAACGAAAATGACGTCATCCTTATTTTTTAAAACTGATTATTTCATATTATCAAATATTTGTAGGTCCGTATTATGCAAAATCACCTTCAAGTAAAAAGTAAATCAAATTATTGGAAAAATGACGTCATCCTTCCTCTTTGAAATTGATTATTTCTGTTACCCTAAAATTGTAGTTTACAATTTTTTAAAGCTACCTTTAACTAAACAAAACAAAGTCAAATTATACGTAAAATGACGTCATCATTCGTTTTATTGTTAAAAGAACCAAAATGACGTCATCCTTCCTCTTTAAAATTAATTATTTCATATTCCCAAATATTTGAAGGTTCATATTATGCCAAAGTTGCCTTCAACATAAAATACAATCAAATTATGTGAAATATGATGTCATATTTCGCCTTATCAATATCCGAACGAAAATGACGTCATCTTTCCTCTTTGAAATTAAATGTTTTTTTTAACAAAAATTTGTAGGATACAATCTTGTCAAGTTACCTTGAACTAAAGAAAAATAAGTCAGTTTATGCGAAAACATACGTCACCGTTCGAAAAATGACGTCATCCATAGCATTATCATTATCCGGGCAAAAATGACATCATCCTTCGTCTTTGAAATTGATTATTTCTATTACCCTAAATTTGTGGTTTCTAATTTGGCAAAGTTACCTTCAACTAAGAAGAAAAAAAAAATCAAATTATACGAAAAAGGACGTTATCGTTCGCATTATCGTTATAAGAACAAAAATGACGTAATCCTTCCTCTTAAAATTGATTATTTCATATTTCCTAAAATTTGAAGGTTCATATTATGCGAAAGTTACATTCAACATAAAAAATTCAAATTAAGCGAAATATGCGTCAATTTTCCCATTATCATTATCCGAACGAAAATGATGTCATCCTTTTTCCTTGCAATTAAATGTTTCTTTTACCCTATATTTGTAGGATACAATTTTGCAACGTTACCTTCAACTAAAGAAACTAAGTCAAATTACACGAAAACTGACGTCATCGATCGCATAAATCGTTATTAGAACAAAAATGAACTCATCTTTCCTCTTTCAAACTGATTATTTCCTATTTTATTGGTAGGTTCGTATTACGCTAAGTCTCTTTCAACTAAAAAATAAATCAAATTATTCGAAAAAGGATGTTATTCTTAGCATTATAATTATCTGAACGAAAATGACGTCATTCTTCCTATTTGAAATTGATTATTCTTTTACCCTTGATTTGTAGTTTCAAATTTTGAAAAGTTACCTTTAACTTAACAAAAAAAGGTCAAATTGTGCGAAAATGACGTCATCTTTCGCATTATCATTATCCGGACGAAAAAGACGTCATCCTTTCTCTTTAAAATTGATTATTTCATATTATCAAATATTTGTTGGTTCGTATTATGAAAAATCGCCTTCAACTGAAAAGTAAATAAAATTATGCGAGAAATGACGTCATCCTTCCTCTTTGAAATTGATTATTTCTGTTATCCTAAAATTGTAGTTTCCAATTTTTTAAAGCTACCTTCAACTAAAGAAAACAATATCCAATTATACGTAAAATGACTTCATTGTTCGTATTATCCTTAAAAAACCAAAATGATGTCATCCTTCATCTTTAAAATTAATTATTTCGTATTCCCGAATATTTGAAGGTTCATATTACCCCAAAGTTACATTCATCATAAAGGAAAAATCATATTAAGAGAAATGTGATATCATCTTTCGCATTATCAATATCCGAACGAAAATGACGTCATCTTTCCTCTTTGAAATTAAATGTTTCTTTTACCATAAATTTGTAGGATACAATTTTTCCAAGTTACCTTGAAATAAAGAAAAATAAGTCAATTTATGCGAAAACGTACGTCACCGTTCGAAAAATGACCTCATCCTTAGCATTATCATTATCCGGGCGAAAATAACGTTATACTTCGTCTTTGAAATTGATTATTTCTTTTACCCTGAATTTTTGGTTTCTAATTTGGCAAAGTTACCTTCAACTAAAGAAGTAAAAAAAAAGTCAAATTATACGAAAAATGACGTCATCCTCCGCATTATCGTTAAAAGAACAAAAATGATGTCATCCTTCCTCTTTAAAATTGATTATTTCATATTCTCTAAAATTTGAAGGTTCATATTATGCGAAAAGTTACATTTAACGTAAAAAACTCAAATTATGCGAAATATGGTGTCATCTTTCGCATTATCATTATCCGAACGAAAATGACGTCATCTTTACTCCTTCAAATTAAATGTTTCTTATACCCTATATTTGTAGGATACAATTTTGCAACGTTACGTTCAACTAAAGAAAATAAGTCAAATTATACGAAAAGTGACGTCATCGTTCGCATAAATCGTTATTAGAACAAAAAGGAAATCATCTTTTCTCTTTAAAACTGATTATTTCATATTTCATTTGTAGGTTTGATTACGCTAAGTCTCCTTCAACTAAAAACTAAATTAAATTATTCAAAAAATGACGTCATTCTTAGCATTATCATTATCCGAACGAAAATGACGTCATCCTTCCTATTTGAAATTGATTAGTTTTTTACCCTTTATTTGTAGTTTCCAATTTTCAAAAGTTACCTTCAACTTAACAAAAAAAAGTCAAATTGAGCGAAAATGACGTCATCTCTCGGATTATCATTATCCGAATGAAAATGACGTCATCCGTTCTCTTTAAAACTGATTATTTCATATTATCAAATATTTATAGGTTTGTATTATGCAAAATCACCTTCAACTAAAAAGTAAATCAAATTATGCGAAAAATTATGTCATCCTTATTCTTCGAAATTGATTATTTTACCCCAAAATTGTAGTTTCCAATTTTTTAAAGCTACCTTCAACTAAATAAAACAAAGTCCAATTATACGTAAAATGACGTCATCGTTCGTATTATCGTTAAAAGAACACAAATGACGTCATCCTTCATCTTTAAAATTAATTATTTCATATTCCCGAATATTTGAAGGTTCATATTACGCAAAAGTTATATTCAACATAATAAAAAAAATCAAATTATGCGAAATATGATGTCATCTTTTGCATTATCAATATCCGAACGAAAATGACGTCATCTTTCCTCTTTGAAATTAAATATTTATTTTACCATAAATTTGTAGGATACAATTTTGCCAAGTTACCTTCAACTAAAGAAAAAAAAAGTCAATTTATACGAAAAGATACGCCACCGTTCGAAAAATGACCTCATCGTTAGCATTATCATTATTCGGGCGAAAATGACGTCATCGTTCGTCTTTGTAATTGATTATTTCTTTTACCCTGAATTTTTGGTTTCTAATTAGTAAAGTTACCTTCAACTAAAGAAGTAAAAAAAAGTCAAATTATACGAAAAATTACGTCATGGTTCGCATTATCGTTATAAGAACAAAAATGATGTCATCCTTCCTCTTTAAAAATGAATATTTCATATTCTCTAAAATTTGAAGGTTCATATTATGCGAAAGTTACATTTAACATAAAAAACTCAAATTATGCAAAATATGGTGTCATCTTTCGCATTATCATTATCCGAACGAAAATGACGTCATCTTTACTCTTTGAAATTTAATGTCTCTTTTACCCTATATTTGTAGGATACCATTTTGCAGTGTTACGTTAAACTAAAGAAAATAAGTCAAATTATACGAAAAGTGACTTCATCATTCGCATAAATCGTTATTAGAACAAAAAGGAAATCATCTTTTCTCTTTAAAACTGATTATTTCATATTTCATTTGTATGTTTGATTACGCTAAGTCTCCTTCAACTAAAAACTAAATTAAATTATCCAAAAAATGGCGTCATTCTTAGCATTATCATTATCCGAACGAAAATGACGTCATCCTTCCTACTAGAAATTGATTATTCTTTTACCCTTGATTTGTAATTTCCAATTTCGAAAAGTTACCTTCAACTTACCAAAACAAAGTCAGATTGAAGGAAAATGACATCATCTTTCACATTATTATTATCCGAACGAAACTGACGTCATCCTTTCTCTTTAAAACTGATTATTTCATAATATCAAATATTTGTAGGTTCGAATTACGCAAAATCACCTTCAACAAAAAAAGTAAATCACATTATGTGAAAAATGACGTCATCCTTCCTCTTTTAAATTGATTATTTCTTAAACCTTAAAATTGTAGTTTCCAATTTTTAAAAGTTACCTTCAACTAAAGAAAACAAAGTCCAATTATACGTAAAATGACGTCATCGTTCGTATTATCGTTAAAAGAACCAAAATGACGTCATCCTTCATCTTTACAATTAATTATTTCATATTCCCGAATAATTGAAGGTTCATATTACGCCAAAGTTACCTTCAACATAAAAAAAATCAAACTATGCGAAATATGATATCATATTTCGCATTATCAATATCCGAACGAAAATGACGTCATCTTTCCTCTTTGAAATTAAATGTTTCTTTTAACATAAATTTGTAGGATACAATTTTTCCAAGTTACATTCAAGTAGGGAAAAATAAGTCAATTTATGCAAAAACATACATCACCGTTCGAAAAATGACGTCATCCTCATTATTATTATCCCGGCGAAAATGACGTCATCCTTCGTCTTTGAAATTGATTATTTCTTTTATTCTGAATTTGTGGTTTCTTATTTGGCAAAGTTACCTTCAACTAAAGAAAAAAAAGTCAAATTATACGAAAAATGACGTCCTCGTTCACATTATCGTTATAAGAACAAAAATGACGTCATCCTTCCTCTTTAAAATTGATAATTTCATATTCCCTAAAATTTGAAGGTTCATATTATGCGAAAGTTACATTCAACATAAAACACTCAAATTATGCGAAATATGACGTCATCTTTCGCATTATCATTATCCGAACGAAAATGACGTCATCTTTCCTCCTTGAAATTAAATGTTTCTTTCACTCTATATTTGTAGGATACCATTTTGCAGTGTTACGTTCAACTAAAGAAAATAATCAAATTACCCTTGATTTGTAGTTTCCAATTTTGAAAAGTTACCTTCGACTTAATAAAAAAGGTCAAATTGTGCGAAAATGACGTCATCTTTCGCATTATCATTATCCGAACGAAAATGACGTCATCCTTTCTCTTTAAAACTGATTATTTCATATTATTAAATATTTGTAGGTTCGTATTATGGAAAATAACCTTCAACTAAAATGTAAATCAAATCAAGCGAAAAATGACGTCTTCCTTCCTCTTTGAAATTGATTATTTCTTTTATCCTAAAATTCTAGTTTCCAATTTTTTAAAGCTACCTTCAACTAAAGAAAACAAAGTCCAATTATAAGTTAAATGACGTCATCGTTCGTATTATCGTTAAAAGAACCAAAATGACGTCATCCTTCATCTTTAAAATTAATTATTTCATATTCCCTGAATATTTGAAGGTTCATATTACGCCAAAGTTACCTTCAACATAAAAAAATCAAATTACGAGAAATATGATGTCATCTTTCGTATTATCAATATCCAAACGAAAATGACGTCATCTTTCCTATTTGAAATTAAATGTTTCTTTTACCATAAATTTGTAGGATAGAATTTTGGCAAATTACCTTCAAGTAAAGCAAAATAAGTCAATTTATGCGAAAACATACGTCACCGTTCAAAAAAAAGACCTCATCCTTAGCGTTATCATTATCCGGGCGAAAATGACGTCATCCTTCGTCTTTGAAATTGATTATTTCTTTTACCCTGAATTTGTGGTTTCTAATTTGGCAAAGTTACCTTCAACTAAAGAATAAATAAAAAAGTCAAATTATGCGAAAAAGGACATCATTGTTCGCATTATCGTTATATGAACAAAAAGGACGTCTTCCTTCCTCTTTAAAATTGATTATTTCATATTTCCTAAAATTTGAAGGTTAATATTATGCGAAAGTTACAGTCAAAATAAAAACTCAAATTATGCGAAATATGACGTTATCTTTCGCATTATCATTACCCGAACAAAAATTACGTTATCGTTCCTCCTTGAAATTAAATGTTTCTTTTACCCTATATATGTAGGATACAATTTTGCAACGTTACGTTCAACTAAAGAAAATAAGTCAAATTATACGAAAAGTGACGTCATCGTACGCATAAATCGTTATTAGAACAAAAAGGAAATAATTTTTCCTCTTTAAAACTGATTATTTCATATTTTATTTGTAGGTTTGATTACGCTAAGTCTCCTTTAACTAAAAAATAAATCAAATTATTCGAAAAATGACGTCATTCTTAGAATTATCATTATCCGAACGAAAACGATGTCATCCTTCCTATTTACCCTTGATTTGTAGTTTCCAATTTTGAAAAGTTACCTTCAACTTACCAAAAAAAGTCAAATTGAGCGAAAATGACGTCATCTTTCGCATTATTATTATCCGAACGAAAATGACGTCATCCTTTCTCTTTAAAACGTATTATTTCATAATATCAGATATTTGTAGGTTCGTATTACGCAAAATCACCTTCAACTAAAACGAAAATCAAATTATGCGAAAAATGACGTCATCCTTCCTCTTTGAAATTTATTATTTCTTTTACCCTATAATTGTAGTTTCCAATTGTCACACCCCGCTAAAGCGGAAACACAGGATGTGAAGAGCAATAGCATTCGATAGCAAGATATAGATAAACGCCAAGTTATATTAAATAAAAGTAACATCAAAGTTTACATAATAGTTTTAAAATATCGATTACATATCCGAAATCAAAATGGGGTGTTCATAACCAAACCACCCAAACCCATCCCGTTCTTGAAGTCATCCGCCCAAAGCATAAAGTTATCACTGAAAGCTTACTCGTTACCTGAAAATACGAGTCAAGTGTTAACTACGGGAGACGTTGTTAGTGAGCTACAAGTTTAAGTAAAAGCCTACAAGTTTCGACGCACATAACAACGGCGTAAAGTATAGTTTTCAAATAGTGTCGCATAACCATGCATAAAGTATTAGTATCCAAATAGTTACCACGAAACATGTGTAAAGTATAGCATTTGTGTTTGTAGGCATTGAACACATAGCGCAACTATGTGACAATCCTAAGTATTGCCCAATGATCGTTGCTAAGCCTATAGCCTACCCTATTAGTATTATGCACCATCGTTATAAGTCGTTGTGGTGAGGGTCAGTTTACCCTAATAGCGCTATCCATATCTACTAACGGTCCTTTCCAAAGGGATTAATAGCAACTAATATCCTTGGTAGTATCGGGAGTTTTAGTGGTATCTCACGTTCATGTTGTACAACGTCCGCAACATGACGATCGATGTTTTAGTCCATGTTGTATTCTCGACATCGTTGGCAAAACCCTCAACAATGCCGACAAAAAGAGTTATTCATTTAGCATTCAAAATATATAAGCATATCGTAATAGCATTCAAAGTATACAAGTGTTTTCATAAAAGCGTTCGAGTATCAAATTGTTTTCGTTTAGCATTCAAGTATCAAAGCGTTTATCAGCTTAAATAATGTTTAAGCCTAAGACTCGCATTTCACCCCAAAAAGTATTAAAAGCGTTTAAAGAGTAGGGGTTTGTAAGTCACTGTTTGCGAAGATAATTGTAAGCGGGAACGGTCGAAAAGCGTGTCGGGAATCACGAGAAAACCTAATGAATACCAAGATTTATTAAGTGTTATGATCTCATTATATTATTATGTATAATGTAATATAGGTGAATTTTAGTTAAACTTTAAGTGTCAAGGTCCAATTTGTCAAAATATAGTCCGAAAAGGTTATCGTTTTGTTTTAGTCCAAAAGTTCAAGTTAGTGTTATTGTTATTATGATAAACATGTTTTGTTTGCTAAAGTGTCTTATATTTTCTAACAAAATTTGGGCAGCGCTTCCGCGCCCAAATTGTATGTCCAAAATATAAACCACTTTCCCGCTTACAAAACACATATACATACATAACATATTTAAACATGTTCATTTTAGCATAATAAGTCCAATACAAGTCACTAATATAGTTATTTTTACCAATCTCAGTCCCAAATGTTAAGTCATGAAAAGTCAGAATGCGTACCCAAGTTTTAAAACGGTCAAAACGACGATTTTCGGGAAGGGCAGCGGCCCGGTGCGCCGCACTGAGCAGGTGTGCGGCGCACTGCCTGCTGTCCTTTCCCATTTTCGTGTTTTTCTTGCAAAATCGTTTATTCCAACCATAGATTTCGACATGCAATCGGTTTAAACTTCATAATATGTCATTTTAACAGTTTATACATAACTTTTATCCATAAAATCGTAGATCTAAGTATTATTTTGATAAAAACCCGTTTTTGTATGAAATGAGTTTTGAAAATTTGTAAAAGCTTATTTTTGTGCCATGGATCATCCATGCAAGTACTTATTTATGTACAGACAGTAAAATATAAGAAATCTACCGGTTGAAAGTGCTTGGATGGTGGTCTAGCCGGATTTAGAGCTCCAAAAGTGTAGAAAACGTTTTGAAACCGAAATAGACTTGATTGCCTTGCTTCCTCTTGATGTTAGAACGATTTTTGATGGTTGAAAAGTTGATTTATGTGGCTGTAACTTTCTGTATTTGTGATGTTCTTGAGAGAGGAGTAGATAGAAAATGGTGAGGATGAGAGGAAATGTTAGTGTGTGTGTGTTTTTGTTTTATAAATATAAAAATGAAAAGAAAAGGTGGAGAGTAGGTGATAATGGGGGTTTGGGACTGCCACAAGTCAGTAATAATGAATAAAAATCGAGTTTGGTTGGTATTGAGTTTGTACAAATCGAGACAAGTTTTAAAATTTAAAGATTTTTGGAATCTGCACCTCCAGTGCGTCGCACTGGTGGTCTGTGCGGCGCACTGGTCAGTTTTTCAGTATTTTCTGATTTTTCGCTTTTTACGTTTTGCTTCGTTGGACCTTTTCGTTAACTGAAAGTTCTTGATTATGATACGTTATGAACTTAGGAAAGTTTCTTAGGTGGTTTCTTGGTATTAGGACTTACATAATTTGATTCCGAAGTTGATATACAAATTCCGATCCCGATCCGCGCTTAAAGGTTTAAATGACGTAAACTTACGTTTAAGAGTTTTTTTGTGAATTACATCGAGCTTAGCTTAAGAGTTGCGTCTACGTAACCACATAACACATAAGGTTAGCTATATTGGGAATAAAAATAAACACTTAGAAGTTATAGGTTAGCGTTCTCGACCTTAGTTTAGACGGTTGTCACATTCTCCCCACGTTGAAAGAATTTCGTCCCGAAATTTCAACTTGTAGTATTCGTTGTGGGAGAAGTGAAGAGATGAGGATTCTTAAGCATCATTTGATCCTCTCGTTCCCAGGTATATTCGGGGCCACGCTTTGCGTTCCATCGCACCCTAACTATAGGGATTTTACTGTGTCTCAATCTCTTAGTTTCGCGATCTATGTTTTCAATCGGTTCCTCGACAAATTGGATCTTTTCGTCTAGTTCTACTTCTTCTAAAGGTGTGATAAGTGTTTCGTACGATAGGCACTTTTTCAATCTCGAAACGTGAAAAATGTTATGCATGTTACCAAGCTCTTGCGGGAGATCTAAACGATACGCAACTGGACCTAGACTTTCGAGTATCTCAAATGGTCCTACATATCTCGGGCTAAGCTTTCCATGTTTTCCGCGCCGTATTGCACCTTTCCAAGGTGACAACTTTAGAAGTACTTTTTCGCCGACTTGAAATTCTAGATCCTTTCTGCGCATATCAGCATAACTCTTTTGACGGCTTCTCGAAGTCTTAAGTCCTTCCTTAATCGTTGAGATCTTATCAATCGTTTCTTGCACTATGTCCATGCTAATTAGTTGTCGATCTCCTGGTTCCAACCAACACAGTGGAGATCGGCATTTCCTTCCGTATAGAGCTTCAAAGGGCGCACTTTTGATGCAAGCATGGTAGTTGTTATTGTAAGAGAACCCTATTAGTGGTAAGTGGTTATCCCAACTTCCTCTGAAGTCGATAACGCATGCTCTCAGCATGTCCTCTGGTGTTTGTATAGTGCGCTCGCTTTGACCATCGGTCTGTGGATGGTAAACCGTGCTTAAGTCCAATCGAGTGCGAAACGACTCTTGGAATGCCTTCCAGAATCTGGAAGTGAAGCGGGTATCTCTGTCCGAGATAATTGACGTGGGTATTCCGTGACGAGTCACTACCTCGTTAATGTATATTTGGACAAGTTTTTCAACGTTAAAACTTTCCTTGATGGGAATAAAGTGTGCTGACTTCGTTAGCCGATCCACTATAACCCATATCATGTCGTTACCCTTTGATGTTCGAGGTAACTTTGTGACGAAGTCCATTGTGATTTGTTCCTATTTCCATTCGGGAATTTCAGGTTGTTGCAGTAACCCGGATGGCTTTTGGTATTCGGCTTTCACTTTCGCACAAGTGAGGCATTTCTCTAATGTTCCTTGAGGTCCTTATACATTTTGCTTGACCCTGGATGAATGGAATATCGTGTTCGGTGTGTTTCATCCATAATGGCCTTCCTCAATTCGTTAGTCGTAGGAATCCAGGCTCGATCCTTAAAATAATAGACATCATCGCCCTTCCTTACAAACTCCTTGTCGTGTTTGTGCAAGGACCTTTACGTTATCTGCTTTCAAATCCTCATGCTGAGCACTTGCTATATGCGTCCTCAAGTTGGGTTTAAGGTAGATTCCTAATGCACGTACTCGAGTAGTCTGTTGCCTTTCTTTCCTACTCAAGGCATCTGCTATGACATTTGCTTTGCCAGGGTGATACTTAATATCGCAGTCGTAGTCGCTAAGGAGTTCTAACCATCTCCTTTGCCTCATGTTAAGTAGCTTCTGATCTAGTAAATTTTGTAGGATCCAAAGGTCTGTGAATACCGTGCACTTGGTTCCGTACAGGTAATGTCTCGAGATTTTTAGGGCAAAAACTATCGCTCCTAGTTCTAGGTCGTGAGTGGCATAGTTGACCTCGTGTTTCTTAAGTTGTCGCGATGCGTAGGCTATGACCTTATTCCATTGCATCAATACACATCCTAATCCTAGGTTAGATGCGTCAATATATACTACGAAGTCTTCGTTTCCCTCAGGAAGAGTTAAAATCGGAGCGTTGCACGGTTTCGTTTTTAGGATATTGAAGGCTTGTTCTTGTGCGTCTCCCCAGTTTAACTTCTCGTTCTTTTGTGTTAACTTTGTTAGGGGTTTAGCTATCTTAGAGAAATCTTGAATGAATCGTCGGTAATAACCAGCTAGTCCTAAAAATTGGCGGATTTCGGTCGGACTTTTGAGGGTTTTCCAGTTCTCTATTGCTTCGATTTTTTATGGATCAACGTGAATTCCGGATCCATTAACTACAAGACCGAGAAATTTGACTTCACGCAGCCAGAATTCGCACTTAGAAAATTTTGCGTAGAGTTGTTGTTCCTTGAGTAATTCCAATAATAGTTTTAAGTGCTCTGCGTAATCTTCTCTGTTGCGCGAGTAGATTAAGATGTCGTCGATGAATACAATAAAGAACTTGTCTACATACGGTCGGCATACCCTATTAATCAAATACATGAATACCGCCGGTGCATTTGTGAGTCCAAATGGCATTACCAGGAACTCGTAGTGTCCGTATCTAGTGCGAAATGCGGTTTTCGGTATATCATCTTCAGAAACCAACACTTGATGATACCCGGACCTTAATTCAATCTTTGAAAAGTAGGTTGCACCTTGAAGTTAATCGAAAAGGTCGTCGATTCGCGGAAGAGGATATCGGTTCTTGACGGTTAGTTTATTCAATTCTCGGTAGTCGATGCACATGCGAAACGATCCATCCTTCTTCTTTACGAATAGAATCGGTGCTCCCCATGGTGATGAGCTTTTCAGGATAAATCCTTTATCCAATAACTCCTGAACTTGGTTGGATAATTCCTGCATTTCAGTCGGAGTTAGTCGATATGGCGTCCTTGCCACCGGTGCCGCTCCAGGAATTACCTCGATTTTAAACTCTACTTGTCTCTAAGGTGGTAGTCCATGTAGCTCTTCGGGAAATACTTGGATAGTCTCTAACTATCGGTACGTCCTTAAGGTCTGCTGTTTTTGCCTGTTTGTCCTTTACGTTTACTAATAATGCAAAGCAGCCCTTATTCAAGTACTTGCGCATTTTCATCACCGATATGAGTTTCGAAGTTTGTCCCGACCTATCTCCTTGTACTATCAATTCGTTTCCATCTCCTAATGGCATCCGTATCGTCTTATCTAAACAAAATATTTTCGCGTCTCTGATGGTCAACCAATCCATTCCTATTACTACGTCGAAGCTCTTAAGTTCGATAGGGATCAGGTCTATTTCGAAAGAGTGCTCGGCTAAGGTTATTGTGCAATTCTTAATTACGTCACTAGCTTGGTATTCCTGTCCATTTGCGTACTCTACCATAAACTTTTCACTTAGGGGTTCGGTTTCTAATGCAATCAAAGGCCTAAACTCTAAGGACACAAAACTTTTGTCCGCGCCTGAGTCAAACAGTACTGAGGCATAATAGTTGTTAAGGAGAAATGTACCTGCAATCACCCGGAGGTCGTTTCTTGCTTCTTCAGCACCAATCACAAAGGTTCTGCCACGGCCTTGTCCCCCATCGTTTCCCCTCTGGTTGTTCTGATTCTGGTTTTGCGGTGGGTTCTGATTGCCGTTCTGGTTTGGGTTTCAGGCAGGGTTTAGCCTAGGACAAGCATTTCAGTAGTGTTCCCTACTACCGCACTCATAACATTCTCCCTGGCGAGGCCTTTCATTCTGCTGTGGCCTCCCGGCTTGTCGCGGTCCTTCATTCTGCTGCCTTCCCGCCTGCTGCGGTCCAGCGTTCATTGCCTTACAATGTCGAGTCCAGTGTCCGAGGCGGTTGCAGTTGGTGCATGACCGACAATTACCTTCGTGGTGATAACCGCACTTATCGCATTTCGGCGCCTTTCCCTGATAGCCGGTATTTTCTGCCGTAGCCACTCCGTAATTCCTCACCGTTTTAACCTTCTTGTTAAAACGTTCCCTTTTGTTCCCCTATGTGTCCTCAACCTTGCGCTTTCCCTTAGTGTCCTCTACACCCGGCTTTGACACTCCTCCATTCCTTATCCAGTCCTGGGTTAGGCGGCCAGCCAAACTCACAGCTTGTTGCATTGTGGTTGGTTCGGTAGCTGTCGCCATACCCCTAATCTCGGGTGAGAGTCCCCAAACGTAGTGCTCGATTCGCTTGTCTTCAGGGGTTACTAGTTCAAGTACTAGGTTTGCGAGCTCGTGAAATCTTGCAGTGTAGGTGACGACGTCAGTTCCCATCATAGAATGGTTCCAGAGTTCATTCTTGAGCTTCTTCAAGATTTCCTTGGGACAGTACTCGATAACCAGTAATTACTTGAACCTTGACCATGGATTGTTATATGCAACGTCCGGACCTTGGACCTGAAGCTGGCTGTTCCACCAGGTTAGTGCTCGTCCCTAAAGCATACAGGAAGTGAATTCCACCTTCTTGTTTTCATCACACTGGCTGATCCTTAGCACAACTTCCATACTATCGATCCAGAACGATAGTCCAATGGCGCCCTCAGTGTCGTGGAATTCCTTTGGCCTACAGGATATTAATGTCTTGTAGCTACATCCTTGGTTGTTCCTTTGGTTGTTCCACTGGTTGTTATTTCCTTGATTGTTATTTTCCTGATTGTTGTTTTGTTGGTTGTTGTTCCCTTGATCGTTGTTCTGTTCATTGTTATTGTTGTTCCCCCTCGGTCCTCCCTGGTGGATACCCGCGTTAATTCGGGTTATGAATCCAGGTATTGCCTCGTTCAGTCGGGCATTGATCCTTTGGACAATGTGCTCATCGTTGTGATCGGCCATTTTCCTACACAAGAGAGAACTCGGGTTTAGGGTTTGATATTTTTCACTTCAGAATCAAATAATGAGAAATAACAAGAACAACAACAATTGTATTTATAATCCGTCCATTTTATAGTTATCGCTCAAAATTTGATGTTCTTACAAAATCCAACATCATCGACTATTGTCGTACATTACCATCCAACATAAAGTACTACGTTTACAATCTTCCATAAACTACATGTTCTGCCTACAACCCAAAAGACATCTTACAACAACCTCTAAACCTTAAACACAACCAATACAACCATAAGGAATACTAGTACTATGCTAATCAGCATCAAGTTGCGTGCTGCTCGAACTGCCTTTCGTGCCATTGCCTTTGCGCGCAGCACTTCCGTGTACAAACCCCGTATCTGATGGGAGTGATCCCTCACGACTTGTGTGTATCCGCGGAGGTCGACGGACATGTTACAAAGCGCTTGGATTTCTTCGGGAGTCAATCCGCGCACAGGGGGTGGTTGTGGCGTAGTTATCTGAGGTATCGAGTGACGATTCGGTGGGTGTCGTGCCCGGCGTGTTGGGAATCGTGAGCTTCCTTCACCGTCCCAACGGAGTAAAGGTAGGGTGAGTGGTGACGATTGATGACTCCTAGAGCGTGATTGGGATTCGTGAGAGTGTTCGGTTTCGTCGACTTACGTAGCTATCTCTTTCCCTCTCGACATACCCTAAATCGGTAACGAATTAGTTCGAAGATACGGCTCATGTTATTGTTAGTAAAAAGCTGAGCACATAGAGTATCTTAAGTATAGCATCTAGGTCTGTGTGGGTCTGACTTCAAGAATTCCCGGGGAGGTTCGTTTAATGTTTACCAATCCCGTTCTGGCATGATTTAGCCCAAATTATTCATAGGTGATCAGGCTACGAATAATTCAAGTTAAACAATGCCTTCACGTTTTGGTTATATGAAATCTTTCGTTTAGAAACTGGTTATAGTTTGATTTTTGAAAACTCGGTATTCACTATAACCTTGCGCTCTGATACCAAGTCTGTCACACCCTGCTAAAGCGGAAACACAGGATGTGAAGAGAAATAGCATTCGATAGCAAGATATAGATAAACGCCAAGTTATATTAAATAAAAGTAACATCAATGTTTACATAATAGTTTTAAAATATCGATTACATATCCGAAATCAAAATGGGGTGTTCATAACCAAACCACCCAAACCCATACCGTTCTTGAAGTCATCCGCCCAAAGCATAAAGTTATCACTGAAAGCTTACTCGTTACTTAAAAATACGAGTCAAGTGTTAACTACGGGAGACGTAGTTAGTGAGCTACAAGTTTAAGTAAAAGCATACAAGTTTCGACACACATAACAATGGCGTAAAGTATAGTTTTCAAATAGTGTCGCACAACCATGCATAAAGTATTAGTATCCAAATAGTTACCACGAAACATGTTTAAAGTATAGCTTTTGTGTTTGTAGGCATTGACCACATAGCCCGACTATGTGACAATCCTAAGTATTTCCCTATGATCGTTGCTAAGCCTATAGCCTACCCTATTAGTATTATGCACCATCGTTATAAGTCGTTGTGGTGAGGGTCAATTTACCCTAATAGCGCTATCCATATCTACCAACGGTCATTTCCAAAGGGATTAATAGCAACTAATGTCCTTGGTAGTATCGGGAGTTTTAGTGGTATCTCCCGTCCATGTTGTACAACGTCCGCAACATGACGATCGATGTTTTAGTCATTGGCAAAATAGTTTTCGTATCCTCGGCATCGTTGGCAAAACCCTCAACTATGCCGGAAAAAAGAGTTATTCGTTTAGCATTTAAAATATGTAAGCATCTCGTAATAGCATTCAAAGTATACAAGTGTTTTCATAAAAGCGTTCGAGTATCAAATAGTTTTCGTTTAACATTCAAGTATCAAAGCGTTTATCATCTTAAATAATGTTTAAAGTATTAAATGCGTTTAAAGAGTAGGGGTTTGTAACTCACTGTTTGCGAAGATAATTGTAAGCGGGAACGGTCGAAAAGCGTGCCGGAATCACCGAAATCCTAACGAATACCCAGATTTATTAAGTGTTATGATCTCATTATATTATTATGTATAATGTAATATAGGTGAATTTTAGTTAAACTTTAAGTGTCAAGGTCCAATATGTCCAAATCTAGTCCGAAAAGGTTATCGTTTTGTTTTAGTCCAAAAGTTCAAGTTAGTGTTGTTGTTATTATGATAAACATATTTATTTTGCTAAAGTTTCTTATATTTTCTAACAAAATTTGGGCGTGCACGCCCAAATTTTATGTCCAAAATACAAACCACTTTACCGCTTACAAAACACATATACATACATAACATATTTAAACATGTTCATTTTAGCATAATAAGTCCAATACAAGTAACTAATATAGTTATTTTTACCAATCTCAGTCCCAAATGTTAAGTCATGAGAAGTCAGAATGCGTACCCAAGTTTTAAAATTGCCAAAACGACGATTTTCGGGAAGGGCAGCGGCCCAGTGCGCCGCACTGAGCAGGTGTGCGGCGCACTGCCTACTGTCATTTCCCGTTTTCGTGTTTTTCTTGCAAAATCGTTTATTCCAACCATAGATTTCGACATGCAATCGGTTTAAACTTCATAATATGTCATTTTAACAGTTTATACATAACTTTTATCCATAAAATCGTAGATCTAAGTATTATTTTGATAAAAACCCGTTTTTGTATGAAATGTGTTATGAAAGTTTGTAAAAACTTATTTTTGTGCCATGGATCATCCATGCAAGTAGTTATTTATGTAAAGACAGTAAAATACAAGAAATCTACCGGTTGAAAGTGCTTGGATGATGGTCTAGCCGGATTTAGAGCTCCAAAAGTGTAAAAAACGTTTTGAAACCGAAATAGACTTGATTGTCTTGCTTCATTTGATGTTAGCACGATTTTTGATGGTTGAAAAGTGGATTTATGTGGCTGTAACTTTCTGTATTTGTGATGTTCTTGAGATAGGAGTAGAGAGAAAATGGTGAGGATGAGAGGAAATGTTAGTGTGTGTGTGTGTGTGTTTTTATTTTATAAATATGAAAATGAAAAGAAAAGGTAGAGAGTAGGTGATAATGGGGGTTTGGGACTTCCACAACTCAGTAATAATGAATAAAAATCGAGTTTGGTTGGTATTGAGTTTGTACAAATCGAGACAAGTTTAAAAATTTTAAGATTTTTGGAATCTGCACGTCCAGTGCGTCGCACTGGTCAGTTTTTCAGTATTTTCTGAGTTTTCGCTTTTTACGTTTTGCTTCGTTGGACCTTTTCGTTAACTGAAAGTTCTTGATTATGATACGTTATGAACTTAGGAAAGTTTCTTAGGTGTTTTCTTGGTATTAGGACTTACATAATTTGATTCCGAAGTTGATATACAAATTCCGATCCCGATCCGCGCTTAAAGGTTTAAATGACGTAAACTTACGTTTAAGAGTTTTTTGTGTGAATTACATAGAGCTTAGCTTAAGAGTTGCGTCTACATAACCACGTAACACATAAGGTTAGCTATATTGGGAATAAAAATAAACACTTAGAAGTTATAGGTTAGCGTTCTCGACCTTAGTTTAGACGGTTGTCACACCAATTTTTTAAAGTTACCTTCAGCTAAAGAAAACAAAGTCCAATTATACGTAAAATGACGTCATCGTTCGTATAATCATTAAAAGAACCAAAATGACGTCATCCTTCATCTTTAAAATTAATTATTTCATATTCTCGATATTTGAAGATTCATATTACGCCAAAGTTACCTTCAACATAAAAAAAAAATGAAATTATGCGAAATATGATATCATCTTTCGCATTATCAATATCCGAACGAAAATGACGTCATTTTTCCTCTTTGAAATTAAATGTTTCTTTTACCATAAATTTGTAGGATACAATTTTGCCAAGTTACCTTCACCTAAAAAATAAGTCAATTTATGCGAAAACATACATCACCGTTCGAAAAAGGACTTATCCCGGCGAAAATCACGTCATCCTTCGTCTTTGATATTGATTATTTCTTTTACCCTGAATTTGAGGTTTCTAATTTGGCAAAGTTACCTTCAACTAAAGAAGAAAAAAAAAGTCAAATTATAAGATAAATGACGTCATCATTCGCATTATCGTTATAAGAACAAACATGACGTCATCCTTTCTCTTTAAAATTGATTATTTCATATTCCCTAAAAATTGAAGGTTCATATTATGCGAAAATTACATTCAACATAAAAAATTCAAATTATGCGAACTATGACATAATCTTTCGCCATATCGTTATCCGAACGAAAATGACGTCATTTTTACTCCTTGAAATTAAATGTTTCTTTTACCCTATATTTGTAGAATACCATTTTGCAGTGTTACGTTCAATTAAAGAAAATAAGTCAAATTATAAGAAAAGTGACGTCATCGTTCGCATAAATCGTTATTAGAATAAAAAAGATATCATCTTTTCTCTTTAAAACTTATTATTTCATATTTCATTTGTAGGTTTGATTACGCTAAGTCTCCTTCAACTAAAAAATAAATTAAATTATTCAAAAAATGACGTCTTTCTTAGCATTATCATTATCCAAACGAAAATGACGTCATCTTTCCTATTAGAAATTGATTATTTCACATTCCCTAAAATTTGAAGGTTCATATTATGCGAAAGTTACATTCAACATAAAAAACTCAAATTATGCGAAATATGACGTCAACTTTCGCATTATCATTATCCGAACGAGAATGACATCACCTTTCAACCTTGAAATTAAATGTTTCTTTACAAATCTGACAATAAAGCTACAAACTTCTAAACGTTTGAAATATATATTATAAGCCTTATCTTTATGTTTCAATTCATATACATAAGTATGATACCAAATAATTTATGATATCACTTTATATATTATTATTTCTGATAATGTCCAAGTAACAAAATCAAATTATATAAAAATAATCCAAAGATCCAAAATGACGCCATCCTTCCTCTTTAAAATAGATTATTTCATATTCCCTAATATTTGAAAGTTCATATTATGCCAAAGTTACCTTCAACATAAAAAAAATCAAATAATGCCAAATATGACGTCATCTTTCGCATTATCGTTATCCGAACGAAAATGACGTCATCTTTCCTCTTTCAAATTAAATGTTTCTTTTGCCAAAAATTTGTAGGATACAATTTTGCCAAGTTACCTTCGACTAAAGAAAAATAAGTCAATTTATGCGAAAATATACGTCACCGTTCGAAAAATGATATCATCTTTAGCATTATCATTATCCGGGCGAAAATGACGTCATCCTTCGTCTTTGAAATTGATTATTTCGTTTACCCTGAATTTGTTGTTTCCAATTTGGCAAAGTTACCTTCAACTAAACAAGGAAAAGAAAAGTCAAATTATGCGAAAAATGACGTCTTCGTTCGCATTATCGTTATAAGAACAAAAATGACGTCATCCTTCCTCTTTAAAATTGATTATTTCATATTTCCTAAAATTTGAAGGTTTTTATATTATCCGAAAGTTACATTCAACATAAAAAACTCAAATTAAGCGAAATATGACGTCATCTTTCGCATGATCATTTTCCAAACGAAAATGTTGTCACCTTTCATCCTTGAAATTATATGTTTCTTTTACCCTATATTTGTAGGATACAATTTTGCAACGTTACCTTCAACTAAACAAAATAAGTCAAATTATACGAAAAGTGACGTCATCGTTCGCATAAATCGTTATTAGAACAAAAAGGAAATAATCTTTCCTTTTTAAAACTGATTATTTCATATTTTATTTGTTGGTTCGTATTACGCTAAGTCTCCTTCAACTAAAAAATAAATCAAATTATTCGAAAAATAAGGTAATTCTTAGTATTATCATTATCCGAACGAAAATGACGTTATCCTTCCTATTTGAAATTGAATATTTTTTTTTACCTTTGATTTGTAGTTTCCAATTTATAAAAGTTACCTTCAACTTAAAAAAAAAAAATGTCAAATTGGGCGAAAATGACATCATCTTTCGCATTATCATTATCCGGACGAAAATGATGTCATCCTTTCTCTTTTTAAACTGATTATCAAATATATGTAGGTACGTATTATGCAAAATCACATTCAACTAAAAAGTAAATCAAATTATGCGAAAAATGACCTCATCCTCCCACTTTGAAATATATTATTTCTTTTACCCTAAAATTGTAGTTTCCAATTATTTTAAGTTACCTTCAACTAAAGAAAACAAAGTCCAATTATACAAAAAATGACGTCATCGTTCGTATTATCATTAAAAGAACCAAAATAACGTCATCCTTCCTCTTTAAAATAGATTATTTCATATTCCCTAATATTTGAAAGTTCATATTATGCCAAAGTTACCTTCAACATTGATAGTGTTAGTAGGGAATAGGCTCGATACATATAGCCTATAAGCCCTAAAAAGGTAACACAACACAGGATAAAGGCTAAGTCCCTTCTACATCAAGGAAAGGCTCTTAGTCCCTTCCACATTATGCAGGCTCTCAGTCCTTGCCCCAACGTCCGGCACTTAGGCCCTGGTACCCGGCACTCGTGCCCCGGCGCCGGCACTCAGGCCCCGGCTCCCTGCTCCAGGATCCAACTGGCCGGCTCCCGGATCTCGGCTGGCAGGCTCCCGGATCTTGGCTGGCCGGCTCCCAGCTCCAGGCTCCCAGCTGACCGCTCCCAGCTCCTAACTGGCCGGATCCCGGCTCTCGGATGGCCAACTCCCAGCTCCTGGCGCTTGGCCGTCCGGCTCCCGAGCATCTGCTGGCTCCCGGCTCTCAGTTGGCCGACCCTTGGCACTGATCCAACACTTGTGTCCATTTGTGTCCTGGCATCATGTACTGGTTCCTCGTCATCCTGATATCCTGCACTGTCACCTGAGGTCTTGCCACGTGAGGTCCTGTCACCTAAGGTCTTACCACATGGGTCCTACCATCATTGGATTCCAGGCCTTTGTGGTAGACCGTTACGCTTTATCTATTCATTATGACCTCCATAATGTCATAGACGTTGAAACCTCATGAATACCATTAAACCATTGTAATGGGCATTAATGGCCAACCGTTTCTCATGTCTGGGATTGTTGGGTATAAATACCCTACCCTATACAGTTCAAGGGGGGGCCAACACTCCATACATCTCTCACACAGATATCTTCACCACTTACATACTTACCGGAATACTTACTCTCTGCAGTAACAACATTCCGATCACCTTCTTCAACCAACCACTTGACCACCTTAAGCTCGCCAAGAGCTTGATAGGTTTGCACTGCTTAGCAGGAGGTCAAGAGGTTGAACCCCAAACACCCAAGTTACTGAGCCTGTCAATCCTTGCTCGAACATTGGCACCATCCGTGGGACACGTTTTAGCAACGGTGTCTCATTTCATTTATATCTTTTTTCATTTCATTTCTTAGTTTCACCACCATTTTTTCTTCTCCATGGAAGGAAATTCCTCATCACAAATCGGTTCACTTAAGCCAAAGACAACCACCAATACACCATCCACCACCCCACCTAATTACATATACATGGCGCAGGAAGAAACTACATCCCGCAAAAGGAAGGCATCGGTCCTTCAGGATTGGGTGATGGAGCCTATTTGCATCCCACCAATTGAAACTCCTTCCATCAACCCTGTAGTAATACAAATTCGATTAGCCAACTATGAAATGAATAAGGCATATGTTGATATAGGGAGCTCAATGGACATTATTTATGCCCACTGTTTTAGGAAGCTCACTGAAAAAGTTCAACATTCAAAGCGTCCAACACAATTCCCTCTAGTGGGGTTTTCAGGTGAGACGCACTGGCCAGTCGGAGAGGTAGCAATAAACATGATGTTAGGAGAATATCCACACTATAGGTTAGAAATGATTAATTTTGCAATCATTGATGCACCATCGGCCTACAATGTCCTACTGGGCAGGCCTACATTACAAAAATTTGGAGCAATTCCATCAACCATTCATGGCATGATAAAATTCCCTACCCTAGTTGGCATAGCCACAGTTAGGGACAAGATGTCATATCCAAAATACTAATTCGTCTAAAAATTGTCATAGGCAACCACTGATGTTGGCCAGACTAGAGAAATATATACCATCCATGACACATAAAATTTCCTACCCAGTAGGCATAACCACAACTAGGGACACATGTCATAAACCTAAAAAATGCAAAGAAATTGTCATGATACGTATCTAAGAGTGTCATGGACATGATACAGACCCAAAAGTGTCATAGACCCAAAGCAAATCTAAAAGTGTCACGGACACAAGGCATAGCCGGCCCCGACCGCGTCAGCCGACCCCGACTCCCGACTTCCGCTTCCGGATCCGACCCCCACCTCCGGAAGTCCTACCACCTAAGGCCCTACCACCTGAGGCCCTATCACCTGAGGTCCTACCTCCTGAGGCTGGTTAGTTTCCGACTGGATAAGTGATCCCCGACAGACCTTGATATTTTTTGTCCGGACTTGATATTTTCGTCCGGCACAGTTGATATTCATTTCTGGACCTTGATATTCGGCCAGCATTGGACAGCCGGCCAGTTTGACAAAGTTGATATTTTTGTCCGACTTGATATTTTTCGTCCGGACTTGATATTTTCGTCCGGCACACTTGATATTAATTTTCGGACCTTGATATTCGGCCAGCATTGGACAGCCGGTCAGTTTGACAAAAACTTTATATTTTTGTCCGGGCTTGAGATTTTTCGTTCGGACTTGATATTTTCGGCCGACACACTTGATATTCGTTGTCAGGCCTTGATATTCGGTTTTGGACAGCCGACCAGTTTTGGCAACAAAGAAAATATATATATATATATATATATATATATATATATATAAATAAATAAAAGTAAAAACTCACCTCTCAAGGAGGAAAACAATGTTACCTCCCAAAAGAGGAAAATGATTTCACCCTCCAATCCCTCCCAAGAGGGAAAGGGTTCCACCCCTCTCAAGGGAGAAGGGATTCATCACCTCTCATCCCTCCCAAGAGAAGAAAGGGTTTCAGTCCTCCCATCCATCCCAAGAGGAAAAGGGTTCCACACTTCCCATCCCTCTCAAGAGAGAGAGGGTTCCACTACTCCTAAGGGGTAACGGTTCCATCACCATCCCTCCTAAGAGGGGGAAGGGTTTCACCAATAACATCTCTCCCAAGAGGAAAGGATTTCAGCTCCCTCCAAATCTAGAGGAAGGCCCTCAATCCCTTTCAAATCGAAAAAAAAAAAAAAAAAAAAAAAAAAGATGATGGAAGGGTTCCATATCCCTAAGGGAGAAGCATCTCACCCTTTCCAACAAGGAATGGTTTCACCTCTTCCTACGGAAGGATTCCATCTCCTCCAAGAGGGAAGAATTCTATATCCCCAAGAAGGAAAGATTTCATATTCCCAAGATGGAAAGATCTCACCCCTCTTAGCAGAGAGGGATTTTATATCTTAAAGATGGAAGGATTTTACCTCCCCTAAGAGAAAATTGTTTCACCTCCTCCAAGGAAGGATTCCAGCTCCTCCCAGAGAAGGATTCCATCTCCTCCAAGAGGGAAGCATCATACCCTTCCAGCAGGGAATGGTTTCACTTCCTCCCAAAAGGGTGATTGTGTTAGTAGGGAATGACTCACACACATAGCCCATTAACCCCCTAAACACATAACCTGACTTACAAAAGCTTGCCTGCTATCTCCTAGCTTCGGCCCTTAGGCTCCGGCGTCCGGACACAAGGCTCCGGCGTCCGGACACTTGGCCCGAGCATCTGGACATTTCGTCCCGGCGTCCGGACACAAGGTTCCCGCGTCCGGACACTTGGCCCTTCGCCCCGTGTCCGGGAGATTTGGCCCCGACACCCGGCCCCGTGTCCAGGTAAAATGGCCCCAACACCCGGCCCCGTGTCCGGGTAAAATGGCCCCGGCACCAGGCCCCGTGTCCGGGCAAAATGGCCCCGGCAGCAGGCCCCGTGTCCGGGAAAATTGGCCCCGGCACCAGGCCCCGTGTCCGGGTAAAACGGCCCCGTGTCCGGGTAAAACGGCCCTGTGTCCGGGTAAAACGGCCCCGTGTCCGGGTAAAATGGCCCCGGCATCAGGCCCCGTGTCCGAGTAAAATGGCCCCGGCACAAGGCCCCGTGTCCGGGTAAAATGGCCCCGGCACCAGGCCCCGTGTCATGGCAAAATGGCCCCCGGCCCCAGGCCCCGTGTCCGGGTAAAATGGCCCCGGCACCCGGCCCCGTGTCCGGGTAAAATGGCCCCGGCACCAGTCCCCGTGTCCGGGTAAAATGGCCCCGGAACCAGGCCCCGTGTCCGGGTAAAATGGCCCCGGCACCAGTCCCCGTGTTCGGGTAAAATGGCCCCGGAACCAGGCCCCGTGTCCGGGTAAAATGGCCCCGTTTCCGGGAATCCGGCCCCGTGTCCGGGAACGTGTCCGGGAATCCGGCCCCGTGTCCGGGAATTTGGCCCCGGCACCCGAGCCTTGGCCCCGTGTCCGGGAACGTGTCCGGGAATTTGGCCCCGTGTGCGGGAATCCGGCCCCGTGTTCAGGAACGTGTCCGGGAATCCGGCCCCGTGTCCGGGAATTTGGCCCCGGCACCCGAGCCTTGGCCCCGTGTATGGGAACGTGTTCGGGAATCCGGCCCCGTGTCCGGGAATTTGGCCCCGACACCCTAGCCTTGGCCCCGTGTCCGGCATTTAGGCCCCGACACCCGGCACTTAGCCCCACGTCCGGGAATCCGATTCCGTGTCCGGGAATTTGGCCCCGTGTCCGGTAGCTTGTCCGCAGCGTCCGGCGTCCGTGGCCCGACGTCCGGCACCCATGGCCCGGTGTCCTGCACTCGTATCCCGGCGTCCGACACTCGTGGTCCGATGTCCGGCACCTTGGTAGCACTTACGCCTAGGCTGTCACTCATGCTTTTGGCCCGGCACTCCAGAGCCAATACTTATACCTTGTATATAATAAGTACCGTATTCCTCCAAACCAACACTAATGCCTTGGGATTCATCTCATAGTATCATACTCCTGACATCCTACCAGTCAGACACTCAAGCCTAATCCTTGAGTGTAACCGTCAGAGCACTTGCGCGTAAGCTATCAGTTGTGTCCCGACACGTTTGGTGTCCGACATTTCGGGAACCTATACTTATACCTTGCATCTGGTAAGTATAGTAATCCCCTTAAAGGTGATTACTCTCATATTTTATTTCAATTAATACTTTTCATCAAAATCATGGAAATGTCATGTTCAAGAATATCATGGGGTGTGATCTATGTATCCCGCAAAGTCTTGGAAGACCATGAGGCTGAATAAAATAATATTGGTCTGATCATGTATCCCAATAATACCAAATGAAGCAATACCTTTTATTACAAGGTTAGGACATTGCACACACGTGCATACACAATTACATAATTCTGAACAACGTTCAGACCAAGTGCATTGGGGCAAGATGGATATTTAAATCCAAGCCACACATGCACATCATCATATACATAACTCTGAACAACGTTCAGACCAAGTGCCTAGGCTAAGATGGACATTTTTGTCTAGGCCAAACATGCACATCATCATTTTCGTCTTTTCACCTACTTGGGGAAAGGCAAGCACTTCTCATTGGGAAGCGACAATCCTCGCGAGTAACAAATAAATAAAGGTTAACCAACAAAAAGTGTCATAGGCACAGTGCCACGAGCAAAATATAAACTTTAAAAGATGCTACATGCATCTGAAAAATGTCATAGGCATATAAGAACTTGTCACTGCCATCCAGTTGTCATAGTCACTGTATGTAATAAGCCATGGGCATAACACATGCAACGGGCACACAAGAAAGAGTCATAAGCATAATGATATTGTAATTTTCAAAAGGTGTCATAGACACCAACATAAAATTCAAAAATGTCTTGGACATCTATATGTAACATAGACATCTGACAAAGCTACGAAGCCACATAAATGTTATTGGTGTGATCGTCCAATAATACATTATTTTTTCATTTCAAGGTTATATAATGTAAAACCAACACATACAAAATTTATAGCAACATACACGAGTAGAAAAAACTACAAATGGTAGTCCAAACATATCATATGATAGAAAAGGTCTAAGTCATACAAATGAAATTGTGTTACAAACACAAAGAGAAAATACTAAGGCTTTCGTGAAATGATAGTAAGGATGTCTGGTGCAGACATATCAAAACCTTCCACGAGTCAGCTCCTGATTGGAAAAGCTCCTGATTGGAAAAGCTCGAGTCTTCAACATACCATTGTCACACAACATATCCCCGTGACCCAATGGATCGGAATAAGGCAGCACTGCAACCCCAACATCAGGGTAAAGAGTCTGCAAGATGTCTCTCATGCAGAAGAACTGCCTATTGGCATCCCAAGGCACATATATCACGTTAGGGTGATTAAGTACGTGATTAAGCACAATCGCGAAGACATCTAATAAATCCCTTTTAGAAGGAATGGCAGAATCCATACATACCAACCACATTTTGTCTTCCTTACATCGAGTGAGATGGGCATTCTTCTTAGTCAATCTACCTTTGACCATCCAAGTGTGATGCACACAATACAAATCTAAATGTGTCATGGGCACAATAGATAGTCAAAAGTGTCATAGACACATTACTTATCCAAATGTCGTAGTACAATGGAAAGATATAATTGTGATGGACACACTCTGAAGGTTCAAATCCCCATCAGTTTGAAGTCCATATGTATGCACTTAGAAATCTGGCACCATCCTCCTTCATCCACTTCATGAAAGACCTACTTGTGCAGATACTAAAAAATATCATAGACAATAACTAGGCAAAGACATGCCAAACGTGGAAAAGGCAAGGTCAAACCCAAAGCAAAGCCATTACATGCATGAAGTTAGGCTTCAAAACTTTATTTTTTAAAACCTAACTGGGGGGCATGATAGTGTTAGTAGGGAATAGGCTCGATACATATAGCCTATAAGCCCTAAAAAGCTAACACAACACAGGATAAAGGCTAAGTCCCTTCTACATCAAGGAAAGGCTCTTAGTCCCTTCCACATTATGCAGGCTCTCAGTCCTTGCCCCAACGTCCGGCACTTAGGCCCTGGTACACGGCACTCAGGCCCCGGCTCCCTGCTCCAGGATCCAACTGGCCGGCTCCCGGCCCCCAACTGCCGGCTCCCGACTCTCGGCTGGCAGGCTCCCGGATCTCGGCTGTCCGGCTCCCAGCTCCAGGCTCCCAGCTGACCGGCTCCCAGCTCCTAACTGGCCGGATCCCGGCTCTCGGATGGCCAGCTCCCAGCTCCTGGCGCTTGGCCGTCCGGCTCCCGAGCATCTGCTGGCTCCCGGCTCTCAGTTGGCCGACCCTCGGCATTGATCCAACCCTTGTGTCCATTTGTGTCCTGGCATCATGTACTAGTTCTTCGTCATCCTGATATTTTGCACTTGTGCCTCGTGACATCCTACCACCTGTGGTCCTATCACCTGAGGTCTTGCCACGTGAGGTCCTGTCACCTAAGGTCTTACCACATGGGTCCTACCATCATTGGATTCCAGGCCTTTGTGGTAGACCGTTACGCTTTATCTATTCATTATGACCTCCATAATGTCATAGACGTTGAAACCTCATGAATACCATTAAACCATCGTAATGGGCATTAATGGCCAACCGTTTCTGGTGTCTGGGATTGTTGGGTATAAATACCCTACCCTATACAGTTCAAGGGGGGGCCAACACTCCATACATCTCTCACACAGATATCTTCACCACTTACATACTATCCGGAATACTTACTCACAGCAGTAACCACATTCCCATCACCTTCTTCAACCAACCACTTGACCACCTTAAGCTCGCCAAGAGCTTGATAGGTTTGCACTGCTTATCAGGAGGTCAAGAGGTTGAACCCCAAACACCCAAGTTACTGAGCCTGTCAATCCTTGCTCGAACAAACATAAACAAAAATCAAAATATGCGAAATATGACGTCATCTTTCGCATTATCGTTATCCGAACGAAAATGACATCATCTTTCCTCTTTCAGTTAAATGTTTCTTTTACCATAAATTTTAGGATACAATTTTGCCAAGTTACCTTCAACTAAAGAAAAATAAGTCAACTTATGCGAAAAGTGACGTCATCGTACGCATAAATCGTTATTAGAACAAAAAGGAAATCATCTTTCCTCTTTAAAACTGATTATTTCATTTTTTTTTTGGTTCGTATACGCTAAGTCTCCTTCAACTAAAAAGTAAATCAAATTATTCGAAAAATGACGTCATTTTTAGCATTATCATTATCCGACCGAAAATGACGTCATCCTTCTTATTTGAAATTGATTATTTTTTTACCCTTGATTTGTAGTTTCCAATTTTGAAAAGTTACCTTCAACTTAACAAAAAAAAGTCAAATTGAGCGAAAATGACGTCATCTTTCGCATTATCATTATTCCGAACGAAAATGACGTCATCCTTTCTCTTTAAAACTAATTATTTAATATTATCAAATATTTGTAGGTTTGTATTATACAAAATCACCTTCAACTAAAAAGTAAATCAAATTATGCGAAAAATGACGTCATCCTTCTTCTTTAAGTTTGATTATTTCTTATACCCTAAAATTGTAGATTCCAATTTTTTAAAGTTACCTTCAACTAAAGAAAACAAAGTCCAATTATACGAAAAATGACGTCATCGTTCGTATTATCGTTAAAAGAACAAAAATGACGCCATCCTTACTCTTTAAAATAGATTATTTCATATTCCCTAATATTTGAAAGTTCATATTATGCCAAAGTTACCTTCAACACAAAAAAAAAAATCAAATTATGTGAAATATTTCGTCATCTTTCGAATTATCAATAGCCGAACGAAAATGACGTCATCTTTCCTCTTTGAAATTAAATGTTTCTTTTACCATAAATTTGTAGGATACAATTTTGCCAAATTACCCTCAAGTAAAGAAAAATAAGTCAATTTATGCGAAAACATATGTCACGGTTCGGAAAATGACATCATCCTTAGCATTATCATTATCTGGGCGAAAATTACGTCATCCTTCGTCTTTGAAATTGATTATTTCTTTTACCCTGAATTTGTGGTTTCAAATTTGGCAACGTTACCTTCAACTAAAGAAGAAAAAAAAACTCAAATTATTCGAAAAATGACCTCCTTGTTCGCATTATCGTTATGAGAACAAAAATGACGTCATCGTTCCTCTTTAAAATTGATTATTTCATATTTCCTAAAATTTAAAGGTTTATATTATGCCAAAGCTACATTCAACATAAAAACTCAAATTATACGAAATATGACGTCATCTTTCGCATTATCATTATCCGAACGAAAATGTTGTCATCTTTCATCCTTGAAATTATATGTTTCTTTTACCCTATATTTGTAGGATACAATTTTGCAACGTTACCTTCAACTAAAGAAAATAAGTCAAATTATACGAAAAGTGACGTCATCGTTCTCATAAATCGTTATTAGAACAAAAAGGAAATCATATTTCCTCTTAAAAACTGATTATTTCATATTTTATTTGTTGGTTCGTATTACGCTAAGTCTACTTCAAGTAAAAAATAAATCAAATTATTCGAAAAATGACGTAATTCTTAGCATTATCATTATCCGAACGAAAATGACGTCATCCTTCCTATTTGAAATTGATTATTTTTTTACCCTTGAATTGTAGTTTCCAATTTTGAAAAGTTACCTTCAACTTAACAAAAAATAGTCAAATTGAGCGGAAAATGTCGTCATCTTTCGCATTATCATTACCCGGAACGAAAAAAGACGTCATCCTTTCTCTTTAAAACTGATTATTTCATATTAGCAAATATTTGTAGGTTTGTATTATGCAAAATTACCTTCAACTAAAAAGTAAATCAAATTATACAAAAAATGACGTCATCTTTTCTCTTTGAAATTGATTATTTCTTTTACCCTAAAATTGTAGTTTCCAATTTTTTAAAGTTACCTTCAACTAAAGAAAACAAATTCCAATTATACGTAAAATGACGTCATCATTCGTATTATCGTTAAAAGAACCAAAATAACGTCATCCTTCATCTTTAAAATAGATTATTTCATATTCCCTAATATTTGAAGGTTCATATTACGCCAAAGTTACCTTCAACATAAAACAAAATCAAATTATGCGAAATATGATGTCATCTTTCGCATTATCAATATCCGAACGAAATTGACGTCATCTTTCCTCTTTCAAGTTAAATGTTTCTTTTACCATAAATTTGTAGGATACAATTTTGCCAAGTACTAAAGAAAAATAAGTCAATTTATGCGAAAACATACGTCACCGTTCGAAAAATGACCTCATCCTTACCATTATCATTATCGGGCGAAAATGACGTCATCCTTCGTCTTTGAAATTCATTATTATTTCTTTTACCCTGAATTTTTGGTTTCTAATTTGGCAAAGTTACCTTCAACTAAAGAAGAAGAAAAAAAGTCAAATTATGCGAAAATTGACGTCATCGTTAGCATTATCGCTATAGGAACAAAAATGACGTCATCCTCCCTCTTTAAAATTGATTATTTCATATTTCCTAAAATTTGAAGGTGTGTATTATGACAAAGTTACATTCAACATAAAAAAAACTCAAATTATGCGAAATATGACGTCATCTTTCGCATTATCATTATCCGAACGAAAATGTTTTCATCTTTCCTGCTTGAAATTATATGTTTCTTTTACCCTATATTTTAAGGATACAATTTTGCAACGTTACCTTCAAGTAAAGAAAATAAGTCAAATTATACGAATAGTGACGTCATCGTTCGCATAAATCGTTATTAGAACAAAACGGAAATCATTTTTCCTCTTTAAAACTGATTACTTTATATTTTATTTGTTAGTTCGTATTACGCTAAGTCTCCTTCAACTAAAAAATAAATCAAATTATTCAAAAATGACGTCATTCTTAACATTATCATTATCCGAACGAAAATGACGTCATCCTTCCTATTTGAAATTGATTATTTTTTTGCCCTTGATTTGTAGTTTCCAATTTTGAAAAGCTAACTTCAACTTGTGACAACCGTCCAAAATTTAGGTGATTCTCGTATATTATGTCTCGTTATGTCTATGCTATTCTTAGTCGTACTTTATCGTGATCGTGTCTGTGTCGGAATCAAAGTCGGAATCAACAAATAAATCCTAACAAACAAAGAAACTATACTATGAACTTGACTAAGTTCATAACTAGAAGTAACGGAAAACTTTAAGACAATGCTTAACGAAAACGAAAACTTAAAACGAGACTTTGCTGGAAAAGCTATCCAACCGATGGCTGAAGCCTTTCAACCAGCTGCTGAGGCCCAACTGGCCGCTGGATATGCCCAGCCGGCAGCCAAAAGCCGCCTACGAGCGATTTGATGACTCATAAATGCATGTAACTTGATTGGCCAACTCCTAAACTCGGGGATTGGACCAAATACTGGCCAAAAACATTTCCCTATGCTAGTAAATCCCATCTTTGTTTAATTCATTTCACTTTTCCAAATCAATAATCAAAAACACACACACACACACCTAGTTATCTCTCTCTAACTTCCTCTGAAGAACAACTATTATCCAGTCACTTTTAGCCACAAAAACAGCATAAACAACCCCGAAATCATCCATCAAACTTACCTAAAATCGTCCTAAAAGCAAGGCATCAAAGGGGTTACATTTTAGAGAAGTTTCTACCGGGTTTTGAAGCTCTAATCTCCTCTAAATCGTAATCCATCCATCTTTTCGGTAGTCTTCTTACTCTTTACTGATTTTTTATAAATAACCTCTTGCATGGACGATCCATCGCATAAAAACTTGTTTTTATAAAGTTTTATAACGGTTTTCTAACAAAAACTGATTTTTTAGATAAATCTACATATTTGTGTTAAAACTCTAAAAAGAAACTAAGATTTAGTCACCAAAATGAATATTCTTCACTAATAAACTATTGCCTGTCGAAATCCAACCTTAAAACGCTTAAAAATCGTGAAAATAGCTAAATGACCAAACTGGCCGAAGGCCTCCGGTCGGCGCCAGAAATTATTCAGCCAGCGGCTGAGGTCCAGCCGGCGGCTGAATACCTTCAGCCGCTGTCTGGATCTTGCTGTCCACAAAAATCTTGTTTTTACGATTTAAACGTGAAGATTCCAGAACTCAATATATTTTCACATTATTATAATACATAATGACATATTATATGATTTGAGAAAGTAAAAATGTTTGATTGAGTTTTCATAACTAAAAACTATTACTTTATATTATTGTCGTTTGAATATGTTTGTTAAAGCGGGAAAGTGGATTTTAAAATGGACTAAATTTGTATAGCGCGGAAGCGCTACCTAAATTGTATCGGATCATATAATTGAACTTCAGTAACGAACATATAACACAACTTAAACATTATTGACTTTGAACATCGAACCTTTTGGACATAACTGGAGTAAACAAAAATTAAACGCATATGACATGTGGTAACGCATAAGTCTTCAATATTAAAACTTTCGGACATAACTTGAGTATAAAGATTTAACCCCTAATATGTTAAAATGGAACGTTAACGTAACCTAAATCATATACTTATACGAGACTTGATTGTTTTAGGTTCTCCTTGATTCCCGACGTTTCCCGACTTTCTTTCGCACGAGAACTTATCTTCGCAATCCGTGAGTTACATCCCCTTGTTTATTGTCTTTAAATACTCTTTTGGGGGAAACATAAGATCTAATTGCTTTTGGAACTTTTATGAACTTTTGGAACGTTTTATGAATTATTTGACGATTATTGAACTTATATGGGTAAACTATTTTATTTTCCACTTTTCGGCCCTTGTTCAAACTATGATTGCTTGTATATGCTTTCAACCCTTGATGAGAATATAACATGTATCGTAAGTGACTACTATCATTTTTAGAAAATTGCATAAGTGCCACGTTTTCAGTTCTTTACACACTATTAGCTATAAGCTGTTAGTAATTATGAGTATCAATACTTAGGAGAGGGTCGCTCCTTACTTAGATAGTAGCCTAAGTACATATTACTAAGTTCAGACATACACTTCGTTGATAGTGCGAGGTGGGGGCTGTTCA
The DNA here is from genome assembly GCA_910822075.1 of Senecio squalidus. Lineage (NCBI taxonomy): Eukaryota > Viridiplantae > Streptophyta > Magnoliopsida > Asterales > Asteraceae > Senecio > Senecio squalidus. Next base: position 44,116,874 of record CAJVGC010000582.1, on the reverse strand, counting down.
CGATCAGGATAATCTGTTTAGTGTGAACACTTACGTTATATTATGCCAAGTGGTTGATACAATGTTTTGATCATTAGTTAATTTATTTACGCATATACCCCTTTTTGCGATAAAACCCGCAACAAGTCTCTTTTCGAGTATTGTTCTACTTGTCTTTGAAGCTTATTTAAAGTATATGTATTTTACTCGATTGCTCCGCTTCCTTTCTTTTAAGAAACTTTTTTTTATATATACTTGTCGGAACCATTTTGTCGAGAACTAAAACTGTAACTCACTCACTACTTTATGTAGTTTGACACCTTATCTCATGTTTCGGGAAATCAAGTGTACTTCATGGAATGCATAGCTTGGACGGGTCAGGCAGGTTACGTGGGTTACGAATCGGGAGAAGACTTGTCTTTATTTTGGGAATTTTTATGAATAATTTAATTATGTCTTTGTCGTTGTGAACTTAATTACTCTTGGTTATGTATCTTTTGAACGTGTGAACCTTGTTAATCTAAATTATTAAATGACTTAAAACCATTTTATTTTGTTATGACTTGTGAAATGATACTCTTGCTCTTCGCACCTCGTGTTTCCACTTTAGCGGGGTGTGACAGACTTGGTATCAGAGCACATGTTATAGTGAAAGGGGTTTTAAAATTTTCAAAAAGTTTTCGAAACCAAACTATAACCAAGGATTTTTCGGAAAAATCATGTGACAACCGTCCAATTTCAGGTGCATTTCATACTCTATATCTCTCATATTGTCTGTCGTTGTCTTTAACTGTTTATTTACTGGAAACGCGTCAGTGTCGGAATCACACCCGGAATCAATTTATATAAGTCCTACTACTAAGAAAACACCTAATGAACTTTCCTAAGTTCATAACGTATCATCTTAAAGAACTTTTAGTTAACGAAAAGGTCCAACGAAACAATAACGCAAAAACAGAAAAGTCACAAAAATCTTTACAAAAATGGTCCAGGACGCCGCACAAGGGCCTTGTGCGCCGTCCTGGAAGGACCAACTCCGAAAATTATTTGAAATTTTGCATGTCTCGTTTTTATAACTCACCAACCAATCAATCTCGGGTATTAGACCATCATTACTGCATTTTGGCAGTCCTAAACCCGTTCATTATTATTTTCTTTATTTTCATTTTCATTTTCAATTACTAAGACATAAAACACACACACACATACTACTTTTCACTCAAAACCTCCCAAGAACTTCTTCATTTCCAGTAATTTCCAGCAACAAAAATCCACTTTCCAACAATCAAAAATCGTTTAAAACACCAAGGCAAACAAGGAGGACCAAACTATTTAGGTTTTCAAGCTTTTCTACCACTTTTGGAGCTTAAATCCGAACAAAACATCATCCACACAATTTCATCCGGTAGATTTCTTCTATTTTACTGTTTTTGCATAAATAAACACTTGCATGTAAGATCTAAAGCATAAAAAAAAGTTTTTACAAAGATTTGTAACTTTTTATGGACAAAAACGATTTTTAACCGACATAACCTTTGGATCTATAAATTTATGGTTCAAAATACTTTAGAAACTGTAAAAATGAAGTTTATTAAGTTTGGACCTATTGCATGTCGAAATCTGTGGCTAAAATAAACGTTTTGCTCGAAAAATAACAAAAACACGACCTGTGCGCCGTACCTAAGCACCAGGACGACGCAGCGGGGCATTTTTGGCTTCTGTGCGTCGTTCCTAAGGTCCAGGTCGACGCACAGAGCTGCCATTTTTCCCAAAATGTTTTCGTTTAGACGTTTTGAAATTGTTTGCACCGCTGACTTTTCGTAACTATTATTTTGGGACTGAGTTTGATTAAAATGATAACATTTGTGACTTGTATCGACTATTTGGACTCAAATTGGACTTGATTAGATATGATATCGTGGTATATGTGTTTTGTGAGCGGAAGTGGAATTGGATTTTTGGATATGGAATTTGGGCACGGAAGCGCTGCCCAAATTTCGTTAGAAAAATTCAAACCACTTCAGCAAACAAAATTACTTGTAACATGATAATAATAAACGTTAAATTGGACTTTTGGACAAAAACGTAACATTAACCGTTCCGGACTATTTTGGACAATTTGGACCTTCACACTTAAAGTTTAATAAAATCTTATCTATTATATTACATAAAATAACATAATAAGATAATGACAATTGAACTATCTTGGTATTAATAGGCGTTCCGTGATTCCCGGCTCCCGTTTCCGACCGATTTCCGCATTCTTACTCTTCGCAACCCGTGAGTTACAACCCATTTATTTATTGTATTTTTACATAATTTTTTGGGGGAAACATAAGATTTATTTGCCTTTTGAAACTTTTATGAATATTTGCTACTATTATGAACCAATGCAACTATTGTGAACTTTTGGAAACTCTTATGAACTATTGATCTATTTTGGAAACTTTGTGAAACTTATATGCGTAAAACACTTTATTGCCCCTATTGGCTTATTTTAAACTTATCGGCTTGCCCCCTAATTGGCTAAACTAGTTTATGATTACTTGTATACGAGACCAACCTTTGATGAGATTATAACGCGATTCTTAAGTGCCTACTATCATTTTGAAACAAAATTACATTAGTGCCCATCTTTTTCTCTCTTCACACTATTAGCTTTGAGCCGTTTAGTAATAATGGGTATCGATACTTAGGAAGGAACCGTTCCTTGCTTAGATGGCATTCTAAGTACATGTTACTATGATCATTTATACTCCTCGTAGATAGTACGGGGTAAGGGGCCTCACGGTTGAATAATCGGTTTAGTGTGTACACTTATGTTATAGAATGCCAAGAGGTTGATACAAGATTCTAATTAGTTACTTGTATACGCATAAACATTCTTTTAGCGATTGATGCCGCAACCATGCCCGTTACTTCGAAACTTTTCAAAGTATATAAATTTTAAGCGACTATACCCGCCATCTTTCTCTTACAAAACATTTTACTTTATATACTTAACCGAAACTTTTGTCGAGAAACCTAAACTGTAAGTCACTCACTACTTTATGTAGTTGACACTTTATCTTATGTTTCAGGAAATTAAGTGTAAGGATGACGTGCATGTCATGGACGGGTCAGGATGGTTGCGTGAGATTTGTATTGGGGAAAGACTTGTCTATTTATTTTGGGAATTTTAATTGAAACTTTATTTATGTATTTGTGTTGAAACTCTAATGACTTGGTTGTCTCTTTTGAATTTGTAAACTCTTTTATTATTAATCAATGACTTGAACCGTTATGTTTTTTTATAACCCGTGTAATGGTATTCCAGCTCTTCACACTTCGTGTTTACGCTTTAGCGGAGTGTGACAAATCATTTTACGAGTCAAACTTTAGTGGATTAATTCTGCGATTGCATGATTGTTTTCAACTATGCATGACTTGATCAACTATGCCTAGTTCAAATTAAATTATGCAAGAACGGAAAGTAATTGTTATGGTTAACGGTTTTTGAGACGAAATATTCCCGGTCTCATCGATTCTCGATTCTCACGTAACTGACCCGTACATGCATTTCATTTACACTTTTCCTATTAGTTTCCCCTGTACTCACGTAACTCATTATTCTCAGATTCGTCATGTCTCAGTCATCGCGCTCCCGATCACCATCTCGATCCCACTCCCGCTCACTCTCACGAGCCGCTACTTCGCATGAAGCTTATGAGGACCGCGCAGCTTCTGAGAGCCAGCGCCATCAGACTACGGATCCGACCGAGGAGACCTCTATGGCCTTCTCCAGCAGCCTCGGTTCCAGCCCAAGGATCGTGCTACCGCCTGCTCCCCCGGTGCCTGTTCCCGTACCTCCTCAGCAGCACGAACCCCGCACGAGAATGACTTCTCGGAAGCAGGTCGTTCTCCCTGGACGATTACCGGACAGGATGGTCGCGCAGAATCTCAGCCAATCCAGACCCGCTCCTCCTCACTTGCCTTTCGGAGACCCATACGCCGGGGCTCCGTGTACTTCGATGTTGGACCACGATACCTGGGAACGGCAGCTCGAGAGAGAGCAATTGCAGCGTGCCCGCGACGCCGGACCATCTAGGCCGATGATGTCGCCTGCTTTACAGACTCCCCCACCAGAAACGTTCCTGCACCTCCACCGAGAGCTACGGGGGACTTTCGGAAGAGGCACAACAGCAAGTTATCCTCCGCTATGAAGTCTCCGACGCCGCACATAAGCTGTCGGAATAGTCGAGGCGAGTCATTGCGCCGGCTCAAGCCACAACAAGGACAGTGCAACGTCTCGTTCGCACATGTTTGGTCACGGGGACCTCGATTGCGGTCATTTTGGCAAAGATGTTCCTTGAGAGGCGTCGTTAGCCTTTTATTTATTTATTTACTGTATCGTAAGTTTGAGTTGTAATTTTCCATGTACACAACTCAAAGCTAGCTCTTATTTCTTTCTATTGTATTGTACTGGTATTGAATATTTCCTTATTTATGAACTATGTACCCAACTCTATTATTATTAATGGAATTTCTACTTTTATTATCCGTACTTTTCGTTGATGTATGAATCGTTATAATTATTGTGTGAATCATTATCGTGCGTGTGCTGTTATTTTTCCTTGTTTTCTCTCTTATCTTTATCGTTGTTGACGTTCATGAATTTAAACTCCTTATCACTCGCGCCTATTCGTGCGTTCTAAACTTTTCTCCTTTCTGTTACAGAATCATGGCACCCAGACGATCCAACGCCGAAATCATCGCTGAGCAAGTTATATGATCGCTCAGATCACAGCCGGCATTAACAACAACGTCAACAACCACCAGCAACAGCAACAACAACAACAAAAACAACAGCAACAACAACAACAACAGCAACCAAAGCAACACCAAGGGGGAAACCGAAACCCAAACCCTCCCCCTTGCAACTACAAGAGCTTCATGGCTTGTAAGCCAAAGGAGTTTCACGGCACATATGGTGCTGTAGGAGTACTGCAATGGTTCGAAAGCATCGAATCACTCCTGCACATCAGCAGATGTGTTGAAGCTGACAAGGTGGAGTACGCCTCCTGCGTGTTCCACGGCAGAGCCTTATCGTGGTGGAACAGTGTGGTCCAAACCCGAGGGCGTGAAACTGTCTATGATCTTACCTGGAACACATTCAAAAACCTTTTGATCGAAGAATACTGCTCCAAAGGGGAAATCAAGAAGCTCAAGGCGGAGCTTTGGGATCACACGATGGTCGGCAACGATATCGAAGGGTACACTACCCGGTTCCACGATCTTTCCCGACTAGTCCCAAGGTTAGTGACTCCCGAGGAGAACCGGATCGACCTTTATATCTCCGGTCTTGTTCCGGAAATCCGAGGCATGGTTATCTCCGCCGAACCGCAGACACTCCAGAGCGCAATCATCTTAGCTCATCGACTCACCAGCAACCTCCTCACCGCTCCTGCATCTTCCAAGAAAGAGTCGGGTGAGAAAAGGAAATCTGAGCAGACCCCGAGAAGAAGCGACCGAAATAAGAAAGCCAGAACCACCCGTAACTACGAAGTGACTGCTACACCTGCACCTGCACCACCAACTGGACCCCGACCTGTGACGTCCCGTCAATTTGAAGTACTTATATTACCGTTATTGTTTTAACTTTATTCCCAATTGATTTTGACCCTTGTGTTTCGCTTTGTTTTGCTCACGGTTTACTGTTATTGGGTATCGGGTTTTACGTATTTGTTGATTCGTCCATCGAGACGTAATAATTTTATTTTATCTAAGTGCCAATTAGTTAGTATTCTCATAATTATAAGTTAGAAGGTTTTATGCCAATTTTTTAGGTTATCGTATTCTTTATTCTCGAGATATCGTGCTTTTGCTCTTGTTTATTCCTTTACCGAAATCGTGCGAATCTCGAAATCGAAAGTAAAAATATAATATTAAATGAACCTAATATAAAGTAAATCATAGTATGAACTTTCCTAAGTTCATCGCAAAAAGAATCGGGAGCTTTCGGCGAACGAAACAGCTTACCGATCGCGCAAACGAAAAACTGGAAATCCTGAATTTTGGTCCTGTGCGCAGCACAGGTCACCATGTGCGCAACACAGATCGCTGATCAGATGTTTGTTTGTTTTTATGACTCATTTTTGCAAGTATTTTGGTTGGGGAAACTTGCCCAAACGTGTAAGACCTTTTCTAAGTCGAGAAACATCATTTCTATAGTCACCTACATCATTTCTAATCACTCCATTTGCTCTCTCACTTCACACATAAACCAAAACACACACAAACACACATTTTCTCTCAAGATCATTTTCTCTCTAAACTCTTTCCATTTCCAGAAAGTTTGAGGCATAAAACACATATTTCAAGAAGGATTCAAGCCTAAAATCATCAAAGAAACAAGTTCCTTTTGATCTCCATCAACTTTTGGTAAAGTTTTATTTAAGTTTTCATCACTTTTGGTCCATTTTTCCAAACTTTCTTCTTCTTTTGTAAGAAATCTAACACCCTCTATTTTCTTTTGCATTCCAAGTTATTGTCTACCATATTACTTTTCATTTGGGAAGATCCATCTAGCTTTTCTTGAAGAGAAATCTCTTTAATCTTGGTAAGTAACTTTTTACCTAAATCTCTCTCAAAACGTTAATTGTCACCTTGCATGCAAGGATCTAGACTAATGGTGGTTTTATTTTGTTGTGTGGAGCTGTAAATTTCTCATCATCTCACCACCAAAAGTTGCTTTCCGGTTTATATTCTCAAGCTTAAGATCTTGCGGTTGTATTTCGGTAAAAATCAACATTTTTCCCATATTCATCTTTTTTATATATTTCGTTATTATTTTTTATGTATATTTCGGTTAAAGCCTTGGAAAATGGTTAGGAATAATATATTAGACCAACATTTGTGAATATTTTGGTTGTGGACAAAGATTGGACTAAAATATGTAAAAATATGATTATTACCGAAATTAACATATTTTATGTATTAGTATGTAAAATGGTATATATATATATATAACACTTGGTAAATGTATTTGGAACATAATATAACTTATCAACAGTTTGCGTTTTATATATATATATATATATATATATATATATATATATATATATATATATATATATATATATATATATATATATATATATAACACTTGGTAAATGTATTTGGAACAGAATATAACAAAACATTGTTTGCTGGAAAAAGGGCATGTGCGCCGTTCTCAATTCCCAGGACGACGCAGCGGGGGCTTTTTCAGCAAATTGCTCGTTTAGCTTGTTTGGCCGTCTAGACGTTTCGTTCCGTAAATTGTCGTTTCAAATCCTCTGATTTCATGTAATATTTCTAAACAACTCTAAACATTTGTATAAACATACTAAAATACATAAAAGTAACATATTCCGATAAAATATCGTCTTTGGACTCAAAGACGCCAACGCAATCAAAAATGTCAAATATTTATTTAAAACGGACGTATTAAATACATTACGATAAATAAACACTTGTTACAATATGCGATCGTAATCTAAAGCCGTCGATAAATACTTTTGCGATAAAACTTTATTAAATACTTTATATAAAGTCATTTTACACTATATTTTGATAAGTAAAATCTTTTAAACCTTCAAAGCGTCAAAGTGAGATTTTTACGTCAACTTCGATTATCTTACAAACTACTATGATTCGACCTCGAATTATTCATTTTAACTTTTACAAAATCAACATCTTTGACATTTGACTTTTGCAAAGTCATCATCCTTGACATTTGACTTTTATAAGTCAACATTGTTGACATTTGACTTTTGTAAGTCAAATTCTTTAACATTTGACTTTATGAAGTCAACATCTTTGACTTTGACCAAGTCAACATCATTTCCATTGATCTTGGTCGATCTCGATAAAACTTATACACAATAATCCTTTCAACCAATATTCCTAGTAGTCTTTTCGACTCGGAATGTTATTCCTTTCGAATTATCGTTATGACGTGAAATGTCGATATCCTTCCGGTCGGCCGCTTTTTAGCACGGAACATCGTCATCCTAGATACGTTATCTTGATTTAAACTGATGGATCATTGGAATATCTTTTTAAATTAAATCTTAACCGTCAAGGCTAAACCGAACTATCCTTGTAGAGATACTTAGACTATATTATTTGCTGTTTAGGGCACTTAGACGGTGGAATTGTGGTCCCGTGATTGTTTACCCGAGATTTGCTGAAGTTGTATTGTGAGTTATTCGTAGCCCTGTGTCTTTACTATTTTAGGGCTGTAAAGCGTACTTTAAAGTTTTTCGTTAAATGGTTGATGTCATTGTATCTTGTCTACTTAAATGTTAGACGCTATCTTATCTACTTAAATGTTAGACGCTATCTTGTCTGCTTAAATGCTAGACGCTATCTGGTTTGCTTAAAGGTTAGACGTTATCGTACCACTTGTCTGCATGCTAGATATTATCATATACCTTGTCTGCTTAAATGTTAGACGTTATTGATTATCTTGTTTACCTAGGAGAATAGGTTCACCCTATAAAATCGCCGATGGGTCACTTTTTACTTAAAATTGAGAATAATTCACCAACATGTTGTTGATGTTGTTTTTAACGATTTGCAGGAGTTTGAGGATTTCTGTTGATCATGCCATCCTTGTTTTCGGATCGCTTGTTTTTGTGAAATTTGGATTTGTAATGTTTAATGTAATTTCCATGGCGATCTGTTCGTTTACTATTGAAGTGTATTTGTACTTGGCGTTTCACCGCCCTTGACTTTATTATGTATTTTTTAACCATTTGGCATGATTAATTAAATTTGATGTTTTGTTTATTGGTTGTATTGTTGTAATCCTTGACTCTTGATATTATAACTGGAACACCTCGTGTTTCCGCTCCAAGCGGGGTGTGACAGAAGTTGGTATCAGAGCCAAAGGTTATAGCGAACCGGGTGATTTAAACTGAGTAAATAACTAGGACTATCACCATAGGCTTTTTAAATCGATTTTTACTCTGATTTCAATGTGTGCACTATTTTTCATACGTGTTTAATTTCGCGTTGTGTTTTGGCATTTGGCCTTGTTTTCGTGTCGCACACATTTGCTGATCGAGTTTTCTTTCCCTTTTTAATTTAGGACGATGACGCCTAAGAGGGGAGTTGCGACACGGAGTTCCGCGAGACGTGCTACGGCTAACGCGAGAGCGAATACCACGAATCCGAGAGCGAGTGCTAATAACGCGAATACAAATGCGAGAAGGAACAATGCGGATACCGAATCGACTCCTAACATGGCACAGATGATTGCTCAACAGATTGCGGATATGATGCCCGAGATTGTGGCTCAACTGAGGGAGGGCACATCCCAAGGAAATGGTGGTACGAATCCTGAGAATCCCGAGCCGATTGTTAATAATGAGGGTCCTGAAGTTGTGATTAATGGATCGGGTGGAGCAGAGGGCTCAGCTCGACGCACTGGGTGCACTTTGAAGACATTCATGAGCTGCAAAGCCCCATAATTTAAGGGAAATGAGGGAGCGACGGGAACGCTCCAGTGGATGGAAAAGTTAGAATCCATCTTTGATGTTGTGGGATGTACGGACGAGGATCGAGTCCGTTTTGCTGCGTTTGTGTTCCAAGGCTCTGCTCTGACATGGTTGAATTCGATTGTGAACGTGCGAGGCCGGGCAGAAATCAACACGATGACTTGGGAGCAGCTGAAGGAGCTGATGGTCACTGACTACGTGCCTGAATCCGAGATTCAGAAGTTGGAGGACGAGTTCTGGAATTTAACCATGGTCGGGTCTGACATTCAAGAATACAACTCGCGATTTCACGCTTTATCAGAATTGGTACCGCATTTGGTTCGACCGGAGCTCAAGATAATCTTTCGCTACACTCATGGTTTGCCCCAGGCCATCCGTAAGGGCGTCCTTTCCAACAAACCAAGCACTTTCCAGAGCGCGGTTGAGATTGCGACCACGTTAACCCATAACGCGGTCCGTGGTGGCGAGCTAGCCCCAGCAGTAGTTAAGCTAAACTCCGAAGGGAAACGGGGTGGTGAAGACCGTTCTGGGGACTCGCAGAAGAGAGCTAGGTGGCAGAATGCTCCTCAAGTTGTGCAAGCTTATGCAGCAGTGGCTCCAGGTGCCCACGGTAAACATCCGAGGTGTGAGCGATGTGGTAACCCCCACGCCAAGGAGATAAAATGTTGGGTATGTGGAAGATGTAAGAAACTAGGGCACACCGAGAAGTTTTGTAAGATTCCGAAGGGCAATTGTTATGAGTGTGGTTCTCCTGAACATCTTGGGAACAACTGTCCCGAGTTAACTCCAACCGGTACGGATACTGTTCTTATCTAAGTTCAACCTGCATTTATCATATTTGATTCGTGATGCTTGGTCTCACTATCGTCGTGTTGCACACTTCTCTTTTCACTTCCTGGTATTTTTGTTTTCTTATTTTACGCCTCTTTTGCGTTGGAACTGAAGGAAGCTCCTATCCGCAAAGAAGTCGACGAGACGAGGTTGTCCTACGAGTTCAATTTCGAGAGGTTCGACCCCAGATTTTAATCTGTCATTTTGATTCCACTTAGTAATCATTGGTGCAATACCAAACTGTATTCAAGACTCTTCGAAAATTATTTCATGAACTTTTAAACTTTAGTGGATTAATTCCGCAATTGCATGCTTCATCACGAACTACGCGTAATTTGGCCAAATACGCCTAGTTTGGAATAAATTATGCAAGACCGGAACGTAATTGCTATTGTTAAAACTTTTCTAATCAATAACTCTCAATTCTACTGATTCCGATATTAGTCCGTCATTCAAAGAGTTTCAGATCTGATGCGCTCAAGACTATGATTTTTGTATGTCTATACCCTTAGCGTTTTCCTTCGAGATAGAGTTAGACGTTGCAGGAAATATTTCGAGGACGAAATTCTTTGTACTGGGGGAGGCTGTGACGTCCCGTCAATTTGAAATACTTATATTACCATTATTATTTTAACTTTATTCGCAATTGATTTTGACCCTTTTGTTTTGCTTTGTTTTGCTCACGGTTTACTTTTATTGAGTATGGGGTTTTACGTATTTGTTGATTCGTCCCTCGAGACGTAATAATTTTATTTTATGTAAGTGCCAATTAGTTAGTATTCTCATAATTATAAGTTAGAAGGGTTTATGCCAAATTTGTCGGTTATCGTATTCTTTATTCTCGAGATATCGTGCTTTTACTCTTGTTTATTCCTTTACCGAAATCGTGCGAATCTCAAAATCGAAAGTAAAAATATAATATTAAATGAACCTAATATAAAGTAAATCATAGTATGAACTTTCCTAAGTTCATCGCAAAAAGAACCGGGAGCTTTCGGCGAACGAAATGGCTTAACTATCGCGCAAACGAAAAAGTGGAAATCCTGAATTCTGGTCCTGTGCTGCAGCACAAGGCACCATGTGGGCAGCACAGGTCACCATGTGCGCAGCACAGATCGCTGATCATATTTTTTTTGTTTGTATGACTCATTTTATCATGAATTTTGGTTAGGGAAACTTGCCCAAACGTGTAAGACCTTTTCTAAGTCGAGAAACATCATTTTTATAGTCACCTACATCATCTCTAATCACTCTATTTGCTCTCTCACTTCACACATAAACCAAAATACACACAAACACACATTTTTTCTCAAGACCATTTTCTCTCATTTTCTCTCTACACTCTTCCAATTTCCAGAAAGTTTGAGGCATAAAACACATATTTGAAGAAGGATTCAAGCCTAATATCATCAAAGAAACAAGTTCCTTTTGATCTCCATCAACTTTTGGTAAAGTTTTCTTTAAGTTTTCATCACTTTTTTTTTCCATTTTTCCCTACTTTTTTATTCTTTTGTTAGAAATCTAACACCATCTATTTTCTTTTGCATTCCAAGTTATTGTCTACCATATTACTTTTCATTTGGGAAGATCCATCTAGCTTTTCTTAAAGAGAAATCTCTTTAATCTTGGTAAGTAACTTTTTACCGAAATCTCTCCGAAAACGTTAATTTTCACCTTGCATGCAAGGATCTAGACTAATGGTGGTTTTATTTTGTTATTTGGAGCTGTAAATTTCTCATCATCTGACCACCAAAATTTGCTTTCGGGTTTATATGCTCACGCTTAAGATCTTGCGGTTGTATTTCGGTAAAAATCGACATTTTTCCCATATTTATCTTTTTATATATTTCGTTATTATTTTCTATGTATATTTCGGTTAAAGCCTTGGAAAATGGTTAGGAATAATATACTAGACCAACATTTGTGAATATTTTGGTTGTGGACAAAGATTGGACTAAAATATGTAAAAATATGATTGTTACCGAAAATTTAACATATTGTATGTATTAGTATGTAAAATGGTATATATATATATATATAACACTTGGTAAATGTATTTGGAACATAATATAACTTATCAACAGTTTGCGTTTTAACCAAAAAAGCTTTAAACGAACGGATTTCGGCGAAACAACAAAACGTTATATGCTGGAAAAAGGGCCTATGCGCCGTTCTGGATTCCCAGGACGACGCAGCGGGGGCTTTTTCAGCAAATTGCTCGTTTAGCTTGTTTGGCCGTCTAGACGTTTCGTTCCGTAAATTGTCGTTTCAAGGCCTCTGATTTCATGTAATATTTCTAAACAACTCTAAACACTTGTAAAAACTTACTAAAATACATAAAAGTAACATATTTCGATAAAATATCGTCTTTGGACTCAAAGACGCCAACACAATCAAAAATTTCAAATACTTATTTAAAACGGACGTATTACCTACATTACGATAAATAAACACTTGTTACAATATGCGAACGTAATCTAAAGCCGTCGATTAATATTTTTGCGATAAAACTTTATTAAAAACATTATATAAAGTCATTTTACACTATATTTTGATAAGTAAAGTCTTTTAAACCTTCAAAGCGTCAAAGTGAGATTTTTACGTCAACTTCGATTATCTTCCAAACTACTATGATTCGACCTCGAGTTATTGATTTTAACTTTTACAAAATCAACATCTTTGACATTTGACTTTTGCAAAGTCAACATCCTTGACATTTGACTTTTATAAGTCAACATTATTGACATATGACTTTTGTAAGTCAACTTCTTTAACATTTGACTTTTTGAAGTCAACATCTTTCACTTTGACCAAGTCAACATCATTTCCATTGATCTTGGTCGATCTCGATAAAACTTATAAACAATAATCCTTTCAACCAATATTCCTAGTAGTCGTTTCGACTCGGAATGTTATTCCTTTCGAATTATCGTTATGACGTGAAATGTCGATATCCTTCCGGTCGGCCCCTTTTTGGCACGGAACATCGTCATCCTAAATACGTCATCTTGATTTAAACTGATGGATCATTGGAATATCTTTTTAAATTTAATCTTAAGCGACAAGGCTAAACCGAACTATATACTTGTAGAGATACTGAGACTATATTATTTGATGTTTAGGGCACTTAGACGGTGGAATTATGTTTCCGTGATTGTTTACCCGAGATTTGCTGAAGTTGTATTGTGAGTTATTCGTAGCCCTGTGTCTTTACTATTTTAGGGCTGTAAAGCGTACTTTAAAATTTTCCGTTAAATGGTAGATGTCATTGTATCTCTTGTCTTCTTAAATGTTAGACGCTATCTTGTCTGCTTAAATGTTAGACGCTATCTTGTCTGCATAAATGCTAGACGCTATCTGGTCTGCTGAAAGGTTAGACGTTATCGTACCACTTGTCTGCATGCTAGATGTTATCATATACCTTGTCTGCTTAAATTTTAGACGTTATTTATTATCTTGTTTACCTAGGAGAATAGGTCCACCCTATAAAATTGCCGATGGGTAACTTTTTACTTAAAATTGCGAATAATTGACCAACATATTGATGATGTCGTTTTTAACGCTTCGCAGGAGTTTGAGGATTTCTGTTGATCATGCCATCCTTGTTTTCGGATGGCTTGTTTTTGTTAAATTTGGATTTGTAATGTTTAATGTAATTTCCATGGCGATCCGTTCGTTGACTGTTGAAGTGTATTTGTACTTGGCGTTTCACCGCCCTTGACTTTATTAGGTATTTTGTAACCATTTGGCATGATTAATTAAATTTGATGTTTTGTTTATTGGTTGTATTGTTGTAATCCTTGACCCTTGATATTATAACTGGAACACCTCGTGTTTCCGCTCCAAGCGGGGTGGTACATGACCTTACACTGGGCCGCACCCCAAGTGTAACAAGTGCAACTTTCACCACATCGAGAACTGCCCGACGTGTCATAAGTGGAAGAAGGTGGGGCATATTGCTAGATATTGCACATAGGGCACATTCAACCAGGGTCAGAAGCCGGTATGCTCCGAATGTAGTAACGACCAACACCTCAGGAACACCTGCCCCAAGCCGCAACGTACTCAACAGAACCAGGGCATACAAGGTCGAGGACGTGCTTTTGCACTCACAGCTGAGGAGGCACGTCAGGACCCAAACGCGGTCACATGTACATTCTCGATAAACAATCATTTTGCCTCCATACTATTCGATTCAGGAGCTGAACGAAGCTTTGTGTCCTTAGAATTTAGACCCCTCATTAAATTAGGCTCTAAGGTTCTTAAGGATAGCTTCGTAGTAGAATACGCCAATGGTCAAGAGTTCGAAGCCAAGGATATTATTCTAGGATGTTCAATATGCCTATCTGAAAAAACTTTTCCCATTGACTTGATTCCGATTGAGCTGAAAAGCTTCAACGTCAGTCGGAATGGACTTGTTATCTCACGTACGGGCTGAGATCGTCTGTTTCGACAAACTTGTTCGCATCCCTCTTCCCAATGGTGAAACCCTCGTTTTACAGGGAGACAAACCTGGGCAAAAACTTCGTATCGTTTCTATTGTCAAAACGAAAATACCTCCAAAAGGACTACAACGCATTCCTTGCGCATGTCGTTGAACGTAAAACCAAAGAGAACCGAGTACAAGACATTCCCGTAGTCAAGGATCATCCAGAGGATTTACCTGGGCTACCGCGACATCGACAAGTGGAATTCGGAATAGACCTCATTCCTGGCGCAACACCGGTTGCCAAGACACCGTATCGCCTAGCCCCACCGGAAATGCAAGAGCTATCGAAACAGCTGCAGGAACTTTTAGATCATGGTCTTATTCGTCCAAGCTCGTCCCCCTAGGGAGCCCCAATCCTCTTCGTGAAAAAGAAGGATGGATACTTTCGTATGTGTATCGAATACCGTGAACTGAACAAGCTGACCGTCAAGAACCGATACCCACTCCCGAGGATCGATGATCTGTTCGACCAGCTACAGGGTGCAACTTATTTCTCTAAGATCAACCTCCGTTCGGGTTATCATCAGGTTCGAGTCAGTGAGACCGACATCCCTAAAACCGCTTTTCGAACTCGATATGGGCACTACGAGTTTCTCGTTATGCCCTTCGGCCTAACCAACGCCCCAGCAGTGTTCATGGACCTAATGAACAGGGTGTGTAGACCATACCTAGACAAATTTTTGATCGTATTCATAGACGACATCCGCATCTACTCAAGGAACAAGGAGGATCATGCGAAACATCTGAAGCTTATCCTAGAACTCCCTAAAGATCAGAAACTTTACGCCAAATTCTCGAAGTGCGAATTTTGGCTCCGGGAGTACATTTCCTTGGTCACGTGGTCAACCAAGAGGGAATTCATGTAGACCCGGAAAAGGTCGACGCGATCGAGAAATGGCAAGCCCCAACGACTCCTAAAGAAATTCGGCAATTCGTAGGGTTGGCTGGCTATTATCGAAGGTTCATCGAGAATTTCTCGAATATCGCTAAGCCTCTCACCGAGCTCACTCAGAAAGACAAGGACTTCATTTGGGGAAAAGAACATGACGAATCCTTCCAGAAACTCAAACACCAACTTTGTCACGCACCAATTCTGTCCCTACCGGAGGGCACATAAAATTTCGTAGTGTTTTGCGATGCATTCCACCAAGGTCTTGGGTGCGTCCTTATGCAGAAGGACAAAGTCATCGCATATGCTTCGAGACAGCTGAAGGTGCACGAGCAGAACTACATGACACACGACTTAGAGCTGGGAGACGTTGTGTTCGCTCTAAAAATCTGGATACATTACTTGTATGGCACTAAGTGCACGGTTTTCACGGATCATAAAAGCCTCCAACAAATTCTTGATCAGAAAATGCTCAACATGAGGCAACGTAGATGGATTGAACTGCTAAGCGACTACGACTGCGAGATCAAATACCACCCGGGTAAGGCAAACGTAGTGGCAGATGCCCTGAGGCGGAAGGAAAGGGTAAAACCATCTCGAGTTAGAGCACTGGGAATACAGATTCAAACAAGCCTTCAAACACAAATCGCCAGAGTTCAGCGAGAAGTATTGAAACCCGAGAACATCAAGGTCGAAACGTTGCACAACCACGAGAAGGAATTTGAACTCAAATCGGACGGAATCCACTACTTCAAGGGCGAGCGTGGATTCCGAGATCCGAGAACCTTCGCAAGCTAATTTTGGACGAGGGCCACCGATCCCGATACTCTCCGATAAGTTATACAAGGATCTACGGGAGTACTATTGGTGGCGAGGCATGAAGAAGGACATCGCCTTGTACGTAGCTAAGTGCCTTACTTGCTCGAAGATCAAGGCGGAATATCATAAGCCCTCAGGTCTACTACAGCAACCGGAAATTCCCATGTGGAAGTGGGAACAGATCTCCATGGACTTCATCACCAAACTGCCCTGTACGGCAAGAGGTAATGACATGATTTGGGTAATTGTGGATCGATTGACATGATTTGGGTAATTGTCGATCGATGGAGAAGTTCGCTCAGATCTAAATCAACGAGATCGTCTCTCGTCACGGAACACCTCTCTCCATTATCTCCGACAGGGATAGTCGATTCACCTCCCGCTTTTGGAATGCTCTTCAGATATCGCTGGGGACGCGACTAGACCTTAGCACCGCTTACCACCCTCAGACCGATGGTCAGAGTGAACGGACGATCCAAACGCTTGAGGATATGCTAAGAGCGTGCGTAGTTGACTTCGGAGGAAGTTGGCATACTCACCTTCCCTTGGTCGAGTTTTCCTACAACAACAGCTACCACGCTCGCATCAAGTGTGCGCCATTCGAGGCGTTATACGGACGTAAGTGTCGGTCACCGCTTTGTTGGTTAGAAGCCGGCGATCGACAACTCACAAGGCTCGATATCGTCCAGGAGACCATCGACAAGATTACTACCATCAGGGAAAGGCTGAAGACATATCGTACCCGACAGAAGAGCTACGTCGACAACCGGAGGAAACCCTTTGAGTTCCAAGTTGGCGATAGAGTCATTCTCAAGATATCGTCATGGAAGGGGGTAATTCGCTTCGGGAAGCGCGGAAAGCTAAACCCGAGGTACACCGGTCCATTCGAGGTGTTAGAGCGAATCAGCCCGGTGGCGTATCGACTCCAACTTCCGCAGACTCTTTCCAACGTCCACAACGTCTTTCATGTCTCGCACTTGAAAAAGTGATTATCTGACGAGACCATCGTCATTCCGCTCGACGAAGTCCAGATCGATAACAAGCTCAATTTCATCGAGGAACCGCTTGAGGTTGTAGACCACGAGGTCAAACAACTCAGGCAAAGTCGTGTCCCTATTGTAAATGTTCGGTGGAACTCCCGACGTGGTCATGAATTCACTTGGGAACGTGAGGACCAAATCCGTCAAAAATATCCACATCTGTTCAAAGACTCTTCTTCCTGATGGGACGGACTAATTTTCGGAACGAAAATCCTTTCAACCCGGGGAGAATGTGACAACCGTCCAAAATTCAGGTGATTCTCGTATATTATGTCTTCATTATGTCTATGCTATTCTTAGTCGTACTTTATCGTGATCATGTCTGTGTCGGAATCAAAGGCGGAATCAACAAATAAATCCTAAGACCAAGAAACTATACTATGAACTTGACTAAGTTCATAACTAGAACTAACGGAAAACTCTAAGACAATGCTTAACGAAAATGAAAACTTAAAACGACACTTGGCTGGAAAAGTGTGAACTTAAATACTCTTGGTTATGTATCTTTTGAACGTGTGAACCTTTTTAATCTAAATTATTAAATGACTTGAAACCTTTATTTTGTTATGACTTGTGAAATGATACTCTTGCTCTTCGCACCTCGTGTTTCCGCTTTAGCGGGGTGTGACACAACTTAACAAAAAAAAGTGAAATTGAGTGAAAATGACATCATCATTTGCATTATCATTATTCCGAACGAAAATGACGTCATCCTTTCTCTTTAAAACTGATTATTTCATATAATCAAATATTTGATAGTTTGTATTATGGAAAATCACCTTCATCCAAAAAGTAAACCAAATTATGCGAATAATGACGTCATCCTTCCTCTTCGAAATTGATTATTTCTTTTACCCAAAAATTGTAGATTCCAGTTTTTTAAAGTTCCCTTCAACTAACGAAAACAAAGTCCAATTATAGGAAAAATGACGTCATCGTTCGTATTATTGTTAAAAGAACCAAAATGACGCCATCCTTCCTCTTTAAAATAGATTATTTCATATTCCCTAATATTTGAATGTTCATATTATGCCAAAGTTACCTTCAACATAAGAAAAAATCAAATTATGTGAAATATGACGTCATCTTTCGAATTATCATTATCCGAACGAATGACGTCATCTTTCTACTTTGAAATTAATGTTTCGTTTACCATAAATTTGTAGGATACCATTTTGCCAAGTTACCCTCAACTAAAGAAAAATAAGTCAATTTATGCGAAAACATATGTCACGTTTTGAAAAATGACATCATCCTTAGCATTATCATTACCCGGGCGAAAATTACGTCATCCTTCGTCTTTGAAAATGATTATTTCTTTTACTCTGAATTTGTGGTTTCAAATTTGGCAAAATTACCTTCAACTAAAGAAGAAAAAAAAAGTCAAATTATGCGCAATGACGTCAACGTTCTTATCGTTATAAGAACAAAAATGACGAACCTTCCTCTTTAAAATTGATTATTTCATATTTCCTAAAATTTGAAGGTTTATATTATGCCAAAGTTACATTCAATATAAAAAACTCAAATTATGCGAAATATGACGTTATCTTTCGCATTATCATTATCCGAATGAAAATGTTGTCATCTTTCATCCTTGAAATTATATGTTTCTTTTACCCAATATTTGAGGATACAATTTTACAACGTTACCTTCAACTAAAGAAAATTAGTCAAATTATAAGAAAAGTGACGTCATCGTTCGCATAAATCGTTATTAGAACAAAAAGGAAATCATATTTCCTCTTAAAAACTTATTATTTCATATTTTATTCGTTGGTTCGTATTACTCTAAGTCTCCTTCAACTAAAAAATAAATGAAATTTTTTGAAAAATGACGTCATTGTTAGCATTATCATTATCCGAACGAAAATGACGTCATCCTTCCTATTTGAAATTGATTATTTTTTTACCCTTGATTTGTAGTTTCCAATTTTGAAAAGTTACCTTCAACTTAACAAAAAATAAGTTAATTGAGCGAAAATGTCGTCATCTTTCGCATTATCATTATTCCGAACGAAAAAGGACGTCATCCATTCTCTTTAAAACTGATTATTTCATATTATCAAATATTTGTAGGTTTGTATTATGCAAAATCACCTTCAACTAAAAAGTAAATCAAATTATACGAAAAATAACGTCATCCTTTCTCTTTGCAATTGATTATTTCTTTTACCCTAAAATTGTAGTTTCCAATTTTTTAAAGTTACCTTCAACTAAAGAAAAAAAAAGTCCAATTATACGTAAAATGACGTCATCATTCGTATTATCGTTAAAAGAACCAAAACAACGTCATCCTTCATCTTTAAAAAAGATTATTTCATATTCTCTAATATTTTGAAGGTTCATATTATGCCAAAGTTACCTTCAACATAAAAAAAAATCAAATTATGCGAAATATGATTCTTCTTTCGCATTTTCAATATCCGAACGAAATTGAATTCATCTTTCCTCTTTCAAAGTAAATGTTTCTTTTACCATAAATTTGTAGGATAATATTTTGCCAAGTTACCTTCAACTAAAGAAAAATAAATCAATTTATGCGAAAACATACGTCACCGTTCGAAAAATGACCTCATCCCTACCATTATTATTATCAGGGCGATTATTTCTTTTACCCTGAATTTTTGGTTTCTAATTTGGCAAAATTACCTTCAACTAAAGAAGAAAAAAAAAGTCAAATTATGCGAGCAAGCACGACCATCCATGGTGGTAACCCGGGATCACTCAAATTACTTTTAGATGAACCTACATCAACCGCTGGCATAATTTTAACGGAGACAGGATTTCCGGTCAATCCTCGGATGCGTTCGGATTGCAAACGTCCAATAACCGTTCCGCTAGTGTCACGTAGACTACTAGTTACCAGTGCAACCTGAGACAAAAGATCAAGTGAGGGACTCGACTCGTGCACAAATGATGGCGAGAGACGGGGATGTTGACCTCTTTTTCAATAAAATTCGGCTCCTAAGGAGTGGACGTTAGTTGACTTGGGTTTATTCCCGTGCTTTTTGAAACATCACCCAGTGGGGATGATGAGTGGTGAGGATGGGTAACCGCCATTTGCGTCGATGGGGAGTCGACGACTTTCTCAATACTCTTTGTCGACACACGACTGAGAGTAGAGGATTTGGTGTCCCGGTGTCTATCCTTACGCTCGGATGGGGCTTTTTTCTTACAACCACATATGTGCCCGAAGGACTCGCTAGTACAAGTACTTTCTGAGTGTGTACTGGTGTCTGTACAACCACATTTCTCCCTTCGCCCCCTCCTTCAACATCTTCATCAGTATTTTTATTTCCACCACGATTTTGATCATCCTCCTCGCTCTCCCCTAAATCTAGACCCTCACCGTGGGTAGGCGCTAATACTCGAGGGGTAGGAACAATCGGTTCTGATTGTTCCATACGAGTGTTTGGATTCCTAATGGCTTTTAATCGTGCATCACCGTGTGGAATATAATCAAGTAAATGCTCTGGAATTGGCATTCCTTCTTCCTCCGTTTGAAATTGACGAGATCAAAAAACTGGAGTGAAGAACTCATGATATGTGTGATCGCCAATTCTTCTGTTTAACTCTACTGGAGCATCGTGAAGAACTTGAGCAACTATTGTTTAAAGCTAAGGAAAGTGGATGGATGATGATTTGGAGTGACTTGATGATGATTTTAGCTTCAAAAACGCTGGAAAACGTTGTATGTGACTAAAATTTATGAAAGCTCTTGTTCTCCTTGATGAAAGTGGCAATTTATGAGGATGTTTTTGGGGAAATGTTACTGACATATTGCTGGAATTTTTGAGAGTTGAGAGAGAATGGAAGTTTTTGCAAAAGGAAATGGAGAGAAAATGGAAATGTGTTGGTGATGTTGGAAAGAACAAAAAGGTGTATGCATGTGTTTTAGATGGCTAATTTTCTGGACCAAGGGAGCTTGAGACACCTATGGGACATGTGTTAGCTTGGGAGCTCGAGTGTGATGACTCAAAAAGCACTAACAATTTGCTGTCTGCACCTCCCAATGCGTCGCATTGGAGCTAAATGCTGGCGCATTGGGGCATGTGTCTGGCTTTTTGGTTTTTTTTTTGTTTGTGTTATCTTTAAGGATTTGCGTTCGTTTAAAGTTTACGGTTGTTTTGCAATGAACTTAGGCAAGTTCATTATATATTTTCTTGGTATTAGGATTCATTTATTGATTCCGATTTCGATTTCGAGACACACACGTTTGAAGTCTAAATATGAATTAAAGCAATGACAGATTATTTCGAGGATAAAGAATACAAAATTAACCTTAATTTTAGACGGTTGTCACATTCTCCCCCGGTTAAAAGGAATTTCGTCCCGAAATTAATTCCCATCGTCGGGAGTGGAAGCGTGTTTGAATAAGTGTGGCTACTTTTGGCGAATCTGGTCTTCACGCTCCCATGTGGATTCGTGACCTCGTCAGGTGTTCCACCGAACCTTGACAATAGGAATTCGTCTCTGCTTGAGTTGTTTGACCTCTCGGTCCACAACCTCGAGTGGTTTTTCAATGAAATGGAGTTTGTTATCAATCCACAACCTCGGTCCACAACCCTAGTCCACAAAAACTCAATTCTTGAAACTTCAAATTTTTGAAAGATAACGAGATCTAGACATAATACATGAAAAAAACACAAATGAACTAGTTCTAGTCGAGACTTGTAGTCCGCTACTAAAATTCATCTGTAATGAATTCATATAAGATGTTTAGATACCGTTTTGTTTACGCTCAAGTGCGTTTTAAGACCGAGTCCCAATCTGATGTAATTGGAAGT
Source organism: Senecio squalidus (assembly GCA_910822075.1). Lineage (NCBI taxonomy): Eukaryota > Viridiplantae > Streptophyta > Magnoliopsida > Asterales > Asteraceae > Senecio > Senecio squalidus. Next base: position 44,094,513 of record CAJVGC010000582.1, on the reverse strand, counting down.
CTAATCCGAAAAAAATCTTTTTGAATCAAGACCAAAAATCCATTCGAATAAGAGAGTTCGTGTTTGTTAATAATGTATTCGAACATACCCATTTGTGTATGTTTAAAACTCGTTCGGATACATACTTGTTTGAAAAGTCCTCTATCTATTCGAATGATTTAATTCGTTTGCACTTAAAATTGATTCGAAAACACACTTGGTAAAAAAGATTTTATCTGTTCGTAAAAATGTGTTCGTGTTGAGTGAAAAGTTAGTGGAATGCACACTTAGAGACAAATTGATTTGTCTCTTCGAATGGATGTTTTCGTGTAGGTTAAAAAAAAACTATTCGAACAAGTTTGTCCGTGTCAGTTGAAAATTCATTCGAACGATTTTGTTCGTGCATGTTGAAAATCCATTCGAACCAACACTTAGGAAAATTTTTAACCATTTAAATTCTAAGCCACCACAAACATGTATTCGAATACCTCTATTCGTCTAATCCACCCCAATTATGAACACGAATTAAGCTATTCTACTATCCTATTCGTGTACGAGAAACAACTATCATATTCACAACCCTATCCTAGTCGAATAAACACATCATGCGAATAAGGTAAACAATTAAGTTCTAAAGTAAGTTCTATTGGAAGTCCAAGCCATTCGTGTAAGCAAAATTCCTATTCGAACGAATCCATTCGTGTAAGTACAAATTGCATTCGTACCAAACATTCGTGTTAGTACAATTTCTATTCGTGTGAAACCATTCGTGTCAGTTGAAACACAGTTCGTGTCAACACTTTGTGGAATTTTTTAAACACTTAGCCCTATTCGTGTGTTCTTCTTTCGAAGCATTAATAAAAACTAGCCTATCATTGTTTGCTCCTATTTTGATGAAATCAAAATCGTAGAGGGAGCAACACTTTGAAATGACTCGTTTAAGAAATTTCGGTTTTTCAACAAAAGTGTTTTCATCAAAACCAAAACCATCATTTTTATGTAAAAGTTTAATTGTTTCGGTCATGTTTAAATGAATTGTTTGATCTGTTTGGCCTCTTTTTACAAATTCTAATTCCAAATCTTTCAACTTTGAACATAATTCCAAATTTTCTTTGGAAATACGTTCAACTTCACTTTGGTGGAAGCTACTATCATTTATCAATTGTTGACATTTGATAGTTGCTTCACACACAGTTTCATTCATATTTTTCTCGTTCATCTTATGACTCAAAACTTCGTCCTCAAGTTGTTTATGTGACTTTTCATGCTTGAAAATTCAGAAACATATTTTTGATTCTTTTCAATAAGCGTAGAATTTTTAGTTTCAAGTTCTTTAATTGTTTCACGTTTAGCACGAAGTTTTGACTCAATAAGTTTCATTTGAGAAATGAAAGTTTCCATTCTAACTGGGTCATAGATATATTGATATACCTCATCTTCGTCAGATTCCTCGAAATCAGCATCAGCCATCAATGATATATGAGCGAAGTGTGCACTTGCTTTTTCCTCATCGTCGGAATCGGTCATCCAGTGTGCATCCTCGGTTAGAAAAGCTTGCCCTTTTTCTCCTCCTCATTCCAGTTTCTTCTCAAACATCATCTTTTTGCGGTAGTATTCTGAATTCTTCACCACTTTCATCTTGTAATCCGTAGCAAAATGCCCCGGCTCCATGCACTTGAAACAAAACCGTACTCTTATCCTTTGCTATCTCTTTGTTTTAATCCTCTTGAGTGATTTTAGTGGTTGATTTTTGACCTTGATTGTGTGGAGCTTGAGTGTAATTGTATGAAGAAGGACCCCGATAGTTGTTGTTTTGAGACCTTTGAGTTGATTGGAATCTTTGACCATTTGACCTTCCAAATTTCCGCTTATGAACCATGTTGGATAATAAAGCAATCATTTGTGAGATTTCTTCCTCAAAATCTTCATCAGAATTTGCGATTTGAATGCTTTCCATTTCTTCATCAGGAAACGATACAGAGTATTTGGAGGATGTTTAGATGTTGTGAAGAAACGCCTTTGATTGGGACGGTTTCTCACTCTTTAAAGATTTTGTTCAACACGAGTGCTAATGGATCATTCTCCTTCTTTGACTTAGACGTCGTTTCTTCCATGAGTTCATAACTTCCTCCTCGTTTTGCATTAAACATTCAAACACATCATGCACTAGAGTTGTCTGAATGTTGATGTTTTTCTTTAGGTTTGAAGTAAAACGTTTCCATACTGGCTTAAGTGTATTCATGAATTTCGCGTTCGCTTCAAGATGAGTCTTCACAAAGTCGTTTTTCCTCAACTCATTGAGTAACCCACAAAAGCGATTGTAGGTTTGCTCAAGCATTTCTCCATCTAATGCCCGAAATTCTTCAAATTTGTACATTGCTCCAATCATCTTTATGCTTTGACCCGTTTTACATCCTTGGAGTTGCTTGGTTAATCTCATCAAACATCTCTTTTGCAGTATTGTGAGTATCAATGTCCATGAAGATGTCATTTGGAATGACATTCATGATGTGGGATCTTGCTAGACGACTTGCTTTGTGATAATTCTTTTCATCGTTGGTCATTTGAGTGAATATCTTCTTAGTTGTAGTATCACTCTCCGTTCGATCTTCATTAATGATCTTGACCATGATTTTCACTCTACAATTTCTGATAATATCTTGCATTTGTGGACCCAATTCTTTTCGTTCGATGAAGTCTAAAAACCATGCTCTCCATTGCTCATAATCACCACGGAAAAGAACTGGAGGTCTTGTGTCCGATCCGATTGATATTTCGTCTCTTGACGTCGTGATTTTAATTCTCTTTGATCGTTTTATACTCTTTGTAAAAGTTTCAACTCTCCAATTCATTCGAATAATGAATCATTTCGTGTGAGTTTTAAATGTATTCGAATGGTAATAGTGTTCGTGTAGGTTGAAAAACTGTTCAAATGGTTATTGAATTCTTGTAGGTTGAAATCCTATTCGAATGTTTAAGTTCGTGTAGGTTAAAATCCTATTCGAATGGTTATGTTCGTGTATGTTGCAAACTAGTTCGAATGATGACTTAGTAATTTTTCTTCGTTCAAATTATCCACTTCTTGTGTAATTCGAACTTCCGAGCAAATTACCGTGATCGACCTATTCAAAATAGTGTTCCTGTACTCTCCCTAGTCGTTCCAACACTTGTCCAAGATTCTCCGAGAAATTTTTCCGAAGCTATCCGAGACCTTTGTCCGAGCTACCTATTCGAATCCCTATTCTAATACTCTTGTTCGAATGACTCTATTCGAACACCCTTATTCGAATACTTATGTTCGAATCTTTAAAAACTTCAAACTCTAACCCAATCTTCAAACGAATTTCTCCATTCGATCTTCTTTTCAACTAAGACTAATTAACCTTCAACTTCATTTTCAAACGAATACCAAGTATTTTCAAACTTCTTCACACGAATGAGTTTATTCGAATAAGAATCAACGTACACGAATACAATTTCTATTCGTGAATGTTGAAATGTTGGTCGAATGGTCTTATTCGAATGAAGCTAGTCGAATTGAACAAGAACTTTTGAGAGTATCCTGCTCTTATACCAATTGTAAGAATTAAGAATCACCAAAAGTCATATTATTGATCCCACCCCTTACCTATTTATAGGTAAGGGGTGAATGTTTATTACATTAAATATTAGAAACCATAACAACTATTCTAAGTGCTACAAATATGATGTCATCTTTCGCATTATCAATATCCGAACGAAAATGTCGTCACATTCCCTCCTTGAAATTAAATGTTTCTTTTACTCTATATGTCAGGATCGAATAAGCTAATATAACTTAAAGTTTGCCTTCGTTAAGATCTTGATCTATTAAAGAAGTTCAGCAGCGGATGAACACTTTAATATTAACAAGTTGATCTAAACAAACAATATTGTAATATGCTTAACCAAATAAGAACAATAAGAACAATAAGTTTGTCGAATATTAAGCCTCAATTGCATTAATCAAAAATATCAATACAACGTGTTTTCTATCTTACAAGGATCTATATTCATAGACCTTGAGGCTATCCTACTAAAAAGGAAACAACTTCTATCTAAAAGTAAATACAATTTTAATCTAATTATAATTTGAATCTAATCCAAATTCTAAATAATCAAACGTGCATGTCAAGTTCTTGTCCGTATTATGTCTTCCGTAGTAACTTGATCATGGCAGCAGTAGTAATAAGCTTTCGTATTAAGTGATCTTCTCCGTAGTAACTTGTTAGCTTCCGCAGTAACAACTTATTCATTTGTCCGTATTAACTGAGCAGTATTAATTGAAACTAAACTAATTTAGCTAAGTTTTAGTTCCAACAATCTCCCCCTAACTTGAACTTTTATAATAAACTAAAAGTACAAGTTTTTCATCAGTTGTTACTAAGCTATTACATGTTGTTATTACTACTTCTTCAAATTTTGATCTCCTTCCTTCTCTCCAGCTTTATCCATCTCTTCAGTCAACTTCATCATTATACTCCATACCAGTTCATGAGCCAACTTTGAGGTAACAAGCCCAAACAGCTTCACCTTGATCAGTTCCTTCAAAGTCCTCAAATCATGTGGATACCTTCTGTCTACGAAATAAAACTCCATAGCTCCATGAGTTCTCACTATGGAATAGACACCACTTCTTTCATAGATAAACCAGTTGATGATAGGATTTGTTGGACCACCTTTCTTGAATGCAGAACTGATTCTCACATATCCTGGCTCAAACATGCCACTTAACCAATCCATGGCCATGTCTATACCTGAGACTTTCCCCTTGTTATCTGCAAACTTGATCTTTCCAATGTTGTATACACGTTCCAGACCAGCTCTTGAAAAATCTCTTACCATTCTGTGAAAAGCTGGAACAATTATCTTGGACTTGTCTTTTCTGGTCACCACATATTCAGTCTTCATTGGTCCACCAGTATATTCTTAATCTACAATCTCTGGAGGCTCAACAGCTAAAGGTGCAATCCTCAAACCTTCTTCATGAATAATGAGAGCAGAGCAGTCATCTTGTGATATCTCTATGTCATCATCTTTTTCTTCAATATTGACTGTCTCTTTCTTGATTGCAGCTGCCGGTATGACTGGAATTTCTTGAGTTATAGGTGCAGTATGAACAACTTCTACCCTTTGTTTCTTTCTTGTCACTCTGGTAGAATGAGATTTCTTTCTCTTTAGCTTCTCAAGTGGATTGACTGGCTTCTCATGTGGAGTAGCATTTGACTGGAACAAAAGGATTTAAAATTTATTTTCCTTGTTCATCAAACATCTTTCTCCCCAATTCATGTGCTCTTTTCAAAGATATCTCTAGCTCATATTGCTTTTTGTCTTGCAGATTTGTGAGAGCTATCTTTCTTTGAGCATCCCTCTTTCTTTCTTTTTCCACAAGTTCTAGTAAACTTCCCATCTTCATTGGTCCTAGTGATCTACCACTATAGTTTTTGGACTTGAGGTATGAGATAAATTGCTTTCTGTCTTCAGTGAGTTTGTCTTGTGTGGATTGTTTCTTTTGAACTTTCTTTTTCTTTGCTCTTTCTTCTTTGGCTAAATCAGCCAACTCTTGTTCTACCATAGCTTTTACAACTAACTCTTCTGCTCTTAGCTTTTGAATTTTCTCCATCTCTTGTATTTGGAGCTTAGTATGGATGTCCACAATGGTTGCTGGATCATCACCAACATTCAATTCTTCAGCAACTAACTGGTAAGCAGCAAAGTTAGCTAACTTCTCTTCCCTTTCCTTCTTTTTCTTCATCTTCTCTTTCTCCTTTAGATCTTCTGCTACCTTCTTCCCTTTAGCCTTCTCTTCAGGCTTTATTTTTGTAACTATTTTGGGAACATATGATCTATATGGAGGAAGAGTAATTGGTCTTATACCTGAAGGTCTTGAAGGATCTGCTACATAGTCTATTCCTTCACTTCTGCTTTGAGAAGCTACAGGTATTGTCAAAGCCTTGGCCTTTGGAAGTGAGGCTGCTTCAATTCTTCTTTCTGTAATAATTGCAGCCATTTCAATCTTTGAAAGTTCAGCAGCAGCAGCTTCTTCATCAACAATGGGATTTGTAGCCATAGAAACTGTTGTGACTGTTTTTTCTTCAGAAAGAATTGCCTTCAATGATTCCCTAACTTGAGTTGCTTCAGACAGTGGAGGAAGTGATACTGATTCATGTGTTTCAGTAGAAACATGAAGATCCGTAGTAAGTTGAGTGGCAGTAGAAACAGGATCTTCAATCAACACTTCTTCAGTAGAAACTGGAGTGTCCGTAGTAATGGGACTGACTGTAGTAACTGCTTCAGCTTTAGTATTAACAGTTTGTGAGTATGAAGCCGTAGAAACAGTTTCTTCAGTATTAGCAATTTCTTCATCCATAACTGGAGGGGCAGTTGAAACAAACTCCGCTGCAGAGATAAGAACATCATCAATTTGAGAAGTAGTTATGATCTCCTCATTGTCTATCTCCATGTCTATCTCCATTTCCTGCTCCCCCTCAACCATTTCCTCCTTTTCAGCTTCATCATCAACTATCATATTCTCATCAATTTGAGAAGTAGTTATGATCTCCTCTTGCTCCCCCTTAAACATACTATCTATCTCCATCTCCATGTTTTCAGTTTTAACCTCCATATCTTCATTAATTTCATTTAGCTCTGAGGTTGCAGTGATCACAATATCATCACTTTTTCTTTCTTCCTTCTCCCCCTGCACTTCAGCATCTTCTTTGTTTGACAAAACTTCATCTTCACTTTCTTTCTCCCCCTTTTTGTCTTCAGAAGGAGAGTCATCACTGGAGGAAGAGCTTGAAGGTACATGAGAGGTACCAATGCTTCTCTTGTTTGTCTTTTGTGAGAGAAGGAAGTCCATCATCACCTGCTGCTGATCAACTAACGTGGTAATAGTATCTCTCAGCAAAGAAAGTTCCTCCCCTTGCTTTTCAATTGTAAAAAAATATTTCTTGTAACATTCCAACAATTCAATAGGGTCATAGTTATACCTGTCCTCACCCCTTTCCCGTTGAGTACCAACAGGTGGTTGACCATGGGACTTAAAGGGATCCCTCTGCCTAGCAGAAGCTGTTCCCTTCCCCTTGGTTTCTTGGCACCCGGGACCATTGTCCAAGGATGCTAAAAAATCAGCATCCAAGGTTAGTGTTGCCTTGGATTGGGTCATAATGATGTTAATACTCTCCTGAGCATCACTATGAGAAGTGATTACATCAGTAGTATTAGCCCTTTCCAAATGGTCACCCCCCTCCTTATGGACCACCTCAGTGAGCTTGGGGGTTTGCTCAATATTTTCCCTTGTTTGTGTCTTTCCTGAAGATGTTCCAGGGAAAGATTTTTTGAAAATAGAGAGTGGGGAAGTTTGAAGCTCAAGAGGCTGAGGAACCATCTTGGCTTTTCTTATGAATGCAATCAATGGTGGTGAGTGAGGTGTAGAAACAGATGGTTGAGTCAAAAAAGTGGTGAATGGTGCAGTATTAACTGGAGTAGAACTCTCAGTATTAACTGGAGGTACACTTGCAGTAAAAACTGTACTTGTAACCTCTGGGATTCTAACATCAGTACTTGCAGCAGAAACTGCAGAGGTACTTACAGTAGTAACAACAGTAGATGGGAGTTGAGACAGAGGTGAAGTCACCTGTCTCTCATCTTGTGAACTTGTTCCCACCATCATTGTTGAGAACAATAGGGAAACATTTGAAGAAAAACCTTTTTGGTATGAGCATGGGTTGGAAAAACAGTTGTTGATCTTTTTAAATCTTTAATTTCACAATTAATGATATGTTGTAGAAATCTTGGATACATTAAAAATTTGTTTTTAGGATTAGCATGATTCCATAACATAACATCAAAAATAAGAGCTGAAAAATTATATGTTTGATTTGTGGCAAGACAGACCATGGCTGTTGCCAAGGACAGACTTGCCTCATGCCACCCAGTCCTCTTTTGTGAAATACATTGTTGCAATGTGTGCATCAAGTATTTCCATTGGGGGAACAGCTGTGATTTTAAAAATGTTGAAGTATTCAGGTCCCCCTCATATCCCATAAGTCTAAAGTTTTCAAAAATTGTTTCATTAGGCAAGACACTTATACCTGTAGCATCTTGAAGTTGAAGATGTTTACGGATTGTTGCCTCTGAGACAATTATCTTCTTTCCATCAACCAATGGTTGCTTGAATAACTAGAGTCACTCCATCATTGTTCATGGCAGCAGTCTCCCAGAGAGAGCGTATATGATCCTCATGTATCTCTGGGCTTACTGTAAGTGCCACATTGATATGAGATTGCCTCAAGAAATCAATGATTTGGTAGAAATCTTGGTTTTCTTCATTTTTGAAGAAGCATGAGCCATATTGTGACTGGAGAAGTACTGTAGTTGTGCCATTGATGTTGAATTGAAAGAATTTTGGTGGCAAGTCAATGAAAACTTAGAATTTTGATTGTAACGGTAACTTTTTAGGAATTAGGGTTCTTAAGAAGAAAGGTAATTTGTGAATGATTAACGGTAACCCCTATTTATAGTCTGAAGATTAAGGAAACTTGACGAGTTGGATTAGACGAGGGCTATGATTAAAAGTAACGGTGCAATTGTGTGTTGCCACGTGTCAATAATTGCATAACCCCTGCCGAAAATTTAAAAGTTTGGTCCAATCACCAATTGCCACGTGTAAAAGTTAGTTACAAGTTGAGATTTGACTTGTCAACGCAGTATTAACAGAGTAATCTTATGGATTAAGAAAACTCTGCAGTACTAATCGTTGCAGTTTTAACAATTAATAACCGTAGTAATTAGGTTAATGACCGTAGTAATTGTACAGCGAGCCGTATTAACTGGTCTGGCAGTAGTAATGTGAATTACTTCCAGTATTAACCAGAGGTTCGTAATAACGAATTACTTAGGCCGTATTAACCATTCTGGACGTATTAACACACTAAAGGCAGTAGTAGTTAAACTTTCCCGTAGTAATGAAGGCCGTTCTAATAAAACTTTGGCTAAAATTTGTTTCTACTGTTAATTTTGCAGTAGTAACATAGTACAATATTAAAAAGTAACGCACATGAGCTTATGTTAAGGTTAGTACTGCTTTTCTCGAAGGGACTTAAATTGTGATAAAATAAAAGACAAGTTTAAAATTGTTTAATCCATGTTGATCATGCCAATACTGGTAACCAAGAATGTAAATCTTCCCACATTAAAAGCTTTTCTGAGAAGATCAGCAAGTTGATTACCAGTATGAACCTTTTCAACACGAATTAATTTCTTTTCATTGCAGCCTCTTATGAAGTGATAGCGTATCTCAATGTGCTTTGTCTTTGAATGCTTCACCGGATTGTTGATGATGCATATTGTGCTCCTGTTGTCAATGAAAATTGGTGTATTCATGAGAGCATAGCCATAGTCCATAAGCTGATTTTGAATCCAAAGAACTTGAGCACAGCAACTTGAAGTAGCAATGTATTCAGCTTCTGTTGATGATGTGGAGACCGTAGTCTGGTTCTTGCATTGCCAAGACACCAACCTTGAAACCAAAAATTGACATCCTCCTATGGTGGATTTCCTGTCTAAATTTTCACCACCATAATCACTGTCAGAGTAATCAATTAAATCAAAAGGTGAGTCTTTGGGATACCATAAACCTAAGTTAGGTTTTCCCTTCAAGTATCTAAAAATTCTTTTGACTACAATGAGGTGTGACACCTTTGGTCTTGTTTGATATCTTGCACACACATACTGCAAACATGATGTCAGGTATTGAAGATGTAAGATACATAAGTGAGCCTATCATTGACCTATAGTTGTGTATGTCAACATCCTCCCCTTCAAGATCTGCAGTCATCTCTTTGTGTGTCTCCACAGGAGTGCTGGCTGGTTTTGCATCCATGAAGCTAAACTTGTTGAGAATGTCCCTGAAATATTTGGATTGACTTATAAAGAGACATTCGGGGTTCTGCTTAACTTGTAGACCTAGGAAGAAATTTAATTCTCCCATTGAACTCATTTGAAACTTGGTGTGCATGAGTTGTTCAAATTCCTTGCACAGAGCATCTTTGGTGGAGCCAAAGATGATGTTATCCACATAAATTTGAACTAGTAGGATGTCAGAGTGTGATTTCTTAAAAAAAGAGTTTTATCAATGGTTCGTCTCTGAAAGTGATTCTGGAGTAGCTAATCAGATAGGGTTTCATACCAAGCTCTAGGAGCTTGATGAAGGCCATAGAGAGCTCTGTCAAGCTTGTATACCATGTGAGGGAACTAAGGGTCCTCAAATCCAGGTGGTTGTTAAACATAAACCTCTTCCTCAATTACTCCATACAGAAAGGCACTCTTTACATCCATTTGCAATACCTTAAAACCCATGAAAGATGAAAATGCTCAGAATAGTCTTATCGCTTCAATTCTTGCTACAGGGGCAAAGACATCCTCATAATCTATGCCTTCCTCGTGTGTGTACCCTTGAGGTATCAGCCTTGCCTTGTTTTTGATAACAATACCTCTCTCATCCTTCTTGTTTCTGAAGATCCAACGTGTGCCAATCACCTTCTTTCCAAAAGGTAATCCTACCAACTCCCAAACTCTTTGAATTTTGAATTGAAGCAATTCAGCTTGACAGGCTTCAATCCAGTGTGGATCAAGAAGTGCTTCTTGAATTCTTTTTGGTTCCATTTGAAATAAGAAGCAAGCAAAGAGACATGTATTTATGTCTCTCATTGGATCTCTTTTGGGCTTGGTTTGACTTCTAGTCTCCATGGAGAAGTCAAGATTGCCAATTATTTGAGAAAGTGGGTGATTCTTGGAGACACGAGAGGATGGAATCTTCTCAAGTCTTAATTCAACTCCCATGTTTGTATCATTAAGGTCAGGCATTGCATTGTCTGAGAAAGATGAAGTGGTTGGAGGAGTATTCATTGGAGTGGGTATGTTTGTGGTATATTCTCCAAATGGTTCAGTGACAATGTTTTTAGCTCCATTTACATCTTCTTCCACCAAGTGAGGATCCCCATTGGGTCTGCAGCCAGTATTTTGAGCAGTAGTTGTAGAAGCTGGAACTTCTTCAATCTCATCAGCAGGGTGCTTAGTTTGGGATGATTCTTCTTCAACTGCCTTGGAGATTGTGTCATAAAGATGTACAGGGTCTTCAGTAGAAACGGGAAGATGGATGTACTCCCTAACATCCAGTCTGTCAGTACCAATGATTGGAGCAGTAGGACCTGAGTCAGTAGAAACTTGCTCCGTAGTAACAGGTGTAGCAGTAGAAACTGGATTTGGTCCTTGACCTTTCTTGTTAGGAGTGTGTTCATTGAAAGACACATTAGAGCTTTCTAAAATGATCTTGGTCTTGTGATTATAGATACGATAAGCCTTGCTCTGAGATGAATATCCAACAAAATATCCTTCATCTGCTGTACTTTCAAACTTACCAAGATGATCCTTTGAGTTCAAGACTGTGCATGGACACCCAAATTCTCTTAAGAAACTTACCAATGGTTGTCTCCTGTGTAGAAGCTCATAAGGGGTCTTGTTTTGTGATTTGACTTGAAGAACTTTATTCTGAAGAAAGCAGGAAGTGTTAACTGCTTCTGCCCAGAAGAATATGGGTAGGTTAGAGTCTGCCAACATGCTTCTAGCTGCTTCAATTAGGGTTCTGTTTCTTCTTTCAGCAACTCCATTTTGTTGAGGAGTTCTAGCAGCACTGAATTGTCTTTTTATTCCCTTTCCCTCACAAAATTCATTCATCACTTGATTCTTGAATTCAATCCTGTTGTCACATCTAATCTTCTTTACATTCAGCCTAAGTTGGTGTTCTATGCTGGTGATGAAGGTGATAAGCAACTGACTTGTCTCATCATTTGTAGTGAGAAAATACACCCAGGTATACCTTGTGAAGTCATCAGTGATGACAAGGAAATATGACTTTCTAGCAATACTTTTTACATTTGTAGGACCAAAAAGATACATGTGGAGAAAATGTAAAGGAGTAGTGATAGTGTCTATCTCCTTGGACTTGTGAGAAGTTTTGTGTTGCTTTCCCTTTAAGCATGCCACACAGTTGTCATCCAGATTAAATTGTTTGTCTGAAAGACCTCTGACTAGCTTTGATATCACCAGCTGATTGATGTTCTTAAGATTCATGTGACACATCCTCCGGTGCCATGGAGTGGATTCATCCAATGTAGCCTTAGAAACTAAGAAAGCTTCTTCAGCAGTTGGAGTAACTTTGGTCATGTCACAGCAATAGACATTGTCTTTGCGTGAAGTTCTAAGAATAACTTTGCTTTCATCTATAACATAACCAGGCTCCATAATCAAACACTCTGTATATGTGAAAATTGTTGTATTCTTCTGATCACAAACTTGTGAAACACTTAGTAGATTAAACTGTAACTGTTGGACATAGAAGACATCCTTGAAGCTGATTCTTCACTTTGTTACAGTTCCTTTTCCAGAAATTCTTCCCCCTTTTGGATTACCTCCAAAAGCAACATATCCAACATTAAACCTTTCAAAGTTTTGAAGGCAGGACATGTCACCTGTCATGTGCCTGGAACAACCACTGTCTACATGCCAAAAGCTCTCTCTTTCTGTTGTTGGCTGTTCCTGCACATAAACAATAGGAATTAGTCTCTGGTGGGGACCCAAGCCAAAGCTGACTTGGGTTTTCCCATCTCATCAAAGTAACTTACCTTCCTTTGGACTAGTTTTGAGAAATCAGGTGAACTAGGTGGTTGAGTTACTTTGACTCTTGGTTGCCATACTTGTTTGAATGTTTTGACTTTTGAAATATTTGCGGTGTTAACTGATTTTGGTTTAAAAGTAGGAACAAATACTGTTTTGACAGAGTTTTGTTTCACAGTATTAACACGAGCCGTAGTAACTGTGTTACGTTTTGCAGTATTAATGCGTGCAGTATTAACATGATTATTGTTCACAGTATTAAAGCGAGCAACATTAATACTGTTATTTTTCACCGTATTAACTTGTGCAGTAGAAACAAGGTTTTGTCTAGCAGTATTAAATCTATTTCTACTGTTAGAAAATGAGTTTATGTTAACATGATTTCTTCCTGAAGCAGTAGTAACATATTTGTTGTGAACACGATTTATTCTGTTACTACTGTTCATGGTTTTTCGTTGATGTTCATGCTTTCTAGTATGTCCCAACCCTTTGTGTTGTTGTTGAATCACTTGCTTTTGATTTTCAGGATTGTAATAACAGATTTTTGCATAGTGATTCAACTTCCCACAGATAAAACACCCTTTTACAGATTTTCTAGGAATTTGGCCTTTTTGTGCCTTTATTTGGTTCATGTTTCGTTGATTTCCTCTTTTATCTGTATGGACCCACTTCTTTTCTTTTTCCCTAGGAACTGTGGAGTTTTTGCAGCATGTACATTCAGATTTGGTTTCTTTCTTAACATGGTCATTAGGTGACACAGACACTAGATTTTGTGAAGATTGGTGAGTAACTCCTTCAATTGTGATTAAGTGATTTTCCAAAGGAATATCCTTGTTTTTCATAATGTTCAGTTTACTTTCTTTAACTAAGTCCTCAATCAGAACTTCATCATAGTTGATTGGATCAACCTTGAATGATTCTGTTGGAGGTGTCTGGGAGATAGAAAACCTAGGTTCATCTAAGGATGGAGGGATGTAGTTTTGGTTAAATGGAGGGGATGCACCTTTAAAACCTAAACCAGCTTTTACTTTACTATGTATCTGATTTTGAATAAGGTCATTTACTGATTTTGAACCATGTTCAAGTTTCCCTACATCTAATTCAACTTTATCATGTTTCTCACCTAATCTCTTGATTTCTGCCCTGGCATCCTTAAGTTTAACTAGTAGATCCTCTCTTTGCCATTCAACTAATCTGATTTTCTCTTGATAACTTTGTTCATTTACTTTATATGATTTAATTTGATTTTCTAAGTTATCTATTACCCTAGCAACTGACCTTCTTTGTTCCTCTAAAGATTTAATGGAGCCACTCAATAATTGATTGTGATTTCTATATTTAAGTACAACCTCCTTACATTCAGAAGAACGGAGTTTGGAAGTTACCTCAGCCATGAGTGATAAAGTTTTAGTATCCTTTGATGATGAGTCAATTGCCATTAGAGATTGTAGGAGACTATCATCTTGAGTAGATTCTTCATCATCTTCATTCCAGTCATATCCAAGAACATCATCGTCAATTGTTGTAGTAACCAGGTCAGTATAACCAAGCTCTGTAGAAACAACATCTTCCGTAGAAACAACATCTTCCATATAAACAACATCTTCCGTAGAAACAACATCTTCAACATCCATTACTACTGCTATGCATGCATGGTGAACAGTAGTAATATTTTCGGTAGAAACAGAGTCATCACAAGAAATTAATGCTCTGTTTTGACTAGTTTCTTTTGCTAAGTCATTCCAATCATATCCGAATACATCTTGTGAAACAAGTGCACTTGGATTGTTGTCTTGTGTGTTTCTAGAGTTGTTGGATTTAGACTTATTCTTGCATTCTCTAGCGAAGTGCCCTGGTTCATTGCATTTATAGAACTTCACCTTGCTTTTATCAAAAGCAATCCTTTCATTGTTCCTTGGATTAAATCTCCTTCCGCAATCGTTCACAAACCTCCTAGCGCGTAAAGCTAACATGGCCGCTTGCCACTTTAGATCCATCTCCTCCCAGTCATCGTGATGGATCTATTTCAGGTCATCATTAGTAAACTTGAACTTTGGGAGATGGATCTGTTTCAGGTCATCATTAGTAAGACTTGAACTTTGGGAGATGAATGCTTCAAAAGATAATTCTTCTCCAGCGTCATGTTTAGTTGTTTCAGAGGATGTGATTAGAGCAGTATTAACATTGTTAATACTGTGATTACTGCTGCGAGGTTTATTTTCTTCAACTTCTGATTCAAATACTCTCAGATCATTATAGAGATCCTCAAGTTCCATCTCTTCCAGTTTGTCTCCTTGTCTATAGGAGACAGTGTAGATTACCCATTCAGCACCTAATGATCTTATGAACTTTCGGTTGATGTCATCTTTATCATACTTTACTCCTGCACTTACCAATTCTCATGTAAGCTTCTTGTATCTGTCAAACGTCTGGGTCATTCTTTCTTCTTTCAAATAATTGAAATTTTCGTATTCTTGCTTGAGAAGAGCCTTCTTATTTTTCTTTGTATTCTTTGTGCCACTGAATCTCTTCTCTAAAGCCTAACATCTTGATATTCTTGAAATTGCGATTGGTATTCATTAGGAATGGCAATCAAAAGAATACTAAGAGCTTTAATCTCTGTTTGTTTTTCTCTTCTCTCCAGATCAGTCAATGGTTGACGAGTCACAACTCCAGGTCGTCCATCAACAGCAAAGTTAGTGGCTAGCTTGTTACCATTAACAATTGCATCCCGAATTGGTTGACTCAGTAATATGTACTTGATTTCCATCTAAAGTAAGGAGCGATCATCTCCTAAGTATCGATACCCATAATTACTATACGGCTAAGCAAGCTAAGAGTGTGTAATTGTCTAAAACGGGGCTTTTATTTAAAAGTGATAGTAGGCACTTACAGGCATGTTATATTTTCATCAAGGGTTTAACGGAGGTGCCTAGTCAGTGGCAATTTCGTATAATACAATCAATCGTAGTTTTTGAACAAATGTCGATCGGGGGCAAGCCATAAAGTCAAAGAGTGCCGAACAGGGGCAAATAAAATAGTTTACGCATATAAATTCATAAAACGTCCAACAGTTCATAGAATGTTCAAATGTTCATAAAGCATTTCGATCTCATGTTTCCCCCAAAAAGAGTATTTAAAGACAAATAATAGTTGGGGATGTAACTCACGGATTGCGAAGATAAAGTCTTGTGAGGAAAGAAGGCCGGGACACGTCGGAATCAAGGAGATCCTAAAACAACTAAGTCTCGTATAAGTATTATGATTTAGTTTATGTTAAAGTTTCATTTTAACATATTAAAGATTAAACCTTATACTTAACTTCTGTCCAACTTTTAATAATAAAAACTCATATGTTACGACATTGTGTCCAAAATGTTCGATGTTCAAAGTCAATAAGGTTTTGATACATTATTTGTTCGTTACCGAAGTTTTATGTTTACGATAAAATTTGGGCAGCGCTTCTGCGCTATAAAATTTTAGTCCAATTTTATATCCACTTTCCCGCTCAAAAATATATACAAACGACAATATACATAATGTAATAGATTTAGTTACAAAAACTTAGAAAATCATTTATTTTCTCAAAATACGTAATCTGATATGACATTATAATAAGCTGTGAAAATACTAGGTTCTCTATCTTTACCGTTTTTAAACGTAAAAATAAGATTTTGTGAACAGCGAGATTTAGACAGCGGCCGAAGATATTCAGCCGCCGGCTGGAGGCCTCCGGTCAGTTTGGTCATTTTGTCATTTTCGCGATTTTAGAGCTTTTTTAGGTTGGATTTCGACATGCAACAGTTTGTTAGTGAAATATATTCATTTTAGTGACTAAATATCAGTTTCTTTTAGATCTTTAAACACAAATATGTAGATTTATATAAAAATCCGTTTTTGTAAGAAAACCGTTATAAAACTTTATAAAAACAAGTTTTTATGCAATGGATCGTCCATGCAAGTGGTTATTTTAATAAAAATAGTAAAGAATAAGAAATCTACCGGAAGAGATGGATGGATTACGATTTGGAGGAGATTAGTGCTTCAAACCGGTAGAAAACTTCTTTAAAAAGCCGAATTAATGCAACCCTTCGATATATGGACGATTTTGTGGTGATTTTTGATGGTTTTAATGGTGTTTTCTTGCTGTATTAAGGGAGGATTCACTGGATTTTGTTGAAGGTCTTTAGAGAGTAGAGAGAGGGTAAATGTGTGTGTTTTGTGTTTAACAATGAAAGGGAAGGAGTGAGAGGGAGGGGTTTACTGCCCTTGGGACTCAAAATGGTCATAAAAGGGGTCCAATCCCGTTTCAAGAAGTTTTGTCCAATGAGATGGCATGCAATTATGACTCACCAAAAATCTGGCTAGCGACTTTCAGCCGCCGGCTGAGCATATCCAGCCGCCGGCTGGGCCTCAGCCGCTGGCTGAAATCCTTTAGCCATCGGCTGGATGGCTTTTCCAGCTAAAGGTCTTTTAAGTTTTCGTTTTCGTTAAGTATTTGTCTAGGGTTTTACGTCCGTTCTTGTTATGAACTTAGTCATTTTCATAGTATAGTTTCTTTGTGTTAGGTTCCTTTTTATTGATTCCGACACAAACACGATCACGATAAAGTACGACCAAGAATAGCACAGACATAACGAAGACATACAATACGAAAATCACCTGAATTTTTAGAATATTGTCACAATTATTTCTTTTACTCTAAAATTGTAGTTTCCAATTTTTTACATTTACCTTCAACTAAAGAAAACAAGGTCCAATTGTACGAAAAATGACGTCATCTTTCGTATTATCGTTAAAAGAACCAAAATAACGTCATCTTTCCTCTTTAAAATTAATTATTTCATATTCCCGAATATTTGAAGGTTTATATTATGCCAAAGTTACCTTCAACATAAAAAAATCAAATTATGCGAAATTTGATGTCATCTTTCGCATTATCAATATCCGAACGAAAATGACGTCATCTTTCCTCTTTGAAATTAAATGTTTCTTTTACCATAAAATTGTAGGATACAATTGTGCCAAGTTACCTTCAACTAAAGAAAAATAAGCAACTTATGCGAAAACATACTTCACCGTTCGAAAAATAACATCATCATTCGCATTATCATTATCCGGGCGAAACTGACGCCATCCTTCGTCTTTGAAATTGATTATTTCTTTTACCCTGAATTTGTGGTTTCTAATTTTCCAAAGTTACCGTCAACTAAAGAAAAACAAAAGTCAAATTATGCGAAAAACGACGTCATCGTTCGCATTATCATTATAAGAACAAAAATGACGTCATCCTTCTTCATTAAAATTGATTATTTCATATTTCGTAAAATTTAAAGGTTCAAATTTAGTAAATTTTGAAGGTTCATATTATGCGAAAGTTACATTCAACATAAAAAACTCAAATTATGCAAAATATGACATCATCTTTCGCATTATCATTATCCGAACGAAAATGACGTTATCTTTCCTCCTTGAAATTAAATGTTTCTTTTACCCTATATTTGTAGGATAAAATTTTGTAACGTTACCTTCAACTAAATAAAATAAGTCAAATTATACGAAAAGTGACGTCATCGTTCGCATAAATCGTTATTAGAACAAAAAGGAAATCATCTTTCCTCTTTAAAACTGATTATTTAATATTTTATTTATTGGTTTATATTACGCTAAGTCTCCTTCAACTAAAAAATAAATCAAATTATTTCGAAAAATGACGTCATTCTTAACATATCCTTCAATACATATCTTCAATTTCACTTCGGACTCTTTCAATTTCACTTCGGACTCCTTAAATTTCAAAATTTCACTGATAGTTTGACCTAATTTTTGAATCAAATCAAATTGATGAACTAGACTCAATCGAATTTAATCAATTGATTTGTCTGGCTTTTATACCAATTGACAGGTCCTGATTTTCCTCTCTACACACTAAGCGAATCGAAACTGTAACACACAGGTCATGATACGGAATCTCATGACCTGAGTTCATATTATGCCAAAGTTACCTTCAAAATAAAATAAAAAATCAAATTATGCGAAATATGATGTTATCTTTCACATTATCATTGTTCGAACGAAAATGACGTCATCCTTCCTCTTTGAAATTAAAAGTTTCTTTTACCATAAATTTGTAGGATACAAGTTTGCCAAATAACCTTCAACAAAAGAAAAATAAGTCAATTTGTGCGAAAATATACGTCACCGTTCGAAAAATAACCTCATCCTTAGCATTATCATTATCCGGGCGAAAATGACGTCATCCTTCGTCTTTGAATTGATTATTTATTTTAACCTGAATTTGTGGTTTCTAATTTGGCAAAGTTACCTTCAACTAAAGAAGAAAAAAAAATCAAATTATGCGAAAAATGACGTCATCGTTCGCATTATCGTTATAAGAATACAAATGACGTCATCCTTTCTCTTTAAAATTGATTATTACATAATCCCTAAAATTTGAAGGTTCATATTATGTGAAAGTTACATTCAACATAAAAAAAAACTCAAATTTTGCGAAATATGACGTCATCTTTCGCATTATCATTATCCGAACAAAAATGACGTTATCTTTCCTCCTTGAAATTAAATGTTTCTTTTACCCTATATTTGTAGGATTCAATTTTGCAACGTTACCTTTAACTAAAGTCAATAAGTCAAATTATACGAAAAGTGACGTAATTGTTCGCATTAATCGTTATTAGAACAAAAAAGGAACTCATATTTCCTCTTTAAAACTGATTATTTCATATCTTATCGGTAGGTTCGTATTACGCTAAGTCTCATTCAACTAAAAAATAAATCAAATTATTCGAAAAATGACGTCATTCTTAGCATTATCATTCTCCGAACGAAAATGATGTCATCCTTCCTATTTGAAATTGATAAGTTTTTTACCCTTGATTTGTAGTTCCCAATTTTGAAAAGTTACGTTCAACTTAAAAAAAAAGAAGTCAAATTGAGCGAAAATGCGTCATACTTTCTCTTTAAAAACTCATTATTTCATATTATCAAATATTTGTAGGTTCGTGTTATGCAAAATCACCTTCAACTAAAAACTAAATCAAATTATGCGAAAAATGACCTCATCCTTCCTCTTTGAAATTGATTATTTCTTTTACTCTAAAACTGTAGTTTCCAATTTTTTAAATTTACCTTCAACTAAAGAAAACAAAGTACAATTATACGAAAAATGACGTCATCTTTCGCATTATCATTATCCGAACAAAAATGACGTGATCTTTCCACTTTCAAAATTAAATGTTTGTTTTACGATAAATTTTTAGGATACAATTATGTCAAGTTACCCTCAACTAAAGACAAATAAGTCAATTATGCAAAAACATACGTCACCTTTCGAAAAATGACCTCATCCTTAGCATTATCATTATCCGGGCGAAAATGATGTCATCCTTCGTCTTTGAAAATGATAATTTCTTTTACCCTAAATTTGTGGTTTCTAATTTGGCAAAGTTACCTTCAACTAAAGGAAGAAAAAAAAGTCAAATTATGCGAAAAATGACGTCATCACTCGCATTGTGACAACCGTCTAAATTTCAGGTGATTTTCAGTAACTTAATCGGTTCAAAACTCTAGTTCTCTTTTATCGTGTTCATATTCTCGGGTTCATACTTATTTTGTCTTTTATCGTCGGAACTAATGTCGGAATCAAAATATAAATCCTAACACCAAATAAACAAAACAAGAACTTGACTAAGTTCATAACAGTAACCAAAAAGATTCTAGTCCTTAACTAATTATAACGGGAAAACATTAAACGTCAAAAGCCGGATTTCAAAATCCAGCCGGCGGCTTAATATATTCAGCCGGCGGCTGAATCCCGCTGTCCAGCTGGATGATGACTCACTTTTGCATGCCATTTCATTGGACCAACATTGTTTAGCTCGGGACTGGGCAACATTAACTGCCAATTGTGACCCCCAAGAGCAGTCCCTCCCCCTTTACCCACTTTCAATTCATTTCACTTCACTTTTCAAAACACACACACACACTCCTCTAAAACTCTCTCTACTTTCTTCAAGAACTTAACCACAAATACAAAAAAATCATCACTAAAACAGTCCTAAAAACACAAATCCATCCACCAAAAATCATACACAAATCGTCCTAGAAGAAAAGGGTATCAAAAGGAAAGGTTTAAATCGGGTTTCCAAGGAGTTTTTGGAGCTAAATCTCAACCAAACCACCACATCTCTTTTCCCTCCGGTAGAACCTCTTTATTTTACTCTTTTTACATAAATAATCGATTGCATGCATAATCTATAAACTGAAAATGTGTTTTCCTAACAATCTAAAACGTTTTCTTGCCTAAAAACGAGTTTTTATGATAGATCTATATATTTAACATGTAAATCTAAAAGAAAACAGTGATTTTACTTTAACAATACATATGTTTGAATTATAACTGCATGCATGTCGAATCTAACGGTTAAACAAGCTTAAAATCGAAAAATAAAGCAACTTTAAAACTGGCCGAAGCCTTTTGGCCGGCGGCTGAAGGATTTCAGCCGACGGCTAAAGTTCAGCCGGCGGCTGATTTCCTCCAGCCGCCGCCTGAATATTTCTGTTCGCTACTTTTGTCGTTTTAAAGGCCGTAAACTTGATTATAAGCTAAATAAACCATCACAGAATATATACATATTAATAAGCTACTGTTCTGACATATAAGTTGGTTGGAAAAGCTTTTGGAACTTGAAACTTGTGTATTATTGTTTAAAACGTTATATTATGTATTTTGAAGCGGGAAAGTGTTTTGAAAATGGACATAATTTTTATAACGCGGAAGCGCTGCCCAAATTTCACCATAAACATACCTTAATTTCAGTAACATAATAACTTCGAGACTTATACACTTTGACTTGGAACTTTGACACTTTTTGAACATAATTGGACTTATCGGACTATAAAACGTACACGAACATATAAACCTTATAAAATTTCTGTAATAAACTTTTGGGACAGAATCTAAGTATAAGACAATTGAGACTTAAAAATGTTAAATTGGAACTTAACATAACTCAAATTATACTAATATAACTTATACAACTTTCCGGTGTTCTAGGTCATTTTGTGAATCCCGACGCGTTCCGCCTCTCTTTGTGCTAGTTCATATCTCTTACCTTCGCAAACCGTGAGTTACAACCCCACTTGTTTTACTTTTTGTACATTTTAAACATTATTTGGGGGAAGCATAAGATTACATGTTTTGTAACTTTTACACTATTTGCAAACTATTAAACAATTGGAAACTTGATACTTTTGATACTTATTGAAACTTGTTCGAAACTTTGAAACTTTGAAACATTTTAAACTTTGGAACTATGGAACTTGTACAAACTTGGAATTTACAAACTATTATGCGTATTTGTGTTATTGCCTTAGCGGGTTAACTAAACTAGGATACTTGTTAGCGACCAATCCTTGATGGATATATAAGCCCGTAAGAACTAAACACAACTTTTGGAACTTTGCTCAATTGCCCGTTTTTGGATCAGGAACACTTATACACTATTAGCAATAGCCGTTAGTCATATGGGTATCGATACTTATGAGCGGTCACTCCTTACTAAGGGTTAGCGTCCCAAGTACATATTACTAAGATCAAACACTCAATCAATTAAACATTTTTGGGCTAGATCAGGACCATACAATCGGTTTAGTGTATACTTACTACTTATATTATGCCAAGTGATTGATACGAGTTACTATTTAGTTAAACACATACTCCGTACGCATACACCTTTTTAGCGCCTGGACTCCGCTACAACTTTATTTATACGAGTTTATTTAATTATTTTACTCGCGTACATACAAACTTTTACTATTTACATATATGTTCAAACGTCAACTCGTTCTTTACTTATGACCTCAATATATGTTTTACAACTTTCTATTTTTAGAAACTTTCTCGAATTCTAAACTGTAACTCACTCACTACTTTATGTTGTTGACACTTTATCTTATGTTTCAGGAAATTAAAGTAAGTGTTCGGAATGCATGGCAAAGGAGGGTCAATATGGTTACGTGAGGCGCTCATTGGGAAAAGACCTTTCATTTTGGGAATTTTTAATTGAAACTTGTATTTGTACTTTGTTTTAAAAATTATGAACTGCTTGGTTGTGAAACTTGAACAAATTTTATTTTTATTGAAATGACTTGAATCGTTTATGTTTGCTTATGACCGTGTAATGATATTCCAGCTCTCACATCCCGTGTTTCCGCTTTAGCGGGGTGTGACAGACTTGGTATCAGAGCACAGGTTGTAGTGAAAACGGTTTTAGAAATTTCTAAAAAGTTTTTGAAACCAAACTATAACCAAGGCTTTTCGGAAAATTATTATGGGTTCAAACTTTAGAAAATTAATTTCGCAATTGCATGATGGTTTTTAACTATGCATGGCCTGATCACCCCTGCCTAGTTCAAAACGACTTATGCAAGAACGGAACATAATTAATAATGTTAAACGGTTTTGAGTCGTAAAATTCCCGGTCTTACTATTCCCAACCTCACGTGATCGACCCTTACCTGCATTCCTTACTTATTTTTCCTTTAGCATTATCTTGTTCTTATACTTTCGAGACTTTTTACGTCGCAGATTCGTCATGTCTCAATCGTCACGTTCGCGATCCCTCTCTCAAGCCGTCTCCCCATTGCGCGAACCCTCCGAGGGCCATACGGCCTCCGAGAGTCAGCGTCATCAGACGACTGACCCGATGGAGGACACGTCAATGACGATTAGCAGCAGTAACGGGTCTAGCCCGAGGACCGTGTTACCCCCTCCCCGACCGGCACCCGTTACAGCACCACCTCAGCCCCAAGGGCCCCGCGCCGGGATGGCTGCGCGTCAGCCACCGGACCCGTTCCGACCCGCACCCCCTCAGTCTTTCGTGGACCCATACGATCCCGCCATGCGCAGACCAGTCATGGAGCGCTACGCGTGGGAACATCATTTCCAAGAGGAGAGGCGACGTGCCCAGGAAGCCGGAGCCTCCCGACCTATGATGCCACCCACTCTCTAGCCTCCTCCACCGGCCGCATTTCTCCACCTGCACCGCGAGGTTCGGGCCCTCTCCGAGGAAGCCCGACAACAGAGTCTCCACCTCTTCGAAGTCTCTGATGTCGCGCACAAGCTGGCGGAGCAGTCGATCCGAACCATCGCATCGGCTCGGGCCACTGCACGTACTGTGCAGCGCCTTGTCAGCGTGTGCTTCGTCTTAGGGGCATTGGTAGTGGCTATGGTGGCCAAGGTGTTTCTGGAGAGGCGTCACTAGTTCATTTCTTTATTGTATTGTAGGCCGAGCTGTAATTTTCCATGTACACAGCTTCGCGCCATTTTCTTATTTCCTTATGTATTGTACTGTACTTTTCTATTCGAACCTTGTACCCAACTTTTATTTAATGAATGAAGTTCTATTTATATTATCTATTATTACTGTATCATGAGAATCTCTTGAGACTTTGTCGTGCGTGTACTATCTGTTCTGTTACCTTACTCTTGCGTGGTTGTTAACTGTTCATGGAATCATGTTCTTATCATACTCTAATCGTGCGTTTTTAAACTGAATCTGTTGTCTGTTGTAGAAACATGGCACCCCGTACCAACGCCAGCATCATCGCCGAGCAGGTCGCCGAGCAGTTGCAAGCAGCGATGCCCAACATGATCGCCCAGATCACTGCGGGAATCAATGCTAACGTCAACAACCATCAGCAACAGCAGCAACAGCAACAGCAACAACAGCAGCAGCAACAGAACAACCAGAACCAGAACCAACAGCAACCCCCGAACCCACCAGCCTGCACCTACAAGAGCTTCATGGCTTGCAAGCCTAAGGAGTTCCATGGCACATCTGGTGCCGTAGGCTTGGTTTCCTGGTTTGAGAGCATCGAGCCGGTGCCGCACATCAGTGGATGTGCTGAAGCTATGAAAGTACAATACGCTTCATGCGTATTGCACGGGAAAGCACTGACTTGGTGGAACAATGTGGTCCGCAATAGGGGACGTGAGACTGCTTATGATCTCACCTGGGAGCAATTCAAGAACCTCTTGATCGAGGAGTACTGCCCTAAAGGGGAAATCAAAAAGCTCGAGGCTGAGCTCTGGGATCATCAGATGGTCGGAAACGACATCGAAGGGTACACTGCCCGATTCCATGAGTTGCCCGACTGGTCCCAAGGTTAGTAACTCCCGAGGAAAACAAGATCGACCTTTACATTTCCGGTCTTGTTCCTGAAATCAGAGGAATGGTTCTCACCAAGGAACCCCAGACCCTCCAGAGTGCCATCATCCTAGCTCACCGCCTCACGAGCGACTTACTCACCACTCCTGCCTCATCCAAGAAGGAGTCGGGTGAGAAAAGGAAGTCTGACCAGACTCCAAGGCGGAGTGATAGGAACAAGAAGAAGAAGACCACCCGCAACCTTGCCATAGCAGCCGTAGCACCGCCACCGCCACCTCCAGCTCCACCAGCGGGGAACCGATATACGGGGACGAACCCCAAGTGCAACAAGTGCAATTTCCACCACCACGGTAACTGTCCCGTGTGTCTGGGGTGCCAGAAGGAAGGGCACTTTGCCAAGTACTGCACGGAGAAGTTGGCAGCTCAAGGTCCGAAGCCGGCGTGCTTCGAGTGCGGAAGTGACCAGCACCTCCGGAATGCTTGCCCCAGACTCCGAAACGCCCAACCTAACCGAGGCGGGCAAGGCCGAGGACGTGCATTCGCACTCACAGCCTAAGAGGCACGGCAGGACCCGAACGCGGCGAACGGTACGTTTCCTGTTAATAATCATTATGCATCCGTTCTGTTTGATTCTGGTGCCGAAAGAAGCTTTGTGTCCTTAGAATTTAGACCCCTCATTAACTTAGGATCTAAGATTCTTAAGGATGGCTTCACCATAGAGTACGCTAACGGTCAGGAGTTCGAAGCTAAGGATATAATCATAGGATGTTCCATATGCCTGTCCGATAAAACTTTCCCTATCGATTTAATCCCTATCGAGCTGAAAAGCTTTGATGTCATCGTCGGAATGGACTGGCTCTCTCGTTTCCGAGCCGAGATCGTCTGTTTTGACAAACTCATTCGCATCCCTCTTTCCGACACTGAAACCTTAATTGTTCAAGGAGACAAACCCGGGCGTTCACTCCGTCTCGTGTCGTCCATCAAAATGCGTAAGTACCTCGAGAAGGACTGTGACGCATTTCTTGCCCACGTTGTTGAGCGTAAACCCAAGGAGATCCGTATTCAAGATATCCCAGTAGTCAAGGATCACCCTGATGTCTTTCCCGAAGATTTGCTCGGGCTACCTCATCATCGACAAGTGGAATTCCGGATAGACCTCATTCCTGCTGCAGCCCCGGTCGCTAGGACACCGTACCGTCTAGCCCCACCGGAAATGCAAGAGCTGTCTAAACAGCTTCATGAACTCTTGGATCATGGTCTTATTCTTCCTAGCTCGTCCCCCTGGGGAGCCCCTATACTCTTCGTTAAAAAGAAAGACGGGTCCTTTCGTATGTGCATCGACTACCGCGAACTAAACAAGCTGACCGTCAAGAACCGATACCCACTCCCGAAGATCGATGATCTCTTCGATCAGTTGCAGGGCGCAACTTATTTCTCAAAGATCGACCTCCGTTCGGGTTATCATCAGGTTCGTGTCAGCGAGACCGATATTCCAAAAACCGCCTTTCGTACCCGTTACGGTCATTACGAATTCCTCGTCATGCCATTCGGTCTAACCAACGCGCCAGCAGTGTTCATGGACTTGATGAACCGGGTGTGTAGACCTTACCTGGACAAATTCGTGATCGTGTTCATTGATGATATTCTTATCTACTCGAGAAACAAAGAGGACCACGCGAAACACTTGAAACTCATCTTAGAACTCCTCCGAGAACAGAAGCTGTACGCCAAATTCTCTAAGTGTGAATTCTGGCTCCGGGAAGTGCATTTCCTTGGTCATGTGGTCAACCAGGAAGGGATCCATGTGGATCCGGCTAAGATAGAAGCGATCGAGAAATGGCAAGCCCCGACGACTCCTACGGAAATTCGTCAATTCCTAGGGTTGGCCGGCTACTATCGAAGGTTTATCGAGAATTTCTCGAAGATCGCTAAGCCACTCACCGAACTCACTCAGAAGGATAAGGATTTTGTTTGGGGTACGAAGCAAGAGGAATCCTTTCGGAAGCTGAAGCACCAGCTTTGTCACGCACCGATTTTGTCTCTACCAGAGGGTACGGATAACTTTGTGGTATTCTGCGATGCATCCCATCAAGGACTTGGGTGTGTCCTTATGAAGAAAGCAAGGTCATCGCTTACGGTAACCAAAAAGATTCTAGTCCCTAACTAATTATAACGGGAAAACATTAAACATCAAAAGCTGGATTTCAAAATCCAGCCGGCGGCTGAATCCAGCTGTCCAGCTGGATGATGACTCACTTTTGCATGCCATTTCATTGGACCAACCTTGTTTAGCTCGGGACTGGGCAACATTAACTGCCAATTGTCACCCCCAAGAGCAGTCACTCCCCCCTTTACCCACTTTCAATTCATTTCACTTCACTTTTCAAAACACACACACACACTCCTCTAAAACTCTCTCTACTTTCTTCAAGAACTTAACCACAAATACAGAAAAATCATCACTAAAACAGTCCTAAAAACACAAATCCATCCACCAAAAATCATACACAAATCGTCCTAGAAGAAAAGGGTATCAAAAGGAAAGGTTTAAATCGGGTTTCCAAGGAGTTTTTGGAGCTAAATCTCAACCAAACCACCACATCTCTTTTTATAAACTGAAAATGTGTTTTCCTAACAATCTAAAACGTTTTCTTGCCTAAAAACGAGTTTTTATGATAGATCTATATATTTAACATGTAAATCTAAAAGAAAACAGTGATTTTACTTTAACAATACATATGTTTGAATTATAACTGCATGCATGTCGAATCTAACGGTTTAACAAGCTTAAAATCGAAAAATAAAGCAACGTTAAAACTGGCCGAAGCCTTTTGGCCGGCGGCTGAAGGATTTCAGCCGACGGCTAAAGTTCAGCCGGCGGCTGATTTCCTCCAGCCGCCGCCTGAATATTTCTGTTCGCTACTTTTGTCGTTTTAAAGGCCGTAAACTTGATTATAAGCTAAATAAACCATCATAGAATATATACATATTAATAAGCTACTGTTTTGACATATAAGTTGGTTGGAAAAGCTTTTGGAACTTGAAACTTGTGTATTATTGTTTAAAACGTTATATTATGTATTTTGAAGCGGGAAAGTGTTTTTAAAATGGACATAATTTTTATAACGCGGAAGCGCTGCCCAAATTTCACCATAAACATACCTTAATTTCAGTAACATAATAACTTCGAGACTTATACACTTTGACTTGGAACTTTGACACTTTTTGAACATAATTGGACTTATCGGACTATAAAACGTACACGAACATATAAACCTTATAAAATTTCCGTAATAAACTATTGGGACAGAATCTAAGTATAAGACAATTGAAACTTAAAAATGTTAAATTGGAACTTAACATAACTCAAATTATACTAATATAACTTATACAACTTTCCGGTGTTCTAGATCATTTGTGATTCCCGACGCGTTCCGCCTCTCTTTGTGCTAGTTCATATCTCTTACCTTCGCAAACCGTGAGTTACAACCCCACTTGTCTTACTTTTTGTACATTTTAAACATTATTTGGGGGAAGCATAAGATTACATGTTTTGTAACTTTTACACTATTTGCAAACTATTAAACAATTGGAAACTTGATACTTTTGGTACTTATTGAAACTTGTTCGAAACTTTGAAACTTTGAAACATTTTAAACTTTGGAACTATGGAACTTGTTCAAACTTGGAACTTACAAACTATTATGCGTATTTGTGTTATTGCGATAGCGGGTTAACTAAACTAGGATACTTGTTAGCGACCAATCCTTGATGGATATATAAGCCCGTAAGAACTCAACACAACTTTTGGAACTTTGCTCAATTGCCCGTTTTTGGATCAGGAACACTTATACACTATTAGCAATAGCCGTTAGTCATATGGGTATCGATACTTACGAGCGGTCACTCCTTACTAAGGGTTAGCGTCCCAAGTACATATTACTAAGATCAAACACTCAATCAATTAAACATTTTTCGGCTAGATCAGGACCATACAATCGGTTTAGTGTATACTTACTACTTATTTTATGCCAAGTGATTGATACGAGTTACTATTTAGTTAAACACATACTCCATACGCATACACCTTTTTAGCGCCTGGACTCCGCTACAACTTTATTTATACGAGTTTATTTAATTATTTTACTCGCGTACATACAAACTTTTACTATTTACATATATGTTCAAACGTCAACTCGTTCTTTACTTATGACGTCAATATATGTTTTACAACTTTCTATTTTTAGAACCTTTCTCGAACTCTAAACTGTAACTCACTCACTACTTTATGTAGTTGACACTTTATCTTATGTTTCAGGAAATTAAAGTAAGTGTTCAGAATGCATGGCAAAGGAGGGTCAATATGGTTACGTGAGGCGCTCATTGGGAAAAGACCTTTCATTTTGGGAATTTTTTATTGAAACTTGTATTTGTACTTTGTTTTAAAAATTATAAACTGCTTGGTTGTGAAACTTGAACAAATTTTATTTTTATTGAAATGACTTGAATCGTTTATGTTTGCTTATGACCGTGTAATGATCTTCCAGCTCTCACATCCCGTGTTTCCGCTTTAGCGGGGTGTGACACGCATTATTGTTATAAGAACAAAAATGACGTCATCATTCGCATTATTGTTATAAGAACAAAAATTACCACATCATTCTCTTTAAAATTGGTTATTTCATATTCCCTAAAATTTGATGGTTCATATTATGCAAAAGTTACATTCTACATAAAAAAAACTCAAATTACGTGAAATATGACGTCATCTTTCGCATTATCATAATCCGAACGAAGATGACGTCATCTTTCCTCCTTGAAATTAAATGTTTCTTTTACCCTATATTTGTAGGATTCAATTTTGCAACGTTACCTTCAACTAAAGTCAATAAGTCAAATTATACGAAAAGTGAAGTCATCGTTCGCATAAATCGCTATTAGAACAAAAAGGAACTCATCTTTCCTCTTTAAAAATGATTATTTCATATCTTATCAGTAGGTTCGTCTTACACTAAGTCTTCTTCAACTAAAAAATAAATCAAATTATTCGAAAAATGACGTCATTCTTAGCATTATCATTCTCCGTACGAAAATGATGTCATCCTTTCTTTTTGAAATTGATTATTTTTTTACCCTTGATTTGTAGTTTCCAATTTTGAAAAGTTACCTTCAAGTTAACAAAAAAAAAAAGTCAAATTGAGCGAAAATGACGTCATCTTTCGCATTATCATTATCCGAACGAAAATGATGTCATTCTTTCTCTTTAAAACTGATTATTTGATATTATCAAATATTTGTAGTTTCGTATTATGCAAAATCACCATAGACTAAAAAGTAAATCAAATTATGCGAAAAAATGACCTCATCCTACCTCTTTGAAATTTATTAGGGTAAAAAAATAATCAATTTCAAATAGGAAGGATGACGTCATTTTCGTTCATATAATGATAATGCTAAGAAAGACGTCATTTTTCGAATAATTTGATTTATTTTTTAGTTGCAGGAGACTTGGCGTAATACGAACCTACAAATAACATATGAAATAATCAGTTTTAAAGAGGAAAGATGATTTCCTTTTTGTTCTAATAAAGCTTTATGCGAACGATGACGTCACTTTTCGTATAATTTGACTTATTTTCTTTAGTTGAACGTAACGTTGCAAAATTGTATCCTACAAATATAGAGTAAAAGAAACATTTAATATCAACGAGGAAAGATGACATCATTTTCGTTCAGATAATGATAATGACAAAGATGACGTCATATTTCGCATAATTTGAGTTTTTTATGTTGAATGTAACTTTCGCATAATATGAACTTCAAATTTTAGGGAATATGAAATAATCAATTTTATAGAGGGAGGATGACGTCATTTTTCTTCTTATAACGATAACGCGAACGATGACGTTATTTTTCGCATAATTGGACTCTTTTTTTTTTCTTCTTTAGTTGAAGGTAACTTTGCCAAATTAGAAACCACAAATTCAGGGTAAAAGAAATAATCAATTTCAACGACGAAGGATGACGTCATTTTCCCCCGAATAATGATAATGGTAAGGATGAGGTCATTTTTCTAAAGGTGACGTATATTTTCGCATAGATTGACTTATTTTTTTTTAGTTGAAGGTAACTTGGAAAAATTGTATCCTACAAATTTATGGTTAAAGAAACATTTAATTTCAAAGAGGAAAGATGACGTCGTTTTCGTTCGGATAATGATAATGATAATGGGAAAGATGACATCATATTACGCATATTTGATTTTTTTTTTGTTGAAGGTAATTTTTGCGTAATATGAACCTTCAAATATTCGGAAATATGAAATAATTAATTTTAAAGAGGAAGGATGACGTCATTTTGGTTTCTTTAAAAATAATACGAACGATGACGTCATTTTTAGGGTAAAAGAAATAATCAATTTCGCAAAATTTGATTTACTATTTGGATGAAGGTGATTTTGCATAATACGAACCTACAAATATTTGATAATATGAAATATTCAGTTTTAAAGAGAAAGGATGACGTCATTTTCGTACGCATAATGATAATGCGAAAGATGACGTCATTTTCTCTCAATTTGACTTTTATTTGCTATGTTGATGGTAACTTTTCAAAATTGGAAACTACAAATAAAGGGTAAAAAAATAATCAATCTCAAATAGGAAGGATGACGTCATTTTCGTTCGGATAATGATAATGCTAAGAATGACCTCATTTTTCGAATAATTTGATTTATTTTTTAGTTGAAGGAGACTTAGCGTATTACGAACCTACAAATAAAATATGAAATAATCAGTTTTAATGAGAAAAGATGATTTCCTTTTTGTTCTAATAACGATTTATGAGAACGATGACGAAACTTTTCGTATAATTTGACTTATTTTCTTTAGTTGAAGGTAACGTTTCAAAATTGTATCCTACAAATATAGGGTAAAAGAGACATTTAATTTCAAGGAGGAAATATGACGTCATTTTCGTTCAGATAATGATAATGCGAAAGATGACGTCATATTTCGCATAATTTAAGTTTTTTATGTTGAATGTAACTTTCGCATAATATGAACCTTCAAATTTTAGGGAATTTGAAATAATCAATTTTATAGAGGGAGGATGACATCATTTTCCTTCTTATAACGATAATGCGAACGATGACGTCATTTTTCATATAATTTGACTTTTTTTTTCTTCTTTATTTGAAAGTAACTTTGCCAAATTAGAAACCACAAATTCAGGGTAAAAGAAATAATCAATTTCAAAGACGAAGGATGACGTCATTTTCGCTCGGATAATGATAATGCTAAGGATGAGGTCATTTTTCGAAAGGTGACCTACGTTCTCGCATAAATTTACTTATTTTTCTTTTTTTGATGGTAACTTGGAAAAATTGTATCCTACAAATTTATGGTTAAAGAAGCATTTAATTTCCAAAGGAAAGATGACGTCATATTCATTCGGATCATGATAATGCGAAAGATGACATCATATTTCGCATATTTTATTTTTTTTATGTTGAAGGTAACTTTGGCGTAATATGAACCTTCAAATATTCGGGAATATGAAATAATTAATTTTAAAGAGGAATGATGACGTCATATTGGTTCTTTTAACGATAATACGAACGATGACGTCAATTTTCGTATAATTGGACTTTGTTTTCTTTAGTTGAAGGTAACTATAAAAAATATGAAACTACAATTTTAGGGTAAAAGAAATAATCAATTTCAAAGAGAAAGGATGACGTCATTTTTCACTTTGATTTACTTTTTAGTTGAAGGTGATTTTGCGTAATACGAACCTACAAATATTTGATATTATGAAATAATCAGTTTTAAAGAGAAAGGATGACGTCATTTTCGTTCGGATAATAATAATACGAAAGATGACGTCATTTTTCCTCAATTTGACTTTTTTTTGGTAAGTTGAAGGTAACTTTTAAAAATTGGAAACTACAAATCAAGGGTAAAAGAATAATCAATTTCTAATAGAAAGGATGACGTCATTTTCGTTTGGATAATGATAATGCTAAGAAAGACGTCATTTTTTGAATAATTTAATTTATTTTTTTGTCACACCCCGCTAAAGCGGAAACACGGAATGTGAGAGCAAAGAGTCATTTCACGGGTTATACCAAAATTAACGGTTCAAGTCATCACAAAATTAATTGCAAAGTACAAGTCAAAGATACAACCAAATTTCAAAGTAAGACCGTAATACATAACAAAATATTTTTAAATAAAGTTCCCAAAACAAGGTCTTCTTCCCAAGGTACACTTCACATAAAGGACTTGACCCGCCTGAGCAATGCACTTCATAACTTACGCTTAGTTCCTGAAACATGAGATAAAGTGTCAACTACGAAAACGTAGTGAGTGAGTTACAGTTTATGAATTGAAGAAAAGTTCCAATTTCAAAGTTTATAAATAGTCCGAGACGAATTCAAGATTTATAATAGTTCGAGAGTCGTTCAAGGTCAAAGAGTTCCAAGATAAGCTCAAGTGCTTAAAATTCAAGAATAACTTAGTTCAAAATAAGTTTAAGTACGGTCAAGGTAAGTTCAAGTCAAGTACAAAAGTCAAGTAGTGTAGCGAGTAAAATAGGGTTCGTAGTCATTACCTCAGCAGTGGATTAATCCACATGTGCAAGACAGTAAGTAAGTATATGCGTAATATAGACCTATGAATCTCGAGTTGTACCAACCGCTAAGCTTAATATACGTAAGATTTAGTCTACACACCAATCCGATTCTGGTCAAGAAACTGCCCACTAGTCAAATCTAAAGTCAGAGTCCGCGAGGACATAGCAATATGTACCTTGGTCGCTACCCATTGGTAAGGAGTGACCGCTCCTAAGTATCGATACCCATAGTATATGCTAACGGCTTATGTTAATAGTGTGTATAGTCGTCAAGAAAAAGTGTGGGACTTGAGTCGAACCAATTTTTAAAAGTCTTTTGTTTGCACTTACGGCGTTATATTCTCACCTAGGGTTTAGCACCTAATACAACCAAGCTATCAACGTCTATTCAAGTATCCAAAGAGGAAAACCTAGGGAGTCTAAAGTAAGCCAATCCGAACAATTGATGTTGTTTACGCATATTAGTCCAATTAGTTCGTACCAGAGATAGTTCCAAGTCAAAATAAGTTCCAAGTCAAAATAAGTTCCAAGTCAAAATAAGTTCCGAAATAGTTTATTTAGTTCAAAAGTTTCCATAAATAGAAAGGTAGTTCAAATAGGTCGAAAAGGTTTCCAAAAATAGTAAGTCGTTCAAATAGTTTCAAAAGACGAAATAGTCGTACGGGTTTCAAGTCAAAATAGTCCATAAACAATTTCGAATAAAAGTTATAGTTCAAAACAAATTGGATCTCATGTTTCCCCCAAAAAGAGTACTTAAAATGGTAAAAGATAGGAGGGGTGTAACTCACGGGTTGCGGAGATAAGATATGAACTAGCACAAGGTGAGGCGGAACACGTCGGGAATCACAAGTGACCTAGAACACCGGAAAGTTGTGTAAGTTATATTATTATAATTTGAGTTATGTTAGTTCCAATTTAACATTTTAAAGTCTCAATTTATAATACTTAGATTCTGTTCCAAAAATTATTACGAAATGTTTGTAAGGTTTATGTGATCGTGAATGTTTTAAAGTCCGAAATGTCCAATTATGTATCAAAAGTGTCAAAGTTCCAATGTATAAAAGTCTCGAGGTTATTATGTTTCTGAATTTGAAATGTAATTTACGGTGAAAATTGGGCAGCGCTTCCGCGCAATAAAAATTATGTCCATTTTTCAAAACACTTTCCCGCCTTATAACACATAATATAACGTTTAAAGCATTAACATACAAGTTCAAGTCCAAAAAGCTTTTTCAAACACTTTATAAGTCAAAACAGTAGGTTATAAATATGTGTACATTCTGTTTTAGCTTAAAATCAAGTTTACGACCGTTAAAACGACGGAAATAGTGAACAGGGGGGTTCTGGCGGCGGCTGGAGGAAAACAGCCGCCGGCTGACATTTAGCCGTCGGCTGAATTCCTTCAGCCGCCGGCCAAACGTGCTCCGGCCAGTTTCAAAGTTGCTTGTTTCTTCGATTTTAAGCTTATTTAACCGTTGGATTCGACATGCAAACTGATATAATCCATATATATATTTTTAAAGTGAAAACACTATTTTCTTTTAGATTTCCATGGTAAATATATAGATCTTTCATAGAAATTCATTTTTAACTAAGAAAACGTTTTTTTGAAAGTTTATAAAACTCATTTCCAGGTTATAGATTATACATGCAAGTAAAAATATGAATAGAAATAGTGAAAAGAAAGTGTTATACCGAAGGAGAAAGTAAAGTGATGGTTTGAACAAGATTTAGCTCCAAAAACGACTTGGAAAACCCGATTTAGACCTTTTTCCTTGATACCCTTTTACTCTTGGACGATTTGTATGTGTTAGATGATTGATTTTTGATGTTTAAGTGACTGATTTTAGGCAAAATATTTCTGTTTTGGTTTTTTGTTTTTGAGGGAGTTTAGAGAGAAATGAGAGGGAGTGTGTGGGTTGTGTGTGCGTGAGTTTGATTCAAAAATGAAAGTGAAAGTGTTTTAGATTGATGTTTACTGGCCTTGGAAGACTAAATGCAGTAACTTGTGCCCAAAAATCGTTGCCCAATCGACTTGCATGCAGAAATGAGTCACCATCCAGCTGGACAGCGGGATTCAGCCGCCGGCTGGATATTTTCAGCCGCCGGCTGAATTCCAACGTTCAGCTTTTTGACGTTTTGTTGTTTTCCGTTATTTAGTTAAGGGCTAGAATCATTTTAGTTACTGTTATGAACTTAGTCAAGTTCTTGTACTGTTTATTTGGTGTTAGGATTTACATTTTTGATTCCGACATTGGTTCCGACGATAAAAGACACGATAAGTATGAACCGATCAATTACGAACACGATAAAAGAGGACTAGGGTTTGAACCGGTTAAGTAACTGAAAATCACCCGAATTTTGACGGTTGTCACATTCTCCCCGGGTTGAAAGGAATTTCGTCCCGAAATTTAGTTCGTCCCGTGGGGAAGGATGTTGTCGGATTATGGTGGATTCTCCTGACGAGTTTCGGTCCCAGCGTGTTCACGCAGTTGTGGGGCTACGTCGGAGGTTCCACCGAATTCAGAGATAGGTACAAGGTTCGGTTAATGTCGCCTGACCTTGGAGTCAGTAATCTACGTGGTTCAACAAGGAGTTTGGTTTGGTAGCAGTTTTGACCTCGTTTAGAGAGAGGTGACGAGGGTCTCATCCGATGAACATTCTTCAAGTGTGAAAAGGGACACATAAGAACGTGAGGTGACGGTTGGGAAGGTTAAGTGCAATGAGAAGTCGGATCTGTATATTCCAAGACTTAGATTGGACCGGTGTACTTCGGCTTAGCATGCCGTGTTTCCTGAAGCAGACTGTCCTCTTTCCGTGGCGATATCCTAGGGGGATACCCTATTGCCATCTAAGGGGGTGAGGCTTTCCTTCTAGGTGGTCACGCAGCTCCTTGGCCGGGTACGGGAAACTTCTAGTCCTTCGCGAGAAGAGGCAGACGCGGGACCTTGCAAGTCGTCGACCGTCAGCTTCCAGCCGATGGGGCGGTGTTCGACACTTGCGTCTAGGTATAGACTGATGGGTGTGCACTTAGTACTGGCACGGGATCGGTGACATAAGTTTACTCGATTAGAGGACGGCGGACAGTGAGGGGTGGTGAGATCTAGTCGCGTTCCTGGCGATTCTCGGGAGGGCATTCCGAAGAGAGAGGGGCGCGGATCGACTAATAGAGGGATAGGCTTCGGTGTCCTGCCTTGACCTCGAGGTAAGGGAGGCACTTGGCTCGTCACAGGGTAGTGTCCTTATATATGTCCGGCCAGAATAGTATTCTCGGGGAACTCCTGGTACAGCAAGTCGAATCCCTGATTGATGGAATCACAATTCGATGGCCTTTGACAGGAATGGGTTCACGAATACCTTCGGATTTCGGAACTCATGCTTGGGGGTCTGGCGCAACGAGTCGCGTTTGGCCTGAGTCCGAATTCCTTCAAAGTTGACTATTAGGTCGGGAAATATTCTGTTCAGGGTCAGAGTTCGAACATTGAGAAATTGGCGTACGACTCCTGACCTTGGAAGGGTTCTAGGGGGGCTCGGGATTTTCACAGAATCTTCCTTGAGTAGGGGGGAGTGTTGGCGAGGGGTATGATTATCAATCATCCAAGTACGGCCTACACACCGTGTTCATTAAGTCCATGAATGCCGGAGGTGTGTTGTTTAGGCCTACTGGCAAAGGGAAAGGCTTGGGTTACTTGCATCGAGTTTGGGGAAAGGCGGTCCTCGGAAGTGTTGGTCAAAGTGTCGCGAACCTGGTGATAACTCGAGCGGGGTCGACTTTTGAGAGGTGTGCTGCATCCTGCAACTACTCGGACTGGTTGTCGATCCTCGGGGATGGTTATCGGTTCTTGACGGTAGGCTTGTCACGTTCATGACGATCAGTGTATAAAGGAAAGGTCCGTCTGTCTCTTGACAGGGGATTTGGGGTTTCCCATGGGGTTAGGTTTGGGTGCTAGAGTTAGGAACAAGAAGTTCTTACAGCAGCTTTGGCTGCCTTAGCATCTCGGGTGGTGCCACATGGTAGGGAGCCTTAGCTATGGGTGCCGTGTCAGGAACGAAGTTCATTTGTAATTTCTACTTGTCGATTCAGTGGTAGTCCGGGAGTTTCTCAGGAAAGTTTTGGATGGTCCTCGACTATGGGAGTGTCTTGGACTCGGCCTTTCTTAGATCCATGATCAACGTCGTGAGCGGAGGGTGCGTCGTAGTTCTCCTCGGGATACTGGTGCATCATCGAGGAACACACGTTGCGGAGTTATCATTCAGGTTGTACTCCTGAACGACGGGAGTTTCCTTTTATGGAGAGGGATACAGGGAAGCTTGTCGGGGCGGACGATCTTGGCTCAATACTAAGGTGACCTGTCCATCCCAACGATAGCGTCAAGACTTGATGGTTTGGTAAGAACCGGGTAGATGGAAAAAGCTTTAGGCAAGCGAAGTACTGGGAATCCTAAGTTTGCATTCGTAGCTGCGACTATTGGATCGTTGGAATATTCGAAGGAAAACTATCCGTAACGTCTGAGGTCTTAAGTTGGTGAGATGTCTAATCTCTAAGGGGCAAGGTTTTCTCCAGCTCTTGAATCAAATAGTGCAGAAGAAAAGGGTCATTTGACAGAGAACGTACCAGTAGCTGCATTAAGGTTTTGAGAGGTTTCCTCGGCTGTGATTGCGAGAGCACTGAGGGTCTCTGTGGTATGCTCTAGGAGACGATCCTCATGGGGGTGCTGGTCGCTCCCACATTCGAGACATAGCGGCTTTCTGTTCGCATTTTCTGGACAGCACCAGGGGTAGTGCCCTAACGTGTTGCAAAGTCTGCATACCGGGCACTTCCGGGCATGATGGAAGTGGCACCTGCTGCACTGGGTGTGCGGTCCAGTGTGGGTTCGAGTTATGGTGCGGTATCCCTGGGTGATGCTAGTCCATGATATTTGGTGGTGAAGCTTCCTTCTCTTGTTCCCGCTTCGTTGGAAGAGGGCTAGAGGGGGAGGTAAGGGGTTAGTTCCAAAGTCCTCGTTCTCGTACTGTTTAGCAGCATATTTGCGACAATGTCGGGAGAGGTGCCCGACTTTGTTGCATGTGTAGCACGCTGGGCAGTCCCCAACATGATGCCGGTAGCACTTACCACACTTAGGGTGCGGTCCAGCATATTCTCGGCGTCTGATGGCGGGCTTCTTGTAGCGGTCGCCCCTTGTGGGTTGGTGACTAGCCCTATGTTTCTTACTTTTCCTTCGGGTGACGGGGGCTGGAGGAGGAAGGGGGTTATTGCCTCCGAAAATCCTGTCGCTCACTCCGGCGATTACCTGAGCGATCAAGTCGGGTATTGCCGCGTTCATCTGGGCAATGACTTGCTCGGCGAGGTCACTAGCACTCAAGTGCGGGGGTGCCATGATTCTGCAACAGGAAGAATTTAGGTTGGGTTTAGAACGCGCGAATGAGATATGATAAGAATTACGATTTAAGTGACCATAGATAGTTATAGCACGAGATTAACACGAATGATCAAGTAGTACACGCAAGATTATAATTTAAGAGATAGAACCATAGTGTTCGCAACAGGTACAAAGTTCACAAGATACGATAAACTTAATGATAGAAGATAGAAATTCCATTAATAATAAGAGGTTTTAGTACATAGGACAAAATCACTGAAGGAATACAAGTACAATACATAGAAAGGAAATAAATAACGGCTTAAGTCGTATACAATGGGAAAAATTTACGACTAAGCCGGTACAGTACAAAGAAAAGGGAAAATATGCCTAATAACGCTCTTCGAGGAACAGCATGGCGGCAATGGCTACGATAAGTGCCCCCATGACTATGCAGGCTCTGGTGAGGCACTACACTGTCCGGGCGGTGGCCTGAGCGGTCGCGATGATCCGTCGGAACTGCTGTGCCAACTCGTTCGCAGCATCAGAGACTTCAAAGAGAAGAAGGCCCTGCTCCTGAGCTTCTTCAGCCAGTCCGCGGACCTGGCGGTGTAGGTTGAGGAATGCGTCTGGGGGGAGGGGCTGGTGAGTAGGTGGCATCATGGGTCGGGAGGGTCCTGTTCCCTGAGCGCGTCGCCTTTCTTCTATGAACTGGCGATCCCACGCGTAGCGCTCCGCCATTGGAGTACACAGGGCGGGATCATAGGGATCCAAGAAAGACTGGGGAGGCGCGGGTCGGAACGGGCCCGAATGCGGATGCACAGGTGCTCCAGCATTGGGTCCTCGGGGCTGCGGTGCTGCAACGGGCACCAGTCTAGGAGGTGGAAGTACCGTCCTTGGGCTGGACCCGTGGCTGCTACTGATGGTCTGGGATGTGTCTTCCGTTGGGTCAGTCATCTGGTGACGCTGACTCTCGGATGCGGTGTGGCCCTCAGAGGGTTCATGAGAGGGAGAGGCGACTCGGGGAAGTGATCGAATCTGGGATCGGGAGCGTGACGACTGAGACATAGCGTATCTGCGAATAGAGAGTTACATAAGTACGGGGAAACTAAGAATAGGAAAAACGTAAGTAAAATGCATGCACGGGTCAATCATGTGAGTGTCGGGGATTGACAAGACCGGGAATTTTTCGACTCAAAACCGTTAACGATAGATGTTGACTTTCCGTTCTTGCATAATTCATTTTGAACTACGGGTGGTTGATCAAGTCACGCATAGTTGAAAAGATAATCATGCAATTGCGGAAAACAATATACTAAAGTTTGGACCCGAAAATAATCTTTCTGAAAAGCCTTGGTTATAGTTTTGGTTTCGAAAACTTTTGAAAATTTTTAAAACCGTTTTCACTATAACCCGTGCTCTGATACCAAGTCTGTCACACCCCGCTAAAGCGGAAACACGGAATGTGAGAGCAAAGAGTCATTTCACGGGTTATACCAAAATTAACGGTTCAAGTCATCACAAAATTAATTGAAAAGTACAAGTCAAAGATACAACCAAATTTCAAAGTAAGACCGTAATACATAACAAAATATTTTTAAATAAAGTTCCCAAAACAAGGTCTTCTTCCCAAGGTACACTTCACATAAAGGACTTGACCCGCCTGAGCAACGCACTTCATAACTTACGCTTAGTTCCTGAAACATGAGATAAAGTGTCAACTACGAAAACGTAGTGAGTGAGTTACAGTTTATGAATTGAAGAAAAGTTCCAATTTCAAAGTTCATAAATAGTCCGAGACGAATTCAAGATTTATAATAGTTCGAGAGTCGTTCAAGGTCAAAGAGTTCCAAGATAAGCTCAAGTTCTTAAAATTCAAGAATAAATTAGTTTCAAAATAAGTTTAAGTACGATCAAGGTAAGTTTAAGTCAAGTACAAAAGTCAAGTAGTGTAGCGAGTAAAAGAGGGTTCGTAGTCATTACCTCAGCGGTGGATTAATCCACATGTGCAAGACAGTAAGTAAGTATATGCGTAATATAGACCTATGATTCTCGAGTTGTACCAACCGCTAAGCTTAATATACGTAAGATTTAGTCTACACACCAATCCGATTCTGGTCAAGAAACTGCCCACTAGTCAAATCTAAAGTCAGAGTCCGCGAGGACATAGCAATATGTACCTTGGTCGCTACCCATTGGTAAGGAGTGACCGCTCCTAAGTATCGATACCCATAGTATATGCTAACGGCTTATGTTAATAGTGTGTATAGTCGTCAAGAACA
Organism: Senecio squalidus; assembly: GCA_910822075.1. Classification (NCBI taxonomy): domain Eukaryota; kingdom Viridiplantae; phylum Streptophyta; class Magnoliopsida; order Asterales; family Asteraceae; genus Senecio; species Senecio squalidus. The sequence goes on along the minus strand of CAJVGC010000582.1, from coordinate 44,053,371 downwards.
AGTGTGGGACTTGAGTCGAACCAATTTTTAAAAGTCTTTTGTTTGCACTTACGGCGTTATATTCTCACCTAGGGTTTAGCACCTAATACAACCAAGCTATCAACGTCTATTCAAGTATCCAAAGAGGCAAACCTAGGGAGTCTAAAGTAAGCCAATCCGAACAATTGATGTTGTTTACGCATATTAGTCCAATTAGTTCGTACCAGAGATAGTTCCAAGTCAAAATAAGTTCCAAGTCAAAATAAGTTCCGAAATAGTTTATTTAGTTCAAAAGTTTCCATAAATAGAAAGGTAGTTCAAATAGGTCGAAAAGGTTTCCAAAAATAGTAAGTCGTTCAAATAGTTTCAAAAGACGAAATAGTCGTACGGGTTTCAAGTCAAAATAGTCCATAAACAATTTCGCATAAAAGTTATAGTTCAAAACAAATTGGATCTCATGTTTCCCCCAAAAAGAGTACTTAAAATGGTAAAAGATAGGAGGGGTGTAACTCACGGGTTGCGGAGATAAGATATGAACTAGCACAAGGTGAGGCGGAACACGTCGGGAATCACAAGTGACCTAGAACACCGGAAAGTTGTGTAACTTATATTATTATAATTTGAGTTATGTTAGTTCCAATTTAACATTTTTAAGTCTCAATTTATAATACTTAGATTCTGTTCCAAAAATTATTACGAAATGTTTGTAAGGTTTATGTGATCGTGAATGTTTTAAAGTCCGAAATGTCCAATTATGTATCAAAAGTGTCAAAGTTCCAAGTTAATGTATAAAAGTCTCGAGGTTATTATGTTTCTGAATTTGAAATGTAATTTACGGTGAAAATTGGGCAGCGCTTCCGCGCAATAAAAATTATGTCCATTTTTCAAAACACTTTCCCGCCTTATAACACATAATATAACGTTTAAAGCATTAACATACAAGTTCAAGTCCAAAAAGCTTTTTCAAACACTTTATAAGTCAAAACAGTAGGTTATAAATATGTGTACATTCTGTTTTAGCTTAAAATCAAGTTTACGACCGTTAAAACGACGGAAATAGTGAACAGGGGGGTTCTGGCGGCGGCTGGAGGAAAACAGCCGCCGGCTGACATTTAGCCGTCGGCTGAATTCCTTCAGCCGCCGGCCAAACGTGCTCCGGCCAGTTTCAAAGTTGCTTGTTTCTTCGATTTTAAGCTTATTTAACCGTTGGATTCGACATGCAAACTGATATAATCCATATATATATATTTTTAAAGTGAAAACACTATTTTCTTTTAGATTTCCATGGTAAATATATAGATCTTTCATAGAAATTCATTTTTAACTAAGAAAACGTTTTTTTGAAAGTTTATAAAACTCATTTCCAGGTTATAGATTATACATGCAAGTAAAAATATGTATAGAAATAGTGAAAAGAAAGTGTTATACCGAAGGAGAAAGTAAAGTGATGGTTTGAACAAGATTTAGCTCCAAAAACGACTTGGAAAACCCGATTTAGACCTTTTTCCTTGATACCCTTTTACTCTTGGACGATTTGTATGTGTTAGACGATTGATTTTTGATGTTTAAGTGACTGATTTTAGGCAAAATTTTCTGTTTTGGTGTTTTGTTTTTGAGGGAGTTTAGAGAGAAATGAGAGGGAGTGTGTGGGTTGTGTGTGCGTGAGTTTGATTCAAAAATGAAAGTGAAAGTGTTTTAGATTGATGTTTACTGGCCTTGGAAGACTAAATGCAGTAACTTGTGCCCAAAAATCGTTGCCCAATCGACTTGCATGCAGAAATGAGTCACCATCCAGCTGGACAGCGGGATTCAGCCGCCGGCTGGATATTTTCAGCCGCCGGCTGAACACGATAAAAGAGGACTAGGGTTTGAACCGGTTAAGTAACTGAAAATCACCCGAATTTTGACGGTTGTCACATTTTTAGTTGAAGGAGACTTAGCGTAATCAAACCTACAAATGAAATATGAAATAATAAGTTTTAAAGAGAAAAAATGATTTCCTTTTTATTCTAATAACGATTTATGCGAACGATGACGTCAATTTCAAATAGGAAGGATGACGTCATTTTCGTTCGGATAATGATAATGCAAACAATGACGTCATTTTTCGAATAATTTGATTTAGTTTTTAGTTGATGGAGACTTAGCGTATTACGAACCTACAAATAAAATATGAAATAATTAGTTTTAAAGCGGAAAGATGATTTCCTTTTTGTTTTAATAACGCTTTATGCGAACGATGACGTCACTTTTCGTATAATTTGACTTATTTTCTTTAGTTGAAGGTAATGTTGCAAAATTGTATCCTACAAATATAGGGTAAAAGAAACATTTAATTTCAAGGAGGAAAGATGACGTCATTTTCGTTCAGATAATGATAATGCGAAAGATGACGTCATATTTCGCATAATTTGAGTTTTTTATGTTAAATATAACTATCGCATAATATGAACCTTCAAATTTTAGGGAATATGGAATAATCAATTTTATAGAGGGAGGATGACGTCAATTTTCTTCTTATAACGATAATGCGAACGATGACGTCATTTTTCGCATAATTTGACTTTTTTTTTCTTCTTTAGTTGAAGGTAACTTTGCCAAATTAGAAACTACAAATTCAGGGTAAAAGGAATAATCAATTTCAACGAAGAAGGATGACGTCATTTTCGCCCGGATAATGATAATGCTAAGGATGAGGTCCTTTTTCGAAAGGTGACGTCTGTTTTCGCATAGATTGACTTATTTTTCTTTAGTTGAAGGTAACTTGGAAAAATTGTATCCTACAAATTTATGGTTAAAGAAACATTTAATTTCAAAGAGGAAAGATGACGTCGTTTTCGTTCGGATAATGATAATGCGAAAGATGATATCATCTTTCGCATATTTAATTTTTTTTTCTATGTTGAAGGTAACTTTGGCGTAATATGAATCTTCAAATATTCGGGAATATAAAATAATTAATTTTAAAGAGCAAGGATGACATCATTTTGGTTCATTTAAAAATAATACGAACGATGACGTCATTTTTCGTATAATTGGACACTGTTTTCTTTAGTTGAAGGTAACTTTAAAAAATTGGAAACAACAATTTTAGGGTAAAAGAAATAATCAATTTACAAGAGGAAGGATGACGTCATTTTTCGCACAATTTGATTTACTTTTTAGTTGAAGGTGATTTTGCATAATACGAACCTACAAATATTTGATAATATGAAATAATAAGTTTTAAAGAGAAAGGATGACGTAATTTTCGTTCGGATAATGATAATGCGAAAGATGACGTCATTTTCGCTCAATTTGACTTTTTTTTTGTTATGTTGAAGGTAACTTTTCAAAATTGGAATCTACAAATCAAGGGTAAAAAAATAATCCATTTCAAATAGGAAGGATGACATCATTTTCGTTAGGATAATGATAATGCTAAGAATAAAGTCATTTTTCGAATAATTTGATTTATTTTTTAGTTGATGGAGACTTAGCGTATTACGAACCTACAAACAAAATATGAAATAATCAGTTTTGTCAAAATCAAGTACGTTTGTAAACCTAAACTTTTCTTTGTAAGATCGTAATCTATCGAAGAAGTTCAGCAGCGGATTTAACACTTTGATATTAACAAGTTAATCAATCAAACAATATTGTAATGTAATGAAAAATGATGAACAATAAGTTTGCCGAATTATAAGTCTCAATTGAATTAATAAAAATTATCAGTACAACGTGTATCTATCAATTTACAAGGATCTATATATAGACCTTGAGGCTAACCTTTCTAGAAAATACGACCCATCTATCAATAAGGAAATACAATCTATCTACAATTGTAATTCTTATTCTAAACTTGTATGGAAAGTGTGTTGCAGTAGAAACAGACTTTCCGCAGTAATGAGTTGAGCAGTAGTAATGATAATGAAAAGTCTTTAGTATTAACTACAACTGCAGTAGCAACTTGTCTTCCTTCTGTAGTAACTGCTTTGGTCAGTAGTAATTGAGCAGTACCTTCATAGCAGTAGTTAGAAGCAGTATTAATGAAACTAAAACTTATATAACTAAGTTCTAATCCCAACAATCTCCCCCTAACTTGAACTTTTATAAATATTGAAAGTACAAGTTTTTACATCAGTTTTAACTACTTCAATTACAAAATATTATCATTTGTCATTCAAGTTCTTCTTCTTCTTCTCAGCTTCTTTTGCAAGTTCTTCATTAAGCTTCTGCATAATGCTCCAAACCAACTCATGTGCCATCCTGGAAGCCACACGATCATGTAGTCTAACTCTAATTCATACTTTCTATCAACTTGATAGAACTCCATTGCACCATGTGTTCTAACTATTGAGTAAGTACCACTTCGTTCATACATATTACACTTAATCACAGGGTTGTTTGGACCTCCTTTCTTGAATGCAGGGTTAACTTTCTCAACATCTGGTTCAAACATTCCATTCAACCAATCCATAGCCATGTCTACTACAGAGCTTTCTCCTCTAGAATTTGAATATCTAATCTTGCCAATAACATAGATACGCTCCAGATCATCTCTTGAGAAATCTCTAACCATTCTATGAAAGGCTGGTACAACTGTCTTGGATTTGTCTTTTTTGGTTACTACATATTCTGTTTTGTTTGGTCCACCAGTGTACTCCCAGTCAATGATCTCAGGTAGCTCATCTGCAAGTCGTTCAATCCTAAGTCCTCCTTCTTGTACAATCAAGGCTGAACAGTCGTCTTCTGATGTTTCAATATCATCTTCTTTTTCTTCAATAGTGACTGGTTCCTTGTTGACTTGAACTGTTGGTAAACTAGGACATCGTTGAGCAGTAGTTGAAGTAAGAATGTCTTCTCTTCTTTGTTTCTTCTGAATAACTCTTGTACAACATGATTTTTTCTTCTTCGGCTGCTCAGGAGGATTTTGCTTGACAGGAGCAAAAGGATTATGAATATCCTTCCCTTGAGCATCAAACATGAGTCTGCCTGTTTCTTATGCTCTCTTCATTGACCTCTCTAACTCATATTGTTTATGATTTTCTTGTTTTGTGAGTCTAAGTTTCTTTTGAAAATGTTTCTTCTTTTCCTTCTCAACCAAAGCAAGTAAGTTCCCAATCTTCATTGGCCCCAATTATTTTCCTTGGTAGCCTTTGGATTTTAAGTATTCCATGAAATTTTTCTTGTCTTCAGTTAACTTGTCTTGAGTGGATAGTTTCTTTGAAGCTTTTCTTTTCTTCTCTCTTTCAACTTGAGCCAACTCAGCCATCTCCTGTTCTAGCTCAGCTTTCAATGCTAACTCTTCTTCTCTTAACTTCTTTATCTTTTCCATTTCAAAAATTTGAAGCTTGGTGTGAATGTCTACAATGGTAGCTGGATCAGTTCACACATCCAAGTCTTCAGCAGCAAGTTGAAAAGCAGCAAACTCAGCTAGCTTTTCCTCTCTTTCTTTCTTTTTCTTTTGCTTCTCTTTGTCACTTGTATCAACCATTACCTTCTTTCCGATAGCTTTCTCACTTGACTCAACTTGAGTAATAACTGTAGGAATGTAAACAGCGTGAGAAGGTATAATTGGTCTCATACCTGATGATACAGTTGGATCAAGGACAAAATCAACTCCTTCAACCAATCTTGATTTATCTGCAGAAATAGGAATTTCAACTCCTTTCTGTTTGGGTTGTGAAGCTTGCTCAATCTTCCTTTGTTCAAGGATCTTGTTTCTTTCTAGCTTTAATAGTTCTGCAACAACAGCTTCTTCATCAACAGTAGAAATTGATGTAGCAGTAGTAACTGTTGTAATAGTTGTTGCTTCAGTGAAGATTGTTGTTGGAGCTTCATCCATTGGAATTGATACTATTGGAGGAATTAATGTTGTAGTAGCTTCAGTAGAAACTAGAAGATCAGTAGGAATTGAACTGGCAGTAGTAACTAGATCTTCAGTATTAATAACCCCTTCAGTAGAAACAGTTGTTGTAATAGGAGCAGTAGCAATTATATCTTCAGCAGAAATTGGAGGGGCAGTAGTAAAAAACTCTGCAGTAGTAATTATGAATTCATCATTCTTTGCGGTAGTAATTACTTCTTCTTTTTCAATTTCCATTTTCTCATCCCCCTCAAATGTGTGATGCTCCTCATCTTCTTCGTCAATTACCATCTTTTCACCTTCCACCTCTTCATGTGACGATGTAGCAGTTATACCTATGTCATCACTTTTTCTTTCCTCCCCCTTAGGATCAGTACTCTCTTCAGTTGACAAAATTTCTTCAATAGTTGTCTCCCCCTTTTTGTCAGCTGGAGGAGTGTCATCTGAAGAAGAAGAGTTTGAGGACTTTAGTGATGTGCCAATGCTTCTTGTAGATGGAGTTTTGTGCAACAGTTGAGCTGTAATTATGGCTTGTTGTGACACCAGCTGCTGCACTAATTGTGTTAAAGTGGCAAGTTCCTCCCCTTGTTTTGCCACTTTAACAATGACAGTTTGGTACATATCCATCAATTCAAGAAAAATTAGTGCTATCCTCACCCCTTGCCCGTTGAGTACCCACAGGTGGTAGATCATAGGATGTAGAGGGACCTTTTTGCCCTGCAGAAGCATGTCGCTCCCCCATGGTTTCTTGGCACCCGGGACCACCTTCCAAAGATGCCACAAAAGCAGCATCAAAGGATAGTGTTTCCTTGTATTGGGTCTTAGTTATGTTCACAATGTCCTGGGCCTCACTATGAGAAGTAAGGACAACAGTAGTGTGAGCCCTTTCCAAATGGTCTTCCCCCTCCTTATTGACCACCTCAGTGAGCTTGGGGTATTGCTCAATGTTTTCCCTTTGTCTGAATTGTGAAAGGGGGGAAGTTTGAAGCTGAAGAGGCTAAGGAACCCTTTTAGCTTTCCTAGAGAAAGTTGAAACAATAGGTGGTGGTGAGTGAGGTGTAGAAACAGATGGTGGAGTCACAATAGTGGTGGTGTAGTTAAAACTGGAGAAGTACTATCAATAGTAACTGGAGGAACACATGCAGTATTAACTGTAGTTGTTACCTCTGGTATTATGGCTGCAGTACTTGCTGTAGAAGCTGCAAGAGTACTAGCAGTATTAAGAGGATCAGATGGGGGTTGAGACAGAGGTGAAGTCACTTGTCTCTCATCTGTAGTAGAACTTATTCCCACCATCATGGTAGAGAACAATGGTGTAACATTGGCAGAAAAACCTTTATTTACCCGTCTCATATTTGCAAAAACCTTTTTAGTATGAGCATGGGTAGGAAAAACATTTTGAGATCTAGTTAGGTCTCCGATTTCACAATTAATGATGTGCTGTAGAAACCTTGGATACATTAAAAATTGATATTTAGGATTTGCCAAGTTCCACAACAATACATCAAAAATAAGGTTTGAAAAATTATATGTTTGGTTTGTGGCCAAACATACCATGGCAGTTGCCAAAGAAAGACTACCCTCATTCCATCCTGTTTGTTTTTGGGAAAGACATTGTTGCAAAGTATGCAACAAGTACTTCCACTGGGGAACAATTTGGCTTTTAAAAATGTAGAAGTGTTTAGGTCCCCCTCATACCCCATTTGTCTAAAATTTTCAAAAATAGTTTCGCTGGGTAAGTCACTTATACTTTCTTCATCTTAGAAGTGAAGATGAGTGCGAATAGTAGCCTCTAAAACTATGATTTCTTTGCCATCAACTGTGGCCTTGATCACTTGTACTTCTCCCACAGAAGCTACCATAGCAATATCCCAAAAACCTCTGATGTTATCTTCATGTTACTCAGGGCTAACTGTTAGAGCGAATTTGATGTGTGACTGCTTCAAGAAATCAATTATGGGTTAAAAATCCTCGTTTTCTTTGTTCTTTATGAAACAAGCTACCATATTATGGCTTTCGTAAAACTGGAGATCAGCCATTGTTAGTAATTTGGAAGAATTTAATCAAACAATGAAAGAAAACTTAGATTTTTTATTGTAACGGTAACTTTTTATCAGTTAGGGTTCTTGAGAAGAAAGGTAATTAATTGAAAGATCAATTAGAACCCTATTTATATGTGAAAGATTATAACAACTTGGCGAGTTGAATTAGACGCGGGTTATGATTAAAAAGGACGGTGCAATAGTGTGTTGCCACGTGTCAAAAATTACTGAACCCGCGCCAAAGATTTAAAATTGAGGTCCAATCACAAAACGCCACGTGTTAAAAGTTAGTTACAAGTTGAGGTGTGACTTGTCAACGCAGTATTAACAGAGTAATCTTATTAATTAAGAAAGCTCTGCAGTACTAATCGTTGCAGTATTAACAGATAATGATTGTAGTAATTAGGTTAATTACAGTAGTAATGATAGGCGTAATAACTGGTCTGGAAGTAGTAATGAATTACTTTCCAGTATTAACCAGAGGTCCGTATTAGTGGGTTAGTAGCAGTATTAACCATTCCAGCAGTATTAACAAAACTAAGGGCAGTAGTAGTTAAACCTTCCCGTAGTAATGAAAATTTTGTCGTACTAATAAAACTTTAGTCAAACTCTATTTCTACTGTTAATTTTGCAGTAGTAACATAGAGCAATACTAAAAAGTAAGGAACTTCATTTATTTTACGGTTACTACTGCATTTTTCCAAGGGACTTTACATGAGATATATTAAGAGATAAATTATGGTGGTTAATCCATGTTGATCATTCCAATACTGGTAATCAAGAATGTAAATCTTCCAACATCAAAAGCTTTTGTGAGAAGATCATCAAGCTGATTATCCGTATGGACTTTTTCAGCATGTATCAACTTCTTCACGTTACAGTCTCTTATGAAGTGATAGTGTATCACTGTGTGCTTTGTCTTAGAGTGCTTCACCGGGTTTTTGATTATGCTGATGGTGCTTATGTTGTCTATGAAGATGGGAGTGTTCATGAATGCATATCCATAGTCCATCATTTGATTTTGAATCCACGACACTTAAGCACAGCAACTTGTTGCAGCAATGTATTCAGCTTATGTCGAGGAAGTAGAAACCGTTGTTTGCTTTTTTGCACTGCCAAGATACTACCCTTGAGCCTAGAAATTAACATCCTCATGTTGTTTATTTCCTGTCTACATTTTCACCACCATAATCACTGTGAGTATAAGCAATTAAATCAAAGGGTGAATATTTAGGATACAATAGGCCTAAGGGAGGTTTGCGCTTCTAGTAACGAAATATTCTCTTGACTGCAATGAGATGAGACATCTTGGGTCTGGTTTGATATCTTGCACACACATAAACTCCAAACATGATGTCACGTCTTGAAGCTGTGAGGTACATTAGTGAACCTATCATTGACCTGTAGTTGTGAATGTCTACATCCTCCCCCTCAAGATCTGCTGTCAGTTGTTTGTGAGTTTCCACAGGGGTGCTGGCCACCTTTGCTTCTAGAAATCCAAACTTGGTGAGAATATCTTTGACAGCTTTTGATTGGCTGATGAAGAGGCCATCAAACTTCTGCTTGAATTGGAGGTCTAAAAAGAATGTGAGCTCTCCCATTGAACTCATTTGAAACTTTGTATGCATCAGCTGTTCAAATTCTTTGCACAAAGCATCTTTGGTGGAGCGAAAGATGATGTCATCCACATAAATATGTACAAGAAGGATATCTGAATGAGTCTTTTTGAAGAAGAGAGTCTTGTCAATGGTTCCTCTTTGAAATTTTTTCTTGAGAAGGTAGTCCGAAAGAGTATCATACCATGCTCTTCGTGCTTGATGAAGCCCATAGAGAGCTTTGTCCAATTTTTATACCAAGTGAGGATTTTGAGGGTCCTCAAAGCCCGGTGGTTTTCTAACATAAACTTCCTCTTCTATAACTTCATAGAGGAAAGCACTCTTCACATCCATTTGAAAGACTTTGAAGCCCATGAAGGATGCAAAGGCAAGGAAGAGTCTTATTGCTTCTATTCTTGCAACTGAGCAAAGACTTCCTCATAATCTATTCCCTCTTCTTGAGTGTAGCCTTGAGCTACCAGTCTAGCTTTGTTTTTGATGACAATCCCTCTTTCATCCTTCTTGTTTCTTAAAATCCATCTTGTGCCTATAACCTTCTTCCCTCTAAGCAATGGAACCAAATCCCAAACACCTTGAATTTTGAACTGAAGTAGTTCTGCTTGACAGGCTTTTATCCAGTGTGGGTCTAGAAGAGCATCTTGAATCTTCTTGGGTTCCATTTGTGAAAGAAATCAGGAAAATAAACAAGTGTTTATGACCTTCAGTGGATCCTGTGATGGCTTGGTGTGACTCCTTATCTCCATTGAAATATCAAAGTTACCAATTATTTGAGAGGGTGGGTGGTGCTTTTAAATACGGGAAGAAGGAATCTTCTCAATTCTTAAGTCTACAGCCAAATTGGTATCATTGATGTCAGGTATTGCATATCCATGGAAAGGATTGGATCCATGAAAAGGATTTGAATTTGAAGTAGTGTTCTTTGGAGTAGTTATTTCAACATCACTATCTTCAACTTCTTCAGTAGCTATTACTTCAACTCCATCTTCATTCTCCTCTACCAATGGAGGAATTTCATTAAGGTTTTGTTCCTCTTATTTGTCAATTTTTGTAGCTGGAACCTCTTCATCTTGTAGAGGTTGTTCTTCAGGTGTTTCCTGTTGTTGTGCCTCCTCTTCTACTGCTTTGTCAATTGTGTCATAAATATTGAGAGGGTCATAAGTTGAAATAGGGAGATAGATGTAATCCATGACATCTAATCTGTCAGTACCAACAACTGGTGGAATGGCAGTAGAAACTGATTCAATATTAACTGAGTCAGTATTAACAGGATTTGCTGAAGCAGTAGGAAATTGAGCAGTAGGAACTGATGCAGATGATTGAAAGTCAAAATTGAAGGATTTTGTTAATGCATCCAAATCAAACAGCCAATTTGGCCCTTGACCCTTAGTGTTGTGGGTGTTTTCATTGAATGTAACATTGGAGCTTTCTTCAAATATGCTTGACTTGTGATTGTAGACCCAATATGCTTTGCTTTGTGAAGAGTATCCCACAAAGTATCCTACATCCGCTTTGGTTTCAAACCTGCCTAAATGGTCTTTGGAGTTGAGAATGGTAAAAGGACACCCAAAAGCTCTTAAGAAGCTTATCAATGGTTGTTTCTTGTGTAATAGCTCATAGGGAGTCTTGTTTTGAGACTTGACTAAGAGAACTCTATTCTGCACATAGCAGGCAGTATTAACGGCTTCTGCCTTCTGCCCAAAAGAATATAGGTAAGTTGGAGTCAGCCAACATACTCCTAGCAGCTTCTATTAGAGTTCTATTTCTTCTTTCAGCTACTCCATTCTGTTGTGGAGTTCTTGCAGCATTGAACTGTCTCTCTATTCCCTTCTTCTCACAGAATTCATTCATCACTTGGTTTTTAAACTCTGTTCCATTGTCACACCGAATCTTCTTCACCTTCAAATTGATTTGATGTTCTACTCTTGTAATGAAGGAGATGAGGAGCTGGCTGGTCTCATCTTTAGTTGCAAGGAAATATACCCAGGTGTACCTTGTGTAGTCATCAGTGATTACAAGGAAGTATGATTTCTTGGCAATATTCTTCACATTGGTTGGTCTAAATAAGTCCATATGGAGCAGATGGAGAGGAGTATCAATGGTATTTATTTCCTTGGACTTGTAAGAAGTCTTGCATTGCTTTCCCTTCAAACAAGCTACATAGTTGTCATCCAAAAAGAATTGCTTGTTGGGCAGTCCTCTTACTATATTAGATTTCACCAGCTCAATTATGTTCTTGAGATTCATATGGCACATACTTCTGTGACATAGAGTGGATTCATCCATAGTTTCTTTGGAGACAAAGCAAGCTTCAGCTGCAGTTGGTTGGACCTTGGACATGTCAAAGCAATAGACATTGTCTTTTATTGGTGTCCTGAGGAGGACCATGCTTTCATCAATAACATATCCAGGCTTCATAATGATCCATTCAGATGCAGTGAAGATGGTAGTGTTCTTCTCATCACAGACTTGAGAGACACTCATCAGATTATACTATAGTTGTTGCACATACAAGACATCCTTGAAGCTGATTCTTCCATTGTTACAATCCCTTTCCCAGTAATCTTTCCTCGTTTTGGATTTCCTCCAAAGGCAACATAACCTCCATTGAACTTTTCAAAGTTCTGAAGGCAAGAAATGTTGCCTGTCATGTGCCTGGAACAGCCACTATCTACATGCCAACTGCTCTCAATTTCTTTTGTTGGCTGAACCTGCACATAAACAAGAAAGTTAGTTTTTGGTGGGGACCCAAGCCAAAGTTGACTTGGGTTTTCCCATCTCATCAAAGTGTCTCACCTTCCTCTGAACTAGGTTTGTGAAATCAGGTGGAGTAGGTCGTTGAGTTACTTTGACCTTTGGTTTCCATACTTGGTTAATGATTTTAGCTTTTGGAACTTTAGCAGTATTAACAGGTTTTGTTTTAACAGTAGGAACAGGCACTGTTTTAACAATCTTTTGATGTGCAGTATTAACACTTGCAGCAGTAATAGAGTTACTTTTTGCAGTATTAACACGTGTAGTATTAACACTATTTCGTTTAGCAGTTTTAACACGGGTAGTATTAACACCATTATTATTGACAGTATTAACACGTGTAGTATTAACAAAAGGTTGGTTAGCAGTATTATTCTTGTTTCTACTGTTGTTGAAATTCTTTTTGTTAACACTTTTGGTGCTTGAGGCAGTATTAACATAGTTTTTCTTTGCAGTAGAAACTCTATTACTACTGTTCAAAGCATATTTTCTTTCAAGTATGGGTTTTGTTTTCTTATCATGATGGTCAACCTTGCCAGTATACCCCAACCCCCTGTGCTGTTTTTGAGCCACTTTCTTTTGGTTTTCAGGGTTGTAATAACAGATTTTGGCATAATGATTAGATTTGCGACACATAAAACATGATTTAACTTGTTTCTTAGGAATTTGTCCCTTTTGAGTTTTCAACTGATTTTTGTTTTGTTGATTTCCTCTTGTTCCTATGTGAACCCAAGTTTTAATCTTTTCTTTTTGACCATCATGGTATTTACAACAGTTGCATTCACAGTCCATCTTTTTAATGGATTCTACTGACACTGGGCTTTGTGAACTTGGTTGTTTAACTTCTTCAGTTTTGGTCAAGTGTTCTTCTATCTCTTGGTCACTTTCTTCATCGACATCCTCTATCAGAACTTCATCATAGTTGATTGGATCAACTATGAATAATTCTTTTAGAGGTGTCTGGGTGATTGGAATTCTAGGAGCTTCTAGAGTTGGAGGGATATAGTTGTGATTAAAAGGTGGGGCTACTTCTTTATAACCTAACCCTGATTTGATTTTCCCATGGATTTGTTGTTGAATTCGGTCATTAACAGATTTTGAAGCATGTTCTAGTTTCCCTACATTTAATTCAACTTTATCTTTTTCCTCCAATAAGCGTTTGATTTCCTCCCTAGCATTCTGAAGTTTGACTAGTAGGTCATCTCTTTGCCATTCTACCAATTTAATCTTTTCATCATAACTTGATTCGTTAGTTTTATAAGATTTAATTTGGTTCTCTAGATTTTCTAACCCCCTAGCAAATGACCTCCTTTGTTCTTCTAAAGTCTTAATAGAGTCACATAACAATTGATTATGATTTCTATACTTAGCCATGACTTCTTTACACTCATCAGAAAAAAGTTTGGAGTTTATCTCAGCCATGAGTGATGAGGTTGATGGATCTTTTGAGGAGGAATCGATGGCCATCAGAGATTGGATGAGATTTGATTCTTCAGTTGTTGTTGAAGTGTCTTCACCCCAATCGTATCCAAAAACATCTTCATCCGCGGCAGTAGGAACTTTGTCCGTAGAAACACCATCTTTAGTAGTAATGCATGCATGGGAAGCAGTAGTAACCGTCACAGTAGAAACAGGTGTATCTTCAATAATCACCGCCATTAAAACCCTGTTTTGACTGGTTTCCTCTGCTAGATCAGACCAATCATACCCGAATACATCCTGTGTAATTAATGTTGTGGATGTATTCTCTTGAGTGTTCCTTGAATTGTTACCCTTTGGTTTGTTCTTGCACTCCCTGGCAAAGTGTCCTGGTTCTCCGCAGTCATTACACTTTACCTTGCTCTTGTCAAAGGTAATTCTATCATTGGTTCGAGGACTGAATCTTCTCCCAGTTCGTTGGACAAATCTCCTTGCTCTTAAATACAGCATGGCAGTTTGCCACTTTAGATCAATCTCCTCCCAATCTTCTTGGTAGATCTGCTTCAAGTCTTCATTGGTAAGGCATGAACTTTGTGAGATGAATTCTTCGAAGGACAATTCTTCTCCAATATCATGTTCAGTTGTTCCAGCAGATGGTGTGATAAGGGCAGTATTAAAGTAGTTAATATTGTTGCTGTTGCTAGGCTTCTTAGCTTCTACCTTTCCTTCAAACACTCTAAGATCGTTGTAAATATCTTCCAGCTCCATCTCCTCCAATACATCTCATTGTTTGTAGGATACTGTGTAGATAACCCATTCTTCACCTAGAGATCTGATGAATTTACGATTTATGTCATCCTCAACAATCCTTACTCCAGCACTTCCAAGTTCTCCCTTGAGCTTCTTGTATCTGTCGAATGTCTGTGTCATTCGTTCTTCTTTTAGAGCCTTGAAATTTTCATACTCTTGCTTGAGAAGAGCCTTCTTGTTCTTCTTAGTATTCTTCGTTCCACTAAACCTTTTCTCCAAGGCTTCCCTTAGTGCTTTAGCATCTGTGTACCCTTCAAATTGTGATTGGTACTTTTTGGAATTGCAATAAGAAGTATACTTAAAGCTTTGATCTCGGTTTGCTTTTCTCTTCTTTCATTATCAGTTTTTGGACGAATACTTGACCAGGTTGACCATTAGCTGCAAGGTTTTGAATTTCTTTGTTGCCATTGACGATGACATCCCATACTGTATAGTTAGATAACGATATATGTTGCTTGATGCGTAGCTTCCATAAATCGAAATCATTACTGTTGAGAACTGGAACCTTGTTGACTAGAACGTCTGTCATGTTGTAGATTGATATCTTCTAGATGAGACTTCTTAGAACTTGTTGATCAATGGATCTTAAGCACCTTCTGTGCTCTGATACCACTTGTCAAGATCAAGTACGTTTGTAAACCTAAACTTGTCTTTGTAAGATCGTGATCTATCAAAGAAGTTCAGCAGCGGATTGAACACTTTGATATTAACAAGTTAATCAATCAAACAATATTGTAATGTAATTAACAATGATGAACAATAAGTTTGCCGAATTATAAGCCTCAATTGAATTAATAAAAATTATCAATACAACGTGTTTTCTATCAATTTACAAGGATCTATATATAGACCTTGAGGCTAACCTATCTAGAAAATAGGAAACATCTATCAATAAGGGAATACAATCTATCTACAATTGTAATTCTTATTCTGAACTTGTATGGCAAGTGTGTTGCAGTAGAAACAGACTTCCGCAGTAATGAGTTGAGCAGTAGTAATGATAATGATAAGTCTTCGGTATTAACTACAACTGCAGTAGCAACTTATCTTCCTTCCGTAGTAACTGCTTTGGTCAGTAGTAATTGAGCAGTACCTTCATAGCAGTAGTTAGAAGCAATATTAATGAAACTAAAACTAACTTAACTAAGTTCTAATCCCAACAAGTTTTAAAGAGGAAATATGATTTCCTTTTTGTTCTAATAAAGATTTATGTGAACGATGACATCATTTTTCGTATAATTTGACTTATTTTCAAAAGTTGAAAGTAACGTTGCAAAATTGTATCCTACATATATAGGGTAAAAGAAACATTTAATTTCAAGGAGGAAATATGACGTCATTTTCGTTCAGATAATGATAATGCGAAAGATGACGTCATATTTCGCATAATTTGAGTTTTTTTTATGTTGAATGTAACTTTCGCATAATATGAACCTTCAAATTTTAGGGAATATGAAATAATCAATTTTAAAGAGGGAGGACGACGTCATTTTTCTTCTTATAACGATAATGCGAACGATGACGTCATTTTTCGCAAAAATTGACTTCTTTTTTTCTTCTTTAGTTGAAGGTAACTTTGCCAAATTAGAAACCACAAATTCAGGGTAAAAGAAATAATCAATTTCAACGAGGAAGGATGACGTCATTTTCGCCCGGATAATGATAATGCTAAGGATGAGGTCATTTTTCGTAAGGTGACGTATGGTTTCGCATAAATTGACTTATTTTTATTTAGTTGAAGGTAACTTGGAAAAATTGTATCCTACAAATTTATGGTAAAAGAAACACTTAATTTCAAAGAGGAAAGATGACGTCATTTTCGTTTGGATATTGATAATGCGAGATGAAATCATATTTCGCATAATTTGATTTTTTTATGTTGAAAGTACCTTTGGCGTAATATGAAGCTTCAAATATTTGGGATTATAAAATAATTAATTTTAAAGAGGAAGGATGACGTCATTTTGGTTCTTTTATCGATAATACGAACGATGACGTTATTTAACGTATAGTTGGACTTTGTTTTCTTTAGTTGAAGGTAAGGTTTAAAAAATTGGAAACTTCAATTTTAGGGTAAAATAAATAATCAATATCAAAGAGGAAGGATGACGTCATTTTTCGGATAATTTGATTTACTTTTTAGTTGAAGGTGATTTTGCATAATACGAACCTTCAAATATTTGATAATATGAAATAATCAGTTTTAAAGAGAAAAGATGACGTCATTTTCGTTCGGATAATGATAATGCGAAAGATGACGTTATTTTGGCTCAATTTGACTTTTATTTGTTAATTGAAGGTAACTTTTCAAAATTGGAAACTACATATCAAGGGTAAAAAAATAATTAATTTAAAAAAGGAAGGATAACGTTATTTTCGTTCGGATAATGATAATGCTAAGAATGACGTCATTTTTCGAATAATTTGATTTATTTTTTAGTTGAAGGAGACTTAGCGTAATACGAACCTACAAATAATATATGAAATAATCAGTTTTAAAGAGGAAATATGATTTCCTTTTTGTTCTAATAACGATTTATGCGAACAATGACGTCACTTTTCTTCGAATTTGACTTATTTACTTTAGTTGAAGGTAAGGTTGCAAAATTGTATCCTGCAAATATAGGTTAAAAGAAACATTTAATTTCAAGGAGGAAAGATGACGTCATTTTTGTTCGGATAATGATAATGCGAAAAATGACGTCATATTTCGCATAATTTGAGTTTTTTGTTTTAAATGTAACTTTCGCATACTATAAAATAATTAATTTTAAAGAGGAATGATGAAGTCATTTTTGTTCTTATAACGATAATGCGGACGATGATGTCATTTTTCGCATAATTTGGCTTTTTTTTTTCTTCTTTAGTTGAAGGTAATTTTTCCAATAATCAATTTCAAAGACGAAGGATGACGTCATTTTCGCCCGAATAATGATAATGCTAACGATGAGTTCATTTTTCGAACGGTGACGTATGTTTTCGCATAAATTGACTTATTTTTGTTTAGTTGAAGATAACTTGGAAAAATTGTATCCTACAAATTTATGGTAAAAGACACATTTAATTTCAAAGAGGAAATATGACGTCCTTTTCGTTCGAATATTGATAATGCGAAAGATGACATCATATTTCGCATTATTTGATTTTTTCTTATGTTGAAAGTAACTTTAGCATAATATGAACCTTCAAATATTCGGAATATGAAATAATTAATTTTAAAAAGGAAGGATGACGTCATTTTGGTTCTTTTAACGGTAATACGAACGATGACATCATTTTTCGTATATTTGGACTTTGTTTTCTTTAGTTGAAGGTAACTTTAAAAAATTGGAAACTATAGTTTTAGGATAGAAGAAATAATCAATTTCAAAGAGCAAGGATGGCGTTATTTTTCGCATAATTTGATTTACTTTTTGGTTGAAGATGAGATAATCAGTTTTAAAGAGAAAGGATGACGTCATTTTCGTTCGGATAATGATAATGCGAACGATGACGTAATTTTCGCTCAATTTGACCTTTTTTTTGTTAAGTTAAAGGTCAATTTACAAAATTGGAAACTACAAATCAAGGGTAAAAAAAAATCAATTTCAAATAGGGAGGATGACATCATTTTCGTTCGGATAATGAAAATGCTAAGAATGACGTCATTTTTTGAAAAATTTGATTTACTTTTACTTGAAGGAGACTTAGCGTAATACGAACCAACAAATAAAATATGAAATAATCAGTTTTAAAGAAAAAAGATGATTTCATTTTTGTTCTAATAATGATTTATGCGAACAATGCCGTCACATTTCGTATAATTTGACTTTATTTTCTTTGGTTGAAGGTAACGTTGCAAAATTGTATCCTACAAATATAGGGTAAAAGAAACATTTAATTTCCAGGAGGAAAGATGACGTCATTTTTGTTCGGATAATGATAATGCGAAAAACGACGTCGTATTTCGCATAATTTGAGTTTTTTGTTTTGAATGTAACTTTCGCATACTATGAACCTTCAAATTTTAGGGAATATGAAATAATCAATTTTAAAGACGAATGATGACGTCATTTTTGTTCTTATAACGATAATGCGAACGTTGATGTCATTTTTGAAGGTAACTTTGCTAAATTAGAAACTACAAATTTAGGGTAAAAGAAATAATCAATTTCAAAGACGAAGGATGACGTCATTTTCGCCCGGATAATGATAATTCTAAGGATGATGTCATTTTTAGAAAGGTGACGTATGTTTTCGCATAAATTGAATTATTTTCCTTTAGTTGAAGGTAACTTGGAAAAGTTGTATCCCACAAATTTATGGTAAAACAAACATTTAGTTTCAAAGAGGAAAGAGGACGTCATTTTCGTTCGGATATTGATAATGCGAAAGATCACAGCATATTTCGCATAATTTGATTTTTTTTTTTTTGTTGAAGGTAACTTTGGCATAATATGAACCTTCAAATATTCGGGAATATGAAATAATTAATTTTAAAGAGGAAGGATGACGTCATTTTGGTTCTTTTAACGGTAATACGAACGATGACGTCATTTTTCGTATAATTGGACTTTGTTTTAATTAGTTAAAGGTTACTTTAAAAAATTTTAAACTACAGTTTTAGGGTTAAAGAAATAATCAATTTCAAAGAGGAAGGATGGCGTCATTTTTCGTATAATTTGATTTACTTTTTAGTTGAAGGTGGGTTTGCATAATACGAACCTACAAATATTTGAAAATATGAAATAATTAGTTTTAAAGAGAAAGGATGACGACATTTTCGTTCGGATAATGATAATGCGAAAGATGACGTCATTTTCGCTCAATTTGACTTTTTTTTGTTAAGTTGAAGGTAACTTTGCAAAATTGAAACCTACAAATCATGGGTAAAAAAATAGTAATTTCAAATAGGATGGATTACGTCATTTTCTTTCGGATAATGATAATGCTAAGAATGGCGTCATTTTTCGAATAATTTGATTTATTTTGTAGTTTAAGGAGACTTAGCGTAATACGAAACAACAAATAAAATAAGAAATAATCAGTTTTAAAGAGGAAAGATGATTTCATTTTTGTTTTAATAACCATTTATGCGAACAATTACGTCACTTTTCGTTTGATTTGACTTATTTTCTTTAGTTGAAGGTAACGTTGCAAAATTGTATGCTACATATATTGGGTAAAAGAAACATTTAATTTCAAGAAGGAAAGATGACGTCATTTTTATTCGGATAATGATAATGCGAAAAATGACGTCATATTTCGCATAATTTGAGTTTTTTGTTTTGAATGTAACTTTCGCATACTATGAACCTTCAAATTTTAGGAAATATGAAATAATCAATTTTAAACAGGAAGGATGACGTCATTTTTGTTCTTATAACGATAATGTGAACGTTGATGTCATTTTTCGCATAATTGGAATTTTTTTTTCTTCTTTATATAAAGGTATTTTTGCCTAATTAGAAACCACAAATTCAGGGTAAAAAAAATAATAAATTTCAAAGACGAAGGATGACGTCATATTCGCCCGAATAATGATAATGCTAACGATGAGGTCATTTTTCGAACGGTGACGTACGTTTTCGCATAAATTGACTTATTTTTGTTTAGTTGAAGGTAACTTAGCAAAATTGTATCCTACAAATTTATGGTAAAAGAAACATTTAATTTCAAAGAGGAAAGATGACATCATTTTCGTTCGGATATTTATAATGCGAAAGATGACATCATATTTCGCAAAATTTGATTTATTTTTATGTTGAAGGTAACTTTGGCATAATATTAACCTTCAAATATTCGGGAATATGAAATAATTAATTTTAAAGAGGAAGGATGACGTCATTTTGGTTCTTTTAACGGTAATACGAACGATGACGTCATTTTTTGTATAATTGGACTTTGTTTTCATTAGTTAAAGGTTATTTTAAAAAATTTGAAACTACAGTTTTAGGGTTAAAAAAATAATCAATTTCAAAGAGGAAGGATGGCGTCATTTTTCGCATAATATTATTTACTTTTTAGTTGAAGGTGAGTTTGCATAATAGGAACCTACAAATTTTTGATAATATGAAATAATCAGTTTTAAAGACAAAGGATGACGTCATTTTCGTTCGGATAATGATAATGCGAAAGATGACGTCATTTTCGCTTAATTTGACTTTTTTTTGTTAAGTTGAAGGTAACTTTGCAAAATTGAAAACTACAAATCATGGGTAAAAAAATAGTAATTTCAAATAGGATGGATTACGTCATTTTCTTTCGGATATTGATAATGCTAAGAATGGCGTCATTTTTCGAATAATTTGATTTATTTTTTAGTTGAAGGAGACTTAGCGTAATACGAAACAACAAATAAACTAAGAAATATTCAGTTTTAAAGAGGAAAGATGATTACATTGTTGTTCTAATAACCATTTATGCGAACAATGACGTCACTCTTCGTTTGATTTGACTTATTTTCTTTAGTTGAAGGTAACGTTACAAAATTGTATGCTACAAATATTGGGTAAAAGAAACATTTAATTTCAAGAAGGAAAGATGACGTCATTTTTATTCGGATAATGATAATGCGAAAAATGACGTCATATTCCGCATAATTTGAGGTTTTTGTTTTGAATGTAACTTTCGCATACTATGAACCTTCAAAGTTTAGGAAATATTAAATAATCAATTTTAAACAGGAAGGATGACGTCATTTTTGTTCTTATAACGATAATGCGAACCTTGATGTCATTTTTCGCATAATTGGATTTTTTTTTCTTCTTTATATAAAGGTAATTTTGCCTAATTAGAAACCACAAATTCAGGGTAAAATAAATAATCAATTTCAAAGACGAAGGATGACGTCATATTCGCCCGAATAATGATAATGCTAACGATGAGGTCATTTTTCGAACGGTGACGTATGTTTTCGCATAAATTGAGTTATTTTTGTTTAGTTGAAGGTAACTTAGCAAAATTGTATCCTACAAATTTATGGTAAAAGAAACATTTAATTTCAAAGAGGAAAGATGACATCATTTTCGTTCGGATATTTATAATGCGAAAGATGACATCATATTTCGCAAAATTTGATTTATTTTTATGTTGAAGGTAACTTTGGCATAATATGAACCTTCAAATATTCGGGAATATGAAATAATTAATTTTAAAGAGGAAGGATGACGTCATTTTGGTTCTTTTAACGGTAATAGGAACGATGACGTCATTTTTCGTATAATTGGACTTTGTTTTCATTAGTTAAAGGTTATTTTAAAAAATTTGAAACTACAGTTTTAGGGTTAAAGAAATAATCAATTTCAAAGAGGAAGGATGGCGTCATTTTTCGCATAATTTGATTTACTTTTTAGTTGAAGGTGAGTTTGCATAATACGAACCTACAAATTTTTGATAATATGAAATAATCAGTTTTAAAGAGAAAGGATGACGTCATTTTCGTTCGGATAATGATAATGCGAAAGATGACGTCATTTTCGCTCAATTTGACTTTTTTTTTTAAGTTGAAGGTAACTTTGCAAAATTGAAAACTACAAATCATGGGTAAAAAAATAGTAATTTAAAATAGGATGGATTACGTCATTTTCTTTCGGATAATGATAATGCTAAGAATGGCGTCGTTTTTCGAATAATTTGATTTATTTTTTAGTTGAAGGAGACTTAGCGTAATACGAAACAACAAATAAAATAAGAAATATTCAGTTTTAAAGAGGAAAGATGATTTCATTTTTGTTCTAATAACCATTTATGCGAACAATGACGTCACTCTTCGTTTGATTTGACTTATTTTCTTTAGTTGAAGGTAACGTTACAAAATTGTATGCTACAAATATTGGGTTAAAGAAACATTTAATTTCAAGAAGGAAAGATGACGTCATTTTTATTCGGATAATGATAATGCGAAAAATGACGTCATATTTCGCATAATTTGAGGTTTTTGTTTTGAATGTAACTTTCGCATACTATGAACCTTCAAAGTTTAGGAAATATTAAATAATAAATTTTAAACAGGAAGGATGACGTCATTTTTGTTCTTCTAACGATAATGCGAACGTTGATGTCATTTTTCGCATAATTGGATTTTTTTTTCTTCTTTATATAAAGGTAATTTTGCCTAATTAGAAACCACAAATTCAGGGTAAAATAAATAATCCATTTCAAAGACGAAGGATGACGTCATATTCGCCCGAATAATGATAATGCTAACGATGAGGTCATTTTTCGAACGGTGACGTATGTTTTCGCATAATTTGACTTATTTTTGTTTAGATGAAGGTAACTTAGCAAAATTGTATCCTACAAATTTATGGTAAAAGAAACATATAATTTCAAAGAGGAAAGATGACATCATTTTCGTTCGGATATTTATAATGCGAAAGATGACATCATATTTGGCAAAATTTGATTTATTTTTATGTTGAAGGTAACTTTGGCATAATATGAACCTTCAAATATTCGAGAATATGTAATAATTAATTTTAAAGAGGAAGGATGACGTCATTTTTGTTCTTTTAACGGTAATACGAACGATGACGTCATTTTTCGTATAATTGGACTTTGTTTTCATTACTTAAAGGTTATTTTAAAAAATTTGAAACTACAGTTTTAGGGTTAAAGAAATAATCAATTTCAAAGAGGAAGGATGGCGTCATTTTTCGCATAATTTGATTTACTTTTTAGTTGAAAGTGAGTTTGCATAATACGAACCTACAAATATTTGATAATATGAAATAATAAGTTTTAAAGAGAAAGAATGACGTCATTTTCGTTCGGATAATGATAATGCGAAAGATGACGTCATTTTTGCTCAATTTGACTTTTTTTGTTAAGTTGAAGGTAACTTTGCAAAATTGAAAACTACAAATCATGGGTAAAAAAATAGTAATTTCAAATAGGATGGATTACGTCATTTTCTTTCGGATAATGATAATGCTAAGAATGGCGTCATTTTTCGAATAATTTGATTTATTTTATAGTTGAAGGAGACTTAGCGTAATACAAAACAACAAATACAATAAGAAATATTCAGTTTTAAAGAGGAAAGATGATTTCATTTTTGTTCTAATAACCATTTATGCGAACAATGACGTCACTTTTCGTTTGATTTGACTTATTTTCTTTAGTTGAAGGTAACGTTGCAAAATTGTATGTTACAAATATTGGGTAAAAGAAACATTTAATTTGAAGGTTCGCATACTATGAACCTTCAAATTTTAGGAAATATGAAATAATCAATTTTAAACAGGAAGGATGACGTCATTTTTGTTCTTATAACGATAATGCGAACGTTGATGTCATTTTTCGCATAATTGGAATTTTTTTTTCTTCTTTATATAAAGGTAATTTTGCCTAATTAGAAACCACAAATTCAGAGTTAAAGAAATAATCAATTTCAAAGACGAAGGATGACGTCATATTCGCCCGAATAATGATAATGCTAACGATGAGGTCATTTTTCGAACGGTGACGTATGTGTTCGCATAAATTGACTTATTTTTGTTTAGTTGAAGGTAACTTAGCAAAATTGTATCCTACAATGTCACACCCCGCTAAAGCGGAAACACGGAATGTGAAGAGCAGGAAGATCATTACGCAGGTCATATAAAACATAACGGTAATCAAGTCATAAATTGAAAATATTTAAAGTGTTTACAAGTTCATAAAGCAACCAAGTCACAACATTTTAATACGTCAATACATAAATTTAAAGTTTATTAAAAATTCCCAAAAGCCATGGCCAAGTCTTTTCCCAATGAGGTTCTCACACGACCGCCTCGACCCGTCCATGCCATTCACAACATTCTTACACTAATTTCCTGAAACATAAGATAAAGTGTCAACTACGAAAGTAGTGAGTGAGTTACAGTTTAAATAGTTGGCAAAATATAAGTAAAGTATATAAAAGTAAAAGTTTCTAAAGGAGGTTAGCGGAGAAAAGTCGCTTAAAAATTTATATACTTTTAAAGTTCAAGTAACGGGCGAACCGGTGCCCTAAGTTTGTAAAGACCAAATAGAGTCATATTTAGTCAATTTGTAGTTGCGGAAATCAATCGCTAAAAAGTTCGTAAATTATGCGTAAGTAACTAATTAGATTTCTTGTATCAACCTCTTGGCATCTATAACTTAAGTGTTCACACTAATCCGATTGTTCAACCGTGAGGCCCCTCTTCCCGCCTCTCCAACGGGAAGTTGTTCTAGTTCTTAGTAATATGTACTTAGACTGCCATCTAAGCAAGGAACGGTTCTTTCCTAAGTATCGATACCCATAATTACTATACGGCTATGTAGTTAATAGTGTGTAAGTCTAAGTCCAAAAAGTAGCTGGGCACTAAGTAGTTTTGTTTTTAAAGAGAGATAGTCGTGCGTCACTTACGATCATGTTATAGTTCCATCAAGGGTTGGTCCGTATACAAGCATCAATGATTAGTTTAGTTCAAAAGAGAGCGAGCCAGTAAGTTCAAGTAGAGTAAAATGTTTTACGCATAAGAGTTCAAATAGTTCGTACAAAATAGTTCCATAAGTTCCAAAGTTCAATAAGTTCCAAGTCAAAATAGTTTATAAGTTCTAAAAGTCAAAGTTCAGCAAGTTCAAAAATCAAAGTTCGCTAAATTGCAATTTGATTCATAAAGTTTTCAAATACAATTAATCTTATGTTTCCCCCCAAAATTCATGTAAAATATATAAGATAAGGGGTTGTAACTCACGGATGCGAAGAGAAACGAGAACTCGGAATCGTCGGAAAAGGAGCCGGGAATCACGGAATGCCTAGGAATACCAAGATTGTTCAAAAGTTAATTTCTTATTAGGTTACTTTATGTAAGAGATTATGTAACTTTTGTTTATAATTAAGTGTTAAAGTCCAAATTGTCCCAAAATTGGTCCGAAGCGGTTAACGTTTATTTTTGGTCCGAAGGTCCAAAGTTAAAGTTATTATTATGTTAGACACGTTTAGGTCGCTGAATTGGTTTAGGTTTTCTAGCGAAATTTGGGCAGCGCTTCCGCGCCCAAATTTCGTGTCCAAAACCTAAAGTCAATTCCGCTCACAAAACACGCATAACACATAATAACTTATTTAACAAGTCCAAAAAGTCCAAAGAGTCCAATATAAGTCACCATTATCATTAGTTTTATTCATCTCAGTCCCATAATAATATTAGCAAAAGTCCAGAACATATACATAAGTTTTAAACGGCTAAAACGGCGATTTTCGGGAGGAACAGCAGCCCGGTGCGCAGCACCTGTCAGGGGGTGCTGCGCACCTCCTTGCTGTTCTTCCCCGTTTTGTGATTTCTTTGCTAAAAACGTTTGTTCACCCATAGATTTCAACATGCAACCAGTAGATATCTCATAAAACACCATTTTTATAGTTTCTATACAACTTTTATCCACAATAACATGGATCTAAGTATTATTTAGTTAAAAATCGTTTTTTTGTATAAAAAGTGACATAAATCTTTATAAAAACTCATTTTTATTGTTTAGATCTTACATGCAATTAGTTAAAATGGTAAATAAAGGTAGGAGAAAGATTTCTACCGGATGAAAATGAGTGGATGATGTTTTAGAGGTGATTTGAACTCCAAAATGGGTAGAAAAGCTTGAACTCGAAAATACTTTGCTCCTCCTTGATTGCTTTGATGTTTAAACGTTTTTGATGGTGTTTTTATGGTGGATTTGTGGCTGTATTTCTCTGGTTTTAATGGAGTTCTTGTGGGAAAATAGAGAGAAAATGAACTAGGTGTTTTTGAGTGTGTGTTTTGGATTATGTAAAATGAAAAAGAAAAAGAAATAGATAGTGTGTAGTAATAATGGTCTTGGGATACTGCTATGACAGTAATTGAGTGGTTTAACTCAAGATGGATTGGTTGAAGGTTTACAAAAACGAGACAAGGACTGAAAATGTATCATTTTTGAAATCTGGCGTTAGGTGCTGCGCACCAAACCAATAGGTGCTGCGCACCGGGTGGTTTTTCAGATTTTATCTGATTTTGTTTTTTACGTTATTGCTTCGTTGGACCTTTTTGTAAATTGAAAGTTCTTAAGTATGATTTGTTGTGAACTTAGGAAAGTTCATTTTGTGTTTTCTTGGTATTAGGACTTATAAAATTGATTCCGGGAGTTATTCCGACACTAGTTCCGGCAATGTACAGACTCAACAATTTCGAACTAGAACAAAGCGAACACGATAAAAGAGTAGCTAATGTTTTGAACCGATATAGTAACTGAATAAGTACCTGAATTTTAGACGGTTGTCACATTCTCCCCGGGTTGAAAGAAATTTCGTCCCGAAATTTAGTGCGTCCCATCATGAAGAAGAGTTCTCGAAAAGATGTGGATACTTCTGACGGAATTGGTCTTCACGCTCCAATATGAATTCGTGACCCCGTCGGGAATTCCACCGAACCTTGATTATCGGAATACGGCTCTGCCTGAGTTGTTTGACCTCGCGGTCAACAACTTCGAGCGGTTCCTCGATGAAGTTTAGCTTGCTGTCGATTTGGACCTCGTCAAGAGGGATGACGATGGTCTCATCAGACAGACACTTCTTCAAGTGTGAGACGTGGAATACATTATGAACATTCGCGAGAGCCTGAGGGAGTTGGAGACGATAAGCAACGGGACCGATACGCTCAATGACTTCAAATGGACCGGTGTACCTTGGACTCAGTTTATCGCGCTTTCCGAAGCGGACTACCCCTTTCCAGGGCGATACTTTGAGGAGTACTCGGTCGCCAACTTGGAACTCGAGGGGTTTCCTTCGGTTGTCAGCGTAGCTCTTCTGTCGGGTGCGGGACGTCGTCAGTCGTTCACGAATAGTGGTGATCTTGTCAATGGTCTCCTGGACGATATCGAGTCTCGTAAGTTGTCGATCGCCAGCTTCTAGCCAGCATAGCGGTGACCGGCACTTACGTCCATAGAGAGCCTCGAATGGTGCGCACTTGATGCTGGCATGGTAGCTGTTATTATAGGAGAACTCGACCAGGGGAAGGTGAGCGTCCCAACTTCCTCCGAAGTCTACTACACATGCTCTCAACATGTCCTCAAGTGTTTGGATCGTCCTTTCGCTCTGGCCGTCGGTCTGAGGGTGATACGCAGTACTGAGGTCTAGTCGAGTACCTAAGGACTTCTGAAGAACATTCCAGAAACGGGAGGTGAATCGACTATCCCTATCGGAGATGATTGAGAGTGGTGTTCCATGACGAGAGACGATCTCGTTGACATACACATGTGCTAGCTTCTCCATAGAGTGATTTTCTCGAATCGGCAAGAAATGGGCGGATTTAGTCAAACGGTCCACGATTACCCAAATCGTGTCGTTACCCTTAGCCGTACGGGGCAACTTGGTGACGAAGTCCATAGAAATCTGCTCCCACTTCCACATGGGGATTTCCGGTTGCTGTAGTAAACCTGAGGGCTTTTGATATTCCGCCTTGACCTTGGAGCAAGTAAGGCACTTGGCTACGTACAAGGCGATATCTCTCTTCATGCCCGGCCACCAGTAGTATTCTCGGAGGTCCTTGTACAAATTGTCGGATCCCGGATGGATGGAATATCTAGATCGGTGGCCCTCGTCCAAAATGAGGTTGCGAAGATCCTCGGATCTTGGAATCCATGCTCGGCCCTTGAAGTAGTAGATTCCGTCCGACTTGCGTTCGAATTCCCTCTCTTGGTTATGCAGTGTCTCGACCTTAATGTTCTCGGGCTTTAACCCCTCTTGCTGCGCGTTTGCAATCTGCGTGCGAAGGCTCGTCTGAACTTGCATACCCAATGCTCGAACTCGAGATGGCTTAACCCTTTCCTTCCTACTCAGGGCATCTGCTACTACGTTTGCTTTACCCGGGTGGTATTTGATCTCGCAATCGTAGTCACTCAGCAATTCTATCCATCTACGTTGCCTCATGTTGAGCATTTTCTAATCTAAAATGTGCTGGAGGCTCTTGTGGTCAGTATAGACCGTACACTTAGTGCCATATAGGTAGTGTCTGCAGATCTTCAAAGCAAACACGGCGGCTCCCAATTCTAAGTCGTGCGTGGTGTAGTTCTGCTCTAGATCTTCAACTGCCTGGAAGCGTGCGATGACCTTGTCCTTCTGCATTAGGACACACCCAAGTCCTTGGTGGGAGGCATCGCAAAACACTATAAAGTTGTCTGTGCCCTCTGGCAGAGATAAAATCGGTGCGTGACATAATTGGTACTTGAGTTTCTGGAAAGAATCCTCCTGATCTTTTCCCCAGATAAAGTCCTTATCTTTCTGAGTGAGCTCGGTGAGGGGTTTCGCGATCTTCGAGAAATTCTCTATGAATCTTCGATAATAGCCAGCTAGTCCTAGGAACTGACGGATTTCCGTCGGGGTTGTCGGAGCTTGCCATTTTTCGATCGCTTCGATTTTGGCTGGATCTACCTGGATCCCTTCTTGGTTGACCACATGACCAAGGAAATGTACCTCTCGGAGCCAGAATTCACACTTCGAGAATTTGGCATATAATTTCTGATCTCGGAGGAGTTCTAGGATGAGCTTAAGGTGTTTCGCATGATCTTCCTTGTTTCTCGAGTAAATGAGAATTTCGTCTATGAATACAATTACGAATTTGTCTAGGTATGGCCTACACACTCTGTTCATTAAGTCCATGAACACTGCTGGTCAGACCAAAAGGCATGACAAGGAATTCGTAATGGCCGTATCGAGTGCGAAATGCGGTCTTCGGAATGTCGGTCTCGCTGACACGAACTTGGTGATAACCTGAACGGAGGTCGATCTTGGAGAAGTAGGTTGCACCCTGCAACTGGTCGAAGAGGTCATCTATTCTCGGGAGAGGGTATCGGTTCTTGACGGTCAGCTTGTTCAGCTCTCGGTAGTCTATGCATATGCGGAAGGATCCGTCTTTCTTTTTAACGAAAAGGATTGGGGCTCCCCAGGGGGACGAACTCGGTCAAATAAGACCATGGTCTAAGAGTTCCTGTAACTTTTTCGACAGCTCTAGCATTTCGGGTGGTGCCAGATGGTACGGTGTCTTGGCAACTGGTGCTGCGCCAGGAACGAGGTCTATTCGGAATTCCACTTGTCGTTGAGGTAGTAGCCCTGGAAAATCCTCGGGAAAGACTTCGGGATGATCCCTGACTACTGGGATATCTTGGATTCGAATCTCTGAAGGTTTACGCTCGACGACATGGGCAAGGAATGCGTCATAGTCCCTCTGAAGGTACTTGCGCATTTTGATGGAAGATACTATGCGAAGTTGTCGTCTAGGCTTGTCTCCCTGAACAACGAGAGTCTCTTCTTCCGAAAGAGGGATACGGATAAGTTTATCGAAACAAACGATTTCTGCTCGAAAGCGAGACAGCCAATCCATTCCAACAATAATGTCGAAACTTGAAAGCTCGATAGGAATTAGATCAATGGGGAAGATTTTATCGGATAGGCATAGTGAACAACCTAAGATTATGTCCTTAGCTTCAAATTCTTGACCGTTAGCGTATTCGACGGTGAAGTTATCCTTAAGGGTTTTAGATTCTAATTCAATGAGGGGTCTAAATTCTAAGGAAATGAAACTTCTCTCGGCTCCTGAGTCGAATAATACGGAAGCAGAATGATTGTTGAGGGAAAACGTACCAGTAACTGCGTTGGGGTCCTGACGTGCTTCCTCTGCCGTTAGTGCGTAAGCGCGGCCCCTACCTTGCCCTCCTTGATTATGTGGAGTCCGATTGAGCTTGGGGCGGCATTGCGGAGGTGTTGGTCGCTTCCACACTCGTAGCATGTCAGTTTCTGGGCTGGAGCAGTTGTCTTGTCAGGGCAGTACTTGGCAAAGTGTCCCACCTTTTGGCACTTGAGGCATAACGGGCAGTTCCCGAGATGATGGAAGTTGCACTTGTTGCACCTCGGGTGTGGTCCGGAGTAAATCCCAGATTTAGCAGGCGGTGCTGGTGCAGGTGCGGGTGAAGGTGAAGCAGTCATGGCGTAGTTTCGGGTCTTCTTCTTGTTGCGGTCGCTTCTCCTTGGGGTTGACTCAGCCTTTCTCTTCTCACCCGACTCCTTCTTGGAGGATCCAGGAGCGGTGAGGAGGTTGCTGGTGAGACGGTGAGCCAGGATGATTGCACTTTGGAGGGTTTGAGGCTCGGCTGCCATGACCATACCACGGATTTCCGGAACTAGACCAGAGATGTACACGTCGATCCGGTTCTCCTCAGGGGTTACCAGCCTTGGAACCAGTCGGGCGAGCTCGTGGAACCGGGTGGTGTACTTCTCAATGTCATTTCCGACCATCTTGTGGTCCCACAACTCAGCCTCGAGCTTCTTGATTTCCCCTCTCGGGCAGTACTCTTCGATGAGTAAGTTCTTGAAGGTGTTCCAGGGAAGAGCATAGGCATTGTCACGTCCTCGGGTTTGGACAACAGTGTTCCACCAAGAAAGAGCTCGGCCATGGAATACACAGGAAGCATACTCCACCTTGTTCGCCTCAGCACATCGGCTGATGTGTAGGACCGATTCGATACTCTCGAACCATTGAACTAATCCTACATCACCAGTTGTGCCGTGGAACTCTTTAGGCTTGCACGCCATGAAGCTCTTGTAGTTGCATGGAGGAGGGTTCGGGTGCTGGTTCTGCTGTTGCTGCTGCTGCTGTTGCTGTTGTTGTTGCTGTTGCTGTTGCTGGTGGTTGTGGACATTAGCGTTGATCCCGGCGGTGATCTGAGCGATCATGTTGGGCATAGCCGCATTCAACTGTTCAGCAACTTGCTCGGCAATGATGCTAGCATTAGTGCGAGGAGCCATGATTCTACAATCAGAAGAACAGATTTAGTTTAGAACGCACGAATGGAATATGATAAGAATGCAATTTAGTGACAAAATATAATTATAGCACGAGATTTGGGTGAATGATCAAGTAGTACACGCAAGATTATGATTCAAGAGATAGAATTATAATGATCGTAACAAGTACAAAATTCACAAGATTCGATAAGCATAATGATAAAAGATAGGAATCTCATTAATAATAATCAAGTTTGGTACAAGTACTGAAATGAGAATTACTGATACAATACATAAAAAAAAAAAAAAGATGATAAAAGTCTATGCCGTGTACAGTGAGAAAATTACGACTAGACTTAGTACAGTACAACAAGAGAAATAACTAGTGGCGCCTCTCCAAGAACATATTGGCCGCCATAACCACAATCAACGTGCCCATTACCAGGAACACACCAATGAGGCGCTGCACAGTCTGGGCCATAGCTCGGGTCGATGCGATGAATCGCAACGCCCGCTTTGACAACTGCTGTGCAGTGTCAGTAACCTCGCTGATGAGGTGTCCCTGGTTCTGGGTCTCCTGTGCCAGTCCCCACACTTCGCGGTGCAAATGAAGGAACGCGGCCGGTGGGGGAGATTGAAGGGTAGGAGGCATCCTCTGCCTTGCGGCCTCGGCGTTTCTGGCGCGCTGCATCTCTTCGCGCTCGAATTGCCTTTCCCAGGAGTAGTGGTCCATGGTAGAGTTCCGTGGGACCTCTGGAGGGTGTCCGAAGGGTAGGTGTGATGGAATAGGCTGGGATGGTCCCTCCTGGCGGGCAGCCATCCTATCCGGCAGACGGCCCGGGAGGATGACCTGCTTTCGCGCGGTCAACCTGGTGCGCGGGCTCCGGTAGTGGAGTGTGGCGGCAACGGGTACCGGTGGAGGAGGTGGTAGCACAGCCCTCGGGCTGGACCCGATGCTCCTCGAGATCGCCATGGAGGTATCCTCCGTGGGATCGGTGGTCTGGTGTCGCTGGCTTTCTGAAGCGGTGCGGCCCTCGGAAGGCGACGCGGCTCTAGGTAGGGAGCGAGACTGTGAGTGTGACGGTGAACGCGATCGTGATGAGTGAGACATGACGGATCTGTGAATAATGAGTTTCGTGAGTACTAGAAGATACAAAGGAATAATAAAGGAAATGTGTAATGGAATGCATGTACGGGTCAGTCGCGTGAGAATCGGGAAAAGACAGTACCGGGAATTTTTGACTCAAAAACCGTTAACCATAGTAATTACGTTTCGTCTTTGCATAATCCATTTTGAACTAGGCATGGGCGATCAGGCCATGCGTACTTAAAAATATAAACATGCAATCACGAAATTAATTCTCTAAAGTTTAGACCTACAATGATTTTCCGAAAAGCCTTGGTTATAGTTTGGTTTCGAAAACATTTGAAAATTTTTAAAACCGTTTTTCACTATAACCCGTGCTCTGATACCAAGTCTGTCACACCCCGCTAAAGCGGAAACACGGAATGTGAAGAGCAGGAAGATCATAACACAGGTCATATAAAACATAACGGTAATCAAGTCATAAATTGAAAATATTTAAAGTGTTTACAAGTTCATAAAGCAACCAAGTCACAACATTTTAATACGTCAATACATAAATTTAAAGTTCATTAAAAATTCCCAAAAGCCATGGCCAAGTCTTTTCCCAATGAGGTTCTCACACGACCGCCTCGACCCGTCCATGCCATGCACAACATTCCTACACTAATTTCCTGAAGCATAAGATAAAGTGTCAACTACGAAAGTAGTGAGTGAGTTACATTTTAAATAGTTGGCAAAATATAAGTAAAGTATATAAAAGTAAAAGTTTCCAAAGGAGGTTAGCGGAGAAAAGTCGCTTAAAAATTTATATACTTTTAAAGTTCAAGTAACGGGCGAACCGGTGCCCTAAGTTTGTAAAGACCAAATAGAGTCATATTTAGTCAATTTGTAGTTGCGGAAATCAATCGCTAAAAAGTTCGTAAATTATGCGTAAGTAACTAATTAGATTTCTTGTATCAACCTCTTGGCATCTATAACTTAAGTGTTCACACTAATCCGATTGTTCAACCGTGAGGCCCCTCTTCCCGCCTCTCCAACGGGAAGTTGTTCTAGTTCTTAGTAATATGTACTTAGACTGCCATCTAAGCAAGGAACGGTTCTTTCCTAAGTATCGATACCCATAATTACTATACGGCTATGTAGTTAATAGTGTGTAAGTCTAAGTCCAAAAAGTAGCTGGGCACTAAGTAGTTTTGTTTTTAAAGAGAGATAGTCGTTCGTCACTTAAGATCATGTTATAGTTCCATCAAGAGTTGGTCCGTATACAAGCATCAATGATTAGTTAAGTTCAAAAGAGAGCGAGCCAGTAAGTTCAAGTAGAGTAAAATGTTTTACGCATAAGAGTTCAAATAGTTCGTACAAAATAGTTCCATAAGTTCCAAAGTTCAATAAGTTCCAAGTCAAAATAGTTTATAAGTTCTAAAAGTCAAAGTTCAACAAGTTCAAAAGTCAAAGTTCGATAAATTGCAATTTGATTCATAAAGTTTTCAAATACAATTAATCTTATGTTTCCCCCCAAAATTCATGTAAAATATATAAGATAAGGGGTTGTAACTCACGGATTGCGAAGAGAAACGAGAACTCGGAATCGGTCGGAAAAGGAGCCGGGAATCACGGAATGCCTAGGAATACCAAGATTGTTCAAAAGTTAATTTCTTATTAGGTTACTCTATGTAAGAGATTATGTAACTTTTGTTTATAATTAAGTGTTAAAGTCCAAATTGTCCCAAAATTGGTCCGAAGCGGTTAACGTTTATTTTTGGTCCGAAGGTCCAAAGTTAAAGTTATTATTATGTTAGACACGTTTAGGTCGCTGAATTGGTTTAGGTTTTCTAGCGAAATTTGGGCAGCGCTTCCGCGCCCAAATTTCGTGTCCAAAACCTAAAGTCAATTCCGCTCACAAAACACGTATAACACATAATAACTTATTTAACAAGTCCAAAAAGTCCAAAGAGTCCAATATAAGTCACCATTATCATTAGTTTTATTCATCTCAGTCCCATAATAATATTAGCAAAAGTCCAGAACATATACATAAGTTTTAAACGGCCAAAACAGGTGCTGCGCACCTCCTTGTTGTTCTTCCCCGTTTTGTGATTTCTTTGCTAAAAACGTTTGTTCACCCATAGATTTCAACATGCAACCAGTAGATATCTCATAAAACACCATTTTTATAGTTTCTAAACAACTTTTATCCACAATAACATGGATCTAAGTATTATTTAGTTAAAAATCGTTTTTTTGTATAAAAAGTGACATAAATCTTTATAAAAACTCATTTTTATTGTTTAGATCTTACATGAAATTAGTAAAAATGGTAAATAAAGGTAGGAGAAAGATTTCTATCGGATGAAAATGAGTGGATGATGTTTTAGAGGTGATTTGAACTCCAAAATTGGTAGAAAAGCTTGAACTCGAAAATACTTTGCTCCTCCTTGATTGCTTTGATGTTTAAACGTTTTTGATGGTGTTTTTATGGTGGATTTGTGGATGTATTTCTCTGGTTTTAATGGAGTTCTTGTGGGAAAATAGAGAGAAAATGAACTAGGTGTTTTTGAGTGTGTGTTTTGGATTATGTAAAATGAAAAAGAAAAAGAAATAGATAGTGTGTAGTAATAATGGTCTTGGGATACTGCTATGACAGTAATTGAGTGGTTTAACTCGAGATGGATTGGTTGAAGGTTTACAAAAACGAGACAAGGACTGAAAATGTAACATTTTTGAAATCTGGCGTTAGGTGCTGCACACCAAACCAATAGGTGCTGCGCACCGGGTGGTTTTTATGATTTTATCTGATTTTTGTTTTTACGTTATTGCTTCGTTGGACCTTTTTGTAAATTGAAAGTTCTTAAGTATGATATGTTGTGAACTTAGGAAAGTTCATTTTGTGTTTTCTTGGTATTAGGACTTATAAAATTGATTCCGGGAGTTATTCCGACACTAGTTCCGGCAATGTACAGACTCAAAAATTTCGAACTAGAACAAAGCGAACACGATAAAAGAGTAGCTAATGTTTTGAACCGATATAGTAACTGAACAAGTACCTGAATTTTAGACGGTTTTCACATACAAATTTATGGTAAAAGAAACATTTAATTTCAAAGAGGAAGGATGACATCATTTTCGTTCGGATATTTATAATGCGAAAGATGACATCATATTTCGCAAAATTTGATTTATTTTTATGTTGAAGGTAACTTTGGCATAATATGAACCTTCAAATATTCGGGAATATGTAATAATTAATTTTAAAGAGGAAGGATGACGTCATTTTGGTTCTTTTACTGATAATGCGAACGATGACGTCATTTTTCGTATAACTGGACTTTGTTTTCTTCAGTTCAAGGTAACTTTAAAAAAATGGAAACTACAATTATAGGGTAAAATAAATAATCAATTTCAAAGAGGAAGGATGAGGTCATTTTTCGCATAATTTGATTTACTATTTAGTTGAGGGTTTTTTTGTATAATACAAACCTACAAATATTTGATAATATGAAATAATCAGTTTTAAAGAGAAAGGATGACGTCATTTTCGTTCGGAATAATGATAATGCGAAAGATGACGTCATTTTAACTCAATTTGACTTTTTTTTGTTAAGTTGAAGGTAACTTTTCAAAATTGGAAACTACAAATCAAGGGTAAAAATATAATCAATTTGAAATAGGAAGAATGACGTCATTTTCGTTCGGATAATGATAATGCTAAGAATGACGTCATTTTCGTTCGGATAATGATAATGCAAAGTATGAAGTCATTTTTTGAATAATTTGATTTATTTTTTAGTTAAAGGAGACTTAGCGTAATACGAACCAACAAATAAAATATGAAATAATCAGTTTTAAAGAGGAAAGATAATTTCATTTTTGTTCTAATAGTGATTTATGTGAACAATGACGTAACTTTTCGTATAATTTGACTTATTTTCTTTTGTTGAAAGTAACGTTACAAAATTGTATCCTACAAATATAGGGTAAAAGAAACATTTAATTACAAGGAGGAAAGATGACGTCATATTTCGCATAATTTGAGTTTTTTGTTTTGAATGTAACTTTCGCATACTATGAACCTTCAAATTTTCGGAAATATGAAAAAATCAATTTTAAAGTGTGACAACCGTCTAAAATTCAGGTGATTCTCAGTTAATTTATCGGTTCGAAACTTTACTTACTTCTTTTTTATGTGTTCAAGTTGCTCAAGTTCGTAATTGCCGAGTCTGTATTTTGTCGGAACCAGTGTCGGAATAACTCCCGGAATCAATTTTATAAGTCCTAATACCAAGAAAACATCTAATGAACTTTCCTAAGTTCATAACGTATCATAATTAAGAACTTTCAGTTAACAAAAAGGTCCAACGAAGCAAAAACGTAAAAACAAAAATCAGATAAAATCTGATTAATGGCACGGTGCGCAGCACCTATTGCTTGGTGCGCAGCACCGGTTGCCAGAATTCAAAATATTTACATTTTTGGTCCTTGCCTCGTTTTTGTAACAAACCAACCAATCAATCTCGAGCCTTATCACTCATTTACTGCCATTTAGCCTGTCCCAAGACTCCTTTCATCACTCTTCCTACTTTCATTTTCATTTTCCATTTTCTAAAATCAAAAACACACACACAAAACACATAGTTCTCCAACTTCTCTCTAACTTCTCTCTAAAACCTCCAATAGAACCAGAAAATACAGCCACTAAATCCACATAAATCAACCATCAAAATCGTTCAATCATCAAAGCAAACAAGGAGGAGCAAAGTAATTTCGGTTCCAAGCTTTTTCTACCACTTTTGGGGCTCTCAATCCTTCAAAAACATCATCCATCCACTTTCATCCGGTAGAAACCTTAATCTTATCTTTATTTACTGTTTTTACAAGTTGCATGTAAGATCTAAAGCATAAAAACAAGTTTTTATGAAGATTCATAACACAGATTATACAAAAACGGGTTTCTATTAAACTAACACTCTAGATCTATGCTTTGTGAATAAAGTTATGTACAAACTGTAAAAATGGTGTTTTATGAAGTAACCACTGATTGCATGTCGAAATCTTTGAGTAACAAAACGTTTTTGACAAGAAAAACACAAAACGGGGAAAAGACAGCAAGGAGGTGCGCAGCACCCTCTGTTAGGTGATGCGCACCGGCTGCTGTCTTTCCCGAAAATCGTCGTTTTGGCCGTTTAAAACTTATGTACGCGTTCTGGATTTTTAGTGAATAATATTATGAAACTGAGATGATTAAAATAATAACAATGGTGACTTTTATTGAGCTCTTTGGACTTGTTTTTATAAGATTATGTGTTATATGTGTTTTGTGAGCGGGAAATGACTTTAGGTTTTGGACGCGAAATTTGGGCGCGGAAGCGCTGCCCAAATTTCGTTAGAAAACTTAAATCACTTCAGCAACCAAAACATGTCTATCATATAAATAAATAACATCAACTATGGACTATTCGGAATAAAAATAACGTTAACCGCTTCGGACCAATTTTGGAACAATATTGACCTTAAAACTTAATTCTAAACAAAAGTTACCTAATCTGTTATATAAAGTAACCTAATGAGATAATAACTTTTGGTCAATCTTGGTATCCTTAGGCATCCCGTGATTCCCGGCTCCTTTTCCGACCGATTCCCGAGTTCTCTACCTTCGCAAACCGTGAGTTACAACCCCACCTTGTTTTACTTTTGTACTTTTAAACATTATTTTGTGGGAAACATAAGATGTTATGCTCGTAACTTTGAAACTATTTGCGAATTATTGAAACTTTTGGAAACTTATGTGAAACTTTAGAAACTTAAAACATTTTAACTTATGAAACTCGTAATCTTTGGAAACTTGTACGAAACCTTATTGAAACTCTTGTGAAACTTTGAACTTTGGGAAACTTTGAAACTTGGAAACTATTATGCGTATATGTGTTGATGCCTTAGTCGGTTAACTAAATTTAGGATACTTGTTAGCGACCAATCCTTGATGAAAATATAAACCCGTAAGAACTTACTGCTACTTTTGGAAACTTTGTACATTTGCCCCGTTTTTGGTTCAGGAACTTTATACACTATTAGCATTAGCCGTTAGTCATATGGGTATCGATACTTAGGAGCGGTCACTCCTTACTCAGGGTTAGCGACCCAAGTACATATTACTAAGATTCCGTTAGCAACTTATTGAAACATTTTTGGGCTAGTTCAGGACCACACAATCGGTTTAGTGTATACTTACTGTTTATATTATGCCAAGTGATTGATACGAGTTACTATTTAGTTAAACACATACTCCCTACGCATATATCTTTTTAGCGCTTGGATTCCGCTGCAACTTTATTTATACGAGTTTTATCTACCTTACTTGCGTGCGTACAAACCTTTTATTATTTACATATGTGTTCTAACGTCGCTCCGTTCCTTTTACTTATGACGTCAACATATATTTTGCTTCTTTCTATTTTTGGAAACTTTATCGAAACTCTAAACTGTAACTCACTCACTACTTTATGTAGTTGACACTTTATCTTATGTTTCAGGAAATTAGTGTAAGTGTATGGGATGCAAGGCAAGGAAGGGTCATTATGGTTACGTGAGGCGCACATTGGGAAAAGACCTTTCTATTTTGGGAATTTTATTTGAAACTTGTATTTGCACTTTAATTTACACTGTGAACTGCTTGGTTGTTTAACTTTTGAACTATTTCTATTTTAAATGAAATGACTTGAATCGTTTAAGTTTGCTTATGACCGTGTAATGATATTGTAGCTCTCACATCCCGTGTTTCCGCTTTAGCGGGGTGTGACAGACTTGGTATCAGAGCACAGGTTATAGTGAAAACGGTTTTAGAAATTTCGAAAAAGTTTTTGAAACCAAACTATAACCAAGGCTTTTCGGAAAATCATTATGGGTTCAAACTTTAGAAAATTAATTTCGCAATTGCATGATTGTTTTTAACTACGCATGGCCTGATCACCCCTGCCTAGTTCAAAATGACTTATGCAAGAACGGAACATAATTACTAATGTTAAACGGTTTTGAGTCGAAAAATTTCCGGTCTTGCTATTCCCAACCTCATGTGATCGACCCTTACCTGCATTTCCTTTAACATTATCTTGTTCATGTACTTACGAAACTTTTCACGTCGCAGATCCGTCATGTCTCAGTCCTCACGCTCACGATCCCCCTCGCGTTCCCAGTCCCGATCCCAGCAGCGAGCTGCGTCTTCACGAGCCTTCCGAGGGCCATACCGCCTCGGAAAGTCTCCGTCACCAGACCACGGACCCGACGGAGGATACCTCCATGGCTGTGTCCAGCAGCATCGGGTCAAGCCCGAGGTCGGTTTTACCACCTCCACCGGCTCCCGTTGCCGCGCGCCCACAGCGCCGTGGACCGCGTGTCGTTATGAGGGCACGTAAGCAGGTAGTTCTCCCGGGCCGGCTACCCGTTAGGATGGCGGCACAGCAGGACGGCCCGTCCCGCCCTGCACCACCCCATTTTCCATTCGGGCACCCACCCCCCGAGGCTCCACCCACCTCGATGAGAGACCATTACTCGTGGGAGCGACAACTCGAGCGAGAGGAGATGCAGCGGGCTCGAGACTCTGAGGCAGCTAGGCAGAGGATGCCGCCTACCCCACAGCTTTCCCCTCCTGCCGCTTTCCTGCACCTCCACCGAGAGGTAAGGGGACTTTCGGAGGAAGCCCGACAACAAGGGATGCTCCTCTGTGAGGTCTCCGATGCCGCCCATCGGTTGTCTGAGCAGGCACGGCGACACCTTGTTGTAGTCCAGGCCACAGCCCGGACGGTGCAGCGCTTGGTCGGAGTTTGTCTGATCATGGGGACCCTGTTGGCAGTTGTTCTCGCCAAGATGTTCTCCGAGAGGCGCCGTTAGTTCATTTCTTTATTTTGTACTGTAGGCCGAGTTGTAATTTTCCATGTACACAGCTTCGAGCCATTTCCATTATTTCCTTATTGTATTGTACTGTACTTCTTCTATTTTGAACCTTGTACTCAACTTTTTATATTAATGAATGAAGTTCCATTTATTATTACTACCTTGTTTTGTGAATCTTGTACTGTGTTGAATCATTTTCTTACGTATGTCTCCGTATCGTGTTGATCTCTTGAAACCTTGTCGTGCGTGTACTATCTGTTCTATTACCTTACTCTTGCGTGATTGTTAACTTGTTCATTGAATTAAATTTTTATCATATTCTAATCGTGCGTTCTAAACCGAATCTGTTGTCTATTTGTAGAATCATGGCACCCCGAACCAACGCTAGTATCATCGCTGAGCAAGTCGCTCAGATCACTGCGGGAATCAATGCTAACGTCAACAACCACCACCAGCAACAGCAACAGCAACAGCAACAATAGCAACAACAGCAGCAACAACAACAGCAGCAGCAGCAACAGCAGAACAACCACCAGAACCAGAACCAACACCCAAACCCACCAGCTTGCACCTACAAGAGTTTCATGGCCTGCAAGCCCAAAGAATTTCATGGCACAACTGGTGCCGTAGGCCTGGTATCATGGTTTGAGAGCATCGAGTCGGTGCTGCACATCAGTGGATGTGCCGAAGCGATGAAAGTGCAGTACGCCTCCTGCGTATTGCACGGAAAAGCGCTGACTTGGTGGAACAGTGTGGTCCGCAACAGAGGACGCGAGACTCCCTATGCTCTCACCTGGGAGCAATTCAAGAACCTCCGGATTGAGGAGTACTGCCCCAAAGGGGAAATTAAAAAGCTCGAAGCCGAGCTCTGGAATCACGAGATGGTCGGAAACGACATCGAAGGGTACACTACCCGATTCCACGAGTTGGCCCGATTGGTCCAAGGCTAGTTACTCCCGAGGAGAACAAGATTGACCGTTATGTCTCCGGTCTTGTTCCAGAAATCAGAGGTATGGTTATCGCCGCGGAACCCCAGACCCTCCAGAGTGCCATCCTCCTAGCTCACCGCCTCACAAGCAACCTACTCACCGCTCCTACCTCATCCAAGAAGGAGTCGGGTGAGAAAAGGAAGTCCGATCAGACCCCGAGGCGAAGTGACAGGAACAAGAAGAAGACTACCCGCAATCTTGCCATAGCAGCCGTAGCACCGCCACCGCCACCTCCACCAGCTGGAAACCGATACACGGGGACGAACCCCAAGTGCAACAAGTGCAATTTCCACCATCACGGTAACTGTCCCGTGTGTCTGAGGTGCCAGAAGGAAGGGCACTTTGCTAAGTACTGCCCAGACAAGTTGGCAGCTCCAGGTCAGAAGCCGGTGTGCTTCGAGTGCGGAAGTGACCAGCACCTCCGGAATGCCTGCCCAAGACTCCGAAACGCCCAACCTAACCAAGGCGGGCGAGGTCGAGGACGCGCATTCGCACTCACCGCCGAGGAGGCTCGACAGGACCCGAATGCGGTGAACGGTACGTTCCCTGTTAATGACCATTATGCATCTGTTTTGTTCGATTCTGGTGCCGAAAGAAGCTTTGTATCCTTAGAATTTAGACCCCTCATTAACTTAGGATCTAAGGTTCTTAAGGATAGCTGCACCATAGAGTACGCTAACGGTCAGGAGTTCGAAGCTAAGGACATAATCGTTAGATGTTCCATATGCCTGTCCGATAAAACTTTCCCTATTGATTTAATCCCGATCGAGCTGAAAAGCTTTGATGTTATTGTCGGAATGGACTGGCTCTCTCGTGTCCGAGCCGAAATTTTCTGTTTTGACAAACTCATCCGCATCCCTCTTTCTGAAACTGAAACCTTAGTTGTTCAAGGAGACAAACCCGGACGATCACTCCGTCTCGTGTCGTCCATAAAAATGCGTAAGTACCTCGAGAAGGACTGTGACGCGTTTCTTGCTCACGTTGTTGAACGTAAACCCAAGGAGATCCGTATTCAAGATATTCTCGTAGTCAAGGATCACCCTGAAATGTTTCCCGAAGATTTGCCTGGGCTACCCCCGCATCGACAAGTGGAATTCCGGATAGACTTCGTTCCTGGTGCAGCCCCGATCGCTAGGACACCGTACCGTCTAGCCCCACCGGAGATGCAAGAGCTGTCCAAACAGCTTCAGGAACTTTTGGATCATGGTCTTATTCGTCCTAGCTCGTCCCCCTGGGGAGCCTCTATACTCTTCGTTAAAAAGAAATACGGATCCTTTCGTATGTGCATCGACTACCGCGAAC
The DNA here is from genome assembly GCA_910822075.1 of Senecio squalidus. Taxonomy (NCBI): domain Eukaryota; kingdom Viridiplantae; phylum Streptophyta; class Magnoliopsida; order Asterales; family Asteraceae; genus Senecio; species Senecio squalidus. Next base: position 44,010,912 of record CAJVGC010000582.1, on the reverse strand, counting down.
TGAACAAGCTGACCGTCAAGAACCGATACCCACTCCCGAGGATCGATGACCTTTTCGACCAGTTGCAGGGTGCAACTTACTTCTCGAAAATCGACCTCCGTTCGGGTTATCATCAGGTTCGTGTCAGCGAGACCGACATTCCAAAAACCGCTTTTCGTACCCGTTACGGTCATTACGAATTCCTCGTCATGCCATTCGGTCTAACCAACGCGCCAGCAGTGTTCATGGACTTGATGAACCGGGTGTGTAGACCTTATGTGGACAAATTCGTGATCATGTCCATTGATGACATTCTTATCTACTCGAGAAACAAGGAGGATCACGCGAAACACTTGAAACTCATCTTAGAACTCCTCCGAGAACAGAAACTGTACGCCAAATTCTCTAAGTGTGAATTCTGGCTCCGGGAAGTACATTTCCTTGGTCACGTGGTCAACCAAGAAGGGATCCATGTGGATCCGGCTAAGATAGAAGCGATCGAGAAATGGCAAGCCCTTACGACTCCTACGGAAATTCGTCAATTCCTAGGGTTGGCCGGCTACCATCGAAGGTTCATCGAGAATTTCTCGAAGATCGCTAAGCCACTCACCGAGCTCACTCAGAACGATAAGGATTTTGTTTGGGGTACAAAGCAAGAGGAATCCTTCCAGAAACTCAAGCACCAGCTTTGTCACGCGCCGATTTTGTCTCTACCAGAGAGTACGGATAACTTCGTAGTATTCTGCGATGCATCCCACCAAGGACTTGGGTGTGTCCTTATGCAGAAAGACAAAGTCATCGCCTACGCTTCAAGACAACTCAAGGTTCACGAACAGAACTACACTACTCACGACCTAGAGCTGGGAGCAGTCGTTTTTTCACTAAAGATCTGGAGACACTACTTATATGGGACTAAGTGCACGGTTTTCATGGATCATAAGAGTCTTCAACACATTCTAGACCAGAAGATGCTCAACATGAGGCAGAGGAGATGGATCGAACTGCTGAGTGACTACGATTGCGAGATCAAGTACCACCCGGGTAAGGTAAACGTAGTAGCAGACGCCCTGAGTCGGAAGGAAAGGGTGAGACCATCTCGGGTTAGAGCATCAGGTATCCAGATTCAGACGAACCTTCAAACGTAAATCGCCGAGGTTCAGCGAGAAGCGTTGAAGCCCAAGAACCTAAAGGGAGAAACTTTGCACAATCATGAGAAGGAGTTTGAACCGTTCCCGATACTCCATTCACCCAGGATCGGACAAGTTGTACAAGGACCTTAGAGAGTATTACTGGTGGCCGGGCATGAAGAAAGATATCGCCTTGTACGTCGCCAAGTGTCTCACTTGCTCCAAGGTCAAGGCGGAATATCAGAAACCTTCAGGACTTCTGCAGCAACCGGAGATTCCTATGTGGAAATGGGAACAAATCTCCATGGATTTCATTACCAAGTTACCCCGGACGGCAAAGGGTAACGACACAATTTGGGTAATTGTGGACCGTTTGACAAAGTCTGCTCACTTTCTGCCGGTGCGAGAAACCCACTCGATGGAGAAGTTCGCGCAAATCTACATTAACGAGATCATCTCTCGCCACGGGACACCTCTCTCCATCATTTCTGACAGGGATAGTCGGTTCACGTCTCGCTTTTGGAACGCGCTTCAGAAATCTCTCGGGACGCGACTAGACCTTAGCACAGCTTATCACCCTCAGAACGACGGTCAAAGCGAGAGGACGATCCAAACCCTTGAGGATATGCTTAGAGCATGCGTAGTTTACTTTGGAGGAAGTTGGGATACTCATCTTCCATTGGTCGAGTTTTCGTACAACAACAGCTACCACGCTAGCATTAAGTGTGCCCCGTTCGAGGCCTTATATGGACGCAAGTGCCGATCGCCGCTTTGTTGGCTAGAAGCTGGTGATCGACAGCTTACAAGGCTCGACATTGTTCAAGAAACCATCGACAAGATCACCACCATCAGAGAGCGACTGAAGACGTCCCGTACTCGGCAGAAGAGCTACGCCGATAACCGAAGAAAACCCCTTTAGTTCCAGGTCGGCAATCGGGTGCTCCTTAAAGTATCGCCATGGAAAGGGGTAGTTCGCTTCGGGAAACGCGGCAAGCTAAGCCCAAGGTACACCGGACCGTTTGAAGTCATCGAGCGTATTGGTCCAGTAGCTTATCGACTCCAACTCCCGCCAGTTCTTTCCAATGTTCATAATGTGTTCCATGTCTCGCACTTGAAAAAGTGCCTATCCGATGAGACCATCGTCATTCCGCTCGACGAGGTCAAGATCGACAACAAGCTCAATTTCATCGAGGAACCGCTTGAAGTTGTAGATCGAGAGGTCAAGCAACTTAGATAAAGCCGTGTTCCTATTGTCAAGGTTCGTTGGAACTCCCGACGTGGTCACGAATTCACATGGGAACGTGAAGACCAGATACGTCAAAAGTATCCTCACTTGTTCAAAGATACTTCTACCTGATGTGACGAGTCAAATTTCGGGACGAAATTTCTTTCAACCCGGGGATGATGTGACAACCGTCTAAAATTCAGGTGATTCTCAGTTAATTTATCGGTTCGAAACTTTAGTTACTTCTTTTTATGTGTTCAAGTTGCTCCAGTTCGTAATTATCGAGTATGTATTTTGTCGAAACCAGTGTCGGAATAACTCCCGGAATCAATTATATAAGTCCTAATACCAAGAAAACATCTAATGAACTTTCCTAAGTTCATAACGTATCATAATTAAGAACTTTCAGTTAACAAAAAGGTCCAACGAAGCAAAAAGGTAAAAACAAAAATCAGATAAAATCTGATTAATGGCACGGTGCGCAGCACCGGTTGCCAGAATTCAAAATATTTACATTTTTGGTCCTTGCCTTGTTTTTGTAACAAACCAACCAATCAATCTCGAGCCTTATCACTCATTTACTGCCATTTAGCCTGTCCCAAGACTCCTTTCATCACTCTTCCTACTTTCATTTTCATTTTCCATTTTCTAAAATCAAAAACACACACACAAAACACATAGTTCTCCAACTTCTCTCTAACTTCTCTCTAAAACCTCCATTAGAACCAGAAAATACAACCACTAAATCCACATAAATCAACCATCAAAATCTTTCAATCATCAAAGCAAACAAGGAGGAGCAAAGTAATTTCGGTTCCAAGCTTTTTCTACCACTTTTGGGGCTCTCAATCCTTCAAAAACATCATCCATCCACTTTCATCCGGTAGAAACCTTAATCTTATCTTTATTTACTGTTTTTACAAGTTGCATGTAAGATCTAAAGCATAAAAACAAGTTTTTATGAAGATTCATAACACAGATTATACAAAAACGGGTTTCTATTAAACTAACACTCTTGATCTATGCTTTGTGAATAAAGTTATGTACAAACTGTAAAAATGGTGTTTTATGAAGTAACCACTGATTGCATGTCGAAATCTTTGAGTAACAAAACGTTTTTGACAAGAAAAACACAAAACGGGGAAAAGACAGCAAGGAGGTGCGCAACACCCCCTGTTAGGTGTTGCGCACCGGGCTGTTGTTTTTCCCGAAAATCGTCGTTTTGGCCTTTCAAAACTTATGTACGCGTTCTGGATTTTGAGTGAATAATATTATGAAACTGAGATGATTAAAATAATAACAATGGTGACTTGTATTGAGCTCTTTGGACTTGTTTTTATAAGATTAGGTGTTATATGTGTTTTGTGAGCGGGAAATGACTTTAGGTTTTGGACGCGAAATTTGGGCGCGGAAGCGCTGCCCAAATTTCGTTAGAAAACTTAAATCACTTCAGCAACCAAAACATGTCTATCATATAAATAAATAACATCAACTATGGACTATTCGGACTAAAATAAACGTTAACCGCTTTCCACCAATTTTGGAACAATATTGACCTTAACACTTAATTCTAAACAAAAGTTACCTAATCTATTATATAAAGTAACCTAATGAGATAATAACTTTTGGACAATCTTGGTATCCTTAGGCATCCCGTGATTCCCGGCTCCTTTTCCGACCGATTCCCGAGTTCTATACCTTCGCAAACCGTGAGTTACAACCCCACCTTGTTTTACTTTTGTACTTTTAAACATTATTTTGGGGGAAACATAAGATGTTATGCTCGTAACTTTGAAACTATTTGCGAATTATTGAAACTTTTGAAAACTTATGTGAAACTTTAGAAACTTGAAACATTTGAACTTATGAAACTCGTAACCTTTGGAAACTTGTACGAAACCTTATTGAAACTCTTGTGAAACTTTGAACTTTGGGAAACTTTAAAACTTGGAAACTATTATGCGTATATGTGTTGATGCCTTAGCCGGTTAACTAAATTTATGATACTTGTTAGCGACCAATCCTTGATGAAAATATAAACCCGTAAGAACTTACTACTACTTTTGGAAACTTTGTACATTTGCCCCGTTTTTGGTTCAGGAACTTTATACACTATTAGCATTAGCCGTTAGTCATATGGGTATCGATACTTAGGAGCGGTCACTCCTTACTCAGGGTTAGCGACCCAAGTACATATTACTAAGATTCCGTTAGCAACTTATTGAAACATTTTTGGGCTAGTTCAGGACCACACAATCGGTTTAGTGTATACTTACTGTTTATATTATGTCAAGTGATTGATACGAGTTACTATTTAGTTAAACACATACTCCCTACGCATATATCTTTTTAGCGCTTGGATTCCGCTGCAACTTTATTTATACGAGTTTTATTTACCTTACTTGAGTGCGTACAAACCTTTTATTATTTACATATGTGTTCTAACGTCGCTCCGTTCCATTTACTTATGACGTCAACATATATTTTGCTTCTTTCTATTTTTGGAAACTTTATCGAAACTCTAAACTGTAACTCACTCACTACTTTATGTAGTTGACACTTTATCTTATGTTTCAGGAAATTAGTGTAAGTGTATGGGATGCAAGGCAAGGAAGGGTCATTATGGTTACGTGAGGCGCACATTGGGAAAAGACCTTTCTATTTTGGGAATTTTATTTGAAACTTGTATTTGCACTTTAATTTACACTGTGAACTGCTTGGTTGTTTAACTTTTGAACTATTTCTATTTTAAATGAAATGACTTAAATCGTTTAAGTTTGCTTATGACCGTGTAATGATATTCAAGCTCTCACATCCCGTGTTTCCGCTTTAGCGGGGTGTGACATAAAGTGGAATGATGACGTCATTTTAGTTTTTATAACGATAATGCGAACAATGAAGTCATTTTTCGCATAATTTGACTTTTTTTTTTCTTTAGTTGAAGGTAACTTTGCCAAATTAGATACCACAAATTTAGGGTAAAAGAAATAATCAATTTCAAAGACGAAGGATGACGTCATTTTGGCCCGGATAATAATAATGCTAAGGATGAGGTCATTTTTCGAACGGTGACGTATGTTTTCGCATAAGTTGACATATTTTTCTTTAGTTGAAGGTAACTTGGAAAAATTGTATCCTTCAAATTTATGGTAAAAGAAACATTTAATTTCAAATAGAAAAGATAACGTCATTTTCGTTCGGATATTGATAATGCGAAAGATGACATCATATTTCGCATAATTTGATTTTTTTTATGTTGAAGGTAACTTTGGCATAATATGAACCTTCAAATATTCGGAATATGAAACAATTAATTTTAAAGAGGAAGGACGACGTCATTTTGGTTCTTTTAACGGTAATACGAACGATGACGTAATTTTTTGTATAATTGGACTTTGTTTTCTTTAGTTGAAGGTAACTTTATAAAATTGGAAACTACAATTATAGGGTAAAAGAAATAAACAATTTCAAAGAGGAAGGATGAGGTCATATTTCGCATAATTTGAATTACTTTTTAGTTGAAGGTGATTTTGCATAATACAAACATACAAATATTTGATAATATGAAATAATCAGTTTTAAAGAGAAAGGATGACGTAATTTTCGTTCGGAATAATGATAATGCGAAAGATGACGTCATTTTAACTCAATTTGACTTTTTTTGTTAAGTTGAAGGTAACTTTTCAAAATTGGAAACTACAAATCAAGGGTAAAAATATAATCAATTTGAAATAGGAAGAATGACGTCATTTTCGTTCGGATAATGATAATCCTAAGAATGACGTCATTTTCGTTCGGATAATGATAATGCAAAGAATGACGACATTTTTTGAATAATTTGATTTTTTTTTAGTTGAAGGAGACTTAGCGTAATACGAACCAACAAATAAAATATGAAATAATCAGTTTTAAAGAGGAAAGATGATTTCATTTTTGTTCTAATAACGATTTATGTGAACAATGACGTAACTTTTCGTATAATTTGACTTATTTTCTTTAGTTGAACGTAACGTTACCAAATTGTATCCTACAAATATAGGGTAAAAGAAACATTTAATTACAAGGAGGAAAGATGACGTCATTTTTGTTCGAATAATGATAATGCGAAAAATGACGTCATATTTCGCATAATTTGAGTTTTTTGTTTTGAATGTAACTTTCGCATACTATGAACCTTCAAATTTTCGGAAATATGAAAAAATCAATTTTAAAGTGGAATGATGACGTCATTTTTGTTTTTATAACGATAATGCGAACAATGAAGTCATTTTTCGCATAATTTGACTTTTTTTTTTCTTTAGTTGAAGGTAACTTTGCTAAATTAGAAACCACAAATTTAGGGTAAAAGAAATAATCAATTTCAAAGACGAAGGATGACGTTATTTTGGCCCGGATAATAATAATGCTAAGGATGAGGTCATTTTTCGAACGGTGACGTATGTTTTCGCATAAATTGACATATTTTTCTTTAGTTGAAGGTAACTTGGAAAAATTGTATCCTTCAAATTTATGGTAAAAGAAACATTTAATTTCAAATAGAAAAGATGACGTCATTTTCGTTCGGATATTGATAATGCGAAAGATGACATCATATTTCGCATAATTTGATTTATTTTCATGTTGAAGGTAACTTTGGCATATTATGAACCTTCAAATATTCGAGAATATGAAATAATTATTTTTAAAGAGGAAGGATGACGTCATTTTGGTTCTTTTACTGATAATACGAACGATGACGTCATTTTTCGTATAACTGGACTTTGTTTTCTTCAGTTCAAGGTAACTTTAATAAATTGGAAACTACAATTATAGGGTAAAAGAAATAATCAATTTCAAAGGGGAATGATGAGGTCATTTTTCGCATAATCTGATTTACTTTTTAGTTGAAGGTGATTTTGCATAATACAAACCTACAAATATTTGATAATATGAAATAATAAGTTTTAAAGAGAAAGGATGACGTCAATTTCGTTCGGAATAATGATAAGGCGAAAGATGACATCATTTTAACTTTTTTTGTTAAGTTGAAGGTAACTTTTTAAAATTGGAAACAAAAATCAAGGGTAAAAATATAATTAATTTTAAATAGGAAGAATGACTTTATTTTCGTTCGGACAATGATAATGCTAAAAATGACGTCATTTTCGTACGGATAATGATAATACTAAGAATGACGTCATTTTTTGAATAATTTGATTTATTTTTTAGTTGAAGGAGATTTAGCGTAATACGAACCAACAAATAAAATATGAAATAATCAGTTTCAAAGAGGAAAGATGATTTCATTTTTGTTCTAATAACGATTTATGCGAACAATGACGTCACTTTTCGTATAATTTGACTTATTTTCTTTAGTTGAACGTAACGTTACAAAATTGTATCCTACAAATATAGGGTAAAAGAAACATTTAATTACAAGGAGGAAAGATGACGTCATTTTTGTTCGAATAATGATAATGCGAAAAATGACGTCATATTTCGCATAATTTGAGTTTTTTGTTTTGAATGTAACTTTCGCATACTATGAACCTTCAAATTTTCGGAAATATGAAATATTCAATTTTAAAGTGGAATGATGACGTCATTTTTGTTTTTATAACGATAATGCGAACAATGACGTCATTTTTCGCATAATTTGACTTTTTTTTTCTTCAGTTAAGGGTAACTTTGCCAAATTAGAAACCACAAATTTAGGGTGAAAGAAATAATCAATTTCAAAGACGAAGGATGACGTTATTTTGGCCCGGATAATAATAATGCTAAGGATGAAGTCATTTTTCGAAAGGTGACGTACGTTTTCGCATAAATTGACATATTTTTCTTTAGTTGAAGGTAACTTGGAAAAATTGTATCCTTCAAATTTATGGTAAAAGAAACATTTAATTTCAAATAGAAAAGATGACGTCATTTTCGTTCGGATATTGATAATGCGAAAGATGACATCATATTTCGCATAATTTGATTATTTTTCTATGTTGAAGGTAACTTTGGCATAATATGAACCTTCAAATATTCGGGAATATGAAACAATTAATTTTAAAGATGAAGGATGACCTCATTTTGGTTCTTTTAACGGTAATACGAACGATGAAGTAATTTTTCGTATAATTGGACTTTCTTTTCTTTAGTTGAAGGTAACTTTAAAAAATTGGAAACTACAGTTTTAGGGTAAAGGAAATAATCAATTTTCAAAGAGGAAGGATGGCGTCATTTTTCGCATAATTTGATTTACTTTTTAGTTGAAGATAAGTTCGCGTAATACGAACGTACAAATATTTGATAACATGAAATAATCAGTTTTAAAGAGAAAGGATGACGTCATTTTCGTTCGAATAATGATGATGCGAAAGATGACGTAATTTTCGCTCAATTTTACTTTTTTTTATTAAGTTGAAGGTAACTTTGCCAAATTAGAAACTAAAAATGAAGGGAAAAAAATAATCAATTTCAGAAAGGAGGATTACGTCATTTTCGTTCGGATAATGATAATGCTAAGAATGACGTCATTTTTCGAATAACTTAATTTATTTTTTAGTTGAAGGAGACTTAGAGTAATACGAACAACCAAATAAAATATGAAATAATCAGTTTTAAAGAGGAAAGATTATTTCATTTTTGTTCTAATAACGATTTATGCGAACAATGACGTCATTTTTGTTCGGATAATGATAATGCGAAAAATGACGTCATTTTTGTTCGGATAATGATAATGCGAAAAATGACGTCATATTTCGCATAATTTGAGTTTTTTGTTTTAAATGTAAATTCCGTATACTATGAACCTTCAAATTTTAGGAAATATGAAATAATCAATTTTAAAGAGGAAGGATAACGTCATTTTTGTACTTATAACGATAATGTGAACGATGATGTCATTTGTCGCATAATTTGACTTTTTTTTTCTTCTTTAGTTGAAGGTAATTTTGCCAAATTAGAAACAACAAATTCAGGGTAAAAGAAATAATCAATTTCAAAGACGAAGGATGACGTCATTTTGGCCCGGATAATAATAATGCTAAGGATGAGGTCATTTTTCGAACGGTGACGTATGTTTTCGCATAAATTGACTTATTTTTGTTTAGTTGAAGGTAACTTAGAAAAATTGTATCCTACAAATTTATGGTAAAAAAACATTTAATTTCAAAGAGGAAAGATGACGTCATTTTCGTTCGGATATTTATAATGCGAAATATGACATCATATTTTACATAATTTGATTTATTTTTATGTTGAAGGTAACTTTGGCATAATACGAACCTTCAAATATTCGGGAATATAAAACAATTAATTTTAAAGAGGAAGGATGACATCTTTGGTTCTTTTAACGGTAATACGAACGATGACGTAATTTTTCGTATAATTGGATTTTGTTTTCTTTAGTTGAAGGTAACTTTAAAAAATTGGAAACTAAAGTTTTAGGGTAAACGAAAAAATCAATTTTCAAAGAGGAAGGATGGCGTCATTTTTCGCATAATTTGATTTACTTTTTAGTTGAAGGTGAGTTTGCATAATACGAACCTACAAATATTTGATAATTTGAAATAATCAGTTTGAAAGAGAAGGATGACGTCATTTTCGTTCGGATAATGATAATGCGAAAGCTGACATACTTTTCGCTCAATTTGATTTTTTTTTGTTAAGTTGAAGGTAACTTTGCAAAATTGGAAAACTACAAATCAAGGGTAAAAAAAATAATCAATTTCCAATAGGAGGATTACGTCATTTTCGTTTGGATAATGATAAAGCTAAGAATGACATCACTTTTTGAATTATTTGATTTATTTTTTAGTTGAAGGAGACTTAGCGTAATATGTGACAACTGTCAAATTTCAGGTGCATCACTCTATGTCTCTAAACTGTCTTGTCATTGTCTTTTACTGTACATTTACCGGAAACGCGTCAGTGTCGGAATAACTCTCGGAATCGAATTATATAAGTCCTAATACCAAGAAAACACCTAATGAACTTTCGTAAGTTCATAACGTATCATAATTAAGAACTTTTAGTTAACGAAAAGGGTCCAACGAAACAAAACGCAAAAACGAAAAATCACAAAAATATTTACAAAAAGGGTCCAGGACGACACCCTCCTTGTGCGGCGTCCTGGATATGCCAGATTCGAAAATTTTGAATTTTCCTTGCATGTCTCGTTTTTATAACTCACCAACCAATCAATCTCGGGCTTTAGCAATCATTTACTGCGTCCCAAACCCCCCATTATCACCCTTTACCATTTTCCTTTTCATTTTTACATTTTTATAAAACAAAAATACAAACACACACAAAATTCTCTCTAAAATCCTCCCAAGAACACCACTTCCAGTGAATTTCCAGCCACCAAATCCATCTTTTTAACCATCAAAAATCGTTTAAACATCAAGGCAAACAAGAAGGAGCAACATCTTTTCGATTTCAAAGCTTTTTCTACCATTTTGGAGCTCAAATCTCGTCTAAAACATCATCCATCCATTTTCATCCAGTAGAAACCTTTTTGTTATCTTTATTTACTGTTTTTACAACTTGCATGTAAGATCTAAACCATCAAAAACAAGTTTTTATAAAGATTTGTGACATTTTATGGACAAAAACAATTTTTAACCGAAATAACATTTAGATCTATAGTTTTATGGTTAAAAATGGTTTAGAAACTGTAAAAATGACGTTTTATTAAGTATTCACTGTTTGCATGTCGAGATCTATGGTTAGATTAAACGTTTTTGCAAGAAAAACCCAAAAACCACGACCTGTGTGCCATCCCTAAGAGCCAGGACGACACAGCGGGGCATTTGTGTCTTATGTGCTTCGTTCCTAAGAGCCAGGAAGACACACAGGGCTGACAGTTTTCCCGAAATGTTGTCGTTTGGATGTTTTGAACTTATTTACACCGCTGACTTTTCGTAACTAGTATTCCGAGACTGAGGTTGATAAAAATAATTATATTGGTGACTTGTATTGGACTATTTGGACTAAAATGAACTCGTTTAAATATGATATTGTGATATATGTATTTTGTGAGCGGGAAAGTGAATTTGGATTTTGGATATGAAATTTGGGCGCGGAAGCGCTGCCCAAATTTCGTTAGAAAATCCAAACCACTTCAGCGACCAAAATGTGTGTATCATAATAATGAAAACGTTAACTTTGGACTTTTGGAATAAAACATAACGATAACCGCTTCGGACTATTTTTGAAAAAATTGGACCTTGACACTTAAAGTTTAACTAAATTTATCTATTACATATTATATATAATAACATAATGTAATAATAACCCGTGAGTTACACCCCTCTACTTTTGTATTTTAAGTTCTCTTTTTGGGGGAAACATGAGATCTAAATTATTTTATGAACTATGTCTTATATGTACAATGACTTTATGTACAATGACGGTTATGAACTTTGACTTTATGTACAATGACTTTTGTGAACTATGACTTTATTGGACTATTTGACATTGGTCTTACTTATATGCGTAAAACTATTTTTATACGCCTTATGTGGCACCTTGGACATTTGACATTTTGACTTAGACTATGATTGTTTGATTGTACTTGGAAAAACCCTTGATGAGAATATAAACGCCGTAAGTGCCTACTATCAGTTTTGTTTTGGGCAAAAATGACATATGCCCAAGTTTTTAGACATTTCCACACTATTAGCAATAGCTGTTGGTAATTATGGGTATCGATACTTAGGAGATGTCACTCCTTACTTCAGGCTTCCTACCTAAATACATATTACTAGAACAGACAAACCTCGTCGATAGTGCGAGGTCCGAGCAGGATCAGACCAGTTAATCGGTTTAGTGTGAACTCTTATGTTATATTAAGCCAAGTGGTCGTTACAATTCAAAAATCATATGTCATTACTATTACGCATATACATACCTATCGTCTTACACATGTGGATTATTCCACCGCTGAGGTAATGACAACTTTTATTAATCGTCTTACATTAGTCCACCGATGAGGTAATGACAACGTACACTTATTGTCGTGACTAGAACTTTTACAAATATTGAGCTATTTGTCTATGATCTACTATAAAAGTATATATTTTAAGCGCCTATATCCGCTATCTTTCTTTTAAGAAAACTTCATACTTATATATACTTGTCGGAACTTTTGGCAAAAATTTATAAACTGTAAATCACTCACTACGTTTTGTAGTTTGACACTTTATCTCATGTTTTAGGAAACTAAGCGTAAGTCATGAAGTGCATTGCTCAGGCGGGTCAAGCTGGTTATGTGAAGTGTAATTCGGGAGAAGACCTTTGTTATTTAGGAATTTTTATTAAAACACTTGTTATGTATTTGTTGTCTTAAACTTATGAATCTTGGTTGTATCTTTTGAATTTTGGTACTTTTCAAACTTCAATTTAAAATGACTTGAACCGTTGACTTTTGTTATAACTCGTGAAATGATTATCTTGCTCTCGCACCTCGTGTTTCCGCTTTAGCGGGGTGTGACAGACTTGGTATCAGAGCACGGGTTATAGTGAAAACGGTTTTAAGAATTTTCTAAAAGTTTTTGAAACCAAAACTATTTGTAGAAAAATCATTTTCGGGTTCAAACTTTAGTATATTATTTTCCGCAATTGCATGATTATCTTTTTCATCTACGCATGACTTGATCAACCATGCGTAGTTCAAAATGAATTATGCAAGAACGGAAAGAAGTTGCTATCGTTAACGGTTTTTGAGTCGAAAAATTCCCGGTCTTGTCGATTCCCGATTCTCACATAACTGACCCGTGCATGCATTTTACTTACGTTTTTCCTATTTTAGTTTTCCCCCGTACTTATGTAACTCTCTATTCGCAGATACGTCATGTCTCAGTCGTCGCACTCCGGATCTCAGTCACGTTCCCTCTCACGAGTCGCCTCCCCATCGTGCGAACCTTCAGAGGGCCACACGGCCTCCGAGAGTCAGCGTCATCAGACGACTGACCCGACGGAGGATACGTCGATGACGATCAGCAGCAGTAACGGGTCCAGTCCGAGGACTGTGCTACCACCTCCTCGACCGGCGCCCGTTGCAGCACCATCGCAGTCCCAAGGGCCCCACACTAGGTTGACTGCGCCAGCACACGGGTCCGTCTCGACCCGCACCTCCTCAGTCCTTCGTGGACCCTTACGATCCCGCCTTGCGCACTCCAGTCATGGAACGCTATGCGTGGGAGCGTTGGTTCCTCGAGGAGAGGCGACGCGCCCAGGAGGCTGGATCCTCCCGACCTATGATGCCACCTACTCTCCATCCTCCCTCACCAGCCGCATTCCTCCACCTGCACCGTGAGGTCCGGGGACTTGCTGAGGAAGCCCAACAACAGGGTCTTCTTCTCTTCGAAGTCTCCGACGACGCGCATAAGCTGGCGGAACAGTCAATGCGAATCATAGCATCGGCTCAGACCACCGCACGGATCATGCAGCGTCTTGTCAGCACGTGCTTGGTCATGGGGACGTTGATCGTGGCTATTGCCGCCAAGATGTTCTTCGAGAGGTGCCGCTAGTCTTATTTCCTTTGTATTTGTACCGTACTAGGCTTAGTCTTAATTTTCCATTGTACACGAATTAAGCTATCTATCTTATTATCTTCTTTTGTATTGCACTTGTATTTCCATGCAGTATTTTATTCGATGTACCAAACATAATATTATTAATGGAAAATTTCTATCTTTTATTATTCATACTTGTCTTGTCGTGTGAATCTTTTATTATTGTCAATCATATATTACTATCTCTTGAATCGTTGTCGTGCGTGTGCTGTTATATTCCTTGTTTGCTCCTTGACCATTATCATTATTAGCATGCATTATATTACACTCTTTATCGCTCGCGCTTATTCGTGCGTTCTAAACCTTTCTCTTTTCTGTTACAAAATCATGCCTCCTAAACGCTTTAACGCTAGCCTTATCGCCGAAAAAGTTGCTACCCAATTGAACGCGGCTATGCCCGACATGATTGCCCAGATCACTGCAGGGATCAACGCCAATGTCAACAACCATCAACAGCAACAACAACAGCAACAGGAGCAACAACAACAACAGCAGCAACAGAACAACAACCAGAACCAGAACCAACACCCAAACCCTCCTGTGTGCAACTACAAGAGTTTCATGGCGTGTAAGCCAAAGGAGTTTCACGGCACAACTGGTGCTGTAGGACTGCTCCAATGGTTCGAGAGTATCGAATCAGTCTTGCACATCAGCCGATGTGCTGAAGCCAACAAGGTGGAGTACGCCTCTTGCGTATTCCATAGCCGAGCTTTATCGTGGTGGAACAATGTTGTTCAAACCCGAGGGCGTGAAACTGCCTACGCTCTTTCCTGGAATTCCTTCAAGAACCTGCTTATCGAAGAATACTGGCCAAGAGCGGAAATCAAGAAGCTCGAGGTTGAGCTTTGGGACCACCAGATGATCGGAAACGACATCGAAAAGTACACCACCCGGTTTCACGAGCTCGCCCGGCTTGTTCCAAGGTTGGTAACCCCTGAGGAGAACCGGATCGATCTTTACATCTCTGGTCTTGTTCCGTAAATCCGCGGCATGGTCATCTCATCCGAGCCCCAGACACTTCAGAGCGCTATCATCTTAGCTCATCGACTCACCAGCAACCTCCTCACCACTCCTGCATCTTCCAAGAAGGAGTCAGGTGAGAAGAGGAAATCTGAGCAGACCCCGAGAAGGAGCGACCGAAACAAGAAGGCACGAACCACCCGCAATTATGTTGTGACCGCTACACCTGCAACTGCACCGACACCACCTACTGGACTCAGACCTTACTCTGGACCGCACCCGAGATGCGACAAGTGCCGTTAGCACCACATCGGTAACTGCCGCACTTGCATCAAATGCCAGAAGGTGGGCCGTTTCTCCAAGTACTGCCCAGACAAGACGATCACCCAGGGTCAGAGGCCGACGTGCTTCGAGTGTAGAAGCGACCAATACCTCCGAAACACCTGCCCTAGACTGCATCGAGCTCAGCAAAATCAGGGTGGACAAGGTAGAGGTCGTGCTTTTGCACTTACAGCTGAAGAGGCACGTCAGGACCCCAATGCAGTTACGGGTACATTTTCCATCAATGATCACTTTGCTTCCCTACTATTCGATTCAGGAGCTGAAAGAAGCTTTATTTCCTTAGAATTTAGACCCCTCATTAACCTAGGATCTAAAGTTCTTAAGGATAGCTTTACTATCGAATATGCTAACGGCCAAGAGTTCGGAGCCAAAGAAATAATCTTAGGATGTTGATTATGCTTATCTGACAAAATCTTCCCCATCGATCTAATTCCTATCGAGCTCACAAGCTTTGATGTTATCGTCGGAATGGACTGCCTATCTCGTTTTCGAGCCGAGATCGTCTGTTTCGACAAACTCATTCCCATCCCCCTTTCAGAAAGTGAAACTCTCGTTGTTCAGGGAGACAAGCCTGGACGACAACTTCGCATCGTGTCTTCCACAAAAATGCGCAAGTACCTCGAGAAGGACTACGACGCATTCCTCTCTCATGTCGTCGAACGTATATCTACAGAAAGTCGAGTCTAAGACATTCCCGTAGTCAAGGATCATCCATAAGTCTTTCCTGAGGATTTTCCTGGGCTACCACCGCATCGACAAGTGGAATTCCGAATAGACCTCGTTCCTGGCGCAGCACCGGTTGCCAAGACACCGTACCGTCTAGCACCACAGAGATCAGAAATTGTACACCAAATTCTCGAAGTGTGAATTTTAGCTCTGGGAAGTACATTTCCTTGGTCATGTGGTCAACCAAGAATGGATTCATGTAGATCCGGCTATGATCGAAGGGATCGAGAAATGGCAAGCCCCAACGACTCCTACGGAAATCCGTCATTTCCTCTCACCGAGCTCACTCGGAAAGATAAGTACTTTATTTGGGGAAAAGAATAGGAGGATTCCTTCCGGAAACTCAAACACCAACTATGTCACGCACCGATTTTGTCCCTGACGGAGGGCACGAATAATTTTGTAGTGTTTTGCGATGCATCCCATCAAGGACTTGGGTGTGTCCTAATGCAGAAGGACAGAGTCATCGCATACGCTTCAAGGCAACTTAAAGTGCACGAGCAGAACTACACAACACACGACTTAGAGTTGGGAGTCGTCGTGTTCGACTTAAAAATCTGGAGACACTACTTGTACGGTACCAAGTGCACGATTTTCCCGGATCATAAGAGTCTTCGGCACATTTTGGACCAGAAAATGCTCAACACGAGGCAACGTAGATGGATAGAACTGCTAGGTGACTACGACTGCGAGATCAAATACCAACCGGGTAAAGCAAACGTAGTAGCACATGCCCTGAGTCGGAAGGAAAGGGTAAAGCCATCTCGAGTTCGAGCATTGGGTATTCAGATTCAGACAAGTCTTCAAACGCAAATCATAAAGGCACAACAAGAAGCGTTGAAACCCGAGAACATTAAGGTCGAAACGTTGCATAACCATGAAAAGGAATTCGAACGCAAGTCCGACGGAATCTACTACTTCAAGGGCCGAGCATGGATTCCGAAATCCGAAGATCTTCGTAAACTCATTTTGGACGAAGGCCACCGATCTCGGTATTCCATCCATCCCGGATCCGACAAGTTGTATAAGGATCTCCGAGAATATTATTGGTGGCCGGGCATGAAGAAGGATATCGCCTTGTATGCAGCCAAGTTCCTTACTTGCTCAAAGGTCAAGGCGGAATATCAAAAGCCCTCAGGTCTACTTCAGCAACCAGAGATTCCCATGTGGAAGTGGGAACAAATCTCTATGGACTTCATCACCAAGTTGCCCCGTACGGAAAAGGGTAACGACACGATTCGGGTCATCATGGACCGTTTGACAAAATCCGCTCATTTCCTACCGGTACGAGAAAACCACTCGATGGAGAAATTCGCGCAAATCTACATCAAGGAGATCGTCTCCCGTCACGGCACACCTCTCTCCGTCATCTCCGATAGGGATAGTCGATTCACGTCCCGTTTTTGGAATGACCTTCAGAAATCGCTCGGGACGCGACTAGACCTCAGCACCGCATAGCACCCTCAGACCGATGGTCAGAGTGAGAGGACGATCCAAACTCTTTAATATATGCTGGGAGTGTGTGTAGTTGACTTCGGAGGAAGTTGGGACGCTCACCTCTCTTTGGTCGAGTTCTCCTATAACAACAGCTACCATGCTAGCATCAAGTGCGCACCGTTCGAGGTCTTATATAAACTCAAACGCCGGTCGCCGCTTTGCTGGCTAGAAGCTGGCGATTGACAACTTACGAGGCTCTACATCGTCCAGGAGACCATCGACAAGATCACTACTATCCGTGAAAGACTGAAACCATCTCGTACCCGACAGAAGAGCTACGCCGACAACCGGAGAAAACCCCTCGAGTTCCAAGTTGGCGATAGAGTGCTCCTCAAGATATCACCATGGAAGGGGGTAGTCCGCTTCGGAAATCGCGGAAAATTAAGCCCAAGGTACACCGGTCCATTCGAAGTCATAGAGCGTATCGGTCCAGTTGGTTATCATCTTCAACTCCCTCAGACTCTCTCGAACGTTCATAATGTTTTCCATGTCTCACACTTGAAAAGTGTCTATCTGATGAGACCATCGTCATCCCTCTGGACGAGGTCAAGATCGATAACAAACTAAATTTCATTAAAGAACGGCTTGAGGTTGTTGACCGAGAGGTCAAACAACTCAGGCAAAGTCGTGTTCCTATTGTCAAGGTTCGGTGGAATTCCCGACGTGGTCACGAATTCACGTGGGAGCGTGAGGACCAAATCCGTCAGAAGTATCCACATCTATTCGAAAACACCTCTTCATGATGGGACGAATTAAATTTCGGGACGAAATTTCTTTCAACCCGGGGAGAATGTGACAACCGTCAAATTTCAGGTGCATTTTACACTCTATGTATCTAAACTGTCTGTCATTGTCTTTTACAGTACATTTACCGGAGACGCGTCAGTGTCGGAATAACTCCCGGAATCGAATTATATAAGTCCTAATACCAAGAAAACACCTAATGAACTTTCCTAAGTTCATAACGTATTATAATTAAGAACTTTTAGTTAACGAAAAGGGTCCAACGAAACAAAATGAAAAAACAAAAAATCACAAAAATATTTACAAAAAAGGTCCAGGACGACGCACACCCCATTTGTGCGGCGTCCTGGATGTGCGAGATTCGAAAATTTTGAATTTTCATTTCATGTCTCGTTTTTATAACTCACCAACCAATCAATCTCGTGCTTTAGCAATCATACTGCACTTTGGCAGTCCCAAACCCCCCATTATCACCCTTTACCATTTTCCTTTTCATTTTTACATTTTTATAAAAGAAAAACACAAACACACACAAAATTCTCTCTAAAATCCTCCCAAGAACACCACTTCCAATGAATTTCCAGCCACTAAATCCATCTTTTTAACCATCAAAAATCGTATAAATATCAAGGCAAACAAGAAGGAGCAAAATCTTTTCGATTTCAAAGCTTCTTCTACCATTTTGGAGCTCAAATCTAGTCTAAAACATCATCCATCCATTTTCATCCGGTAGAAACCTTTTTCTTATCTTTATTTACTGTTTTTACAACTTGCATGTAAGATCTAAACCATAAAAACAAGTTTTTATAAAGATTTGTGACATTTTATGGACAAAAACGATTTTTAACCGAAATAACATTTAGATCTATAGTTTTATGGTTAAAAATGGTTTAGAAACTATAAAAATGACGTTTTATTAAGTATTCACTGTTTCCATGTCGAGATCTATGGTTGGATAAAACGTTTTTGAAAGAAAAACCCAAAAACCACGACCTGTGCGCCGTCCCTAAGAGCCAGGACGACGCAGTGGGGCATTTGTGTCTTCTGTGCGTTGTTCCTTAGGTCCAGGACGACGCACAGGGCTGCCAGTTTTCCCGAAATGTTGTCGTTTGGACGTTTTGAACTTATTTACACCGCTCACTTTTCGTAACTAGTATTTTGGGACTGAGGTTGATAAAAATAATTATATTGGTGATTATATTGGACTATTTGGACTAAAATGAACTCGTTTAAATATGATATTGTGATATATGTATTTTGTGAGCGGGAAAGTGAATTTGGATTTTGGATATGAAATTTGGGCGCGGAAGCGCTGTCCAAATTTCGTTAGAAAATCCAAACCACTTCAGCGACCAAAATGTGTGTATCATAATAATGAAAACGTTAACTTTGGACTTTTGGATTAAAACATAACGATAACCGCTTTGGACTATTTTTGGACAAATTGGACCTTGAAACTTAAAGTTTAACTAAAATTTATCTATTACATATTATATATACTAACATAATGTATTAATAACACTTGAACAATCTTGGTATTCTTAGGCTTTCCGTGATTCCTGACTCTCATTTCCGACCGTTTTCCGAGTTCTTTATCTAAGCAACCCGTGAGTTACACCCCTCCACTTTTCTATTTTAAGTACTCTTTTTGGGGGAAACATAAGATCTAAATTGTTTTATGAACTATGTCTTATATGTACAATGACTTTTATGAACTTTGATTTTATGTACAATGACGTTTATGAACTTTGACTTTATGTACAATGACTTTTATGAACTATGACTTTATTGGACTATTTGACATTGGTCTTACTTATATGCGTACAACTATTTTTAGACACCTTATGTGGCACCTTGGACATTTGACATTTTGACTTAGACTACGATTGTTTGATCGTACTTGGACAAACCCTTGATGAGAATATAAACGCTGCAAGTGCCTGCTATCAGTTTTTTTTGGACAAAAATGACATATGCCCCAGTTTTTAGACATTTCCACACTATTAGCAATAGGCGTTGGTAATTATGGGTATCGATACTTAGGAGAGGCCACTCCTTACTTCAGGCAAGCTACCTAAGTACATATTACTAGAACATACAAACCTCGTCGATTGTGCGAGGTCCGGGCAAGATCAGACCAGTTAATCGGTTTAGTGTGAACTCTTACGTTATATTAAGCCAAGTGGTCGTTACAATTCAAAAATCATATGTCATTACTATTACACATATACGTACTTATCGTCTTACACATGTGGATTATTCCACCGCTGAGGTAATGTCAACTTTTATTTATCGTCTTACGCATGTGGATTATTCCAACGCTGAGGTAATGACAACGTACACTTATTGTCGTGACTTGAAATTTTACAAATATTGAGCTATTTGTCTATGATCTACTATAAAAGTATATATTTTAAGCGCCTTTATCCGCTATCTTTCTTTTAAGAAAACTTTATACTTATATATACTTGTCGGAACTTTTGTCGGAACTTGTCGGAACTTTTGTCAAAAATTTATAAACTGAAAACTCACTCACTACGTTTTGTAGTTTGACACTTTATATCATGTTTCAGGAAACTAAGCGTAAGTCATGAAGTGCATTGCTCAGACGGGTCAGCTGGTTATGTGAAGTGTAATTCGATAGAAGACCTTTGTTATTTGGGAATTTTTATTAAAACACTTATTATGTATTTGTTGTCTGAAACTTTATGAATCTTGGTTGTATCTTTTGAATATTGGTACTTTTCAAACTTCAATTTAAAATGACTTGAAACGTTGACTTTTGGTATAACTCGTGGAATGATTATGTTGCTCTCGCACCTCGTGTTTCCGCTTTAGCGGGGTGTGACATAATACGAACCAACAAATAAAATATGAAATAATAAGTTTTAAAGAGGAAAGATGATTTAATTTTTGTTTAAATAACGATTTATGCGAACAATGACGTCACTTTTCGTATAATTTGACTTCTTTTCTTTTGTTGAACGTAACGTTGCAAAATTGTATACTACAAAAATAGGGTAAAAGAAACATTTAATTTCAAGTTGGAAAGATGACGTCATTTTTGTTCGGATAATGATAATGCGAAAAATGACGTCATATTTCGCATAATTTGAGTTTTTTGTTTTGAATATAACTTTCGCATACTATGAACCTTCAAATTGTAGGAAATATGAAATAATCAATTTTAAAGAGGAAGGATGACGTCATTTTCGCCCGGATATGATAATGCTAAGGATGAGGTCATTTTTGATCGGTGACATATGTTTTCGCATAAATTAACTTATTTTTCTTTAGTTGAAGGTAACTTGGCAAAATTGTATCCTACAAATATATGTTAAAAGAAACATTTAATTAAAGAGGAAAGATGACATCGTTTTCGTTCGGATATTGATAATGCGAAAGATGACATCATATTTCACATATATTTGTTTTTTTTTTTTTTTTTTATGTTGAAGGTAATTTTGGCGTAATATGAACCATCAAATATTTGGGAATATGAAATAATTAATTTAAAGAGGAAGGATGACGTCATTTTGGTTCTTTTAAAGATAATACAAACAATGATGCCATTTTACGTATAATTGGACTTTGTTTTATTTAGTTGAAGGTAACTTTAAAAAATTGGAAACTACAATTTTAGGGTAAAAGAAATAATCAATTTCAAAGAGGAAGGATGAGGTCATTTTTCGCATAATTTTATTTACTTTTTAGTTGAAGGTGATTTTTCATAATACGAACCTACAAATATTTGATAATATGAAATAATTAGTTGTAAAGAGAAGGGATGACGTCATTCTCGTTCGGATAATGATAATGCGAAGGATGACGTCATTTTCCCTCAATTTGACTTTTTTTTGTTAAGTTGAAGGTAACTTTTCAAAATTGAAAACTACAAATCAAGGGTAGTAAATATAATCAATTTCAAATAGGAAGGATGACGTCATTTTCGTTCGGATAATGATAATGCTAAGAATGACGTCATTTTTCGAATAATTCGATTTATTTTTTAGTTGAAGGAGACTTAGCGTTATTCGAACCTACAAATAAAATATGAAATAATCAGTTTTAAAGAGGAAAGATAATTTCATTTTTGTATTAATAACGATTTATGCGAACGATGACGTCACTTTTCGCATAATTTGACTTATTTTCTTTGGTTGAAGGTAACGTTGCAAAATATTATTTAAAAGGTAAAAGAAACATTTAATTTCAAGGAGGATAGATGACGTCATTTTCATTCAGAGAATGATAATGCGAAAGATGACGTCATAGTTCGCATAATTTGAGTTTTTTATGTTGATTGTAACTTTCGCATAATATGACCCTTGAATTTTAGGAAATATGAAATAATCAATTT
Source organism: Senecio squalidus (assembly GCA_910822075.1). Classification (NCBI taxonomy): domain Eukaryota; kingdom Viridiplantae; phylum Streptophyta; class Magnoliopsida; order Asterales; family Asteraceae; genus Senecio; species Senecio squalidus. Next base: position 43,988,400 of record CAJVGC010000582.1, on the reverse strand, counting down.
TAAAGAGGAAGGATGACATCATTTTTGTTCTTATAACGATTATGCGAGCGATGACATCATTTTCGCGTAGTTTGACTTTTTTCCTTCTTCTTTAGTTGAAGATAACTGTTCCAAATTAGAAACCACAAATTAAGGGTAAAAGAAATATTCATTTTCAAAGACAAAGATTGACGTCATTTTCCCTCGGATAATGAAAATACAAAGGATGATGTCATTTTTCGAACGGTGACATATGTTTTCGCATAAATTGACTTATTTTTCTTTAGGTGAAGGTAAATTAGAAAAATTGAATCCTACGAATTTATGGTAAAAGAAATATTTAATTTTTAAGAGGTGAGATGACGTCATTTTCGTTCGGATATTGATAATGCGAAAGATGACATCATATTTCTCATAATTTGATTTTTTTTTTATGTTGAAGGTAACTTTGGCATAATATGAACCTTCAAATATTCGAGAATATGAAATAATTAATTCTAAAGAGGAAGTATGACGTCATTTTGGTTTTTTAACGGTAATACGAACGATGACGTCATCTTTCGTATAATTGGCCTTTGTTTTCTTTAGTTGAAAGTAACTTTAACAAAATTGGAAATTACAGTTTTAGAATAAGAGGAAATAATCAATTTCAAAGAGGAAAGATGGCGTCATTTTTCGCATAATTTTATTTACTTTTTAGTTGAAGGTGATTTTGCATAATACGAACCTACAAATATTTGATAATATGAAATAATCAGTTTTAGAGAGAAAGGATGACGTCATTTTCGTTCGGATAATGATAATGGGAAAGATGACGTCATTTTCGCTCAATTTTACTCTTTTTTGTTATGTTGAAGGTAACTTTACAAAATTGGAAACTACAAATCAAGGGTAAAAAAATAATCAATTTCAAATCGGAAGGATGACGTCATTTTCGTTCGGATAATGATAGTGCTAAAAAGGGCATCATTTTTCAAACAATTTGATTTATTTTTTAGTTGAAGGAGACTTAGCGTAATACGAACCTACCGATAAGATATGAAATAATCAGTTTTAAAGAGGAATGATAATGTCATTTTGGTTCTAATAATGATATATGCGAACGATGACGTCACTTTTCGCATAATTTGACTTATTATGTTTAGTTGAGGTAACGTTGCAAGTTGTATCCAACAAATATATGGGAAAAAGAAACATGTAATTTCAAGGAGGAAAGATGACGTCATTTTTGTTATGATAATGATAATGCGAAAGATGACGTCATATTTCGCATAATTTTAGCTTTTTATGTTGAATGTAGCTTTCGCATAATATGAACCTTCAAATTTTAGGGAATATGAAATAATCAATTTTAAAGAGGGAGGATGACGTCATTGTTTTTCTTGTAACGGTAATGCAAATGACGACGTCATTTTTCGCATAATTTGACTTCTTTTTTTCTTCTTTAATTGAATGTAAATTTTCCAAATTAGAAACCACAAATTCAGGGTAAAAGAAATAATCAATTTCAAAGACGAAGGAAGACGTCATTTTCGCCCGGATAATGATAATGCTAAGGATTAGGTCATTTTTCGAACGGTGACGTATCTATTTGCATAAATTGACTTATTTTTCTTTAGTTGAAGGTAACTTGGCAAAATTGTATCCTACAAATTTATGGTAAAAGAAACATTTAATTTCAAAGAGGAAAGATGACGTCATTTTCGTTCGGATATTGATAATACGAAAGATGACATCAGATTTCACGTAATTTGTTTTTTTTTTATGTTAAAGGTAAATTTGGCATAATATGAAACTTCAAATATTCGGGAATATGAAATAATTAATTTAAAGAGGAAGGATGACGTCATTTTGGTTCTTTTAACGATAATACGAACGATGACGTCATTTTCGTATAATTGGACTTTCTTTTTTTTTAGTTGAAGGTAACTTTAAAAAATTGGAAACTAAAATTTTAGGGTAAAAGAAATAATAAATTTCAAAGAGGAAGGATGGGGTCATTTTTCGCATAATTTGATTTACTTTTTAGTTGAAGGTATTTTTGCATAATACGAACCTACAAATATTTGATAATATGAAATAATCAGTTTTAAAGAGAAAGGATGACGTCATTTCATTTGGATAATGATAATGCGATAGATGACGTCATTTTCACTCATTTTGACTTTTTTTTTGTTAAGTTGAAGGTAACTTTTCAAAATTGGAAACTACAAATCAAGGGTAAAAAAATAATCAATTTCAAATCTCATTTTCGTTCGGATAATGATAATGCTAAGAATTGTGACAACCGTCACCAAATCCGCCCGGTCAACGTAAATTTTTCGATTTGTCAACGTTCTCTCTCGTTTCTTGTCATTATTTATTAACTTTTATTTAACGTGAATTTTGAAACTTTAATACTTATATGTGATTACTTGAGATGGAAAACTTTTAGTGAATTTTTATTTATCGAATACTTGCATGACATGTTAGGAATATCACTTTAGCGTAAGGTTGAGCTTCTACGTATAACATAGACAAAAATTTAACGTTTGGTCATTTGTTGCTATTATTTGAAAATTCAACGGGAACACAAAGTAAAACTTCCTATTTTAGTTATTTGTAATATTTTCGAGTTAAGTGTTTTTATTTAAATACGTATTCGTATTTAATCTCGAGTTGTGTTTTATATTTTCGGGTTTAATTTATATTAGCTAATGTTATTTCTTAATCGAGCAAATTTTTGCATTAAATATATGTTAAAGCGTAAGCTTTGTACTCCTAGTAATTCCTTTTAAGTTGCGTCTCGTTTATAATCTAACGTCAGTGATTGAAACTCTCGTGTTATTTGTGAAAAGTTATAACTACTCGTTTTGTCGTTATTGGTCTTGACCGGAAAAAATTAAGCTAGTTAATGGACCTTCAAATAATCCACATTTAACCCCTAAAATCCTAGGACTAAGCCCAACCCGCCACCCTAAAACCCTTGATCGGCCAAAGAATCCAGAATCCTAAAGTTTTCTATCTGCAAAAGAATCCCAAACCCTAAACCTAAATCGACTAACTTATTCTTGTTCATTCGACATTCATCCTAGGAGCAGCAAGAGTCGTCTTCTTCTCCTTTCTTCCTTATCGTGACCGGCCTCTAGTGTGCAAAAGCTTCGGTCGATCCTTGCTTCCACTCACACACTTTGTTCGTTTCGGTAAACCATTTGTTTTCTTCTATATTGTTGTTGTTCTTAATTTTATTTCATTAGTTGCTCGATTCTAAGAGTTATTAAAGAGTCTATGTTGGTGTGTTTTCTTTTGTAAAACAAGTATTAGGGTTTGTAGTAAGTAAAAGTGTTGAAGGAGTGTTGATAATCATTTTGATAAATAAAGGTTTTTTTTAACATAAGTAGTTTTGTTAAAATCTGTATAATTTGTGACAATATTGGAATAATTGAGTTAACAACCGGGTCTGGATACGTTCATGGTCAATCTTAGGTTTTCGAAGTGTTAAAAAACGTTTTTATGAATTGTTGGTATGTTTGGGTAACTTTCAGAAATCTGGTCAGATTCGTAGGTCTGTGTTCTCGGATGTATAAGTCAGTCATAAGTCCGTAATTTTAGAAAGGTGTATAAAAAATGTTGTAGAGTTCTGAGTTAGCTTTCAAATGGAAGTGGTCTTATCGTCTAGTTCGCTTTCGAACTCTCTAGAACTTAATTTTGGCAAACGTGGGTCTAAACTGTGTTTTGAGTTAGTCTTTTACATCCGAATTTGAGTGTGTTTGTTCTATGTCTTAAGTAGGTGAAAATGGAGATTTTAAAACAGGAAGTTGTTATTTATATATTAAATACATGATCTGCATTTGTTGGTGAATTTACATAATTGTTTGATATTTATAAACGTTTTTACGGATTGTGTTATAAACATTTCTGAAAAGTTCTGAATAGTTTCACCACACTTCATCGGGTCATATCTTAATCATAAGAAAGTGTTTATTTGAATCTTAACTCTAGGTTGTAGGAATTTGAGTCTAGTTTCGGAATATATAAGGCTCACTTACTAATTCTGTGACGTCCCGTCTATTTGAGGTACTTGAGTTACCGTTATTATTTTAATATTATTCGCAATTGATTTCTACCCTTGTATTACGCTTTGTTTTGGCTCACGATTTACTGTTATTGAGTATCGGGTTTTCGTATTTACTGATTTGTCCCTCGAGACGTAATAATATTAACTTATCTAGGTGCCAATTGGTTAGTATTCTCATAAATATAAGTAAGAAGGTTTATGCCAAATTTGTCGGTTATCGGATCCTTTATCCTCGAGATATCGTGCTTTTGCTCTTGTGTGCTCTTTTACCGAAATCGTGCGAATCTCGAAATCATAAGTGAAGATATAATATTAAATGAACCTAATATAAAGTAAATCAAAGTATGAACAATTCTAAGTTCAACGCAAAAAGAATCGGGAGTTTTCGATGAACGAAACTCCCAAACGGTCAAAAACAAGTCTGTAGAGCCAGCCGACCAGCCAGCAGCTGGCAGGGATTCAGCCGGCGGCTGAATCAATCCAGCCGGCGGCTGGAATGGTCTGGACAGGAGTTTGATGACTCATTTTTGCATGTAAAACGATTGGGGACACTTGGCTAAGCCCCATTCGACCCCCAAACTGCCAGAGATGCCTGTTCCAAGGTGATATTATCACCTATTTTCCATTTTCCTTTCATTTTCTAAATCAAAAACACACACACATTTGGATTCTCTCTCAAACTCTCCATCTCTTCTTAATTTTCCCCATTGTTGCAGTGAAATCCCAGCCATTATTCACCATTTAAAACACCTAAACATCACAATAATCAAGTATATTCATCAAAGGGAGCATGGACTGGTGATTTTCCGGGTGGTTTCTTGAAGTTCTTCATCATTTCGGGTTTAATCTTCTTCAAGATCAAGCTAGATCATCTTGCTTTCGATTTTCTTGGGGTATAATAACTTTCTTCCACTGATTTTATTTCATTTTTATACATGCATGTTGAATCTAACATCAAATAAAGGTTTTATAAAGTTTTTATGGTGTTATAACTAAGAACATAAGTTTTATAAACTTTTTCCAAAATCTTAATATAAAAAAGTTGTTATCGGAAGAAATCTATGGATATTATTAAAGGGTTATGACTTGCATGTCGAGATCTACTGAAAATATACTTGAAAATGCTTAAAAACGACAAAATAACAGAAATCCGGAGCTGACTGTGGAGCTCCAGCCGACGGCTGGATTATCCCAGCCGGCGGCTGGATCAGTCTGTTCACTCAAATCTTCGTTTTTGCTAATTATCGGTGGTTCTCATCACTAGACCACTGAAGTTGTCATTCCAGATTCTTGTCAAATCAAGCGGAGTTAGCGGTATAACTTGTTACCCTTGTGAATCTTGTGATTTCATATATTCATATTCGGTTTTAGCCTTGAAAACGGTTAGGATAAATTATTAGACCAACACTCGTTGTATTTCTTCGGATCTGACTGAGATTGGACAAATAAATTTAAATTATGAATTAACCAAAGTATTGTATTAAACTTATTATTGTATTATGTATTATGAATAATGAGTTAAAATGAAATTGTTGTTAAGCGGGAAAGTGTTTGAAAATTTGGACGAATATTTTATGACGCGGAAGCGCTGCCGAAATTCCAACTCACGACTTTTTACGACTTAAAACACTTACATAAATCAATTGCGTACAAAAGTAACATATTTTACAATAACATTGTCTTTGGACTCAAAGACACCAACGCAATCACAAATGTCATAATATTACTTAAAACGGACATTTTAAACCTCTTTGCGATACTTTAAACTTCGCCTCAATTTGATCATCGTTTTAAGTCATCAAAATATATTTTGCGGCAAACTTTATAAATGGTTTTCAAAGACATTTTACTCTAAACATTTTGGTATGAAAACACTTCAAATTATTCAAAGTGTCAAATTGGACCTTTAAATTGATTTTGACTTTAATAAGTCAACTTAATTGACGTTTGACTCATATAAGTCAACATGATTGACCTTTGACTTCTATAAGTCAACATCTTAATCTTGGTCATTATAATGAACATTAGTATTAATATTCCGTTCGACTTGGGGTTATCACTCGTTTCCAAAGGTCGTTGTTGACGGGAAAGATCGATATCTTGCCGAACGGCCCTTTTCTGGCGCAGAACATCGTCTTCTTAACCTGTCACCCTTTTTCGACTTATTAATCGTGGGAATAATTATATTAATTTAAATCTTAACCGACAAGGCTAAACCGGACCTAGACTTATAGAGATACTGAGACTATGTTGTTTATTGTTTAAGGCACTTAGGCGGTGGAGTTGTAGCTCTTTGTTTGGTGTACCCGATATTTGTTTGCTGAAGCTTTATCAGTGAGTTATTCGTAGCCCTTGTCTTAAATATTTTTGGGCTGTAAATTAAATTGTCTGCTTGTATGCGGAATGTTGTTGATATCCTTGTTTGCCTAGTGGATAGGTCTGCCTTAGATTGTAAGCCATTAGCCCTTGTTGGGGCCCCCTGATACACTTGTTAAGCTTTATGCCCAACGGTTTCATATATATAGATCTATATGGGTTATAGACCTAACCCTCTCTGCTCGGTAGAATGTTTCTAGGAGTGGAAGTTATGGCCGGTTAATATATTGTTACCTTTGGTTGGCGACCTCAGGATTTGGGGTTGTAAGGTCAGGTTCAGTGTATGATTAGTCTAAACATAGTACCTATCACTATTGGTTGTTGAAAACAAGATATATCATTTGAAATTAACGTTGTCTTTGATGAAAATTGTCGATGGGTCAACTTTTACTTTAAAATTGCGAATAATTCACCAACATGTTGTTGATGTCGTTTTAACGCTTTGCAGGAAATTGAGGATTTCCATTGATCATGCCATAGTTTATTTTCGGATCGTTTGCTTTTGGGAAATTTGAATTTGATTTGTTTAATGTAACTTCCATGACGATCCGTTTGTTTATTTCTTTTGGAATTGTATTTGTATTTGGCGTCTTATCGCCTTTGACTTTATGATGTATTTGTAACATTTGGCATGATCTATTTAATTTGATGTTTTGTTTATTGGTTATATTGTTGTAATCTTGACTCTTGATATTATAACTGGAACATCCCGTGTTTCCGCTCTTAGCGGGGTGTGACAGAAGTTGGTATCAGAGCCAAAGGTTATAGTGAACCGAGTGATTTTAACTGAGTAAATCACTTGGACTATGACCATAGGCTTTTTGAATCGATTTTCTCTGATTGCAATGTGTGCACTATTTTTCATACGTGTTTATTTCGCGTTGTTTTTGTGGCGTTTGGCCTTGTTTTTGCACACATTTGCTAATCGAATTTCTTTCCTTTTTATTTTAGGACGATGGCGCATAAGAGGAGAGTTGCGACACGAAGTTCCGCGAGACGTGCTACTGCGAATGCGAGAGCGAATACCGCAAATTCGAACGCGAGGGCTAATACCGCGAATCCGAACGCGAGAGCTAATACGTCCAATGCGAGAAGGAACAATGTGGAGAACGATGCGAATCCTGACATGGCTCAGATGATTGCTCAGCAGTTAGCGGCGATGATGCCCGAGCTTGTAGCTCAACTTCGAGAGGGCACCGCCCAAGGTAATGGTTCGGGTTCTGGAAATCCCGAGCCGGTTGTTAATAATGAGGGTCCTGAGCCGATGGTTAATAATGAGGGTCCCGAAGTCGTGATCACTGGATCTGGTAGAGCAGAGGGCTCAGCTCGACGCGCTTGTTGCACTTTGAAGACGTTTATAAGCTGCAAGGCCCCGGAATATAAGGGAAATGAGGGAGCAACTGGAACGCTCTAATGGATGGAGAAGCTAGAGTCCATCTTTGATGCTGTGGGTTGTGCAGACGAGGATCGAGCCCGATTTGCTGCATTTGTATTCCAAGGTACGGCTTTGACGTGGTGGAATTCGATCGTGAATGTGAGAGGCCGAGCTGAGATCAGCAAGATGACTTGGGAGCAGTTAAAGGAATTGATGATTATTGAGTATGTTCCTGAGTCTGAGATTCAAAAGTTAGAGGACGAGTTGTGGAACTTGACCATGGTTGGGTCGGACATTCAGGGATACACTTCGCGTTTTCACGCCTTGTCCCAACTAGTGCCACACTTGGTCCAACCTGAACTCAAGCGAATAGGTCGCTACACTCACTGATTACCCCCAGCAATCCGTAAGAGTGTCCTATCCAGCAAACCGAGCATCTTTCAGAGCGCGGTGGAAATTGCGATTACTTTGACTCAGAATGCGGTTCGGGATGGTGAGTTACCCCCGATGATTGTTAAGCAAAACTCCGGAGGGAAACGGAGTGGTGGAAACCGCAATGGGGATTCAAGAAAGAGGTTTAGGAGGAATGATGCTCCTCAAGTTGTGAAATCTTATGCTGCTGTGGCACCGAGTACCCAGGGTAAGTACCCGAAGTGTGACCGGTGTAGTAGGTATCACACCAAGGAAGTAGCTTGCTGGGAATGCAGTATCTGCAAGAAGCTGGGTCACACGGACAAGTTTTGTAAGGCCTCTAAGGGCAAGTGTTTTGGATGTGGTTCTCCGGATCATCATAAGGACAGATGTCCTAAGTTAGCTGCAGCTGGTAATGCTCCTCGAGGCAGGGGGTCCGTTATGGGAGCCAAGGAGGCTCAGCAGGATCCACACGTCGTTACGGGTACTTTTCTTATCTGTGGTCGACCTGCGTTTATTTTATTTGATTCTGGTGCGGATAGAAGTTTATATCTGATGAGTTTAGGACTATGATTCCCTGTAAGTCTATACCATTAGTACCTTCCTTTGAGATAGAATTGGCTGATGGCGAGTTTTTGCATGCGACTGAAATCCTTTCCGACTGTATTGTTAGTTTCGACGACCACTCTTTTCCTATCGACTTAATTCCGATTAGGTTAGGTAGTTTCGACGTAATTATCGGCATGGACTGGTTAGAGACGCATCGTGCAGAGATCGTATGTTTTGAGAAGATGATCCGTATTCCGTTACCGCATGGAGAGCCGCTATTAGTTCAAGGGAATAAGGCAGGGAAGCGCCTTAAGATCGTCTCGTGTATGAAAGTCCGGGAGTACATTAATCGGGACTGTTCACTCTTTCTTGCACATCTGGTAAAGAAGGACAACACTGAGAAGCTGGAAGAGAAGCCAGTAGTGTGTGATTTCCCCGACGTATTCCCAGAGGATTTACCTGGTTTACCGCCTAGACGTGAGGTAGAGTTTAGGATCGACTTAGTTCCCGGAGCAGCGCCAGTGGCGAAGGCTCCTTATCGGTTAGCACCTTCGGAGATGTTAGAGCTTTCTAAGCAGATCCAGGAGTTAGTAGACAAAGGTTTTGTTAGGCCAAGTTTCTCTCCGTGGGGCGCGCCGGTACTCTTTGTGAAGAAGAAGGATGGTTCGATGAGATTGTGTATAGATTACCGGGAGTTGAATAAGTTAACAGTAAAGAACCATTATCCTTTACCTCGTATAGATGACTTGTTTGATCAGCTTTAAGGTTCATGTTTCTTTTCTAAGATTGACTTGCGGTCCGGTTACCATCAGTTGAGAGTGCTAGAGGAGGACGTTCCAAAGACTGCTTTTCGAACGCGATACGGTCATTATGAGTTTTTAGTTATGCCATTCGGTCTCACGAATGCGCCTGCAGCGTTTATGGAAATGATGAACCGTATATGCCATCCTTACCTCGATAAGTTTGTGATCGTGTTCATCGATGATATTCTAGTTTATTCTCGTAGCCGTGCGGAGCACGAGGAGCACTTGAGAATAGTGTTGGAGTTGCTCAGGAAGGAACAGCTTTACGCTAAGTTCTCGAAGTGTGAGTTTTGGTTATCTGAGGTTCAATTTCTTGGCCATGTGGTTAGCAAGGAAGGCATCCACGTTGATCCTGCCAAGATTAAGGCCGTCAGAGATTGGGTTGCTCCTAAGACGCCCACCGATATCCGTTCATTTCTGGGTCTAGCAGGTTATTACCGTCGCTTTATCGAGAATTTTTCAAAGATAGCCTCGCCTATGACGAAGTTGACCCAGAAGAACGAGGAGTTTATTTGGGGTGCCGAGCAGGAAGAAGCTTTTCAGTTATTAAAGAAACGGTTGTGTGATGCTCCTATCTTAAGTCTCCCCGAGGGTACCGAAAATTTTGTTGTTTATTCCGATGCTTCGCATAAGGGACTCGGGTGCGTACTGATGTAGAACGGAAAGGTCATTGCCTATGCCTCTCGTCAGTTAAAGATTCATGAGAAGAACTACACAACCCACGATTTAGAGTTAGGCGCGGTGGTTTTTGCTTTAAAGATTTGGCGCCATTATCTGTACGGTACTAAGTGTAATGTGTTCACTAATCATAAGTCGTTACAGCACATCTTTGACCAAAAGATGCTGAATATGAGGCAACGCCGATGGGTGGAATTGTTGAACGATTATGACTGTGAAATTCGTTATCATCCGGGGAAGGCTAATGTAGTAGCCGATGCGTTAAGTCGCAAGGAAACGGTTAAGCCGGTGAGAGTTCGAGCCATGATGGTTTCTATTCAGTCGAGTTTGAAGACTCGTATTATTCAGGCTCAGCAGGAGGCTCTCACCGAGGATTGTCTGAAGGATGAAGGATTATTTGGTTTGGCACGTCAGTTGGAGCCGAAAGACGATGGGGTATTGTATTTCTTGGATCGTATTTGGGTTCCCGTCAGTCTTAGGCAGTTGATATTGGATGAAGGTCACAAGTGGAATTACTCCGTTCATCCTGGAGCGGATAAGATGTACCATGACTTGAAGGATTTTTATTGGTGGCCTGGTATGAAGAGGGCGATTGCCGAGTATGTAGGCAAGTGTTTGACCTGTTCTAAGGTTAAGGCGCATAATCAGAAGCCTTATGGCCTTCTTCAGCAGCCTGAAATCCCGCAGTGGAAATGGGAAAATATTACTATGGATTTTGTTACGAAGCTTCCTAGATCTTCAGGAGGTTATGATACTATTTGGGTCATAGTTGATCGACTGACTAAGTCAGCGCATTTTCTGCCTATTCGAGAAGATTACCGGATAGAGAAGTTATCTAGGTTATATATTGACGAGATCGTGGCCAGGCATGGAATTCCTGTATCTGTTATTTCTGATCGCGACGCGCGTTTTACTTTGAGGTTCTGGCAGACGCTACAACGAGCTTTAGGCACGAGATTAGATATGAGCACGGCTTATCACCCTCAGACCGATGGACAGAGTGAGCGCACGATTCAGACGTTAGAAAATATGCTACGCGCGTGTGTTTTAGATTTTGGCGGGAGTTGGGATAGACATTTACCGTTGGTCGAGTTTTCGTACAACAATAGTTACCACTCCAGTATTAATTGAGCGCCTTTCGAAGCTCTTTACGGTCGTAAGTGTAGGTCTCCACTCTGTTGGGCTGAGGTTGGTGATAGTCAGATTACGGGTCCCGAGTTGATCCAGGAGACGACTGATAAGATCTTTAGGATCAAGGATCGTCTAGTAGCCGCGAGAGATCGCCAGAAGAAGTATGCGGATTTACGTCGTAAGCCTTTGGAATTCAAGGTCGGCGATATGGTATTGTTGAAGGTTTCTCCTTGGAAGGGTGTGTTTCGTTTTGAGAAGCGCAGCAAGTTAAGTCCACGTTTTACTGGTCCATTTAAGATTTTGTCTCGTGTTGGACCAGTGGCTTTGTGACAACCGTCTAAAAATCAGGTACTTGTTCAGTTATTATATCGGTTCAATTCTTTGGTTACTCTTTTATCGTGTTCACTTTGTACAAAATCGAAACTGTTGAGTCTGTACTTTATCGGAACTAGTGTCGGAATAACTCCCGGAATCAATTTTATAAGTCCTAATACCAAGAAAACACCTATTGAACTTTCCTAAGTTCATAACAAATCATACTTAAGAACTTTCAGTTAACAAAAAGGTCCAACGAAGCAATAACGTAAAAACGAAAAATCAGGAAAGCTAAAATTCTGCCCGGTGCGCAGCACCCCTTTGCTAGGTGCGCAGCACCTAGCTGCAGATTTCAAAATAATTACATTTTTGGTCCTTGCCTCGTTTTTACACAAACCCAACCAATCACCCACGAATTAAACCACTCAATTACTGCTTTTTCTCAGTCCCTAAGTCCAGATTTAACACCCTACCTATTTTCATTTTCATTTTTCATTTCTTAAATCCAAAACACACACTCACTTACACCTAGTTAACAAACTCTCTCTACCTCCTCTCTTTTGCTCTCTAAAAACTCCATAGAAACCAGAGAAAATATCACCAAAATCAGTCCATAAACACATAAAAATCGACCATCAACCTTACACAAAACGTTCCAAGAGTAAAGGGTAACAAAAGGAAAGGATTAAATCGGGTTTTCAAGAAGATTTGGGGCTAGAAACTCATCCAAATCGTTTCATTTCTTTTCCTTCGGTATAACTCATTTAATTTACTCTTTTTACTAATATCTTTGATTGCATGTAAGATCTAAACAATAAAAATGAGTTTTTATAAAGATTTATGTCACTTTTTATACAAAAACGATTTTTATCTAAATAATGCTTAGATCTATATCTTTGTGGTTAAAAGTTGTTTAGAAACTGTAAAAACATCATATTATAAAGTATCTACTGGTTGCATGTCGAAATCCCTAAGTCACAAAATGTTTTTAGCAAGAAAAACACAAAACGGGAAAAAGACAGCAGCTAGGTGCGCAGCACCTGTGCCCAGGTGCGCAGCACCGAGCTGCTGTTCTCCCGAAAATCGTCGTTTTACTCGTTTTAAACTTGTACACACATTCTGGACTTTTGTCAATAACATTATTAGACTGAGATGAATAAAAATGATGACTTGTATTGGACTTTTTGGACTTATTTGACTTGTGGTGAAGTTATCTTGTGTATATGCATGTTTTGTGAGCGGAAATGATTGTAGGTTTTGGACATGAAATTTGGGCGCGGAAGCGCTGCCCAAATTTCGTTAGAAAACCTAAACCATTTCAGTAACCTAAACATGTTTATCATAATAATAACTTTGACTTTGAACTTTCGGACTAAACATAACGTTAATCGCTTCGGACCAAATTTTGGAACAATATTGGACTTAACACTTAATTTTAAACAAAGGTTACATAATCTCTTATATATACAAAGCAACCTAATAAGAAGTTAACTTTTGGACTATATTGGTAATTCTTAGGCATTCCGTGATTCCCGGCTCCTTTCCGACCGATTCCGAGTTCACTTCTCCGCAAACCGTGAGTTACAACCCCACTTGTTTTTACTTTTGTACTTTTAAAACATTATTTGGGGGAAAAATAAGATCATGCTTTGTAACTGTTTACGGTATTTGCGAACTATTAAACATTTAGAAACTTGATACATTTGGTACCTACTGAAACGTGTTCAAAACTCTGAAACATTTTAACATTGGAGCTGTTCAAAACTTGGTACTTTTGCAACTTATTTGGAACTATGGAACTGTTCAAAACTTGGTACTTGTACAAACTATTATGCGTATTTGTGTTATTGCCTTAGCGGGTTAACTAAACTAGGATACTTGTTCGCAACCAATCCTTGATGGATATATAAGCCCGTAAGAGTTCAGTACAATTTTTGCAACATTGTTCAATTGCCCGTTTTGGTTCAAGTTCACTTATACACTATTAGCAACAGCCGTTAGTCATATGAGTATCGATACTTAGGAGCGGTCACTCCTTACTAAGGGTTAGCGTCCCAAGTACATATTACTACCACACTGAGGTTCAATCAATTAAACATTTGTGGGCTAGTTCAGGACCATACAATCGGTTTAGTGTATACTTACTACTTATATTATGCCAAGTGATTGATACGAGATACCTTTATTTAGTTAAACACATATCCCATACGCATATACACACTTTTAGCGCCTGGATTCCGCTACAACTTTACTATACGAGTTTATTTAATTACTTTACTCGCGTACGTACAAACTTTTACTATTTACATATATGTTCAACGTCGACTCGTTCTTTTACTTATGACGTCAATATATGTTTTGGCAACTTACTACTTTTGGCAACTTTCTATTTGTAGAAACTTTATCGAAACTCTAAACTGTAACTCACTCACTACTTTATGTAGTTGACACTTTATCTTATGTTTCAGGAAATTAAAGTAAGTGTTCGGAATGCATGGCAAGGAGGGTCGATATGGTCGCGTGAGGCGTTCTTTGGGAAAAGACCTTTTATTTTGGGAATTTTGTTTGAAACTTGTATTTGTACCTTAAGTTAAATCGTGAACTACTTGGTTGCTTTTAAATGTTGAATCTTGAACTATTTAATTTTAATTGAAATGACTTGAATCGTTTATATTTGCTTATGACCGTGTAATGATATTCCAGCTCTCACATTCCGTGTTTCCGCTTTAGCGGGGTGTGACAGACTTGGTATCAGAGCACAGGTTGTAGTGAAAACGGTTTTAGAAATTTCTAAAAAGTTTTTGAAACCAAACTATAACCAAGGCTTTTCGGAAAATCAATATGGGTTCAAAACTTTAGTGAATTAATTTTGCGATTGCATGATTGTTTTCAACTACGCATGGCCTGATCACCCCTGCCTAGTTCAAAACGACTTATGCAAGGACGAAACGTAATTTCTAAAGACAAACGATTTTGAGTCGAAAAATTCCCGGTCTTACTATTCCCAATCTCACGTGATCGACCCTTACCTGCATTCTTTACTTATTTTCCTTTAGCATATTCTTGTTCATGTACTTACGAAAATTTTTACGTCGCAGATCCGTCATGTCTCAATCGTCACGTTCGCACTCTCTTTCACGAGCCGTCTCCCCACTGCACGAACCCTCTGAGGGCCATACGGCCTCCGAGAGTCAGTGTCACCAGACGACTGACCCGACGGAGGACACGTCAATGACTATCAGCAGCAACAGGTCTAGCCCGAGGACGGTGTTGCCTCCTCCCCGACCGGCACCCGTTACCGCACCACCTACGCCCCAAGGGCCCCGCGCCGGGATGGCCGCGCGTCATCAACCGGACCCGTTCCGACCTGCACCCCCTCAGTCCTTCGTGGACCCATACGATCCCGCCATGCGCACTCCGGTCATGGAGCGCTATGCGTGGGAACGCCATTTCATGGAGGAGAGGCAACATGCCCAGGAGGCCGGAGCCTCCCGACCGATGATGCCACCTACCCTCCAGCCTCCTCCACCGACTGCATTTCTCCACCTACACCGCGAGGTTCGGGCCCTCTCCGAGGAAGCCCGACAACAGGGCCTCTACCTTTTCGAAGTCTCTGACGCCGCGCACAAGCTGGCGGAACAGTCGATCCGCACTATCGCATCGGCTCGAGCCACTGCACGTACTGTGCAGCGCCTTGTTAGCGCGTGCTGTCACACCCCGCTAAACCGGAAACACAGAATGTGAAGAGCAAAGAATCATTTCACGAGTTATACCAAAAGTCAACGGTTCTAGTCATATAAATTGAAATAAAAAGGTAACCATGTTCGAAAGATACAACCAAGATCCATAAGTATAAAATGACCAATACATAATAACGTATTTTAATAAAAATTCCCAAGTATCAAAGGTCGTTTCCCGTATTACTCTTCACATACCTAGCTTGACCCGCCTGAGCAATGCACTTCATAACTTACGCTTAGTTTCCTGAAACATGAGATAAAGTGTCAACTACGAAACGTAGTGAGTGAGTTACAGTTTATAAGTTGAACAAAAAGTTCCGATAAAAGTTTGACGAGTATACGAATATATATAAGTACAAAGTTTTCCCAAAAGGAGGTTAGCGGAGAAAAGTCGCTTAAAGTTTATATACTATCAAAGTTTCAAAGTGTCGGGCGTACCAATGCCCTAAAGTTAGAAAAGACCAAGTAGAGTCAAATTTAGTCAATTCATAGTAGCAGAGTCAATCGCTAAAAGTTTGTAAATTTATGCGTAAGTAACTAATTAGATTTCTTGTATCAACCGCTTGGCATCTATAACTTAAGTGTTCACACTAATCCGATTATCCAACCGTGTCGGCCCCAACTTCCCGCCTCTCAAACGGGAAGTTAATCAGTACTTAGTAATATGTACTTAGACTGCCATCTAAGCAAGGAACGGTTCTTTCCTAGGTATCGATACCCATAATTACTATACGGCTAAGTAGTTAATAGTGTGAAAGTCTAAGTCTAAAATAGTCGGGCACTAAGTAAATTTTGTTTTTAAAAGCGAGAGAGTCGTACGTCCATCACTTAAGATCGTGTTATAGTTCCATCAAGGGTTGGTACGCATACAAGCATCATTGATTAGTTTAGTCAAAAGAGAGCGAGCCAATAAGTCTAAGTAAAGTAAAATATTTTACGCATAAGAGTTCAAATAGTCGTTCAAAACAAGTCTAAGTACGTTCCAAAATAAGTTCAAAATAAGTCTAAGTACGTTCCAAAATAAGTTCAAAATAAGTCCAAGTACGTTCCAAAAGTCAAATTGTTTATAAGTGCAAAAGTCAAAATAGTTCAATAAGTTTCAAAGTCAAAATAGTTCAATAAGTTTCAAAGTCAAAATAGTTCAATAAGTTCAAAGTCAAAATAGTTCAATAAGTTCAAAGTCAAAATAGTTCAATAAGTTTCAAAGTCAAAATAGTTCAATAAGTTCAAAGTCAAAATAGTTCAATAAGTTTCAAAGTCAAAATAGTTCAATAAGTTCAAAGTCAAAATAGTTCAATAAGTTCAAAGTCAAAATAGTTCAATAAGTTAAAAGTCAAAATAGTTCAATAAGTTTCAAAGTTAAAATAGTTCAATAAGTTCAAAAGTCAAAATAGTTCGTAAGTCCAAAAGTCAAAATAGTCGTACAAGTTCACAAAAGGTTTGATCTCATGTTTCCCCCAAAAAGAGTACTTAAAATGTAAGAGTAGAGAGGGGTGTAACTCACGGGTTGCGAAGATAAGAACTTGGAAGAATGGTCGGAAATAAGAGCCGGGAATCACCGAATGCCTACGGATACCAAGATTTGTTCAAGTATTATTATTATATCAAGTTATTATACCTAATATATAATAAATGAAATTTGTGTTATATTATGTAATATAAGTAAATTTTTAGTCAAACTTTAAGTGTCAAAGTCCATTTTGTCCAATATTGTCCGAAACGGTTAACGTTTGGTTTTAGTCAAAAAGTCCAAAGTCGATGTTATTGTTATTATGTTGAATATGTTTTGTTTGCCAAAGTGTTTTATATTTCCTAACGAAATTTGGGCAGCGCTTCCGCGCCCAAATTCTATGTCCAAAAATATTAACCACTTTCCCGCTTACAAAACACATATACATACATAACGTTTTCAAACATGTTTATCTTAGTCAATTAAGTCCAATATAAGTCACCAATATGTTCATTTTTACAAAACTCAGTCCCAAATGTCAAGTCTCAAAAGTCAGAACGCGTAACCAAGTTTTAAACGGCAAAAACGACAATTTTCGGGAAGGACAGCAGGTCGGTGCTAAGCACCTGGGCATAGGTGCGCAGCACCTGCCCTGCTGTTCTTCCCATTTTTGAGTTTTTCTTGCAAAATCGTTTATGTAAGTGGTAGATGTTGACATGCAATCGGTATAAACCTTATTAATCATCACTATATCAGTTTATAAACAACTTTTAACCATAAATTTGAAGATCTAAGCACCAAAAATTAAAAACCCGTTTTTGTATAAAAATGGTTATAAAAGTTCATCAAAACTTGTTTTTATAGCTTAGATCATACATGCAATTGATTATAATAGTAACATGAGTAAAAAGGAAGATTTCTACCGGATGAAAATGCTTAGATGATGGCTTAGAAGTATTTTGAGCTCCAAAAATGGTGAAATAAGCTTGTTAACCGAAATCTTTTGATTCCTTTTCTTCCTCTTGATGTTAAAACGTTTTTGGATGGTGATTTTAATGGGTTTGGTGGCTGCAACTTTCTGGTTTTAATGGAGAAGAAGATGGGTTAGAGAGAGAGAGAGTGTTAAGGAAATGGTGTATGTGTGTGTTTGTTTATAAGAAAACAAATGAAAATGAAAGGGAAAAGTAAAGTGGGAGTAATAATAACTCTTGGGACAGTGGGAAGTCAGTAATGCAAGTCACATCTCGTTTTTGTTTGGTTAAATTTTGTATAAAAACGAGACAAGGACTAAAAATGTAAAGTTTTTGAATTATGGCACTAGGTGCTGCGCACCTAAGCAGCAGGTGCTGCGCACCGGGCCTAAATTCAGCATTTTCTGATTTTTCGTTTTTAAGTTATTGCTTCGTTGGACCTTTTTGTTAATTCAAAGTTCTTAATTATGATTAGTTATGAACTTAGGAAAGTTCAATAGATGTTTTCTTGGTATTAGGACTTATATAAATTGATTTCGGGAGTGATTCTGACACTGTCGCGTATCCGGTTATGGATCAGTTAAAGGTAACGATAGACAATAAGAGAGACATAGAGTATAAATTGCACCTAGAATTTGACGGTTGTCACATTCTCCCCGGGTTGAAAGAAATTTCGTCCCGAAATTTTGTTCGTACCATCATGGAGGAATGTTCTGGAACCGAAGTGGATATTTCTGACGGATTTGGTCCTCACGTTCCCATGTGAGATCGTGACCACGTCGAGAATCTCCATTGAAACTTGATGATGGATGAAAGACTTGCCTGGGTTGTTTGACCTCCCGGTCAACAACCTTAAGCGGTTCATCAAAGAGTTTGAGTTCAGCATCGATTTCGACCTTGTCGAGGGGGTTGACGATGGTCTCATCAGATAGATGCCTTTCGAGGGTGAGACATGGAAATATATATGTATGAACGTTTGAAGGAATCTGGTGGAGCTGAAGGCGATGAGCGGTCGGACTAATACGTCCTAAGACTTAATTTTGACTGGCGTGCCTAGGGCTCAGTTTGCCGCGTCTCCAGAAGCAGGCTATCCCTTTCGCATGGCGATACCTTGGGAGGTACTCTATCGCCATCTTGGGGCTCGGGGGTTTTCTACTGGTTGGTTACGTAGCTTTTCTGACGGGTACGGGATGCTTCCAGTCTTCCACAGATGAAGGGAGGTGTCGGACCTTGCAAGTCGTTAATCGTTAGCTTCTAGCCAACAGAGCGGTGACCGACACTTACGTCCACATAGGTATTGAAGGAGAAAGTCGTTGTCATAGGTGAACTCAGGGGAGGTGAGTATCTCGACTTCTGATGAAGGCGACTACACGCGCTCTCAGCATTTCATCAAGCATTTGGATCGTCCCTTAGCTCTGACCATCGGTCGGAGGGTGGTATGCGGTGATGAGGCCTAGTCGCGTCCCTAGCGGTTCTCTGGAGGGCATTCCAAAGAGGACGGGGCGCAGATCGACTATCCTTATAGGTGGTGATTAGGAGAGGGGTTTTGATATTTCGCCTTGACCTTGGAGTGAGTGAGGCACTTGGTTATATGCAAGGCGATATCCTTTTTCACGACTGGCCGCCATCAATATTCTCGGGGATCCTCGTACACACGTCGGATTCCGGGTGGATGGAATATCGAGATCGGTGGCCCTCGTCAAAAGGAGTTTACGAAGATTCTCGGATTCTGGATTTCATGCTCGGCCATCATTGTAGTGGGTTACGTCTGGTCTGAGTCCGAATTCCTTCATGGTTGATAACATAATCAGGGAAATGTACTTCTCGGAGCCCAAATTTATGCTTTGAGAATGTGGCGTACGATTTCCGACTTATGGGGGGTTCTAGAATGAGCTTAAGGTGTTTCACATGATCTTCCTTGTTCCTGGAGTATATGAGAAAGTCGTTTATGAATACGATCACGAATCTGTCCAAGTATGGCCTACACACTCTGTTCATTAGATCCATGAATACTGTTGGTGTGTTGTCTAGGCCAAATGGCATGACGTGAATTCGTAATGTCCGTATCGAGTTCGAATGCGGTCTTAGGAATGCCGGCTTTACTGACACGAACCTGATGATAATCTGGGCGGAGGTCTACCTTTGAGATGCAAGTTGCTTCCAGCAACTATTCGAATAGGTCGTCGATCCTCGGAGGTGATTATCGGTTCTTGTCGGTCAGCTCGTTAGGTTCACTATAATGGGTGTACAGGCGGAGGAATCCGTCTTTCTTTTTGATAGGGGAAATTCGGGGCTCCCCAGGGGGGCGAACTTGAGCGGACAGAGTCATGGTTTAGAAGTCCATGCAGCTGCTTTGGAAGCTTTTGCATTTCGAGTGGTGCCAGACGGCTTGGTGTCTTGGCGACCGGTGTTGTGCCAGGAACGAGGCCTTATACGGAATTTCAACTTGTCAAAGTGGCGGTAGCCCAGGAAAATCCTCAGGAAAGACTCTGGGTGGTCCTTGAGTACGGGAATGTCTTGGACTCGGCTTTCCTTAGGTTTACGTATGGCGACATGGGCGAGGGGTACGTCGTAGTCCTTCTCGAGGTACTTGCACATTTTTAAAGAAGACAAGCTGCGAAGTCGTCATCCGGGTTTGTCCTCCTGGACGACGAGAGTTTTACTCCCTGAAAAAGGGGGGATACAGATGAGTTTGTCGAGACAAACAGTCTTAGCTCGAAAATGAGATGACCAGTCCATTTTGATGATGACGTCTAAGCTTTCCAGTTTGATAGGAGTGAGATCGATGGGGAAAATTTTGTCGGGTAAGCATGGTGAACATCCTAAGATTGTATTTATAGCTTCGAACTCTTGACCGTTGGCATATTCGATAGTGAGCTACCCTTAAGAACTTTAGATCCCAGGTAATTGAGGGGTCTAAATTCTAAGGAGACAGGGCTTCTTTCAGCTCCTGTATCGAATAGCACGGAAGAAGGATGGAAGTTGATAGGGAAACGTACACGTAATTACATTGGGGTCCGGACGTGCTTCCTTGGCTGTGATTGCGAGAGTACAGAAAGCTTTTGTGGTAAGCGCTATGGGGCAAGTCCCACGGAGGTGTTGGTCGCTTGTTACTGTTTCTCCTTGTGGGCTAATGATGAACCTTCCCTTTTCTTATTCCCCCTTCGCTGGATGCGGAATGGAGGGAAAGGGAGGTTGTTGGTTCCAAGGTCTTTGTCCTCATCCTGTTGGATTGGTACAGGAGGGAGGAGGGGTTTAGTGTCTCTGAGGTGTTCACCTTCTTCTTGCTCGATGGTGGCTGGGAAAAAGGGGAGGTTATGGTCAGGGTTGTACACCGGGTATTCGACGTTGGGGTTGTCGTCCCCGAAAATTCCGTTGTTGATCCCATCGATGATCTGGGCGACCGTGCTTGGGAGTGCCGCTTTGAACTGCGCAGTTATCTGCTCCGCCATAAGGTCAACGCGGCTTCTCATGGGAGGCATGGTTCCACAATGGAAAGAAGGAATTAGTTTAGGGTGTACGAATAGGAATTTGTGACAAGAATTTAGCTCAAGGGTTAATAGTAACCAATACACATGAGTAATATGAACGGATAATTAGTACATGCACGATGGTGATTCAAGCGATAACAATAGAATGGTTCATCGACGATGTCAGGGTTCACACGAGAATGGCGAGTATAGACGATAAAGGTAGAGAATTTCCATTAGTAATAATACTAAGGAGTCAAGTACATAGTTCGGAATAAGGAAGAGAGAGTACGAGTACGATACAAGGAAACAAAAATGAGAATGGCCTTGGGTGGTGTTCACGAGAAAGTTACATCTCGACCCTTTGGTACAAATACGAGGGAAATCTGATTAATGACGCCTTCCTAGGACATCTTGGCGACAATAACCGCCAACAGAGTCCTCATGATCAAACACGTCCCAACGAGACGCTGCACAGTTCGTGTCGTGGCTCGGGTCGATGCGATGATTCGCAACGACTACTCGGACAACTGTTGGGCAACATCGGTGACTTCGCTGTTGAGGAGCCCTTGCTACTGGGTCTCCTTGCATGTCCCCGAACCTCTCGGTGGAAGTGGAAGAATGCGGCTGGCGGGGGAGGCTGAAGGGTAGGTGGCATCTCAGGTCGGGAGGGTCCGGCCTCCTGGGCACGTCGTCTCTCCTCTAGGAACTGGCGTTCACAATGGTACCAATCCATGGTCGGTATAGGGAGAGAAGCGGGTTGAGACGGACTAGACTGTTGTCCGGTCATCCGATCAGGCAGACGGCCAGGGTGGATGATCTGTCTACGCGCGGTCAACCTAGGGCGAGGCCCTTAGAACGGCGGCGATGCTGTAGCGGGCGCTGGTGGAGGGGGTGGTAGTACAGTCCTCGAGCTGGATCCGCTACTGCTGCCGCTCGCCATCGACGTATCCTCCGTCGGGTCGGTCGTCTGGTGACGTTGACTCTTGGAGGCCGTGTGGCCCTTTTGAAGGTTCGCGCGATGGGGAAACGACTCGGGTGGGACTCGCGACTGAGATCGAGAAGGTGATCGCGGACGGGACGACTGAGACGTGACGAATCTGCGAACATCGAGTTACACAAGTACGGGGGAAACTAAAATAGGAAAAACGTAAGTAGATTGCATGCACGGGTCAGTTATGTGAGAATCGGGAATTGATAAGACCGTGAATTTTTCGACCCAAAAACCGTTAACGATAGCAATTCCTTTTTCGTTCTTGCATAATTCATTTTGAACTATGGATGGTTGATCAAGTCACGCATAGTTGAAAAAGATAATCATGCAATTGCGAAAAATAATATACTAAAGTTTGAACCCGAAAATGATTTTTCTGAAAAGCCTTGGTTATAGTTTTGGTTTCGAAAACTTTTTGAAAAATTTTGAAAACCGTTTTCACTATAACCCGTGCTCTGATACCAAGTCTGTCACACCCCGCTAAAGCGGAAACACGGAATGTGAAGAGCAAAGAATCATTTCACGAGTTATACCAAAAGTCAACGGTTCTAGTCATATAAATTGAAATAAAAAGGTAACCATGTTCGAAAGATACAACCAAGATCCATAAGTATAAAATGACCAATACATAATAACGTATTTTAATAAAAATTCCCAAGTATCAAAGGTCGTTTCCCGTATTACTCTTCACATAACTAGCTTGACCCGCCTGAGCAATGCACTTCATAACTTACGCTTAGTTTCCTGAAACATGAGATAAAGTGTCAACTACGAAACGTAGTGAGTGAGTTACAGTTTATAAGTTGAACAAAAATTTCCGATAAAAGTTTGACGAGTATACGAATATATATAAGTACAAAGTTTTCCCAAAAGGAGGTTAGCGGAGAAAAGTCGCTTAAAGTTTATATACTATCAAAGTTTCAAAGTGTCGGGCGTACCAATGCCCTAAAGTTAGAAAAGACCAAGTAGAGTCAAATTTAGTCAATTCATAGTAGCAGAGTCAATCGCTAAAAGTTTGTAAATTTATGCGTAAGTAACTAATTAGATTTCTTGTATCAACCGCTTAGCATCTATAACTTAAGTGTTCACACTAATCCGATTATCCAACCGTGTCGGCCCCAACTTCCCGCCTCTCAAACGGGAAGTTAATCAGTACTTAGTAATATGTACTTAGACTGCCATCTAAGCAAGGAACGGTTCTTTCCTAAGTATCGATACCCATAATTACTATACGGCTAAGTAGTTAATAGTGTGAAAGTCTAAGTCTAAAATAGTCGGGCACTAAGTAAATTTTGTTTTTAAAAGCGAGAGAGTCGTACGTCCATCACTTAAGATCGTGTTATAGTTCCATCAAGGGTTGGTACGCATACAAGCATCAATGATTAGTTTAGTCAAAAGAGAGCGAGCCAATAAGTCTAAGTAAAGTAAAATATTTTACGCATAAGAGTTCAAATACTCGTTCAAAACAAGTCTAAGTACGTTCCAAAATAAGTTCAAAATAAGTCTAAGTACGTTCCAAAATAAGTTCAAAATAAGTCCAAGTACGTTCCAAAAGTCAAATTGTTTATAAGTGCAAAAGTCAAAATAGTTCAATAAGTTTCAAAGTCAAAATAGTTCAATAAGTTTCAAAGTCAAAATAGTTCAATAAGTTCAAAGTCAAAATAGTTCAATAAGTTCAAAGTCAAAATATTTCAATAAGTTTCAAAGTCAAAATAGTTCAATAAGTTCAAAGTCAAAATAGTTCAATAAGTTTCAAAGTCAAAATAGTTCAATAAGTTCAAAGTCAAAATAGTTCAATAAGTTCAAAGTCAAAATAGTTCAATAAGTTTCAAAGTCAAAATAGTTCAATAAGTTCAAAGTCAAAATAGTTCAATAAGTTTCAAAGTCAAAATAGTTCAATAAGTTTCAAAGTCAAAATAGTTCAATAAGTTCAAAAGTCAAAATAGTTCGTAAGTCCAAAAGTCAAAATAGTCGTACAAGTTCACAAAAGGTTTGATCTCATGTTTTCCCCAAAAAGAGTACTTAAAATGTAAGAGTAGAGAGGGGTGTAACTCACGGGTTGCGAAGATAAGAACTTGGAAGAATGGTCGGAAATAAGAGTCGGGAATCACCGAATGCCTAAGGATACCAAGATTTGTTCAAGTATTATTATTATATCAAGTTATTATACCTAATATATAATAAATGAAATTTGTGTTATATTATGTAATATAAGTAAATTTTTAGTCAAACTTTAAGTGTCAAAGTCCATTTTGTCCAATATTGTCCGAAACGGTTAACGTTTGCTTTTAGTCAAAAAGTCCAAAGTCGATGTTATTGTTATTATGTTGAATATGTTTTGTTTGCCAAAGTGTTTTATATTTCCTAACGAAATTTGGGCAGCGCTTCCGCGCCCAAATTCTATGTCCAAAAATATTAACCACTTTCCCGCTTACAAAACACATATACATACATAACGTTTTCAAACATGTTTATCTTAGTCAATTAAGTCCAATATAAGTCACCAATATGTTCATTTTTACAAAACTCAGTCCCAAATGTCAAGTCTCAAAAGTCAGAACGCGTAACCAAGTTTTAAACGGCAAAAACGACAATTTTCGGGAAGGACAGCAGGTCGGTGCTAAGCACCTGGGCATAGGTGCGCAGCACCTGCCCTGCTGTTCTTCCCCTTTTTGAGTTTTTCTTACAAAATCGTTTATGTAAGTGGTAGATCTTGACATGCAATCGGTATAAACCTTATTAATCATCATTATATCAGTTTATAAACAACTTTTAACCATAAATTTGAAGATCTAAGCACCATAAATTAAAAACCCGTTTTTGTATAAAAATGGTTATAAAAGTTCATCAAAACTTGTTTTTATAGCTTAGATCATACATGCAATTGATTATAATAGTAACATGAGTAAAAAGGAAGATTTCTACCGGATGAAAATGCTTAGATGATGCCTTAGAAGTGTTTTGAGCTCCAAAAATGGTGAAATAAGCTTTTTAACCGAAATCTTTTGATTCCTTTTCTTCCTCTTGATGTTAAAACGTTTTTGGATGGTGATTTTAATGGGTTTGGTGGCTGCAACTTTCTGGTTTTAATGGAGAAGAAGATGGGTTAGAGAGAGAGAGTTAAGGAAATGGTGTGTGTGTGTTTTTGTTTATAAGAAAACAAATGAAAAATGAAAGGGAAAAGTAAAGTGGGAGTAATAATAACTCTTGGGACAGTGGGAAGTCAGTAATGCAAGTCACATCTCGTTTTTGTTTGGTTAAATTTTGTATAAAAACGAGACAAGGACTAAAAATGTAAAGTTTTTGAATTATGGCACTAGGTGCTGCGCACCTAAGCAGCAGGTGCTGCGCACCGGGACTAAATTCAGCATTTTCTGATATTTCGTTTTTACGTTATTGCTTCGTTGGACCTTTTTGTTAATTGGAAGTTCTTAATTATGATTAGTTATGAACTTAGGAAAGTTCAATAGATGTTTTCTTGGTATTAGGACTTATATAAATTGATTCCGGGAGTGATTCCGACACTGTCGCGTATCCGGTTATGGATCAGTTAAAGGTAACGGTAGACAATAAGAGAGACATAGAGTATAAATTGCACCTAGAATTTGACGGTTGTCACACGTGCTTCGTCCTAGGGGTTTTGGTAGTGGCTATGATAGCCAAGGTGTTTCTGGAGAGGCGCCATTAGTTCATTTTCTTTATTGTACTGTAGGCCGAGTTGTAATTTTCACATGTACACAACTTCGGGCCATTTTCTACTGTTTGCTATTGTATCGTACTGTACTTCTCTTTTATGAACCTTGTACTCAACACTTTTATATTAATGAATGAAGTTCCTTTTATTATTATCTATTGTTACTTATCATGTGAATTTTGTACTGTGTTGAATCTTTTCTTACGAGTGAACCTTTTGAAACTTTGTCGTGCGTATTCTATCTGTTCTGTTACCTTACTCTTGCGCGCTTGTTAACTTGTTCAGTGACTTAAGTTCTTATCATACTCAAATCGTGCGTTTCTAAACTGAATCTGTTGTCTGTTGTAGAATCATGGCACCCCGTACCAACGCCGCAATCATCGCTGAGCAAGTCGCTGAGCAGTTGCAAGCAGCGATGCCCAACATGATCGCCCAAATCACTGCGGGAATCAATGCTAATGTCAACAATCACCAACAGCAACAGCAACAGCAGCAACAACAACAGCGACAGCAGCAGCAGCAGCAGCAGCAACAGAACCACCAGAACCAGAACCAACAACAACCCCCAAACCTACCAGCCTGCACCTACAAAAGCTTCATGGCTTGTAAGCCTAAGGAGTTCCATGGCACGACTGGTGTCGTAGGCTTGGTGTCATGGTTTGAGAGCATCGAGTCGGTGCTGCACATCAGTGGATCTGCTGAGGCAATGAAAGTACAATACGCTTCCTGCGTATTGCACGGAAAAGCACTGACTTGGTGGAACAATGTGGTCCGCAACCGGGGACGTGAGACCGCTAACGCTCTCACCTGGGAACAATTCAAAACCCTCCTGATTGAGGAGTACTGCCCCAAAGGGGAGATCAAGAAGCTCGAAGCCGAGCTCTGGGATCATGAGATGGTCGGAAACGACATCGAAGGGTACACTGCCCGATTCCATGAGTTGGCTCGACTTGTCCCAAGGCTAGTAACTCCCGAAGAGAGCAAGATCGACCTGTACATCTCTGGTCTTGTTCCTGAAATCAGAGGAATGGTTCTCACTAAGGAACCCCAGACCCTTCAAAGCGCTATCATCCTGGCTCACCGCCTCACGAGCAACCTACTCACCACTCCTGCCTCATCCAAAAAGGAGTAGGGTGAGAAAAGGAAGTCCGATCAGACTCCGAGGCGAAGTGACCGGAACAAGAAGAAGAAACCACCCGCACCCTTGCCATAGCAGCCGTAGCACCGCCACCGCCACCTCCACCAGCTGGAAACCGATATACGGGGACGAGCCCCAAGTGCAACAAGTGCAATTTCCACCACCACGGTAACTGTCCCGTGTGTATGAGGTGTCAGAAGGAAGGGCACTTTGCCAAGTACTGCACGGAAAAGCTGGCAGCTCAAGGTCCAAAGTCGGCATGTTACGAGTGCGGAAGTGACCAGCACCTCCGGAATGCTTCCCCTAGACTCCGCAACGCCCAACCTAACCGAGGCGGGCAAGGCCGAGGACGTGCATTCGCACTCACGGCTGAAGAGGCACGGCAGGACCCGAACGCGGTGAACGGTACGATTCCTGTTAACAATCATTATGCATCTGTTCTGTTCGATTCTGGTGCCGAAAGGAGCTTTGTGTCCTTAGAATTTAGACCCCTTATTAACTTAGGATCTATGATTCTTAAGGATAGCTTCACCATAGAGTACGCTAACGGTCAGGAGTTCGAAGCTAAGGATATAATCATAGGATGTTCCATATGCCTGTCCGATAAAACTTTTCCCATCGATTTAATCCCTATCGAGCTGAAAAGCTTTGATGTCATCGTCGGAATGGACTGGCTCTCTCGTTTCCGAGCCGAGATCGTCTGTTTTGACAAACTCATTCGCATCCCTCTTTCCGACTCTGAAACTTTAATCGTTCAAGGAGATAAACCCGGACGTTCACTCCGTCTCGTGTCGTCCATCAAAATGCGTAAGTACCTCGAGAAGGACTGTGACGCATTCCTTGCTCTCGTTGTGGAACGTAAACCCAAGGAGATCCGTATTCATGATATCCCAGTAGTCAAGGATCACCCTGAAGTCTTTCCCGAAGATTTGCCCGGGTTACCTCCGCATCGACAAGTGGAATTCAGGATAGACCTCATTCCTGGTGCAGCACCGGTCGCTAGGACACCGTACCGTCTATCCCCACCGGAAATGCAAGAGCTGTCTAAACAGCTTCAGGAACTCTTGGATCATGGTCTTATTCGTCCTAGCTCGTCACCCTGGGGAGCCCCTATACTATTCGTTAAAAAGAAAGACGGATCCTTTCGTATGTGCATCGACTACCGTGAACTGAACAAGCTGAACGTCAAGAACCGATACCCACTCCCGAGGATCGATGACCTCTTCGACCAGTTGCAGGGTGCAACTTATTTCTCAAAAATCGACCTCCGTTCGGGTTATCATCAGGTTCGTGTCAGCGAGACCGACATTCCAAAGACTGCCTTTCGTACCCGTTATGGTCATTACGAATTTCTCGTCATGCCATTCGGTCTAACCAACGCACCAGCAGTGTTCATGGACTTAATGAACCGGGTGTGTAGACCTTACCAGGACAAATTCGTGATCGTGTTCATTGATGATATTCTTATCTACTCGAGAAACAAGGAGGATCACGCGAAACACCTGAAACTCATCTTAGAACTCCTCCGAGAACAGAAGTTGTACGCCAAATTCTCTAAGTGTGAATTCTGGCTCCGGGAAGTACATTTCCTTGGTCATGTGGTCAACCAAGAAGGGATCCATGTGGACCCGGCTAAGATTGAAGCGATCGAGAAATGGCAAGCCCCGACGACTCCTACGGAAATTCGTCAGTTCCTAGGGTTGGCTGGCTACTATCGAAGGTTCATCGAGAATTTCTCGAAGATCGCTAAGCCACTCACCGAACTCACTCAGAAGGATAAGGATTTTGTTTGGGGTACGAAACAAGAGGAATCCTTTCAGGAGCTGAAGCACCAACTTTGTCACGCACCGATTTTGTCTTTACCAGAGGGTACGGATAACTTCGTGGTATTCTGCGATGCATCTCATCAAGGACTCGGGTACGTCCTTATGCAGAAAGACAAAGTCATCGCCTACGCTTCAAGACAACTCAAGGTTCACGAGCAGAACTACACCACTCACGACTTAGAGCTGGGAGCAGTCGTCTTTGCACTAAAGATCTGGAGGCACTACTTGTATGGAACAAAGTGCACGGTTTTCACGGATCACAAGAGTCTTCAACACATCCTAGACCAGAAGATGCTCAACATGAGGCAAAGGAGATGGATCGAACTGCTGAGTGACTACGATTGTGAGATCAAATACCACCCGGGTAAAGCGAACGTAGTAGCAGACGCCCTTAGCCGGAAGGAAAGGGTGAAACCATCTCGAGTTAGAGCATTAGGTATCCAAATTCAGACGAACCTTCAAACGCAAATCGCCGAGGCTCAGCGATAAGCGTTGAAGCCCGAGAACTTAAAGGGAGAGACCTTACACAATCATGAGCAGGAGTTCGAACTCAAATTCGACGGGATTCACTACTTCAAGGGCCGAGCATGGATTCCGAAGTCCGAGGATCTTCGCAACTTAATTCTGGATGAAGGCCATCGTTCCCGATACTCCATCCACCCCGGTTCGGACAAGTTGTACAAGGATCTTAGGGAGTATTATTGGTGGCCGGGCATGAAGAAGGATATCGCCTTGTACGTAGCCAAGTGTCTCACTTGCTCCAAGGTCAAGGCGGAATATCAGAAACCGTCAGGACTTCTGCAGCAACCGGAGATCCCTATGTGGAAGTGGGAGCAAATCTCCATGGATTTCATTACCAAGTTACCCCGGACGGCAAAGGGTAACGACACAATTTGGGTAATTGTGGATCGCTTGACAAAGTCTGCTCACTTCCTGCCGATACGAGAAACCCACTCGATGGAGAAGCTCGCACAAATCTACATCAACGAGATCATCTCTCGCCACGGTACACCTCTCTCCATCATTTCTGATCGAGATAGTCGGTTCACGTCTCGCTTTTGGAACGCGCTTCAGAAATCTCTCGGGACACGACTAGACCTTAGCACAGCTTACCACCCTCAGACCGACGGTCAGAGCGAGAGGACGATCCAAACGCTTGAGGATATGCTTAGGGCATGTGTAGTTGACTTTGGAGGAAGTTGGGATACTCACCTTCCATTGGTCGAGTTTTCGTACAACAACAGCTACCACGCTAGCATTAAGTGTGCCCCATTCGAGGCCTTATATGGACGCAAGTGCCGATCGCCGCTTTGTTGGCTAGAAGCTGGTGATCGACACCTTACAAGGCTCGATATTGTTCAAGAAACCATCGACAAGATCACCACCATCAGGGAGCGACTGAAGACGTCCCGTACTCGGCAAAAGAGCTACGCCGATAACCGGAGGAAACCCCTCGAGTTCCAGGTCGGCGATCGTGTTCTTCTCAAAGTATCGCCGTGGAAAGGGGTAGTTCGCTTCGGGAAACGCGGTAAGCTAGCCCCAGGTACACCGGACCGTTTGAAGTCATCGAGCGTATTGGTCCAGTAGCTTATCGACTCCAACTCCCGCCTGTTCTTTCCAATGTTCATAACGTGTTCCATGTCTCACACTTGAAAAAGTGCCTATCCGATGAGACCATCGTCATCCCACTCGACGAGGTCAAAATCGACAACAAGCTCAATTTCATCGAGGAACCGCTTGAAGTTGTAGACCGAGAGGTGAAGCAACTCAGACAGAGCCGTGTTCCTATTGTCAAAGTTCGTTGGAACTCTCGACGTGGTCACGAATTCACATGGGAACGTGAAGACCAGATACGTCAAAAGTATCCTCATTTGTTCAAAGATACTTCCACCTGATGTGACGAGTCAAATTTCGGGACGAAATTTCTTTCAACCCGGGGATGATGTGACAACCGTCTAAAAATCAGGTACTTGTTCAGTTATTATATCGGTTCAATTCTTTGGTTACTCTTTTATCGTGTTCACTTTGTACAAAATCGAAACTGTTGAGTCTGTACTTTATCGGAACTAGTGTCGGAATAACTCCCGGAATCAATTTTATAAGTCCTAATACCAAGAAAACTCCTATTGAACTTTCCTAAGTTCATAACAAATCATACTTAAGAACTTTCAGTTAACAAAAAGGTCCAACGAAGCAATAACGTAAAAACGAAAAATCAGGAAAGCTGAAATTCTGCTCGGTGCGCAGCACCCCTTTGCTAGGTGCGCAGCACCTAGCTGCAGATTTCAAGATAATTACATTTTTGGTCCTTGCCTCGTTTTTACACAAACCCAAACAATCAACCACGAATTAAACCACTCAATTACTGCTTTTTCTCAGTCCCTATGTCCAGATTTAACACCCTACCTATTTTCATTTTCATTTTTCATTTCTTAAATCCAAAACACACACTCACTTACACCTAGTTAACAAACTCTCTCTACCTCCTCTCTTTTGCTCTCTAAAAACTCCATAGAAACCAGAGAAAATATCACCAAAATCAGTCCATAAACACATAAAAATCGACCATCAACCTTACACAAAACGTTCCAAGAGTAAAGGGTAACAAAAGGAAAGGATTAAATCGGGTTTTCAAGAAGATTTGGGGCTAGAAACTCATCCAAATCGTTTCATTTCTTTTCCTTCGGTATAACTCATTTACTTTACTCTTTTTACTAATATCTTTGATTGCATGTAAGATCTAAACAATAAAAATGAGTTTTTATAAAGATTTATGTCACTTTTTATACAAAAACGATTTTTATCTAAATAATGCTTAGATCTATATCTTTGTGGTTAAAAGTTGTTTAGAAACTGTAAAAAAATCATATTTTAAAGTATCTACTGGTTGCATGTAGAAATCCTTAAGTCACAAAACGTTTTTAGCAAGAAAAACACAAAACGGGAAAAAGACAGCAGCTAGGTGCGCAGCACCGAGCTGCTGTTCTCCCGAAAATCGTCGTTTTACTCGTTTTAAACTTGTACACACATTCTGGACTTTTGTCAATAACATTATTAGACTGAGATGAATAAAAATGATGACTTGTATTGGACTTTTTGGACTTATTGGACTTGTGGTGAAGTTATCTTGTGTATATGCATGTTTTGTGAGCGGAAATGATTGTAGGTTTTGGACATGAAATTTGGGCGCGGAAGCGCTGCCCAAATTTCGTTAGAAAACCTAAACCATTTCAGTAACCTAAACATGTTTATCATAATAATAACTTTGACTTTGAACTTTCGGACTAAACATAACGTTAATCGCTTCGGACCAAATTTTGGAACAATATTGGACTTAACACTTAATTTTAAACAAAGGTTACATAATCTCTTATATATACAAAGCAACCTAATAAGAAGTTAACTTTTGGACTATATTGGTAATTCTTAGGCATTCCGTGATTCCCGGCTCCTTTCTGACCGATTCCGAGTTCACTTATCCGCAAACCGTGAGTTACAACCCCACTTGTTTTTACTTTTGTACTTTTAAAACATTATTTGGGGGAAACATAAGATCATGCTTTGTAACTGTTTACGCTATTTGCGAACTATTAAACATTTAGAAACTTGATACATTTGGTACCTACTAAAACGTGTTCAAAACTCTGAAACATTTTAACATTGGAGCTGTTCAAAACTTGGTACTTTTGCAACTTATTTGGAACTATGGAACTGTTCAAAACTTGGTACTTGTACAAACTATTATGCGTATTTGTGTTATTGCCTTAGCGGGTTAACTAAACTAGGATACTTGTTCGCAACCAATCCTTGATGGATATATAAGCCCGTAAGAGTTCAGTACAATTTTTGCAACATTTTTCAATTGCCCGTTTTGGTTCAAGTTCACTTATACACTATTAGCAACAGCCGTTAGTCATATGAGTATCGATACTTAGGAGCGGTCACTCCTTACTAAGGGTTAGCGTCCCAAGTATATATTACTACCACACTGAGGTTCAATCAATTAAACATTTTTGGGCTAGTTCAGGACCATACAATCGGTTTAGTGTATACTTACTACTTATATTATGCCAAGTGATTGATACGAGATACCTTTATTTAGTTAAACACATATCCCATACGCATATACACACTTTTAGCGCCTGGATTCCGCTACAACTTTACTATACGAGTTTATTTAATTACTTTACTCGCGTACGTACAAACTTTTACTATTTACATATATGTTCAACGTCGACTCGTTCTTTTACTTATGACGTCAATATATGTTTTGGAAACTTACTACTTTTGGCAACTCTCTATTTGCAGAAACTTTATCGAA
Source organism: Senecio squalidus (assembly GCA_910822075.1). Taxonomy (NCBI): domain Eukaryota; kingdom Viridiplantae; phylum Streptophyta; class Magnoliopsida; order Asterales; family Asteraceae; genus Senecio; species Senecio squalidus. Next base: position 43,955,122 of record CAJVGC010000582.1, on the reverse strand, counting down.
ACTCTAAACTGTAACTCACTCACTACTTTATGTAGTTGACACTTTATCTTATGTTTCAGGAAATTAAAGTAAGTGTTCGGAATGCATGGCAAGGAGGGTCGATATGGTCGCGTGAGGCGTTCTTTGGGAAAAGACCTTTTATTTTGGGAATTTTGTTTGAAACTTGTATTTGTACCTTAAGTTAAATCGTGAACTAGTTGGTTGCTTTTAAATGTTGAATCTTGAACTATTTAATTTTAATTGAAATGACTTGAATCGTTTATATTTGCTTATGACCGTGTAATGATATTCCAGCTCTCACATTCCGTGTTTCCGCTTTAGCGGGGTGGGAAAGGCTTACCGTCTTGAGTTGCCACCTGAGTTGAGCGGTGTGCACAACGTATTTCATGTATCGCATCTCAAGAAGTGTCTTGCTGACGAGTCGTTAATTGTGCCCTTGGAGAAACTAAGTTTGGATGATTCGCTTCACGTAATAGAGGAGCCGGTAGAAATCGTTGACCGAGAGGTCAAGCGTTTGCGGCGGAGTCGGATTCCTATTGTTAAGGTCCGATGGAATTCTAAGTTTGGAGCTGAGTTTACATGGGAACGGGAGGATGAAATGCAGCGGAAATTTCCCCATCTATTTTCTGGTAGCGATGCTCATTAAGTAATTTCGAGGACGAAATTCTTTTAACTGGGGGAGGTTGTGACGTCCCGTCTATTTGAGGTACTTGAGTTACCGTTATTATTTTAATATTATTCGCAATTGATTTCGACCCTTGTATTACGCTTTGTTTTGGCTCACGATTTACTGTTATTGAGTATCGGGTTTTCGTATATACTGATTTGTCCCTCGAGACGTAATAATATTAACTTATCTAGGTGCCAATTGGTTAGTATTCTCATAAATATAAGTAAGAAGGTTTATGCCAAATTTGTCGGTTATCGGATCCTTTATCCTCGAGATATCGTGCTTTTGCTCTTCTGTGCTCTTTTAACGAAATCGTGCGAATCTCGAAATCATAAGTGAAGATATAATATTAAATGAACCTAATATAAAGTAAATCAAAGTATGAACAATTCTAAGTTCAACGCAAAAAGAATCGGGAGTTTTCGATGAACGAAACTCCCAAACGGTCAAAAACAAGTCTGCAGAGCCAGCCGACCAGCCAGCAGCTGGCAGGGATTCAGCCGGCGGCTGAATCCATCCAGCCGGCGGCTGGAATGGTCTGGACAGGTGTTTGATGACTCATTTTTTCATGTAAAACGATTGGGGGCACTTGGCTAAGCCCCATTAGACCCCCAAACTGCCAGAGATGCCTGTTCCAAGGTGATATTATCACCTATTTTCCATTTTCCTTTCATTTTCTAAATCAAAAACACACACACACATTTCGATTCTCTCTCAAACTCTCCATCTCTTCTTCATTTTCCCCATTGTTGCAGTGAAATCCCAACCATTATTCACCATTTAAAACACCTAAACATCTTAATATAAAAAAGTTGTTATCGGAAGAAATCTATGGATATTATTAAAGGGTTATGACTTGCATGTCGAGATCTACTGAAAATATACTTGAAAATGCTTGAAAACGACAAAATAACAGAAATCCGGAGCTGACTGTGGAGCTCCAGCCGACGGCTGGATTATCCCAGTCGGCGGCTGGATCAGTCTGTTCACTCAAATCTTCGTTTTTGCTAATTATCGGTGGTTGTCTTGTGTTTTGGAGGCGGATATTCTCATCACTACACCACTGAAGTTGTCATTCCAAATTCTTGTCAAATCAAGCGGAGTTAGCGGTATAACTTGTTACCCTTGTGAATCTTGTGATTTCGTATATTCATATTCTGTTTTACCCTTGAAAACGGTTAGGATAAATTATTAGACCAACACTCGTTGTATTTCTTCGGATCGGACTGAGATTGGACAAATAAATTTAAATTATGTATTAACCAAAGTATTGTATTAAACTTATTATTGTATTATGTATTATGAATAATGGGTTAAAATGAAATTGTTGTTAAGCGGGAAAGTGTTTGAAAATTTGGACGAATATTTTATGACGCGGAAGCGCTGCCGAAATTCCAACTCACGACTTTTTACGACTTAAAACACTTACATAAATCAATTGCGTACAAAAGTAACATATTTTACAATAACATTGTCTTTGGACTCAAAGACACCAACGCAATCACAAATGTCATAATATTACTTAAAACGGACATTTTAAACCTCTTTGCGATACTTTAAACTTCGCCTCAATTTGATCATCGTTTTATGTCATCAAAATATATTTTGCGGCAAACTTTATAAATGGTTTTCAAAGACATTTTACTCTAAACATTTTGGTATGAAAACACTTCAAATTATTCAAAGTGTCAAATTGGACCTTTAAATTGATTTTGACTTTAATAAGTCAACTTAATTGACGTTTGACTCATATAAGTCAACATGATTGACCTTTGACTTCTATAAGTCAACATCTTAATCTTGGTCATTATAATGAACATTGGTATTAATATTCCTTTCGACTTGGAGTTATCACTCGTTTCCAACGGTCGTTGTTGACGGGAAAGATCGATATCTTGCCGCGGCCCTTTTCTGGCACGGAACATCGTCTTCTTAATCCGTCACCCTTTTTCGACTTATTAATCGTGGGAATAATTATATTAATTTAAATCTTAACCGACAAGGCTAAACCGGACCTAGACTTATAGAGATACTGAGACTATGTTGTTTATTGTTTAAGGCACTTAGGCGGTGGAGTTGTAGCTCTGTGTTTGGTGTACCCGATATTTGTTTGCTGAAGCTTTATCAGTGAGTTATTCGTAGCCCTTGTCTTAAATATTTTTGGGCTGTAAAGCGTATTTTAAATTGTCTGCTTGTATGCGGAATGTTGTTGATATTCTTGTTTGCCTAGTGGATAGGTCTGCCTTAGATTGTAAGCTATTATCCCTTGTTGGGGCCCCCTGATACACTTGTTAAGCTTTATGCCCAACGGTTACATATATATAGATCTATATGGGTTATAGACCTAGCCCTCTCTGCTCGGTAGAATGTTTCTAGGAGTGGAAGTTATGGCCGGTTAATATATTGTTACCTTTGGTTGGCGACCTCAGGATTTGGGGTTGTACGGTCAGGTTCAGTGTATGATTAGTCTAAACATAGTACCTTTCACTATTGGTTGTTGAAAACAAGATATATCATTTGAAATTAACGTTGTCTTTGATGAAAATTGTCGATGGGTCAACTTTTACTTTAAAATTGCGAATAATTCACCAACATGTTGTTGATGTCGTTTTAACGCTTTGCAGGAAATTGAGGATTTCCATTGATCATGCCATAGTTTATTTTCGGATCGTTTGCTTTTGGGAAATTTGAATTTGATTTGTTGAATGTAACTTCCATGACGATCCGTTTGTTTATTTCTTTTGGAATTGTATTTGTACTTGGCGTCTTATCACCTTTGACTTTATGATGTATTTGTAACATTTGGCATGATCTATTTAATTTGATGTTTTGTTTATTGGTTATATTGTTGTAATCTTGACTCTTGATATTATAACTGGAACATCCCGTGTTTCCGCTCTTAGCGGGGTGTGACAGAATTCAATCATTTGGTCATTCAAATCAGTAATATACAAATGTTGGTCAAATCTGGTTTGCTAAAACGTATAATGTTGTGTCGGCTTAAACTATTTTTATCTCACACATACAAAGGATTTAGACCTTGAATTTTTGATATGTCATTGGCTACTGAGTTAGATACTTATAATAATTTTTGTTTGAATTTTTGAGGTTTTTAAGTATTTTTACAAAAATGGATTATCACTAGGTGTCCAGAACTTTGCGTTTTCAATGTAACCGTTTTTATAAGATTTTTAGAAACATCATCGAGAGTCAAAAACTTATGAAATTAACAACACATACTAAAAACTCAGTAAAATGTCTAAATTAAATTTGTAGAACAATTCTAACGTATTTAAACATAACATTCGTTTAGGAAGCTCAACTGACCGAACGCTTAAGTGAATTTTACTTAACTAGCTTGCACAGGACTTGAGGTGAGTTTTCGTACCCCTACTTTTAAATGTTTTCAAATTTTTTTGGGGAAGACATAGCTTATTTTACGTGAAATATTATATGTTAAAGTATGCTTTTTATTGGACATGTTTGTATGTTGTATTCTACGTGTTATAACAATTGGGTGTTGGATTACATTATCTTTTCGGCCTTTGCAACGTATTTGACTTTAGTGAGGTTAGCAATGTGCTTTGATTACGTGTTCAGCCTTGCAACGTATTTGACTTTATCTTAAGTTGGCAAAGTGCTTTGATTACAATAAAGATATCACATATGAAAAACTTTTGAATTGGAAATATCGTTGTGGATTACTGTCACACCCCGCTAAAGCGGAAACACGGAATGTGAAGAGCAAAGATATCATCGCACGAGTTATAATTAAAACATACGGTTTCAAGTCATTACGAATAAAACATGAGTTTACAGTTTAAAGATAACCAAGCATTTGACAACTACATAACATAAGAACCTAGTAATTGTTTAACAAAATTCCCAAAATATAATCAAAATAGGTCTTCTCCCGATTCATGACTTCACGTGATAGGCCAGACCCATCCACATAATGCACTTCGTATCTTACATTTGGTTTCCTGAAACAAGAGATAAAGTGTCAACTACAATAAAGTAGTGAGTGAGTTACAGTTTTCTAGTCCTCGACTAAAAAGTTTGAATTAAGTATATCTATACTTAGAAGTTTCTAAAAGTAGAACAATACTTAAAGAATAGTTCGAACCAAAACAGTTGATTAAAGGATAGTTGCGGAAGTCATATAACTCTATACGCGCAAGATAAGTAAACCATTGATTGAATTCATGTATAACGACTACTTGGCATAATATAACTTAAGTGTTCACACTAAACCGAATTACCAACCGTAAGGCCCCTTACCCCGACTACTTACGGGGAGTCATTTCTAATCAAGTAATATGTACCCAAGCTGCCGCCTAAGCAAGGAACGGTTATTTCCTAAGTATCGATATCCATAATTACTAAACGGCTTAATAAAGCTAATAGTGTGTTTGCAAGATGGGCACTAATGTTTCATTTTTCAAACTAGTAGTAGTCACTTATGGTTAGTTATATCCCTCAAGAGTCACGTTAGTTATACGATCAATCAAAGTTCATACGAGTGCCGAGTGTGGCGAAAGTAATAAATTTATAACAGATTTGAACCAATAAGCCGAAAAAGGGTGGCAAACCATTTAGTTTTGTATGCCAAACGGGCAAATAAAACTGTTTTCACATTTAAGTTCCACAAAACGTTCAATAAGAGTTCAATAGTAATAAAACGTTCCAAGAGTTCATAATAGTTCCAAGAGTTCATATCAGTTATGTGACGTCCCGTCAATTTGAAGTACTTATATTACCGTTATTATTTAATTTTTATTCGCAATTGATTTGACCCTTGTATTTCGCTTCGTTTTGCTCACGATTTACTGTTATTGAGTATCGGGTTTTCTGTTTTTGCTGATTCGTCCCTTGAGACGAAATAATTTTATTTTATCTAAGTGCCAATTAGTTAGTATTCTCATAATTATAAGTTAGAAGGTTTATGCCAAATTTGTCGGTTAACGGATCCTTTATACTCGAGACATCGTGCTTTTTGCGCTTGTTTTATCTTTTACCGAAATCGTGCGTGTCTCGAATCTAAAACTTAAAAGTTATCATTTAAATGAATCATAATACCAATAATACATATGATGAACTTGACTAAGTTCATTTGTAAAACAATCAGGAATCCTAAACGAATGCATACACTTAACGACAACACGAACAAAACGAAGCAAATCCAGGAAATGGACTGGGCACGCCGCGGTGAGCTGGCCGAGCCGCAGTCATCCCCTGGACAGACTTGTTTTGTTGAGTTGTGAGTCACCAATTGCATGTTCCATACTCTTGACACCCGTACCCAAACGTGTCAACATCTCATTTTGGGCAGATTTATGTCTCAATTAGGGTCTTTCAAGACTCATTTTCATTTCATTCACACACACACACATATCAACATTTCTCCCCTTTTCTCTTTGAAGCCATCACACACACAAACACCCTCTATCAAATTTTCCTTCTTGTGACTGTATATTCCAGCAAGTAAACAACAAATAATCACCAATTTCACCACTATAAATCGTATACATCATCATGGGAAGCTAGGGTTGGTCATCCATTTGGAGGTTTACTTGGGTTATATCATTTTCGAGTCAAAATCACCTTCAAACATCAAGGATCTCCTTCAAATCGTGCTAGATCATCCTACTTTCACTTTCTTTGGGGTATAATAACTAATCTCTACTGTGTTTTCTAAGTTTTCTTTAATGCATGTATGATCTAACTAAAGAAAATGAGTTTTTAACAAGTTTGATGGTAAATAATTTATGAAAATCAAGATTTTATCAAAATATATATGGATCTTTGATTTAAATGGTGAAAAGCTTAACAAAATGGTTGTTTGAAAGTGTTTTGATGATTCTATAAACTGCATGTCTAAACTTATTGCGTCAAAAGATGATTTTCCAACCTAAAACGATTTTGTAAAATTTGGTACGTCTGATGACGTGACCGCGGCGCAGTCACGCCACCGCGAGGCGGTCGTAGTCAATTTATGACCGCGGCGCAGTCACCCCATTTTCGATCTATTTAAAACTTGATAACGATATTCTATTAACCGATACTCCTAGTAATCATTTTCGATTCGGATTATCATCCTTTTTCAGTTGACGATTATGACGTGGAATGCCAATATCTCTCCGAGCTGTCCTGTTTGACGCGGAACATCGCCTTCTAAATACGTCACCTCATTTAAACTTATTAATATTTGGATTATCTTATTTAACTTAATCGTAACCGACAAGGCTAAACCGGACCTAGACTTATAGAGATACTGAGACTATATTATTTACTGTTTTAGGGCACTTAGACGGGGGGGGGGGGGGGGGGGGGGGGGGGTCGAAATCCCGTGATTGATTTACCCGAGATTTGCTGAAGATTGTTTTGTGAGTTAATCGTAGCCCTTGTCTTAAATACTTTTGGGCTGTAAAGCGTATATTAAACTGTTTGTGTATATTAAACTGTCTGCATGAATGCGGAATATTTTTCTAAATTATCTTGTTTACCCAGTGAATTTGGTCTGCCTTAGTTTTAAGTGTTTAAGCCATGGTGGCTACCCTCTAATACACTCGTTAAGCTTTTGCCCGTGGTTCATATGTATAGATCTGTATTGGGTTATGTACCTAACCCACATTCCTCTGTAGGCTGTTACTACGAGCGGATGTTATGATCGTAATATTAAACAGTATGATTAAACTGGTTGCCTTTAGATTAACACACCTTAGGCTAGGGGATTAAACTGATTGGTTCAGGATCGAGATGTATGACTACTTAGGCATAGTACCTTTCACTATTGGATGAATACAAGATAGATGATTTTAAACTTACTGATTTACTGAAACTTGTCTATGGGTCACTTTTACTTTAAAATTGCGAATAATTCACCAACATGTTGTTGATGTCGTTTTAACGCTTTGCAGGAAATTGAGGAGTTCCGTTGATCATGCCATAGTTTGTTTTTGGATCGCTCGCTTTTGGAAAACTTGAATTGAACTGTTATTTTAATTTCCATGACGATCCTTTTGTTGATTTCTTTTGGAATTGTATTTGTACTAGGCGTCTTACCGCCCTTGTCTTACTGATGTATTTTGTAACATTTGGCATGATCTATTTAATTTGATGTTTTGTTTATCGGTTATATTGTTGTAATCTTGACTTTGATATTATAACTGGAACGCTCCGTGTTTCCGCTTCCAAGCGGGGTGTGACAGAAGTTGGTATCAGAGCCAAAGGTTATGGCGAACCGGGTGATTTAAACTGAGTAAATCACTTGGACTATGACCATAGGCTTTTTGAATCGATTTTTACTCTGATAGCAATGTGTGCACTATTTTTTATACGTGTTTAATTTCGCGTTGTGTTTTGGCATTTGGCCTTGTTTTTGTGTTGCACACATTTGCTGATCGAGTCTTTTCCTCTTTTATTTTAGGACGATGGCGCCTACGAGGAGAGTTGCGACACGAAGTTCCGCGCTACGTGCTACTGCGAATGCGAGAGCGAATACCGCGAATTCGAACGCGAGAGCTAATACGTCCAATGCGAGAAGGAACAATGTGGAGAACGATACGAATCCTGACATGGCTCAGATGATTGCTCAGCAGTTAGCGGCGATGATGCCCGAGCTTGTAGCTCAACTTCGAGAGGGCACCGCCCAAGGTAATGGTTCGGGTTATGGGAATCCTGAGTCGGTTGTTAATAATGAGGGTCCCGAAGTCGTGATTACTGGATCAGGTGGAGCAGAGGGCTCAGCTCGACGCGCTGGGTGCACGCTGAAGACTTTCATGAGCTGTAAGGCCCCAGAGTACCGAGGCAATGAGGGAGCGACTGGAACGCTCCAGTGGATGGAAAAGATGGAATCTATTTTTGATGCTATTGACTGTGCGGACAAAGATCGAGTCCGATTTGCTGCGTTTGTATTTCAAGGAACGGATCTGACGTGGTGGAATTCAATCGTGAATGTGCGAGGCCGAGCTGAGATCAGCAAGATGACTTGGGATCAGCTAAAGGAGTTGATGATTATTGAGTATGTTCCTGAATCGGAGATTCAGAAGTTGGAGGATGAGTTGTGGAACTTGACCATGGTTGGGTCGGACATCCAGGGGTACACTTCGCGTTTTCACGCTCTGTCCCAGCTAGTGCCGCACTTGGTCCGACCGGAGCTTAAACGTATAGGTCGCTACACTCACGGATTACCCCCAGCAATCCGTAAGAGTGTCCTATCCAGCAAACCGAGCACCTTTCAGAGCGCGGTGGAAATCGCGATTACGTTAACTCAGAACGCGGTCCGTGACGGTGAGTTACCCCCAATGACTTTGAAGCAAAATTCTGGAGGGGAACGGAGTGCAGAATCCTGTAAGAAGGACTCTCGAAAGAGATTTAGGAGAGATGACGCTCCCCAGTTTGTGAAATCATATGCTGCTGTGACACCGGGTACTCAGAGTAAGTACCCGAAATGTGATCGGTGTGGAAGGCACCACACCAAAGATGTGGCTTGTTGGGTATGTGGTAAGTGCAAGAAGTTAGGGCACACTGATGGCTTTTGTAAGACCCTGAAGGGCCATTGTTATGAATGTGGATCTCCCGAGCATCACAGGGACAAGTGTCCTAAGTTAGCTGCAGCTGGTACGAGTACTTTTCTTATCTAAAGTCAGCCTGCATATATTCTGCTTGATCCTAATGTTTGGCTTTAAATTCCTTATATTGCGAACTTCTCTTTCCTCTTATGTTATTTTTATTTTTACGCCCTTTTTTGCGTTGACACCGAAGAAGCTCCATCTGTAAAGAAGTCGGCGAGACAAGATTGTCCTGCGAGTGCGTTTCTGAGAGGTTCGACTCCAGATCTTAATCTATCATATCGATTCGACTTAGTAATCATTGATACCAAACCAAACTGTAATAAAGACTCTTCAAAAATCTTTTCGCGAACTTTTCAACTTTAGTGGGAGAATTCTGCAATTGCATGATTCGCTTCCAACTACGCGTAACTTGATCAACTACGCCTAGTTCGAAACAAATTATGCGAGAACGGAACGTAACTGCTATTGTTAACCGTTTTTGAGTCATTAATTTTCAATTCTACCTATTCCAGATTTTAGTCCGTCATTCGAAGAATTTTATATCCGATGCGTTTAAGACTATGACTTTTTGCACGATTTTATCTTTAGCGTCTTCCTTCGAAATAGAGTTAGCCGTTGGTGAGTTTTCCTGCTACCGAAGCTCTTTCTGCCTATTGTTTTTATTCCGATGACCATTCTTTTCCTACCGACTCGATTCCGATCGCCTTAGGTAGATTCGACGTTTTTATTAGCATGGGTTGGTTGTCGACACACCGTGTAGAGGTTATGTTGCGAGAAGATTATCCGCATACTGTTATAGGAGGAAGACTGTTGTTAGGTCAGGGGGATAAGGCGGGGAAGCGCCTTAAAGTCGTCTCAGGATTGGAAGTTCGGGAGTACATCGAGTGGGATTGTTCACTCTTTCTCACACATCCGTGGGTCGTGACCTTCCCGATGTGTTCCTAGAGGACTTACTTGGATTACCCCTAGTCAAGAGGCAGAGTTTTGGATTGACGTAGTTTCGAGAGCAGCTCCTGTGGTGAAGCCTCCTTATCGGTTAGCACCTTCGGAGATGTAAGAACTATCGAAGCAGATGTAGGAATTTGTGGACAAGGGCTTCGTTAGCCGAGTTTCTCTCATTGAGGCGCGCCGATACTTTTCGTTAAAAAGGAAAGATGCTAAATGCATTACGTCGATGAGTTGAGTTGCATATCGATTATGTTTGTGAGATTCGTTACCGTCCGGGTAAGGGGAATGTATCAGCTGATGCGTTGAGTCGCACAAAGTCGGTTAAGCCGGTGAGAGTACGCACCATGATGATTTCGACTCAGTCGAGCTGGAAGGCTCGTATCATTCAGGCTTAACAGGAAGCTCTCACCGAGGATTATATCATTTGAATTATCATGGATCGGTTGACTAAGTCAGCACGTTTTCTGCCTATTCGAGAAGATTACCGAATAGAGAAACCTTTTAGATTGCATATTGACGAGATTTTTCTGCCACTTCTGATCGTGACGCGCGTGCGTTTTACACTTTGGCGGAAGTTGGAATCAACATTTTCTGCTAGCCGAGTTTTCATACTACAATAGTTACCGCCCCATCCTTTGTTGCGTGCCGTGTGAGGCTTTTTACTATCATAACTCTAAAGTTTGGAGCCAAGTTACTCAGGAACGGGAGGATGGAATGCAGCGAAATTTTCCCCATCTATTTTCTACTAGCGATGCTCATTAGTAATTTCGAGGACGAAATTCTTTTAACTGGGGGAGGCTGTGACGTCCCGTCAATTTGAAGTACTTATATTACCGTTATTATTTAATTTTTATTCGCAATTGATTTGACCCTTGTATTTCGCTTCGTTTTGCTCACGATTTACTGTTATTGAGTATCGGGTTTTCTGTTTTTGCTGATTCGTCCCTTGAGACGAAATAATTTTATTTTATCTAAGTGCCAATTAGTTAGTATTCTCATAATTATAAGTTAGAAGGTTTATGCCAAATTTGTCGGTTAACGGATCCTTTATACTCGAGACATCGTGCTTTTTGCGCTTGTTTTATCTTTTACCGAAATCGTGCGTGTCTCGAATCTAAAACTTAAAAGTTATCATTTAAATGAATCATAATACCAATAATACATATGATGAACTTGACTAAGTTCATTTGTAAAACAATCGGGAATCCTAAACGAATGCATACACTTAACGACAACACGAACAAAACGAAGCAAATCCAGGAAATGGACTGGGCGCGCCGCGGTGAGCTGGCCGCGCCGCAGTCATCCCCTGGACAGACTTGTTTTGTTGAGTTGTGAGTCACCAATTGCATGTTCCATACTCTTGACACCTGTACCCAAACGTGTCAACATCTTATTTTGGGCAGATTTATGTCTCAATTAAGGTCTTTCAAGACTCATTTTCATTTCATTCACACACACACACATATCAACATTTCTCCCCTTTTCTCTTTGAAGCTATCACACACACAAACACCCTCTATCAAATTTTCCTTCTTGTGACTGTAAATTCCAGCAAGTAAACAACAAATAATCACCAATTTGACCACTATAAATCGTGTACATCATCATGGGAAGCTAGGGTTGGTCATCCATTTGGAGGTTTACTTGGGTTATATCATTTTCGGGTCAAAATAACCTTCAAACATCAAGGATCTCCTTCAAATCGTGCTAGATCATCCTACTTTCACTTTCTTTGGGGTATAATAACTAATCTCTACTGTGTTTTCTAAGTTTTCTTTAATGCATGTATGATCTAACTAAAGTCAATGAGTTTTTAACAAGTTTGATGGTAAATAATTTATGAAAATCAAGATTTTATCAAAATATATATGGATCTTTGATTTAAATGGTGAAAAGCTTAACAAAATGGTTGTTTGAAAGTGTTTTGATGATTCTATAAACTGCATGTCTAAATTTATTGCATCAAAAGATGATTTTCCAACCTAAAACGATTTTGTAAAATTTGGTACGTCTGATGACGTGACCGCGGCGCAGTCACGCCACCGCGAGGCGGTCGTAGTCAATTTATGACCGCGGCGCAGTCACGCCACCGCGAGGCGGTCGTTGCCCAGATTTCGGAAATTTTGTAAACCCGTTAAATTTGCACCTTAAGCTTGTTATATTGTGAACCCTTATTGACGGTGGGTGTATTGTGTTTTGGAGGAGGATTTGACGTCAGTACCACGCCACCGATGTCCTTGGTTCCGGATTCTATTCTTGTCAAATCTTGCGGGTGTTAACGGTATAAACTGCTATCCTTGAGAATTCCTCGTTTTCATTATCCATCGTTATTCGGTTTTAGCCTTGAAAGCGGTTAGGAGTAAATATTAGACCAACACTTAATATATCATCGTATTCGATTTGAGAATGGACGAAATGTATTAAAATGTAATCAAACCGAAAGTATCATAATTAACTTATTATTGTATTAGGTATTATGAGAAAGGTTTAAAATGCAAATTGTTATCAAGCGGGAAAGTGTATAAATTTTGGATAAATAATTTTTGATGCGGAAGCGCTGCCGGATTTTCCATTCTCGACTTCGCGACATTAAAACACTTAAATACTCAAACGTAACATATTATACAATAACTTAGTCTTTGGACTCAAAGACGCCAACGCAATCAAAAATGTCATAATACTACTTAAGATGGACTTTTTAAACCTCTTTGCGATATATTAAACTTCGCCTCAACTTATGATTACCGTTTTAAGTCATCAAAATATTTTTTTACGACAAGCTTTATAAAATGGTCTTGAAAGGCATTTTGCTCTAAACATTTTGGTAAATTGACTTTTAAATTGATTTTGACTTTTATAAGTCAACATAATTGACCTTTGACTTTCATAAGTCAACATCTGTAACTTTGACTTTTATAAAGTCAACATTCCTTACGTTTGACTTTGACCAAGTCAACATTGTTTCCGTTGACCTTGGTCGATCTATTTAAAACTTGATAACGATATTCTATTAACCGATACTCCTAGTAATCATTTTCGATTCGGATTATCATCCTTTTTCAGTTGACGATTATGACGTGGAATGCCAATATCTCTCCGAGCGGTCCTGTTTGACGCGTAACATCGCCTTCTAAATACGTCACCTCATTTAAACTTATTAATATTTGGATTATCTTATTTAACTTAATCGTAACCGACAAGGCTAAACCGGACCTAGACTTATAGAGATACTGAGACTATATTATTTACTGTTGAGTTAATTACATGGTTCGTCCCTATGGTTTGCACCATTTTCAACCGTCATCCCTATTACTTTTTAATTACACCACTGGTACCTAAGTTTGAAATTTGTTGCCTCCAGGGTCCCTAAAATGGATGTGCCGTTAAAAAGGCCGTTAAGTCATCTCACGTGGATAACACGTGAGGGTATTTTCGTCCTTTTACATATCATCTTCCCCATTCTTAATATGAACATCCAAAGAATCCCAAAATCCATCCTAAACTAAATAAAAACCATTAAAACCAAATTAAAACTCAGATTCAACTACATAAAAAGACACAATCAAAACACAAATCTCAAGTCACAATTAAAACTTAGATTCAAAATCCAAATCTCAAATAACAATTAAAACCCAGATTCAGGAGTCTTAACGTATTATTTGATGAATTAATAATACTATTTACAGACACATATACAGCATTCAAACCTAACTAATAGTGACCTACTTATTATTAATAAACATAATTAATAGTACTATTTACCCACAGACAGATTCAACATTCAAATCTAATTATTATTATTAAGCACAGTTGATAATAGAAGAGCAAAGCTTAGTATCTTTCTGTCGGGTCGATTATTGGATGATAATAACAGCTTACTCGTAATTATTCTATACTCGAAGGTATGATAACGCCTGATTTGATATCTGGTGGAGCCACGTCACGCGCCACCACTGGTGGCAAAACTCTACCATCAGCAAACAACATTCCTCCTCCACCGTCACCACCACTCACCGTCAAACACCGCCTCTTCACCAAACCTCCGTTCAATATCCAAAAACTCACCAAGCGACGACGGTTTCAACTCATGTCCACTACACAACCACCACCTCCTCCTCCTCAACCGTTTCCTCCGCCGCTGCGTAACCAAGTCGGTTTAGTAGATTTGTTTCATGAAAACTGGAAACTGAATCTGGGTTGTAATTGTTATTTAAGATTTGGATTTTGAATCTAGTTTTTAATGTGTTTATTTAGTTTTGGATTGAATCTGGATTTTGATTTTGGGATTTTTTTATTTAGTGTGTGTGTTTGTTACAGTAATTTTGGAGGATTTCTTTAGGATTGGGAGAGATAAAGTTGAATTGACTAAATTACCCATCACGTGTGACACACGTGAGGTCACTTAACGGCCCTTTTAACGTCACGTCCATTTTAGGGACCCTGTAGGCAACAAATTTCAAACTTAGGTACCAGTGGTGTAATAAAAAAGTAATAGGGATGACGGGTGAAAATGGTGCAAACCACTTAGACGGGGGGGTTCGAAATCCCGTGATTGATTTACCCGAGATTTGCTGAAGATTGTTTTGTGAGTTAATCGTAGCCCTTGTCTTAAATACTTTTGGGCTGTAAAGCGTATACTAAACTGTTTGTGTATATTAAACTGTCTGCATGAATGCGGAATATTTTTCTAAATTATCTTGTTTACCCAGTGAATTTGGTCTGCCTTAGTTTTAAGTGTTTAAGCCATGGTGGCTCCCCTCTAATACACTCGTTAAGGTTTTGCCCGTGGTTCATATGTATAGATCTGTATTGGGTTATGTACCTAACCCACATTCCTCTGTAGGCTGTTACTACGAGCGGATGTTATGACCGTAATATTAAACTGTATGATTAAACTGGTTGCCTTTGGATTAACACACCTTAGGCTAGGGGATTAAACTGATTGGTTCAGGATCGAGATGTATGACTACTTAGGCATAGTACCTTTCACTATTGGATGAATACAAGATAGATGATTTTAAACTTACTGATTTACTGAAACTTGTCTATGGGTCACTTTTACTTTAAAATTGCGAATAATTCACCAACATGTTGTTGATGTCGTTTTAACGCTTTGCAGGAAATTGAGGATTTCCGTTGATCATGCCATAGTTTGTTTTTGGATCGCTCGCTTTTGGAAAACTTGAATTGAACTGTTATTTTAATTTCCATGACGATCCTTTTGTTGATTTCTTTTGGAATTGTATTTGTACTAGGTGTCTTACCGCCCTTGACTTACTGATGTATTTTGTAACATTTGGCATGATCTATTTAATTTGATGTTTTGTTTATCGGTTATATTGTTGAAATCTTGACTTTGATATTATAACTGGAACGCTCCGTGTTTCCGCTTCCAAGCGGGGTGTGACAGAAGTAGTTACAAAGTTCATAATAGTTCCAAAGTTCATTTAGATCTCATGTGTCCCCCAAAAATTATTTGAAAACAGTAAATAAAGTGGGGTTGTAACTAACAATTTGCGAAGGATAGCACAAAAGAGAGAGCGGTCGGAACGGGTCGAAACGGGTAGAAATCACGGAACTCCTAAAGAAATACCAAGATTTAATAAGTATCCATGTTTATAATCTTGTTAGGTAACGAAATGTTTTTATTAAAAGTGTTGGTTTTTGGTCTACCGAAAATCGGGCAGCGCTTCCGCGCCAAAATCATTAAGTCCAATTTAACACTTTCCCGCTTAACAATTTTTATAGCCAAAATTCATATATTTATACCAAACATAAAATGTTGAAAACTTGTTCCATTAGTCCCTTTACATGTAAGTTTAGCTCTTTACAGGTTATTTGACTCGGTTTGAAGAATATAAGCTCAAGATCACGTCTTATACCGAAAATTGCAAATTTTTCTGGCTGCTGATCTAGGAATGCGGCGCATTGTGCTAAAAATGGTATTTTGGTGGTGGATTTCGACATGCATTCATAGATTCATATATTTACATGATGTTTTATAGTTGCTTTAGAGTTTTTAGCCACCAATTCATGGATCTTAACATGCATTACATAAAAATTCGTTTTTGTTCATAAATAGTCACCAATCTTTGTAAAAACCCATTTTTAATGGACGGATTGCACATGCAATGAGTAAAAATCAAAAAGACAGAGGATTAAAAGGGTTTATACCGAGTAGATAATGATTTGAAGATGGTGGAAGTGAATCCTTGATGATTTTGACCCCAAACAAGCTTAGAACTCGATTTTGAACCCAAGAAATGCTAACCCCTTTCTTCCTCCTTGATTGATGACGATTTTTATGTGGCTAAAATTCTGTATTTCTGTAGTATAAGTCACTGGAATTGTTGGTGTGAGTGTGTGTGTTCTTGAGCTAATAGAGAGGGAGAGAGTGTAGAGAGTGTTTGTGTTTAGGTGTGTGTGTGACAATTGTGCTATGTTTGTGGGTTATAAGTGGTGTTTCTGGACTTTTAAAAAGGTCATGGACCCTAAGAGCCTGGGCCAAAACGTGGGTTAAAGATTTGGGTCCGTTTTGTTAAGTTTTACAAAAACACAAACTTAGCTGAACTAGCCCCGAATGCGGCGCATTGGGTCAACAGGCGGCGCATTCGGGCTTGTTTCAGCTTTGTTTGTTTTTCGTTTGTTCCTTTGTTAAGCGTTTTCATTAGTTGAAAGTTTCCGGTTATTTTTGATAGGAACTTAGACTAGTTCACTAAGTGTTTACTTGGTATTAGGATTCGTTTAAGTGATTCCAATTTCGATTCCGACACACCCGAGCTTACGGGACAAGTAATAAAAGATCAATTCGAGTTAAGACATAGATAGAGAATGTGGTTTTCACCTGAAATAAGACGGTTGTCACAATTACTTTATTACTAGTTTACACATACTGTCCAAAACATTTATCAAAATCGTTTATATTATCGTTTGAATTACATATTTGACATTTTCAAGTTACAGATTTCGTATGACAAAGGAGATGGTATTCTCTGCTTAAACTTCAGTTTTTAAACTATAAATTTTGTTACAAGGAATTACTTACACTTTTTTTTTAAAACTTTACGAACTCACTCAACTTTATGTTGACATTTTAAGCTATGTTTTCGGGTAATGATCAGGCATAGGATGACTAGAGATTCTTTGGACCTAGAAGACTTGTCTTATGCATTTTGAATTATCATTTTTATTCTCTTTTGAACTTGGGATTGTGTTTGGATTATTTCATTTGGTTGTTACCCGAATTTGGGATTTACATTTGGAATATTGTTTGTATTGATACTATTATTGTGGATTGGCTCCACAAGACATAAGTGTTTGCTTATGATTGTGCGACGTCATGACACGTATTTATCAAATTATATTCATTTCATTTAGATATTCTCTTAAACTATACAATGTGTTATGACGATCACCAATCATGTTGCACCCTACGTTTCTGCCAAAGGTGGGGTGTGACAAGAATGATGTAATTTTTCGAATAATTTGATTTATTTTTCAGTTGAAGGAGACTTAGCGTAATACCAACCTACAAATAAAATCTGAAATAATCAGTTTTAAAGAAGAAAGATGATTTCATTTTTGTTCTAATAACGATTTATGCGAACTATGACGTCACATTTCGCATAATTTGACTTAGTTTCTTTAGTTGAAGTTAACGTTGCAAAATTGTATCCTATAAATATAGGGTAAAAGAAACATTTAATTTTAAGGAGGAAAGATGACGTCATTTTCGTTCGGATAATGATAATGCGAAAGATGACGTCACATTTTGCATAATTTTAGTTTTTTATGTTGAATGTAACTTTCGCATAATATGAACCTTCAAACTTTAGGGAATATGAATAATCAATTTTAAAGAGGAAGGATGACGTCATTTTTGTTCTTATCACGATAATGCGAACGATGACCTAATTTTTCGCATAATTTGACTTTTTTTTTTCTTCTTTAGTTGAAGGTAACTTTGCCAAATTAGAAACCACAAATTCAGGGTAAAAGAAATAATCAATTTCAAAGATGAAGGATGACGCCATTTTCGCCCGGATAATGATAATGCTAAGGATGAGGTCATTTTTCGAACAGTGACGTATGTTTGCGCATAATTTGACTTATTTTTCTTTAGTTGAAGGTAAGTTGGCAAAAATTTATCCTACAAATTTATGGTAAAAGAAACATTTAATTTCAAAGAGGAAAGATGATGTCATTTTCGTTCGGATATTGATAATGCGAAAGATGACATCATATTTGAAGAACTTTGAATAGTTGTTATGGTTTCTAATATTTAATGTAATAAACATTCACCCCTTACCTATAAATAGGTAAGGGGTGGGATCAATAATATGACTTTTGGTGATTCTTAATTTTTACAATTGGTATATGAGGAGGATACTCTCAAAAGTTCATGTTCAATTCGACTAGCTTCATTCGAATAAGCTCATTCGAATTAGACCATTCGACCAACATTTCAACATACACAAATAGAAATTGTATTCGTGTACGTTGATTCTAAGTCGAATAAACTCATTCGTGTGAAGAAGTTTGAAAATACTTGGTATTCGTTTGAAGTTGAAGTTGAAAGTTAATTCGTCTTAGTTGAAAAGAAGATCGAATGGAGAAATTCGTTTGATGATTGGGTTAGATTTTGAAGTTTTTAAAGATTCGGACAAAAGTATTCGAATAAGGGTGTTCGAATAGAGTCATTCGAACAAGAGTATTCGAATAGGGATTCGAATAGGTAGCTCGGACAAAGGTCTTGGATAGCTTCGGACAAAGTTCTCGGAGAATCTTGGACAAGTGTTGGAACGGCTAGGGAGAGTACAGGAACTATATTTTGAATAGATCGATCACGGTAATTTGCTCGGAAGTTCGAATTACACAACAAGTGGAGAATTTGAACGAAGAAAAATTACTAAGTAATGATTCGAACTAGTTTGCAACATACACGAACTTAACCATTCGAATAGGATTTTACCCTACACGAACTTAAACATTCGAGTAGGATTTTAACCTACACGAATTCAATAACCATTAGAACAGTTTTTCAACCTACACGAACACTATTACCATTAGAATACATTTTAAACTCCCACGAAATCATTCATTATTCGAATGAATTGAAGAGTTGAAACTTTTACAAAGAGTATAAAACGATCAAAGAGAATTAAAATCATGACGTCAAGAGACCAAATGTCAATCGGATCGGACATAAGACCTCCAGTTCTTTTCTATGGTGATTATGAGCAATGGAGAGCACGGTTTTTAGATTACATCGAACGACAAGAATTGGGTCCACAAATGCTAGATATTATCAGAAATGGTCCAGTGAAAATCATGGTCAAGATCATTAATGAAGATGTAACGGAGAGTGATGCTACAAGCGAGAAGATATTCAATTAAATGACGAACGATGAAAAGAATTATCACAAAGCAAATCGTCTAGAAAGATCCCACATCATGAATGCCATTCCAAATACATCTTCATGAACATTGATAGTCACAATACTGCAAAAGAGATGTTTGATGAGATTAACCAAGCAACTCCAAGGAAGTAAAGCGGGTCAAAGCATAAAGATGATCGGAGCAATGTACAAATTTGAAGAATTTCGAGCACTAGATGGAGAAATTCTTAAGCAAGCCTACAATCGCTTTTGTGGGTTACTCAATGAGTTGAGGAAAAACGGCTTTGTGAAGACTCATCTTGAAGCGAAAGTGAAATTCATGAATACACTTAAGCTAGTATGGAAACGTTTCACTTCAAACCCAAAGCAAAACATCAACATTCAGACAACTCCAGTGCATGATGTGTTTGAATGTTTAATGCTAAACGAGGAGGAAATTATGAACTCATGGAAGAAATGAATACTAAGTGAAAGAAGGAGAATGATCCATCAGCACTCTTGTTGAAAAAAATCTTTAAAGCGTGAGAAACCGTCCCAATCAAAGGCGTTTCTTCACAACATCCAACCATCCTCCAAATACTCTGTATCGTTTCCCGATGAAGAAATGGAAAGCATTCAAACCGCAAATTCTGATGAAGATTCTGAGGAAGAAATCTCACAAATGATTGCTTTATTATCCAACATGGTTCAGAAGCGGAAATTTGGAAGGTCAAATGGTCAAAGATTCCAATCAACTCACACTCAAGCTCCAGACAATCAAGGACAAAACTCAACCACTCAAATCACTCAAGAGGATTAAAAAAAAGAGATAGCAAAGGTAAGAGTACGGTTATTTGTTTCAAGTGCATGGAGCCGGGGAATTTTGCTAGGGATTAGAAGATGAAAGTGGTGAAGAATTCAGAATACTACCGCAAAAAGATGATGTTTGAGAAGAAAAGGGAATCTGAAGGAGAAAAAGGGCAATCTTTTCTAACTGAGGATGCACCCTGGATGAGCGATTCCGACGATGAGAAAAATGTGACAACCGTCAAAATTTGAGGTGAATTTCGTATTCTATATCTCTTAATATGTATGTCATAGTCTTTAACTGTACTTTTACCGGAAACGCGTCAGTGTCGGTATCAACATCAGAATCAATTTATATAAGTCCTAATACCAAGAAATCACCTAAGGAACTTTCCTAAGTTCATAACGTACCATAATACAAAACTTTCAGTTAACGAAAAGGTCCAACGGAACGAAACGCGAAAACGAAAAATCAGTAAAATACTGAAAATAGGGCAGGACGCCGCACAAGGTGACCATGTGCGACGTCCTGAAGTCGCAGATTCAAAAAAATTTGGCTTTTAAAGCTTGTCTCGTTTTTACACAAAATCTAACCAATCAAATACGGGTTAGACCACTAAATTACTGCCACTTACCAGTCCCAAAGCCCTCTTTATTGTTTTCCTTTACTTTCATTTTCATTTTCATTTTTATAAAACAAAAACACTCACAAACACAAACTTCTATCCATTTTCTCTCAAGAACTCCTCCATTTACAGCCATTAAAACACATCAAACAACCATTAAAAATCATCCAAACATCAAGAGGAAGCAAGAAGAAGAAAAGTATTTTGGGTTAAAAAGCTTTTCTACCATTTTTGGAGCTTAAAACTCTTCTAAACCGTCATCCAAGCTTTTCCTCCGGTAGAAATCCTTCATTTTACTTTATTTACTGTTTTTATCATTTGCATGGATGATCCATGGCACAAAAATGAGTTTTTATAAAGATTTATAACACTTTTTGTAGAAAAACGGATTTTTACCGAAATAACAATTAGAGCTATATTTTTATGGTTAAAAGTTGTTTAGAAACTGTAAAAATGACATATTATGAAGTTTATACCGGTTGCATATAAAGATCTATGGCTTAACTAAACGTTTTTGCAAGAAAATCGATAAATGGGAAGATGGAAACAACTTGTGCCCCGTCCCAGTAGCCCAGGACGACGCAGCGGGACACAAATGTGTTCTGTGCGCCGTCCAAGTGGTCCAGGGCGACGCACAAGGCTGCTGTTTTCCCGAAAAGTCACCGTTTTGACGTTAAAAACTTATTGTAACACTCTGACTTTACGAGACATATATGCTGTTTTCCCGAAAAGTCACCGTTTTGACGTTAAAAACTGATTGTAACACTCTGACTTTACGAGACTTATATATTGGGACAGAGATTGGAAAAATATTTACATGTGTGACGTTTTATTGGACTTAATCGCTTAATGGACATGTTTAAATATGTTATGTTATATATGTGTTTTGTAAGCGGGAAAATGGTGAATATTTTGGATACAAAATTTGGGCGCGGAAGCGCTGACCAAATTTTGTTAGAAAATATAAACCACTTCAGCGAGCAAAATATGTCTATCATAATAATAAAAAAGTTAACTTTGGACACTTATCGGACTAAACATGACGATAACCTTTTCGACCTTTTCGTACAATTTTTGGACAATTTAACCTTGACACTTAAAGTTTAACTAAGATTACATCTATTATATATTATAAAAACTTAATGTAATCGTAACACTTAAACAATCTTGGTATTCTTTAGGCTTTATGTGATTCCCGGCACGCTTTCCGACCGTTTCCCGATCTTACGTTATCTTTGCAACCCGTGAGTTACATCCCCTTCACTTTATGTCTTTTTAAGTACTCTTTTGGGGGAAACATGAGATCAAATGCTTTTGAACATTTTATGAACTATGACTTTTATGAACTATGACTTTTATGAACTGTGATCATTTATGAACTATTTGACGTTATTTGACTTATATGCGTAAAGCTATTTTAATTGCCCCGTTCGGCGTTCTTTGACATTTTCACTTTTTCGGCATTTGACTTAAACTATGATTGTTTGATTGTAGGTCTCCAACCCTTGATGAGAATATAAACTCCGTAAGTGCCTACTATCAATTTTAGACAAAATTATATAAGTTACCCCGTTTTCAGACATTTCCACACTATTAGGTTTAAGCCGTTGGTAATTATGGGTATCGATACTTAGGAGAGGTCACTCCTTACTTTAGATGGCAATCTAAGTACATATTACTAAGTATAGACAAACATAGTTGATAGTGCGATGTTGGGGTGGATCAGACCAGTTAATCAGTTTAGTGTGAACTCTTACGTTATATTATGCCAAGTGGTTGATACAATTCTTAAATCATATGTTACCTTTACTTACGCATATACATACTTATCGTCTTACACATGTGGATTATTCCACCGCTGAGGTAATAACAACATACATTTATCGTCTTGCTCCGCAACTTGATTTTTCCAATTATTGATCTATTTGTCTATGAACTACTTTAAAAGTGTATATATATATATATATATATATATATATATATATATATATATATATATATATATATATATATATATATATATATATATATATATATATATATATATATATATATATATATATATATATATATATATATTGTTTTATTTTTTTTTTTTGAAAGGCAAAAGTATATATATTTTAAGCGACTTTTCCGCTCACCTTTCTTTTAAGAAAATTACTACTTATATATACTTGTCGGAACTTTTGTCAAGAACTTATAAACTGTAACTCACTCACTACGTTATGTAGTTTGACACTTTATCTCATGTTTCAGGAAACTAAGCGTAAGTCATGAAGTGCATTGCTTGGGTGGGTCAAGAATGTTATGTGAAGTGTAATTCGGGAGAAGACCCATTTTGTTTTGGGATTTTTATTAAACATTTTATCTTGTAATCGTTGTCTTGAACATTGTTATCTTGGTTATGTCTTTGAACAATTGAACTTTTCGAACTTTAATTTTAATGACTTGAATCGTTGACTTTTGTTATAACTCGTGTAATGATTCTCTTGCTCTTCGCACCTCGTGTTTCCGCTTTAGCGGGGTGTGACAGACTTGGTATCAGAGCTCGGGTTATAGTGAAAACGGTTTTAAAAATTTTCAAAAAGTTTTCGAAACCAAACTATAACCAAGGCTTTCCACAAAATCATTTCCGGGTTCAAAAATCATGATTATCTTTTTCAACTACGCATGACTTGATCAACCATGCGTAGTTCAAAATGAATTATGCAAGAACGGAAAGTAATTGCTATTGTTAACGGTTTTGAGTCGAAATTTTTTTCCTGGACTTATCGATTCTCGATTCTCACATAACTGACCCGTGCATGCATTTTACTTACGCTTTTCCTATTTTAGTTTCCCCCGTAATTATGTGTGACGTCCGGTCAATTTGAGGTACTTGAGTTACCGTCATTATTTTATTATTATTCGCAATTGTTTTGACCCTTGTATTTCGCTTTGATTTACTCACGATTTATTTTTGAATATCGGGTTTTATATGATTATTTTGATTCGTCCCTTGAGACGTAAGTTTATGTTTGCCTAAGTGCCATGTAGTTAGTGTTCTCACGGAAATAAGTTAGGAGGTTACGCCCAATTTGTCGGTTAACGTATTCTTTATCTTCGAGAACCGTGCTTTTACGCTTGTTTATCTTTTACCGAAATCGTGCGTTTCTTGTATCCAAACTTAAAAGTTATCATTTAAATGAATCATAATACCAATAATACATATGATGAACTTGACTAAGTTCATTTGTAAAGCAATCGGGAATCCTAAACGAATGCATATACTTAACGACAACACGAACAAAACGAAGAAATCCAGGAATTTGACCGAGCGCGCCGCGGTGAGCTGGCCGCGCCGCGGTCATAGCCCTGGACAGCTTCTTTTTGTTGAGTTGTGAGTCACACTTTGCATGTTCTATACTTTTGACACCTGTTCCCAAACGTGTCAACACCTCATTTGGACCAGTTTTATGCCTCATTTAGGGTCTTTCAAGACTCATTTCACTCTTACAAACACAAACACATACAAGATTTCACACTCTCTCTCTCTCTCTTGAAGCATAAAACACATAAACACTCCTCTTCAAACCTCCTTCTTGTGGCTGTGATTTCCAGACTTTAACCACACATTTCTTCACCATAAATTGTTGTTTTCATCAAGAGGAGTAGAGTTTGTTCATCCTTTGGAGGCTTACCTTGGGTTATATTATTTTCGGGTCAAAATCACCATCAAACATCAAGGATCTCCTTCCAATCGTGCTAGATCATTCTACTTTCACCTTCTTTGGGGTATAATGACTTAAACTCTCTGTATTTTATAAGTTTTCTTCATTGCATGTTTGATCAAGTTCATAGAAAATTGGTTTTGTAAAGATTGGATGGGTAATAATCTATAAAATCAAGATTTTTATAAAATGTATATGGATCTTTGATTTAAATGGTGAAAAGCTTTACAAAGTAGTTTTTTGAAAGTGTTTTGATGATTCCATAACTTGCATGTTTAAATCTATTTCATGAAATGAAGATTTTCCAACACAAAACGATTTTAGTAAAAATGGGGTTTCTGACACCCACCGCGCCACGGTGGAACCACCGCGAGGCGGTCGTGGTGAATATACCACCGCGCCGTGCTGACACCACCGCGAGGCGGTCGTGGACCAGATCCTGGATATTTTGTAAATCAGTTAAGTTTGCACCTTAAGCTCGCTGTATTGTGAACCTTATTAACGGTGAGCGTATTGTGTTTTGGAGGAGGGTTGCACTCAGCACCACGCCACCGAGATCTTTGGTTCCGGATTCTTTCTTGAATACTCTAGCGGGTGCTAACGGTAACAATCATTTTTCTCTCAAATTCCTCATTTTCATTATCCATCGTTTTTCGGTTTTAGCCTTGAAAACGGTTAGGAGTAAATATTAGACCAACACTTACTGGATTATCGGATTTGGATTGAAATTGGACGAAATATGTTAAAATGTAATCTAACCGAAAGTATCGTAATTAACTTATTATTGTATTATGAGAAAGATTTAAAGTGTAACTTGTTATCAAGAGGGAAAGTGTACGGATTTTGGACGAATGAATTTTGACGCGGAAGCACTGTCGGAATTTCCATTCTCGACTTTTCACGACATTAAAACACTTAAATACTTAAAAGTAACACATTATACAATAACATCGTCTTTGGACTCAAGGACGCCAACGCAATCAAAAATGTCTTAATACTACTTAAAACGGGCATTTTAAACCTCTTTGCGATATATTAAAACTTCGTCACTTTGTAATCCTCGTTTTAATTCAACGAAATATGCTTTACGCCAAACTTTATAAAATGGTTTTGAAAAGGCACTTTACTCTAAATATTTTGGTATGAAAAGACTTCAAATTATTCAAAGTGTCAAATTGGACTTTTAAATGGATTTTGACTTTAATAAGTCAACATAATTGACATTTGACATTTATAAGTCAACATCTTTAATCTTGGTCAATATAATGAACATTGGTATTAATATTCTTTTCGACTCGGAGTTATCATTCATTTCCAACGATCGCTATTGACGTGAAAAATCGATATCTTTCCGATCGGCCCTTTTCCTAGCGCGGAGCATCGTCTTCTTAATCCGTCATCGATTTCGACTTATTTAACGTTGGAATGTTATATTAAACTTAATCTTAACCGACAAGGCTAAACCGGACCTAGACTTATAGAGATACCGAGATTATGTTGTGTATTGTTTAAGGCACTTAGGTGGTGGAGTTGTAGCTCTGTGTTTGGTGTTGTGACAACCGTCCAAATTCAGATGCATTTTATACTCTATGTCTCTCATATTGTCTGTCATTGTCTTCACCTGTACATCTACCGGAAACGCGTCAGTGTCGGAATCACTCCCGGAATCGAATTATATAAGTCCTAATACCAAGAAAACACCTATATCATAATTAAGAACATTCAGTCAACGAAAAGGTCCAACGAAGCAAAACGTAAAAACGAAAAATCAAAAAAAAAATGGCCCGGTGCGCCGCACCGGCCAGCAGATTCAAAAACTTTACATTTTAGTCCTTGCCTAGTTTTTACACAAACCACCACCAATCAATCTCGGGTTTTTACCATCATTACTGCATTTTGCAGTATCCCAACCCCCCCTCATTATCACCTCCCTATTTTCTTTTCATTTTCATTTTATATAATCAAAAACACACACACAAAGCACATAGTTCCTCATTCTCTCTCAAACCCTCTCAAGAACAACACCAATCCAACAAGTTCTAGCCATCAAAACCCATTTTTTTACCATCAAAATCGTTCAATAATCGAAGCAAACTAGGAGGAGCAAAAGCATTTTCGGTTTCAAGCATTTTCATCACTTTTGGAGCTCTCAATCCTTCAAAAACATCATCCATCCACTTTCATTCGGTAGAAACTTTATTTTTACCTTTATTTACTATTTTTACAAGTTGCATGTAAGATCTAAACCATAAAAATGAGTTTTTATAAAGATTTATAACTCTTTCTAAACAAAAACGATTTTTAACTAAATAATACTTAGATCTATGTTTTGGTGGATAAAAGTTGTTTAGAAACTGTAAAAAAACTATATTATGAAGTACCTATTGATTGCATGTCGAAATCTTTGGGTAACAAATCATTTTGGGCAAGAAAAACATAAAACGGTAAAAAGACAGCAGGTGGTGCGCAACACCTATAGCCCAGTGCGCTGCACCGGCCTGCTGTCCTTCCCGAAAATCGTCGTTTTGGTCGTTTAAAACTTGGTTACGCATTCTGACATTTTGAGACTTGACATTTGGGACTGAGTTTGGAAAAAATGAACATATTAGTGACTTGTATTGGACTTAATTGGCTAAAATGAACATGTTTAAAAACGTTATGTATGTATATGTGTTTTGTAAGCGGGAAAGTGGTTGATATTTTTGGACATAGAATTTGGGCGCGGAAGCGCTGCCCAAATTCTGTTAGAAAATAAAAGACACTTTGGCAAACAAAACATATTCAACATAATAACAATAACATCAACTTTGGACTTTTGACTAAAACAAAACGATAACCGTTTTGGACTATATTGGACAAATTGGACCTTGGCACTTAAAGTTTGACTAAAATTTACTTATATTACATTATATATATATATATATATATATATATATATATATATATATATATATATATATATATATATATATATATATATATATATATATATATATATATATATATATATATATATTATAACAGAAATTTCATGTATTATATATTAGGTATAATAACTTAATATAATAATAACACTTGAACAAATCTTGGTATCCTTAGGCGTTCCTTGATTCCCGGCTCTCAATTCCGACCGCTTTTCGCACTCGTCTCGTACTCTTCGCAATCCGTGAGTTACACCCCTCTCTACTCTTACATTTTAAGTACTCTTTTTGGGGGAAACATGAGATCAAACCTTTTGTGGACGATACTTTTGCTTGTAAAACTGTTTTGTGCACTTAAACTCGCGAACAATGCTTATGAGCTAATTGTCTTTGAAACTCTTGGGATCTTTACCACTTTTATGAACTTGTACAACTTTTACGAAACTTTTTGGAAACCTTTACGAACTTTGCAACTGTACGACTTTTGGAACCTTTGAGAACTTTTGGACTATTTTAGAACTTGCAACTAATATGCGTAAACAACATCATTATTCGGATTGGCTTACTTTAGACTCCCTAGGTTTGCCTCTTTGGATATTTGATTAGACAATGATAGCTTGATTGTATTTTGGAGCAAAACCCTAGGTGAGGATATAAACGCCGTAAGTACAAACAAACAAATTTTTGGAACAGAACGAACTAAATGCCCCACAACTTTTCTTGGAACTGAACTCTACACACTATTAACACTAGCCGTTAGTAAATATGGGTATCGATACTTAGGAGCGGTCACTCTTTACTTTAGGGTAGCAACCTGGGTACATATTACTAAGTTCTCGCGAACTCGAACTCTAGATTGGAACTAGGGGCTGGAACTTGACCAGAATCGGATTAGTGTGCAAAACTAAATCTTACGTTATATTAAGCTTAGTGGTTGGTACAACTCGAGGATCATAGGTCTTTATTTACGCATATGCTCACTTACTGTCTTACACATGTGGATTTATCCACCGCTGAGGTAATGACTACTCTCACTTACTGTCTTACACATGTGGATTTATCCACCGCTGAGGTAATGACTATGCACTTTTACCGCTTGCTACGCGACTTGAGCTTGGAACTGATCTTGAACTTTTATGAACTTGGAACTGATCTTGAACTTTTATGAACTTGGAACTGATCTTGAACTTTTACGGACTTTGAACTTGTCTCGAACTTTTACGAACATTAAACTCTTGAATTGAACTATTACGGCAGTATATAAACTACCTTGAAGCGATAGCTTATCCGCTTACTTCTTTTGGAAAACTTGTACTTATATACATACTTGTCGAACTTTTATTTGAAACCTTTGGTCAACTTATAAACTGTAAATCACTCACTACGTTTTCGTAGTTGACACTTTATCTCATGTTTCAGGAACTAAGCGTAAGTTATGAAGTGCATTGCTCAGGCTGGTCAAGCCAGTTATGTGAAGTGTAATCCGGGAATGAGACCTTTTATCTTTTGGGAATTTTTATTGGAAACATTTTATTATGTAATATGGTCTTAAACGTTGAATCTTGGTTCTATCTTTTGAACTTTTGTACTTTTCCAACTTTAATTTAATGACTTGGACCGTTGAATTAATTATAACCTGTGAAATGATTCTTTGCTCTTCACATCTCGTGTTTCTGCTTTAGCGGGGTGTGACAGACTTGGTATCAGAGCACAGGTTATAGTGAAAAACGGTTTTAAAATTTTTCTAAAAGTTTTCGAAACCAAAACTATAACCAATGCTTTTCAGAAAAATCATTTTCAGGTTCAGACTTTAGTATGTTACCTTCCGCGATTGCATGGTTACCTTTTTCAACTATGCGTGACTTGATCAACCATGCATAGTTCAAATGAATTATGCAAGAACGGAAGGTCAACGGCTATAGTTAACGGTTTTGAGTCGAAAAATTCCCGGTCATGTCAATTCCCGACACTCACATAACTGACCCGTGCATGCATTTTTCCTACGTTTCTCCTATTTTAGTTTCCCCTGTAATTAGTAGCTCTCTATTCGCAGATACGTCATGTCTCAGTCATCGCACTCCCGATCCCAATCACGATTGATCCCACGAGGCGACTCCCCCTCGCGCGAACCCTCTGAGGGCCATACGGCTTCCGAGAGTCAGCGTCATCAGACGACTGACCCGACGGAAGACACGTCTATGACCATCAACAGCGGTAATGGGTCCAGCCCGAGGACAGTACTCCCACCTCCTAGGCTGGTACCCGTTGCAACACCACCGCAACCCCGAGGACCCAACGCTAGAGTATCTACGCATCAACAATCGGGCCCGTTCCGACCCGCACCTCCTCAGTCTTTCTTGGATCCCTACGACCCCGCTTTGCGTACTCCATTCGCGGAGCGCTACGCGTGGGATCGCCAATTCCTCGAAGAAAGACGACGTGCCCAAGAGGACGAACCCTCCCGACCCATGATGCCACCTACTCACCAGCCTCTTCCACCAGATACGTTTCTCAACCTGCACCGTGAGGTCCGGAGACTCGCGGAGGAAGCCCAAGAGCAGGGTCTCCTTCTCTTCGAGGTCTCCGACGCCGCACACGAGTTGGCCCAACAGTCAATGCGGATCATCACATCGGCTCAGGCCACCGCTCGGACCGTGCAGCGTCTCTCGAGAGCATGCTTGATCATGGGGACGTTTATCGCAGCTATTGCCGCCAAGATGTCCTTTAAAAAGCATTATTAGGCATACTTTCCTTTGTGTTCGTATTGTACCGGCTTAGTCGTAATTTTTCCATTATACACGACTTAAGCTATTATCTATTATTTCCTATGTATTGTACTTGTATTTCTTTCAGTATTTTGTTCTATGTACTAAAACCTCTTATTATTAATGGAAATTTCTATCTTCTATTATCTACACTTGTCTTATCGCGTGAATCTTTTACTATAGTCAAACATTAATGCTAATTCTTGAATAATCATCGTGCGTATACAGTTACCTTTCTCGTACACTCTTTTACTACTATCGTTACCATACTTGCGCTAATTGCCCACTCTCACTACTCTTGTGTACTCGATAATTGTTAACTTTTGAGTTGAATTCCTGTAGTAAATTCCAATTTGTGCGTTCTAAACTAGTTTCTTCTTTCCCTTGTAGAACCATGGCTCCCAAGAGAAGCCGCGCGGATCGCATAGCCGAACAGATCGTTGTGCAGTTCCAAGCGGTACTTCCAAGCGTGATCACCCAGATCGTCGCTGGAATCAACCAAGGGATCTTCGGAATCAACGAACCCCTTCTCCCTCTCGTACCAACTAGGCAGGACGAGGACGAGGATTTTGGAACCAACCGCCTACCTCCCCCTGCAGCCCTCTTCCAAAGAAGAAAGAGTAAGAGAAGGAAGATTCACCACCAACCCTCATGGACTAGCAACAACCTGGAACTCCCAACCGTAACCCGAGCCTACTCTGGACCGCACCCCCAGTGCAACAGGTGCCACTTCCATCATGCTCGAAGATGCCCGGTATGCAAATTTTGCAACGAGGAAGGGCATTACCCCTGGTGCTGTCCAGAAAAAGCAATCAAGCGAGCCAGAAAACTGAGGTGCCTCGAGTGTGGAAGCGACCAACACCTCCGTGGGGATTGCGTCTTAGAGCATACCACAGCAACCCTCGGTGCTCTCACAATCACGGCCGAGGAGACCCATCAGGACCCCAATGCAGCTACCGGTATGTTCCCTGTCGAATAACCAATTTCTTCCATACTATTTGATTCAGGAACCGAAAGAAACCTTGCCTCCTTAGAAACTAGACCCCTCGTCAACATAGGACCTAAAGCCATTGCGGATAACTCCCTATCGAATATGCCAATGTACAATAGTCGAAGCCGCGAGCACAAACTTAGGGTATCCGATACTCCACTGGCCTAAACCTATTTCCCATCAAGCCTTGACACTATCGTTGGGACGGACCGGTCACCCCATTTTTGAACCAAGATCGTCCGTTCTGACAAACTCGCCCGTATCCCTATTCAGAAAGCGAAACTCCCGTCATTCAGGAGGACAAACCTGGATGACAACTTCGCGACGTGCGTCTCTTGATGATGCGCAAGTACCTCGAGAAGGACTACGACGCATCCTTCACTCACGACGTCGAATGTAAATCTCAGGAAAGCCGAGTCCAAGACATTTCCGTAACCAAGGACCAACCAGAGTCTTCCCTGAGAAATTGCCTGGCCACCGCCAAATCGACAAATGGAAATTCTTAATGGACCTTGTTCCTGATGCAGCACCTGTTGCCAAGACACCCTACCGTCTGGCACCGACCGAGATGCTAAGGCAGCCAAAGCCGCTGTAGGAACTCCTAGACCTCGACTTTATCCACTCAAATCCAATTCCATGGGAAGCCCAATTTTCCCTAACAAAAGGCAGACGAACCCCTCCGTTTGTGCACTGAGCGTCATGTACGCATCGAGCCAACCGTCAAGAACCGATAACCATCCCCGAGGATCGACGACCCATCCGAGTAGTTGCAGGAAGCAACTTACCTCTCAAAAGTCGGCCCCCGCTCGGATTATCACCAGGTTCGTGACATTATAATCAACATTACCCAAAAACTGCATACCCCAAACTCGATGCAAGCAATACAAGCGTCCCCTCTGTCAGTAGGCCTAAACAACACACTGCCGGTATTCAGGAACTTAATGAACAAAGTGTGTAGGCCGCACTTAGACGATTAATTACCATACTCCTTGTTAACCTTCTCACTTACTCAAGGGAGATCATGTGAAACATTCCAAGCTCACTCTAGAACTCTCCCGAGACCAGGAGTTGTACGCCAAATTCCCAAAGTGCAGATTCTGACCCCGAGAAGAACATTTCCCCGATTCTATAGTCAACCTTGGAGGAATTCGAACTCAGGCTAAACGTAACTCGTTACGCCAAGCTCCAAGCAGGATTTCTGAAATCCGAAGGTCTTCGTAAACCCATTTCTGACAAGAGCCACTGATTTTCGCTATTCCCTGCATCCGGGATCCGACTTGTTGTACAAGGATTCCCGAAAGTATTATTCGTGGTCGGGCATGATTAAGGACATTGCCTTGCATATAGCCAAGTGCCTCACTTGCTCCAAGGACAAGGCGTAATGTCGAAACCTATCTCTCCATCATCCCCAGTAAGGAAAGTCGAGCTATGTCCCGCCCTCTTCGGAGTACCCTGCGGAGAATCGCTAGGGACGCGACTAGACCTCAGCGTTTCACACCACATTCCGGCTAACGGTCAGAACATAAAGATGATCAAAACGTTTAAAGAGATAATGAGAGCGTGTATGGTTGCCTCCGTAGATAGTCAAGACACTCCCTTTCCTCTAGTCGAGTTCACCTATGACAACGGCTTCCATGCCAGCACTAAGTTCGCACCCTTCAATCTCTATATGGACGCAAGTATCGATCACCGCCCTGTCGGCTAGAAGCTGACGGTCGACAACTTGCAAGGTCCGACGTCTTCCCCTTCCAGTGAAAGACTGGAAGCATCCCGTACCCGGCAGAAGACCTACGTAACCAGACAGAAGAAAACCCTCGACTCCCGGGATGGCGATAAAGTACTTCCCAAAATATCGCCATGAAAGGGGGGTAGCCTGTTTCTGGAAACGTGGCAAACCGAGCCCTAAGTACACCGGTTCAAGCTAAGTCTTAGGACATATCGGTCCAATTGCTTACCGTCTTTAACTTACCCAGATTCCTTTAAACGTTCATATATGTTCCATTTCTTTCACTAGAAAAGTGTCTATCTCATAAGACCATCGTCATCCCCCTCGACGAGGTCAAGATAGATAACAAACTCAATTTCATGAAGGACCGCTTGAGGTTGTTGACCGAAAGGTCAAACAACTCGGACAAAGTCGTGTTCCTGTTTTCAAAGTTCGGTGGAATTCCCGACGTGGTCACGAATTCACGTGGGAACGTGAGGACCAAATCCGTCAGAAGTATCCACATCTGTTCGGGATCACTTCTTCATGATGGGACGAACTAAATTTCGAGACGAAATTTCTTTCAACCCGGGGAGAATGTAACAACCGTCCAAATTCAGATGCATTTTATACTCTATGTATCTCATATTGTCTGTCATTGTCTTCACCTGTACATTTACCGAAAACGCGTCAGTGTCGGAATCACTCCTGGAATCGAATTATATAAGTCCTAATACCAAGAAAACACCTAATTAACTTTCCTAAGTTCAAAACGTATCATAATTAAGAACTTTCAGTCAACGAAAAGGTCCAACGAAGCAAAACGTAAAAACGATAAATCAAAAAAAAAAATGGCCCGGTGCGCCGCACCGGCCAACAGATTCAAAAACTTTACATTTTAGTCCTTGCTTCGTTTTTACACAAACCACCACCAATCAATCTCGGGTTTTTACCATCATTACTGCATTTTGCAGTATCCCAACCCCCCCTCATTATCACCTCCCTATTTTCTTTTCATTTTCATTTTATATAATCAAAAACACACACACAAAACACATAGTTCCTCATTCTCTCTCAAACCCTCTCAAGAACAACACCAATCCAGCAAGTTCCAGCCATCAAAACCCATATTTTTACCATCAAAATCGTTCAATAATCAAAGCAAACTAGGAGGAGTAAAAGCATTTTCGGTTTCAAGCATTTTCATCACTTTTGGAGCTCTCAATCCTTCAAAAACATCATCCATCCACTTTCATCCGGCAGAAACTTTATTCTTACCTTTATTTACTGTTTTTACAAGTTGCATGTAAGATCTAAACCATAAAAATGAGTTTTTATAAAGATTTATAACTCTTTCTATTCAAAAACGATTTTTAACTAAATAATACTTAGATCTATGTTTTTGGTGGATAAAAGTTGTTTAGAAACTGTAAAAATACTATATTATGAAGTATCTATTGATTGCATGTCGAAATCTTTGGGTAACAAATCATTTTGGGCAAGAAAAACACAAAACGGTAAAAAGACAGCAGGTGGTGCGCATCACCTATAGCCCAGTGCGCAGCACCGGCCTGCTGTCCTTCCCGAAAATCGTCGTTTTGGTCGTTTAAAACTTGGTTACGCATTCTGACTTTTTGAGCTGAGTTTGGTAAAAATGAACATATTAGTAACTTGTATTGGACTTAATTGGCTAAAATGAACATGTTTAAAAACGTTATGTATGTATATGTGTTTTGTAAGCGGGAAAGTGGTTGATATTTTTGGATATAGAATTTGGGCGCGGAAGCGCTGCCCAAATTCTGTTAGAAAATAAAAGATACTTTGGCAAACAAAACATATTCAACATAATAACAATAACATCAACTTTGGACTTTTGACTAAAACAAAACGATAACCGTTTTGGACTATATTGGACAAATTGGACCTTGGCACTTAAAGTTTGACTAAAATTTACTTATATTACATTATATATATATATATTATAACACAAATTTCATCTATTATATATTAGGTATAGTAACTTAATATAATAATAACACTTGAACAAATCTTGGTATCCTTAGGCGTTCCGTGATTCCCGGCTCTCATTTCCGACCGCTTTTCGCACTCGTCTCGTACTCTTCGCAATCCGTGAGTTACACCCCTCTCTACTCTTACATTTTAAGTACTCTTTTTGGGGGAAACATGAGATCAAACCTTTTGTGGACGATACTTTTGCTTGTAAAACTGTTTTGTGCACTTAAACTCGCGAACAATGCTTATGAGCTAATTGTCTTCGAAACTCTTTTGGAGATTTACCACTTTTATGAACTTGTACAACTTTTACGAAACTTTTTGGAAACCTTTACGAACTTTGCAACTGTACGACTTTTGGAACCTTTGAGAACTTTTGGACTATTTTAGAACTTGCAACTAATATGCGTAAACAACATCATTATTCGGATTGGCTTACTTTAGACTCCCTAGGTTTGCCTCTTTGGATATTTGATTAGACAATGATAGCTTGATTGTATTTTGGAGCAAAACCCTAGGTGAGGATATAAACGCCGTAAGTACAAACAAACAAATTTTTGGAACAGAACGAACTAAATGCCCCCAAACTTTTCTTGGAACTGAACCCTACACACTATTAACACTAGCCGTTAGTAAATATGGGTATCGATACTTAGGAGCGGTCACTCCTTACTTTAGGGTAGCAACCTGGGTACATATTACTAAGTTCTCGCGAACTCGAACTCTAGACTTGAACTAGGGGCTGGAACTTGACTAGAATCGGATTAGTGTGCAAAACTAAATCTTACGTTATATTAAGCTTAGTGGTTGGTACAACTCGAGGATCATAGGTCTTTATTTACGCATATACTCACTTACTGTCTTACACATGTGGATTTATCCACCGCTGAGGTAATGACTACTCTCACTTACTGTCTTACACATGTGGATTTATCCACCGCTGAGGTAATGACTACGCACTTTTACCGCTTGCTACTCGACTTGAACTTGGAACTGATCTTGAACTTTTATGAACTTGGAACTGATCTTGAACTTTTATGAACTTGGAACTGATCTTGAACTTTTACGGAATTTGAACTTGTCTCGAACTTTTACAAACATTAAACTCTTGAATTGAACTATTACGGCACTATATAAACTACCTTTAAGCGATTGCTTATCCGCTTACTTCTTTTGGAAAACTTGTACTTATATACATACTTGTCGAACTTTTATTTGAAACCTTTGGTCAACTTATAAACTGTAACTCACTCACTACGTTTTCGTAGTTGACACTTTATCTCATGTTTCAGGAACTAAGCGTAAGTTATGAAGTGCATTGCTCAGGCGGGTCAAGCTAGTTATGTGAAATGTAATCCGGGAATGAGACCTTTTATCTTTTGGGAATTTTTATTGGAAACATTTTATTATGTAATATGGTCTTAAACGTTGCATCTTGGTTGTATCTCTTGAACTTTTGTACTTTTCCAACTTTAATTTAATGACTTGGACCGTTGAATTAAGTATAACCTGTGAAATGATTCTTTGCTCTTCACATCTCGTGTTT
Organism: Senecio squalidus; assembly: GCA_910822075.1. NCBI lineage: Eukaryota > Viridiplantae > Streptophyta > Magnoliopsida > Asterales > Asteraceae > Senecio > Senecio squalidus. The sequence continues at coordinate 43,918,464 of CAJVGC010000582.1, read as the reverse complement.
CCGCTTTAGCGGGGTGTGACATGTGTACCCGATATTTGTTTGATGAAGCTTTATCAGTGAGTTATTCGTAGCCCTTGTCTTAAATATTTTGGGCTGGAAAGTGTATTTTATAAAATTGTCTGCTTTTATGCGGGACTTTGTTGATTATCTTGTTTACCTAGTTGAATAGGTCTGCCTTAGATCAGGATTCTTTATTGCCTTGGTGGCACCCCTTATACACTCGTTAAGCTTTGTGCCCAACGGTTTCATATTTATAGCTATATGGGTTATTGTACCTAACCCTCATTGCTCGGTAGGATGCTCCTATGAGTGGATGTTATGACCGGTATATTATTCGTTTACCTTTGGATTGACTCACCTTAGAAGAGGGGACTTTGTTGCGTGGTAAGGATCGAGGTGTATGACTAATCTAAGCATGGTATCCTCACTAGGGTTGAAAGCAAGATACGATATGATGACTTTGATATGATTTGAAATATGATGTTTGAAATTATGATTTCTATTCGAAACTTGTCAATGGGTCAACTTTTACTTATAAATTGCGAATAATTCACCAACATGTTGTTGATGTCGTTTTAACACTTTTCAGGAAATTGAGGATTCTTGTCGATCATGCCATACGTGCTATTCGGATCGTTTGTTTTGTGCATTTTGGAACTTATCATACTTTGTGTACTTTCAATGTTGTTCCATTTTGTAATGTTTATGTCACATTCGTACTCGGCGATTTATCGCTTTTGAAGTTGTAATGTATTTTGTAAACGTTTGGCATGGTTTATGTTAATTCGATGTTTGTTTATTGGTTGTATGGTTGTAATATTTGACTCTTGATATTGTAACTGGAACATCTCGTGTTTTCGCTATAAGCGGGGTGTGACAGAAGTTGGTATCAGAGCCACAGGTTATAGCAAACTGAGTGATTTAAACTGAGTAAATCACTTGGACTATGACCATCGGCTTTTTAAATTGATTTTCCTTGATTGCAATGTGTGCACTATTTTTCATACGTGTTTATTTCGCGTTTTATTGTGGAGTTTGGCCTTGATTTTGCACACATTTGCTGATCGAGTTTCTTTCCTTTTTATTTTAGGACTATGGCGCCTAAGAGGAGAGTTGCAACACGAAGTTCTGCTAGGCGTGCTACTGCGAACGCGAGGGCTAATGCCGCGAATCAGAATGCGAGAGCGAATGCGTCCAATGCAAGAAGTAACAATGTGGAGAACGATACGAATCCTGACATGGCTCAGATGATTGCTCAACAGCTAACTGCGATGATGCCCGAGCTTGTAGCTCAACTTAGAGAGGGCACCGCCCAAGGTAATGGTTTGGGTTCCGGAAATCCTGAGCCGGTTGTTAATAATGAGGGTCCTGAGCCGGTTGTTAATAATGAGGGTCCCAAACTCGTGATTACTGGATCGGGTGGAGCAGAGGGCTCAACTCGACGCGTGGGATGCACCTTGAAAACGTTTATGAGCTGCAAGGCCCCGAAATATAAGGGCAATGAGGGAGTAACCGGAACGCTCCAATGGATGGAGAAGTTAGAGTCCATCTTTGATGCAGTGAGATGTGCGGACGAGGATCGAGTTCGATTTGCTGCATTTGTATTCCAAGGTACGGCTCTGACGTGGTGGAATTCAATCGTGAACGTGCGAGGCCGAGCTGAGATCAGCAAGATGACTTGGGAGCAGCTAAAGGAGTTGATGATTATCGAGTATGTTCCTGAATCTGAGATTCAGAAATTGGAGGATGAGTTGTGGAACTTGACCATGATTGGATCAGACATCCAAGGGTACACTTCGCGTTTTCACGCTTTGTCCCAACTAGTACCGCACTTGGTTCGACCGGAGCTTAAGCGAATAGGTCGCTACACTCACGGATTACCCCCAGCAATCCGTAAGAGTGTCCTTTCCAACAAGTCGAGCACCTTTGTCACACCCCGCTAAAGCGGAAACACGGAATGTGAAGAGCAAAGAATCATTAACGGGTTACACTAAATCAACGGTTCAAGTCATTACGATTTAAAGTGAAAATAAAAGTCAAAGGTACAACCAAGATTCAAAGTTAAGACCAAAGTACATAATAAAAATGTTTGTAAATAAAAATTCCCAAAATAAGGTCTTCTTCCCAAGGTACACTTCACACAAAAGACTTGACCCGCCCGAGCAATGCACTTCATAACTTACGCTTAATTCCTGAAACATGAGATAAAATGTCAACTACGAAAACGTAGTGAGTGAGTTACAGTTTATAAGTTGACAAAAGGTTTCAAATAAAAGTTCGACAAGTATATATATAAATAAGTATCAAGTTTCCAAAAGGAGTAAGCGAATGAGCAGTCGCGTAAGATCTTTTATATACTGTCGTGATAGTTCAAAATAAGGATTTAAGTTCGTAAGAGTTCGAAACAAGTTCAAAATTCATAAAGGTTCAAGATAAGTTCAAGTGCTTAAAATTCAAGAATAGTTCAAATAAGTTCAAGTGCTTAAAATTCAAGAATAATTTAAATAAGTTCAAGTCCAAATAAGTTCGAGCTCAAATAAGTTCAAAATAAGTTCAAAGGGAGTTCAAAATAAGTTCAAATAAGTTCCAAGTTAAGTTCAAAGTCAAGTAGCGTAGCGAGCGGAGAGAGTTCGTAGTCATTACCTAGTGGTGGATTAATCCACATAAGTAAGACAATAAGTAAGTGTATGCGTAAATAAAGACCTATGATCCTCGAGTTGTACCAACCACTAAGCTTAATATAAAGTAAGATTTAGTTTGCACACTAATCCGATTCTGGTCAAGTTCCAGCCCACTAGTTCCAGTCTAGAGTTTGAGTTCGCGAGAACTTAGCAATATGTACTCAGGTTGCTACCCTAAAGTAAGGAGTGACCGCTCCTAAGTATCGATACCCATAATCTATGCTAACGGCTTGTGTTAATAGTGTGTAGAGTTCGGTTCCAAGAAAAGTTGCGGGGCATTTAGTTCGTTCCGTTTTTAAAAATCGTTTGTTTGTACTTACGGCGTTATATCCTCACCTAGGGTTTTGCTCCAAAATACAACCAAGCTATCATTGTCTAATCAAATATCCAAAGAGGCAAACCTAGGGAGTCTAAAGTAAGCCAATCCGAACAATTGATGTTGTTTACGCATATTAGTTCCAAGTTCTAAAATAGTTCAAAAGTTCTCAAAGATCCAAGAGTTCAAAGAGTTTCAAGTTCAAAAGTTTCCAAAAATAGAAAGTAGCTCAATTAGTTCAAAAGTTTCCAAAAATAGAAAGTAGCTCAATTAGTTTAAAAGTTTCCAGAAATGGAAAGTAGCTCAATTAGTTCAAAAGTTTCTAAAAATAGATCACAATACGTTGTACATAGGTTAAAGCACGTAAAATAGTTTCACATAAGGATATTGTTCACAAAAGAGTTTGATCTCATGTTTCCCCCAAAAATAGTACTTAAAATATAAGAGTAGAGAGGGGTGTAACTCACGGTTTGCGAAGATAAAGAGCTCGGGAATCGGTCGGAGCGGAGTCGGGAATCACGAGTCTCCTAATAATACCAAGATAGTCAAATTATTATTAACTTATTATGTTGTTGTACTTAAATTTATATAATTGAGCTTTTAGTTAACTTTAAGTGTCAAGGTTAAGTTTAATCAAAATAGTCCCAAAACGGTGAAACTTACGTTTTTGTCCAAAGGTCCAATTTTAACGTTTATTATTGTTAGGTCACATGTGTTTTTGCTCGCTGAAGTGGTTTACATTTTTCTAAGGAAATTTGGGCAGCGCTTCCGCGCCCAAATGTCATATCCAAAAATGTACCTACCAATTCCGCTCACAAAAATACATACAACACTATAATATATTCAAACAAGTCCATTTAGGTTCCAAAGGTTCATTACAAGTCCCGAATATTATTACTTTTACAAGATCAGTCCCAAGGTGTCGTAAGTCAAAAAGTCAGCGGGTCAAACGAGCTTAAAAACGTCAAACGTTAAGTTTCGGGTAAAAATGCAGCTCTGTGCGTCGTCCTTGGCCTTAGGAACGACGCACAGGAAGCAAATAAGCCCGATGCGTCGTCCTAGAGCCTTTGGACGGTGCACAGGTTGTATTTTTCGGGTTTTTCGAGTTTAAACGATGATTTTAGCCACGGATTTCAACATGCAATCTGTCTAAACTTAATAAAATGTCATTTTAACAGTTTCTAAAACGTTTTCATCCATAAAAACATAGATCTAAGTAACATTTCGGTCAAAAATCGTTTTTGTACATAAAACGTTATAAATCTTTGTAAAACTCATTTTGAACCAATAGATCTTACATGCAAATGTTTATTTGTATAAAAATAGTAAAAAGACAGAAATCTAACGGAGGAAAAGCTCGGGTGGTGAGTTTTGGTCGGATTTACGCTTCAAAAATCTTTACAAACCCCTTGCTTCTCTTGATGGTTGGAACGATTTGTATGGATAGAAAATAGATTTTGAGGGCTGAAGTTACTGGAAATGAAGAGTTCTTGATAGGAAAGTTGAGAGAAAATGGTGTTTATGTGTGTGTTTTGTTTGTAAAATGATTATGTAAAATGAATAAAAGGAAATGTAATAAAAATGGGAGTTGGGGACTGCAATTACAGTAATTATGGCCTGTTATTCGAGATTGATTGGTGGAGAAAGTTGAGAAATCGAGACATGCAAATTTTTGAATTTTATTACAAAAATCGTTCTGGACAACGGCGCACAAGGCATGTGTGCGCCGTCCAGGACCTGTTTTGTAACAGATTTTGTACTTTGGCTGTTTTTGTATAATTGCTTCGTTGGACCTTTTCGTTAACTAATGTTTTAAAGTATGTTTCATTATGAACTTAGGAAAGTTCATTAGGTGTTTTCTTGGCATTAGGACTTACATAAGTTGGTTCCGGTTGTGATTCCGACACGTACGCGTTTCCGATAAAAGTTCAATTCAAAGACATAAGAGACAAAACGAGAGACATAGAGCGTAAAGAACACCTGAAATTTGACGGTTGTCACAACCTTTCAGAGCGCGGTGGAAATTGCGATTACGCTGACTCAAAACGCGGTCCGTGATGGTGAGTTACCCCCGATGATAGTGAAGCAAAACTCCGGAGCGAAACGGGGTGGTGGGAACCGATATGATGACTCGAGAAAGAAGTCAAGGAGGCAGGATGCTCCTCAGAGGGCGCAAACTTTTGCTGCATTGGCCCAGGTCCCCAGGGCAAGTATCCGAAATGTGATCGGTGTGGTAATCACCACTCCAGAGAGATTGCTTGCTGGGAGTGCGGAAAGTGTAAGAAGCTGGGCCACACTGATAGGTTCTGCAAGACCATGAGGGGTAAGTGTTATGAATGTGGTTCTCCCGATCATCATAAGGACAGATGTCCTAAGTTAGCTATAGCTGGTAATGCTCCTCGAGGCAGGGCGTTTGTTATGGGAGCCAAGGAAGCACAACAGGATCCACACGTCGTCACGGGTACTTTTCTGATATGTGGTCGACCTGCGTTTATTTTATTTGATTCTGGTGCGGATAGAAGCTTTATATCTGATGAGTTTAGAACTATGATACCTTGTAAGTCTATACCTTTAGTAACTTCCTTTGAGATAGAATTGGCTGATGGCGAGTTTTTGCATGCGACTGAGTTACTTTCCGACTGTAGTGTTAGTTTCGACGACCACTCTTTTCCTATCGACTTAATTCCGATTAGGTTAGGTAGTTTCGACGTGATTATCGGCATGGATAGGTTAGAGACGCATCGTGCGGAGATCGTATGTTTCGAGAAGATGATTCGTATCCCGTTACCGCATGGAGAGCCGTTATTAGTTCAAGGAAATAAAGCAGGGAAGCGTGTTAAGATTGTCTCGTGCATGAAAGTCCGGGAGTACATTAAACGGGACTGTTCACTCTTTCTTGCAGATTTAGTGAAGAAGGATAACACCGAGAAGCTGGAAGAGAAACCAGTAGTGTGTGATTTCTCCGACGTATTCCCAGAGGATTTACCTGGTTTACCGCCTAGACGTGAGGTAGAGTTTAGGATCGACTTTGTTCCCGGAGCAGCGCCGGTGGCAAAGGCTCCTTATCGGTTAGCACCTTCGGAGATGTTAGAGCTTTCTAAGCAGATCCAGGAGTTGGTGGATAAAGGCTTCATTAGGCCGAGTTTCTCTCCGTGGGGCGTGGCGGTACTTTTTGTGAAGAAGAAGGATGGTTCAATGAGATTATGTATAGATTACCGAGAGATGAATAAGCTTACAGTAAAGAACCGTTATCCTTTACCTCGTATAGACGATTTGTTTGATCAGCTTCAAGGTTCATGTTTCTTTTCTAAGATTGACTTGCGGTCCGGTTATCATCAGTTGAGAGTGCAGGAGGAGGACGTTCCTAAGACCGCTTTTCGGACGTGTTACGGTCATTATGAGTTTTTAGTCATGCCATTCGGTCCCACGAATGCGCCTGCAGCATTTATGGAAATGATGAACCGTATCTGTCGTCCTTACCTCGATAAGTTTGTGATAGTGTTTATCGACGATATTCTGATTTATTCTCGTAGCCGTGAGGAGCACGAGGAGCACTTGAGAATAGTGTTGGAGTTGCTCAGGAAGGAACAACTTTACGCTAAGTTCTCAAAGTGCGAGTTTTGGTTATCCGAGGTCCAATTTCTTGGCCATGTGGTTAGTAAGGAGGGAATCCACGTTGATCCTGCCAAGATTAAGGCCGTCAGAGATTGGGTTGCTCCTAAGACGCCCACCGATATCCGTTCATTTTTGGGTCTAGCAGGTTACTTCCGTCGTTTTATCGAGAACTTTTCGAAGATAGCCTCGCCTATGACGAAGTTGACCCAGAAGAACCAGGAGTTTATTTGGGGTGTCGAGCAGGAAGAAGCTTTTAGTTATTGAAGAAAAGGTTGTGTGATGCTCCTATCTTGAGTCTTCCCGAGGGTACCGAAAATTTTGATGTGTATTGCGATGCTTCGCATAAGGGACTCGGGTGCGTACTGATGCAGAATGGAAAGGTCACTGCCTATGCCTCTCATTCAGTAAAAGATTCATGAGAAGAACTACACGACTCATGATTTGGAGTTAGGCGCAGTGGTTTTTGCTTTAAAGATTTGGCGCCATTATTTGTACGGTACTAAGTGTACTGTGTTCACCGATCATAAGTCGTTACAGCACATTTTTGACCAGAATATGTTGAATATGAGGCAACGCCGATGGGTGGAATTGCTTAACGATTATGATTGTGAAATTCATTATCATCCGGGAAAAACTAATGTTGTCGCCGATGCGTTAAGTCGCAAGGAATCAGTTAAGCCGGTGAGAGTTCGGGATATGGTGATTTCTATTCAGTCGAGTTTGAAGACTCGTATTATTCAGGCTCAGCAGGAGGCTCTCACCGAGGATTGTCTGAAGATTGAAGGATTATTTGGGTTGGCACGGAAATTGGAGCCGAAACACGACGGGGTTATGTATTTCTTGGACCATATTTGGGTTCCCGTCAGCCTTAGGCAATTATTTTTGGATGAGGGTCACAAGTCCAATTACTCCGTTCATCCCGGAGCGGATAAGATGTACCATGACTTGAAGGATTTTTATTGGTGGCCTGGAATGAAGAGGGCGATTGCCGAGTATGTAGGCAAGTGTTTGACATGCTCTAAGGTTAAGGCTCAGGAGCAGAAGCCTTTTGGCCTTCTTCAGCAGCCGGAGATTCCACAGTGGAAGTGGGAAAATATCACTATGGATTTTGTTACGAAGCTTCCTAGGTCTTCAGGAGGTTATGATGCTATTTGGGTCATCGTTGATCGGCTAACTAAGTCAGCGCATTTTCTGCTTATTCGAGAAGATTATCGAATAGAGAAGTTATCTAGATTGTATATTGATGAGATTGTGGCCAGGCATGGAATTCCAGTGTCGGTTATTTCGGATCGCGACGCGCCTTTTACTTCGAGGTTCTGGCAGACGCTACAGCGAGCCTTAGGCACGAGATTGGATATGAGCACGACTTATCACCCCCAGACCGACGGACAGAGTGAGTGCACGATTCAGACGTTGGAAGATATGCTACGCGCGTGTGTTTTAGATTTTGGCGGGAGCTGGGATAGACATTTACCGCTGGTCGAGTTTTCGTACAACAATAGTTACCACTCCAGTATTAATTGCGCGCCTTTTGAAGCTCTTTACGGTCGGAAGCGTAGGTCTCCACTCTGTTGGGCTGAGATCGGTGATAGTCAGATTACGGGTCCCGAGCTGATCCAGGAGACGACTGATAAGATCTTTAGGATCAAGGATCGTCTGTTAGCCACGAGAGATTGCCAGAAGAAGTACGCGGATTTACGACGGAAGCCTTTGGAATTCAAGGTCGGTGACATGGTGTTATTGAAGGTTTCTCCTTGGAAGGGTGTGTTTCGTTTTGAGAAGCGCAGCAAGTTAAGTCCATGTTTTACGGGTCCTTTTAGGGTTTTATTTCGTGTCGGACCAGTGGCTTACCGTCTTGAGTTGCCACCTGAGTTGAGCGGTGTGCACAACGTGTTTCATGTATCGCATCTCAAGAAGTGCGTTGCTGACGATTCATTGATGGTCCCTTTGGAGAAACTACGGTTGGATGATTCAGTTCGTGTGATAGAGGAGCCGGTAGAAATCGTTGACCGAGAGGTCAAGCGCCTGCGGCGGAGTCGGATACCTATTGTGAAGGTCCGATGGAACTCTAAGATTGGAGCTGAGTTTACGTGGGAACGGGAGGATGAAATGCAGCGGAAATTTCCCCACCTCTTCTCTACTAGCGATGCTCAATAGTAATTTCGAGGACGAAATTCTTTTAACCGGGGGAGGCTGTGACGTCCCGTCAATTTGAGGTACTTGAGTTACCGTCATTATTTTATTATTATTCGCAATTGTTTTGACCCTTGTATTTCGCATTGATTTACTCACGATTTATTTTTGAATATCGGGTTTTATATGATTATTTTGATTCGTCCCTTGAGACGTAAGTTTAAGTTTGCCTAAGTGCCATGTAGTTAGTGTTCTCACGGAAATAAGTTAGGAGGTTACGCCCAATTTGTCGGTTAACGTATTCTTTATCTTCGAGAAACCGTGCTTTTACGCTTGTTTATCTTTTACCGAAATCGTGCGTTTCTTGTATCCAAACTTAAAAGTTATCATTTAAATGAATCATAATACCAATAATACATATGATGAACTTGACTAAGTTCATTTGTAAAGCAATCGGGAATCCTAAACGAATGCATATACTTAACGACAACACGAACAAAACGAAGAAATCCAGGAATTTGACCGAGCGTGCCGCGGTGAGCTTGCCGCGCCGCGGTCATAGCCCTGGACAGCTTCTTTTTGTTGAGTTGTGACTCACACTTTGCATGTTCTATACTTTTGACACCTGTTCCCAAACGTGTCAACACCTCATTTAGACCAGTTTTATGCCTCATTTAGGGTCTTTCAAGACTCATTTCACTCTTACAAACACACACACATACAAGATTTCACTCTCTCTCTCTCTTGAAGCATAAAACACATAAACACTCCTCTCCAAACCTCCTTCTTGTGGCTGTGATTTCCACACTTTAACCACACATTTCTTCACCATAAATTGTTGTTTTCATCAAGAGGAGTAGAGTTTGTTCATCCTTTGGAGGCTTACCTTGGGTTATATTATTTTCGGGTCAAAATCACCATCAAACATCAAGGATCTCCTTCCAATCGTGCTAGATCATTCTACTTTCACCTTCTTTGGGGTATAATGACTTAAACTCTCTGTATTTTATAAGTTTTCTTCATTGCATGTTTGATCAAGTTCATAGAAAATGGGTTTTGTAAAGATTGGATGGGTAATAATCTATAAAATCAAGATTTTTATAAAATGTATATGGATCTTTGATTTAAATGGTGAAAAGCTTTACAAAATAGTTGTTTGAAAGTGTTTTGATGATTCCATAACTTGCATGTTTAAATCTATTTCATCAAATGAAGATTTTCCAACACCAAACGATTTTAGTAAAAATGGGGTTTCTGTCACCCACCGCGCCACGGTGGAACCACCGCGAGGCGGTCGTGGTGAATATACCACCGCGCCGCGGTGACACCACCGCGAGGCGGTCGTGGACCAGATCCTGGATATTTTGTAAATCAGTTAAGTTTGCATCTTAAGCTCGCTGTATTGTGATCCTTATTAACGGTGAGCGTATTGTGTTTTGGAGGAGGGTTGCACTCAGCACCACGCCACCGCGATCTTTGGTTACGGATTCTTTCTTGAATACTCTAGCGGGTGCTAACGGTAACAATCGTTTTTCTCTCAAATTCCTCATTTTCATTATCCATCGTTTTTCGATTTTAGCCTTGAAAACGGTTAGGAGTAAATATTAGACCAACACTTAATGGATTATCGGATTTGGATTGAAATTGGACGAAATATGTTAAAATTTAATCGAACCGAAAGTATCCTAATTAACTTATTATTGTATTATGAGAAAGATTTAAAGTGTAACTTGTTATCAAGCGGGAAAGTGTACGGATTTTGGACGAATGAATTTTGACGCGGAAGCACTGCCGGAATTTCCATTCTCGACTTTTCACGACATTAAAACACTTAAATACTTAAAAGTAACACATTATACAATAACATCGTCTTTGGACTCAAGGACGCCAACGCAATAAAAAATGTCTTAATACTACTTAAAACGGGCATTTTAAACCTCTTTGCGATATATTAAAACTTCGTCACTTTGTAATCCTCGTTTTAATTCAACGAAATATGCTTTACGGCAAACTTTATAAAATGGTTTTGAAAAGGCACTTTACTCTAAATATTTTGGTATGAAAAGACTTCAAATTATTCAAAGTGTCAAATTGGACTTTTAAATGGATTTTGACTTTAATAAGTCAACATAATTGAAATTTGACATTTATAAGTCAACATCTTTAATCTTGGTCAATATAATGAACATTTGTATTAATATTCTTTTCCACTCGGAGTTATCATTCATTTCCAACGGTCGCTGTTGACGTGAAAAATCGATATCTTGCCGATCGGCCCTTTTCCTGGCGCGGAGCATCGTCTTCTTAATCCGTCATCCTTTTCGACTTATTTAACGTTGGAATGTTATATTAAACTTAATCTTAACCGACAAGGCTAAACCGGACCTAGACTTATTGAGATACTGAGATTATGTTGTTTATTGTTTAAGGCACTTAGGTGGTGGAGTTGTAGCTCTGTGTTTGGTGTACCCGATATTTGTTTGATGAAGCTTTATCAGTGAGTTATTCGTAGCCCTTGTCTTAAATATTTTGGGCTGGAAAGCGTATTTTATAAAATTGTCTGCTTGTATGCGAGACTTTGTTGATTATCTTGTTTACCTAGTAGAATAGGTCTGCCTTAGATCAGGAGTCTTTATTGCCTTGGTGGCACCCCTTATACACTCTTTAAGCTTTGTGCCCAACGGTTTTATATTTAAAGCTATATGGGTTATTGTACCTAACCCTCATTGCTCGGTAGGATACTCCTATGGGTGGATGTTATGACCCGTATATTATTCGTTTACCTTTGGATTGACTCACCTTAGAAGAGGGGACTTTGTTGCGTGGTAAGGATCGAGGTGTATGACTAATCTAAGCATGGTATCCTCACTAGGGTTGAAAGCAAGATACGATATGATGACTTTGATATGATTTGAAATATGATGTTTGAAATTATGATTTCTATTCGAAACTTGTCAATGGGTCAACTTTTACTTATAAATTGCGAATAATTCACCAACATGTTGTTGATGTCGTTTTAACGCTTTTCAGGAAATTGAGGATTCCTGTCGATCATGCCATATGTGCTTTTCGGATCGTTTATTTTGTGCATTTTGGAACTTGTCATACTTTGTGTACTTTCAATGTTGTTCCATTTTGTAATGTTTATGTCACATTCGTACTCGGCGATTTATCGCTTTTGAAGTTGTAATGTATTTTGTAAACGTTTGGCATGGTTTATGTTAATTCGATGTTTGTTTATTGGTTGTATGGTTGTAACATTTGACTCTTGATATTGTAACTGGAACATCTCGTGTTTCCGTTATAAGCGGGGTGTGACATTATGTAACTCTATATCCGCAGATCCGTCATGTCGCAGCCATCCCGTTCGCGAACGACGTCTCGATCTCAATCCCGTTCGCTCTCCCGAGCCACCGTATCGCACGAAGCCTCCGAGTACCGCGCCGCCTCTGAAAGTCAGCGTCATCAGACGACTGAATCAACGGAGGATACCTCCATGGCGATCTCAAACAGTAACGGGTCGAGCCCGATGACTGTGCTTCCACCACCTCCACTGGTGCCCGTCGCAGCGCCACCACAGTACCAAGGGCCCGCACTAGGTTGACTGCGCGTAAGCAGGTCATCCTCCCTGGACGTCTGCCGGATCGGATGGCCGGACAGCAGCCCGTTCCATCCCGAACCACTCCTCCTCAGTCCTTAGTGGACCCATACGACCCCGCCATGCATGCACCAGTCATGGAACGCTATGCGTGGGAGCGTCAGTTCCTCGAGGAGAGGCGACGTGCCCAGGATGCCGGACCCTCCACGCCCATGATGCCGCCTGCTTTACAGACTCTCCCACCAGCAGCGTACCTGCACCTCCGCCGCGAACTCCAGGTACTTTCAGAAGAGGCCCAACAACAAGGTCTTCTTCTCTGTGAAGTCTCCGATGCCGCACACCAGCTGTCGGAACAGTCGATGCGGGTTATCACATCGGCTCAAGCCACAACAAGGACCGCGCAGCGCCTCGTTGGCGCTTGTTTTGTCATGGGGACCCTGATCGCGGTTATTGTGGCGAAGATGTTTCTGGAGAAGCGCCGATAGTCATTTCCTTTATGCATCGTACTGTAAGCTAAGTCGTATTTTTCCATGTACACGACTTGAGCTATTTATCTTATTATTGTATTGTACTTGTATTTTCGTCTTTCCTTATTCGGAACTATGTCTTCAACCTTATTATTATTAATGGAAATTTCTACTTTTATTATTATCCGTAGTTGTCGTTGTCGTGTGAATCTTTATATTTATTGTCGTATCATTATATTATAATCTCTTGAATCATTATCGTGCATGTGCTATTTATTCTTCCATATTACTCTCGCGTGTTCGTTACTAGTGTTCATCGAATTGAATTCTTATCTTATACTATTCGTGCGTTCTAAACTAGTTTCTTCTTCTCCGTTGTAGAATTATGCCTCTCGACAGGAGCGACGCTGACCGAATAGCTGAACAGGTCGCTACGCACGTGACTGTAGAAATTCCCGACATTTTCGCTCGGATCATCGCAGGAATCAACGACAAACTTTCCAGAAATGATAAACCCCTTTCCTTTCCAGCCACAGTTAAAATGGTGGAAGGTGAAAGCTCCCGAAACGATAACCTCCTTCTCCCTCCAACACCCGTCGAGCGAAAGGGGATTAAGAAACGAAAGGCTAGTCATCAGCCAATAAGGAGCAACCGCGACAGGAAACCCACGACCAGACCCCGAAGTTACGCTGGGCCACACCCGAAGTGCGGAAGATACTACCTTTACCATGTCGGGGATTGCACAGTGTGCTATACATGTAACGAATCAAGGCACCTCCCCAGACACTGCCGCAAATATACTGATAAGCAAGGAAATAAGTGAGCTTGCTTTGAATGCGGAAGCAACGAACACCCCTGTGTTATTTGCCCCAAATTCAATACAACAGAAACTTTCAATGCTCTCGCAATCACTTCCAAAGGGGCAAGGCATGATTCAAATGCCGCGTCAGGTAAAATTTTCCTATAAACAACCAAATTTCTTCTATACTATTCGATTCAGGAGCTGAAAGAAGTTTTGTTTCCTTAGAATTTAGACCCCTTATTAACCTAGGATCTAAAGTTCTTAAGGATAGCTTTACTATCGAATATGCTAACGGCCAAGAGTTCGAAGCCAAGGATATAATCTTAGGATGTTCATTATGCCTATCTGACAAGATTTTCCCCATCGATTTAATTCCTATCGAGCTGAAAAGCTTTGACATCATCGTCGGAATGGAATGGCTATCTCGTTTTCGAGCCGAGATCGTCTGTTTCGACAAACTCATCCGTATTCCTCTCTCAAACGATGAGACTCTCGTTGTTCAGGGAGACAAACCTGGACGACAACTCCGTATCGCCTCTATCGTTAAAATGCGCAAATACCTCAAAAAGGACTGCGACGCATTCCTTTCGCATGACGTTGAACGAAAACCCAAAGAAAACCGAGTCCAAGACATTCCAGTAGTCAAGGATCACCCAGAAATCTTTGCAGAGGATTTACCTGGGCTACCGCCCCATCGACAAGTGGAATTTCGAATAGACCTCGTTCCTGGCGCAGCACCGGTTGCCAAGACACCGTATCGTCTAGCACCGCCCGAAATGCAAGAACTGTCAAAACAGCTGCAGGAACTCTTAGATCATGGTCTTATTCGCCCAAGTTCGTCCCCCTGGGGAGCCCCAATCCTCTTTGTCAAAAAGAAAGACGGATCCTTCCGTATGTGTATCGATTATCGCGAACTGAACAAGCTGACCGTCAAGAACCGATACCCACTCCCGAGGATCGATGATCTGTTCGACCAGGTGCAGGGTGCAACTTATTTCGCTAAAATCGACCTCCGCTCGGGTTATCATCAGGTTCGTGTCAGCGAAACTGACATTCCTAAAACCGCATTTCGAACTCGTTACGGTCATTACGAATTCCTTGTCATGCCATTTGGTCTAACCAACGCACCAGCAGTGTTCATGGACCTAATGAACAGAGTGTGTAGGCCATATCTGGACAAATTCGTAATCGTATTCATAGAAGACATTCTTATATACTCAAGGAATAAGGAAGATCATGCGAAACACCTAAAGCTCATCTTAGAACTCCTCAGAAATCAAAAACTGTACGCCAAATTCTCAAAGTGAGAATTTTGGCTCCGGGAAGTACATTTCCTTCATCATGTGGTCAACAAAGAAGGAATCCATGTAGATCCCGCTAAGATAAAAGCGATCGAGAAATGGCAAGCCCCAACAACTCCTAAGGAAAACCGTCAATTCCTAGGGTTGGCTGGCTACTATCGAAGGTTCATCGAAAATATCTCAAAGATCGCTAAGCCGTTAACCGAGCTCACTCAGAAGGACAAGGACTTCATTTGGGGAAAAGAACAGGAGGAATCCTTCCAGAAACTCAAACACCAGCTATGTCACGGACCGATTTTGTCCCTGCAGGAGGGCACATATAATTTCGTGGTATTTTGCGATGTGTCCGATCAAGGACTTGGGTGTGTCCCAATGTAGCAGAATTATACAACACACGACTTAGAGCTGGGAGCCGTCGTGTTCGCTTTGAAAATCTGGAGGCACTACTTGTACGCTACAAAGTGTACGGTTTTCACGGATCACAAAAGCCTTCAACACATTCTTGATCAGAAAATGCTTAACATGTGGCAGCGTAGATGGATAGAACTGCTAAGTGACTATGATTGCGAGATCAAATACCACCCCGGTAAAGCAAACGTAGTAGCAGATGCCCTGAGTCGGAAGGAAAGGGTAAAACCATCTCGAGTTAGAGCATTGGGTATTCAGATTCAGACAAATCTTCAAACGCAAGTCGCCGGAGCTCAGCGTGAAGCGTTGAAAGCTGAGAACATTAAGGCCGAAACCCTGCACAACCACGAGAAAGAATTCGAACGCAAGTCTGACGAAATCCACTACTTCAAGGGCCGAGCATGGATCCCGAGATCCGAGGATCTTCGTAAACTCATTTTGGACGAGGGACACCGATCCCGATACTCTATTCATCCGAGTGCCGACAAGTTGTATAAGGATCTCCGGGAATATTATTGGTGACCGGGCATGAAGAAGGATATTGCCCTGTATGTAGCTAAGTGCCTTACTTGCTCAAAGGTCAAGGCGGAATATCAAAAGCCCTCAGGTCTACTTCAGCAGCCGGAGATTCCCATGTGGAAGTGGGAACAAATCTCCATGGACTTCATCACGAAGTTACCCCGTACGGCAAAGGGTTAACGACACGATCTGGGTAATCGTGGACCGTTTGACGAAATCCGCTCATTTCCTACCGGTACGAGAGGACCACTCGATGGAGAAATTCGCTTAAATCTACATCAACGAGATCGTCTCTCGTCACGGAACACCTCTCTCCATTATCTCCGACAGGGATAGTCGATTCACGTCCCGCTTTTGGAATGCACTTCAGAAATCGCTCAGGACACGACTAGACCTTAGCACCGCTTATCATCCTCAGACTGATGCTCAGAGTGAAAGGACGATCCAAACGCTTGAGGATATGCTAAGAGCGTGTGTAGTTGACTTCAGAGGAAGTTGGGACGCTCACCTCCCTTTGGTCGAGTTTTCCTATAACAACAGCTACCATTCCAGCATCAAGTGCGCACCGTTCGAGGCCTTATATGGACGCAAGTGTCGGTCACCACTTTGCTGGCTAGAAGCTGGCGATCGACAACTTACGAGGCTCGACATCGTCCAGAAAACTATCGAAAAAATCATCACCATCCGGGAAAGACTGAAGACATCCCGTACCCGACAAAAGAGCTACGCCGACAACCGGAGAAAACCCCTCGAGTTCCAAGTTGGCGATAGATTGCTCCTCAAAATATCGCCATGGAAGGGGGTAGTCCGCTTCGGGAAGCACGGCAAGCTAAGTCCAAGGTACACCGGCCCATTCGAAGTTATACATCGTATTGGCCAAGTTGCGTATCGACTCCAACTCCCTCACACTCTTTCGAACGTTCATAATGTTTTCCATGTCTCGCACTTGAAAAAGTGCCTATCTGATGAGACCATCGTCATCCCACTCGACGAGGTCCAAATCGATAACAAACTCAACTTCATTGAAGAACCGCTTGAGGTTGTTGACCGCGAGGTCAAACAACTCAGGCAAAGTCGTGTTCCTATTGTCAAAGTTCGGTTGAATTCCCGACGTGGTCATGAATTCACGTGGGAACGTGAGGACCAGATCCGTCAGAAGTATCCACATCTATTCGAGAAAACTTCTTCATGATGGGACGAAATTTCTTTCAACCCGGGGAGAATGTGACAACCGTCAAAATTTCAGGTGAATTTCGTATTCTATATCTCTTAATATGTATGTCATTGTCTTTAACTGTACTTTTACCGGAAACGCGTCAGGGTCGGAATTAACTTCGGAATCAATTTATATAAGTCCTAATACCAAGAAATCACATAAGGAACCATAATCATAAACTTTCAGTTAACGAAAAGGTCCACGGAACAAAACGCTAAAGCGAAGAATTAGTAAAATACTGAAAATAGGGCAGGACGCCGCACAAGGTGACCATGTGCGACGTCCTGAAGACGCAGATTCAAATTTTTTTGGCTTTTAAAGCTTGTCTCGTTTTTACACAAAATCTAAACAATCAAATACGGGTTAGGCCACTAAATTACTGCCACTTACCAGTCCCAAAGCCCTATTTATTGTTTTCCTTTACTTTCATTTTAATTTCCATTTTTATAAAACAAAAACACACATAAACACAAACTTCTCTCCATTTTATCTCAAGAACTCCTCCATTTACAGCCATTTACAGCCATTAAAACACATCAAACCACCATTAAAAATCGTCCAAACATCAAGAGGAAGCAAGAAGAAGCAAAGTATTTAGGTTAAAAAGCTTTTCTACCGTTTTTGGAGCTCAAAACTCTTCTAAACCGTCATCCAAGCTTTTCCTCCGGTAGAAATCCGTCATTTTACTTTATTTACTGTTTTTATCATTTGCATGGATTATCCATGGCACAAAAATGAGTTTTTATAAAGATTTATAACACTTTTTGTACAAAAACGGATTTTTACCGAAATAACAATTAGATCTATATTTTTATGGTTAAAAGTTGTTTAGAAACTTTAAAAATGACATATTATGAATTTTATACCAATTGCATGTAAAGATCTATGGCTTAACTAAACGTTTTTGCAAGAAAATCGATAAATGGGAAGATGGCAACAACTTGTGCGCCGTCCCAGTAGCCTAGGACGACGCAGCGGGACACAAATGTGTTATGTGCGCCGTCCCAGTGGTCCAGGGCGACGCACAAGGCTGTTGTTTTCCCGAAAAGTCACCGTTTTGACGTTAAAAACTTATTGTAACACTCTGACTTTACGAGACTTATATATTGGGATTGAGATTGGAAAAAGATTTACATTTGTGACGTTTTATTGGACTTAATACACTTAATGGACATGTTTAAATATGTTATGTTATATATGTGTTTTGTAAGCGGGAAAGTGGTGAATATTTTGGATATAAAATTTGGGCGCGGAAGCGCTGACCAAATTTTGTTAAAAAATATAAACTACTTCAGCGACAAAAATATATCTATCATAATAATAAAAACGTTAACTTTGGACACTTTTCGGACTAAACATGACGATAACCGTTTCGGACAATATTTGGATAATTTAACGTTGACACTTAAAGTTTAACTAAGATTACATCTGTTATATATTATAATAACTTAATGTAATCATAACACTTAAACAATCTTGGTATTCTTTAGGCTTTATGTGATTCCCGACACGCTTTCCGACCGTTTCCCGATCTTACGTTATCTTCGCAACCCGTGAGTTACATCCCCTTCACTTCATGTCTTTTTAAGTACTCTTTTGGGGAAAACATGAGATCAAATGCTTTGGAACATTTTATGAACTATGACTTTTATGAACTATGACTTTTATGAACTGTGATCATTTATGAACTGTTTGACGTTATTTGACTTATATGCGTAAAACTATTTTAATTGCCCCGCTCGGCGTTCTTTGACATTTTGACATTATGGCTTGCCCACTTTCCACATTTGAGTTAAACTATGATTGTTTGATCGTATGTTTCCAACCCTTGATGAGAATATAAACTACATAAGTGCCTACTATCAGTTTTAGACAAAATTACATAAGTTGCCCCGTTTTCAGACATTTCCACACTATTAGCTTTATGCCGTTGGTAATTATGGGTATCGATACTTAGGAGAGGTCACTCTTTACTTTAGATGGCAATCTAAGTACATATTACTAAGTACAGACAAATTTCGTCGATAGTGCGAGGTTGGGGCGGATCAGACCAGTTAATCGGTTTAGTGTAAACTCTTACGTTATATTATGCCAAGTGGTTTATACAATTCTTAAATCATATGTCACCTTTACTTACGCATGCACATACTTATCGTCTTACACATGTGGATTATTCCACCGGTGAGGTAATGACAACATACATTTATCGTCTTGCTCCGCAACTTGATTTTTCCAATTATTGATCTATTTGTCTATGATCTACTTTAAAAGTATATATATTTTAAGCGACTTTTCCGCTCACCTTTCTTTTAAGAAAACTTATTACTTATATATACTTGTCGGAACTTTTGTCGGAACTTTTGTCAAGAACTTATAAACTGTAACTCACTCGCTATTTTATGTAGTTTGACACTTTATCTCATGTTTCAGGAAACTAAGCGTAAGTCATGAAGTGCATTGCTTGGGCGGGTCAAGAATGTTATGTGAAGTGTAATTCGGGAGAAGACCTATTTTGTTTTGGTAATTTTATTAAACATTTTATTTTGTAATCGTTGTCTTGAACATTGTTATCTTGGTTATGTCTTTGAACAATTGAACTTTTCGAACTTTAATTATAATGACTTGAACCGTTGACTTTTGTTCTAACTCGTGTAATGATTCTCTTGCTCTTCGCACCTCTTGTTTCCGCTTTAGCGGGGTGTGACAGACTTGGTATCGGAGCTCGGGTTATAATGAAAACGGTTTTAAAATTTTCAAAAAAATTTCGAAACCAAACTATAACCAAGGCTTTTCACAAAAATCATTTTCGGGTTCAAACTTTAGTATATTAATTCCACAATTGCATGATTATCTTTTTCAACTACTGATATAGCTCATTTATACGAGTGTTTTGTCGCGATATTTGTTATGTTTCGCGTCCAAAACGTAATGGAAAGACCCTTTTTATGCATATGTTTGTGTAAAGTATGTGTTTTTAGGTTATTAGACGTAATTGGAGTAAAAGAGGTGGATTTTGGACTCAAAAGTGAAAAGCAAATCAAAGTTGAAGAATTGAGGAGAATGAGCCGCATTGCTTCAGCAGGGAAACGCATCAGACCACGGAAGTGGGAATGCGCCGCATTCCCTACCAAATGCGGCGCATTCCTTTGGCTGACAGTTCAATTTTGCAGTTTTTATTACTAATCAAGTGGGAAAGTAAGGAGTTTATTAATGGCTTCTTAAGAAGGAGGATTTTATACAGAGAAATATCGACTTTTACATTGGCAATTTCAGTTTGAGTACTCTTGGAAGCAAATCATTCAAGAAACAAAGCAAGGCACAATCGTTATTTCGAGTTTTTTTTTAACAATCGTTTGTTTTCATATTACTTAGTCATTTTGGAGACTTTTGGTATTTGTTACATACAGTTTGGTATTGAATATTTTCTCTATTTTTCATTACAATCAATTATGTCTTTCATTTATATGTTTTGTTTCGTTATCATTATTAGTAGCTAATTTTCTTAAACGTTTGCTTTGATTTGTGATCGATTGTGTGTTAGATTCTGGGTATGAAATTACATTGATGTGTAGTGGTTAATCGGGGATCCGTTTGGGTTAAAACTTTAATTATATTGTTAGAATTGTTTATATTTTTATTTGGTAATCTAAAAACGGGTATTCGAAAGGAATCCGTAATTTTTACTAAAATAACAACGAAATAATCGACCGGTCTATAGTTGATTAAGAGTTAGCGGTATTCGAAAGGAATCGCTAACAACAATTAGAACAAGTAAGTGTTAACACAAACGCTAGTTAATAAATTAAGAGAAATCGGTTTATTGATTAGTAAGCTATTCGAAAGGAAGCTTATAGATTAATTCTCACACATCGGCTTGGAACTTTAAGCACAATTACTTGAGGTGTTAACTATATTCGAAAGGAATGGTTGCATGGTTAGGTAATTGGAGAAATCCGGTATTCGAAAGGAACTTAGGATTTTATATTACAAGTTTATCGACATTTTCATACCTAGGAAATATCACACATTCGTAAACGGTCCAACCAAGCGTCTTTTTATCCATATTTGAAATAAAAGCATTTTAGTAGTTATTATAATTAAGTCTTCTTAAGACCAAAACCCACATTGTTACTTGTTACTTGATATTTAAAAACTAATATCTCGATTATAAATAGTCCTTGTGTTCGATCCCGATATTTGCCTATACTATTTTACAACCGATAAGGGTACACTGCCCGGTGTAGTAATCTAGTAAAAAGCTCATTTTCGGAAAACTAGATTTTTCACATCAAGTTTTTGGCACCGCTGTCGGGGACTTGATTTAGTTGAGATTTTAGTTTTTGTTTGTTTACTTGTTTCGAATATTTTCACGGTTGTTTGTTTGTTGCGTTGGGATTTTCAGGTTATTGATTGTGGTTGTACACGAGGTCCTAAGGGAAGCAAGTGAACAGCCCTCTTTCTGACCCGGAAAGACTTTTGAGAAAACGAGGATTAGGAGCAGTTGTTTATAGTGAGAAGGAATCTTCCGAAGAGGAAGTGGAAATAGTGTTTGAAGAAGAAATGGAGGGAAACGGAAACCCAAACGGAGCTGTTATCCAACCCAACCCATTTGATGAACCCATGATAAACCGAAACCGAACCGTACCACTCACGAGAGGTTCAGCGATTATTCCACCAAACGTGGGGAATAACTTTTCCGTCAAAGGACGCCACCACAAGATGATCCAAGAGAACGCATTTGACGGAAATTCCAAGGCTGACCCACACAAACATATTGCCACATTTACTGAAATATGCAAGATGTTTAAGTATGGAGAGGGTTTGGAGGAAAGAGTGATGCTCAGTTGTTCCCATTGTCATTAAGGGGAGAGGCGAGAACTTGGTTTTACGAGCTAGAACCGGAGTCGATCGAGACTTGGGAAGAGATGTGTGAATTGTTTGTGACCCGCTTTTTCTCACTGATCTTGGGTAGGAAAATTTTGAATCAAATTAGGAGTTTCTACCAATATGACAATGAGACTACGACCGATGCGTGGATTAGGCTCAAGGATTTGTTACGAAATTGTCATGGGCACGGTTTATATAGAGAGCAAATTATTGATATCTTCTATCATGGGTTAGACAACCGGTCTCAACACGATCTAGACTTAGCGGGTGGTGGAAATTTCCTTTACAAATCACCAAATGATGCTCATAGGATGATGGAGGACCAAGTACAAGTGGGAATCGCAAGGGATCGAGTCAACAAGAATAGAAAAGTACGGTGGTCGGTGAATCAAGTGGAAGAATCGAGTAGTAGTGGAAATAGTGAGATAGTGAATGTGATCAAATCGTTGGCGGATGAAATGAAGAATCGGTTGGGACGATCAGAGAAGGATGTCCATTTGGTTAGGAACGGATGTGGGAAATATGGAGGACCACATTACACGGAAGAATGTGAACCGAAAACTGAGGATGTAAACTATGCCAACTACGGATATCAAAACCGTAGTAATTACCAAAATCGTCCGCAAGAAGGAGGAAATAGCGGGTCTGGTAATCAGAATCGGGGTAATAGGAATGAGGCTCGTTTTCAACCCAACCAATCGAAACCGAGGGAGGAGAATGAGGATTCAAACTTTAAAGAAATGATGAAAGATTTCGTTTACGCACAAAAGGCAACAAATGATTTCTTAGCAAACTCGATGAAAGGATTTAATGAGAAACTTGAACAAGTTCAGCTTTTCACTCAGGCGAGCGTGCCAGATTTAGAGCGGAAATTCGAAAGACTGAACGATGGATTTTCAAACAGACCAACGAGTCAAATGCCGAGTTCCACCCAACCCAACCCGAGGCCAAGTCAAAACAACAATGGAGGATCATCGAGTCAAGGTCCAAGATATACTATACCGAATAACCGGGATGAACATGTGAATGCCATAGAGACTAGGTCGGGTCTTAAGTATGGGGGAAAGGGAGAAAACGAGCTGAACAAGAAGAAAAATCAAAACGGAGCTGTAGCACCAGGGAATGCGCCGCATTCAGAGGGAATGCGCCGCACTCCGACTTCCGTGGCTGACTCAAATGTTAATGCTTTACCTGATGCGACTCAAGACACTTGGAATGTGCCGCATGCTTCGGGAATGCGCCACAATGAGCATGTTGACAGCGATTCCGATGACGAAGAAGAGATTGAGATGGAAAATCGACCCGGGAAGGAACCAATGGTTCCCTACAAAGAAGAGGAGCAGAAAATGGAAGTAAAAGGGGCGTATAAGCCGAGGATCCCATATCCTCAAAGGCTTAGGAAGGAGAAAAAAAGAGAGCAATTTAAAAAATTTGTTGAATTAATGAACTCGATGAAAATTAACATTCCTTTGATTGATCTTATTTCAGGGATGCCGAATTATGCTAAGTTTATTAAGGAGCTTGTTAGTGGCAAAGGAGGTTACTTGGAGAACCAAACCGCGTTTTTAAACGCCGATGCTCAGCCATTTTGAGAAATAGGATCCCAACGAAGCTTGACGATCCCGAGAGTTTTCTTTTATCTTTTTCTTTTAACGATAAGTTTACTTTTAATGCATTAGCTGATTTGGGTGCTAGTATCAATTTAATGCCTTACTCGTTATATGCAAAATTATCTTCCGATTCCCTAACACCAACTAGAATGAGTATAAGATTGGCTGACCGATCTTATGAATATCCTATGGGAATTGCGGAAAATATGATAGTAAGGGTGGGAAACTTTTTATACCCAGCGGACTTTGTCATTCTCGAGATGGAGGAGGATACGAAAGTACCTCTCATCTTGGGAAGACCTTTTCTTAACACCGCAGATGCTATCATCCGTGTTAGGGGAACGGAAATATCTTTGGGTTTTGGAGATGAACGGGTTACTTTTACTTTAGATCAAGCAATGAAACATTCGTATTCAACTGATAAAAACTGTTTCAGAATTGATGTTTTAGATGATGTAGATTATGACCTAGATTGGGAAGGAATAATCGAAGAAGAAGCGGTGATGGAGATGGCAAATGCCATTGCAAAAGAGAATGAAGAAAAGGAGACGGATGAAGTACAAGAGTTGGTGATGGATGATGGGGTGAGGATCAAAACTTCAATTGAGGATCCTCCAAAAGACTTGGAGCTAAAGCAATTACCCAACCACCTCGAGTATGCATTTTTAGAGGGTAATTCTAGTCTTCCCATTATTATCTCGTCTTCACTTTTGGAAGACGAGAAAGTCAGATTATTAACTGTCCTTAAAAGCCATAAAAAGGCTTTCGCTTGGCGCATCTCGGATATTCCGGGTATTATTTCGGATTTTTGTAAACCCAAAATTAACTTTTTGGATAATGTAAAACCCGCTGTTCAACGACAACGGAGACTAAACCCGAACATGCAAGATGTGGTCAAGAAGGAAGTAGTTAAACTTTTGGATGCAGGAATCATCTACCCGATATCGGATAGCCCTTGGGTTAGTCCGGTACATTGTGTACCTAAGAAATGGGGAATGACAGTGGTGCTGAATGAGAAAAATGAGTTGGTTCCCACTAGAACGTTGACGGGTTGGCGGGTATGCAAAGATTATCGGAAGTTGAATGAAGCGACAAGAAAGAATCATTTCCCATTACCCTTCATGGGCCAAATGATTGAACGATTGGGTGAAAATGAATTTTATTGTTTTCTCTATGGCTTCTCGGGTTATTTTCAAATTCCAATTGACCCCGAGGACCAAGAGAAAACAACATTCACTTGTCCATTTGGAACCTTTGCCTATAGGAGGATGCCGTTCGGATTATGCAATGCACCGGGAACATTTCCGAGGTGTATGATGGCGATTTTGCAGCATATGATAGAGAATTCAATGGAGGTTTTCATGGATGACTTTTTAGTATACGGGAATTTGTTTGAAGGATGTTTAAATAATTTGGACCGAATGTTGACACGATGCGAGGAAACTAATTTGGTGCTTAATTAGGAAAAAGTGCCACTTCATGGTGAAGGAAGGGATTGTTTTGGGACATAAGATATCGAGAGCCGGGATTGAGGTCGATAAAGCGAAAATAGAGGTTATATCGAAACTACCACCGCCCACGAATGAGAAAGCGGTGAGGAGCTTTTTAGGACATGCGGGATTTTATCGGCGCTTCATAAAGGATTTTTCTAAGATCACTAGACCAATGACTAGATTGCTAGAAAAGATACCAAATTCGAGTTCTCAAAGGATTGTGTGGAAGCTTTTGAATTACTGAAGGAGGGGTTGACGAATACACCCTTTTTGGTTTCACCAAATTGGGATTTACCATTTGAGTTGATGTGCGATGCAAGCAATTTTGCGGTTGGGGTTGTGTTGGGGCAAAGGATCGAGAATCATTTTCGGCCGATATATTTTTTGCAAGTAAGACTTTAAACGAGGTTCAGCAGAATTATACTACGACCGAGAAGGAATTATTAGCTGTGGTTTTTGCGTTTGACAAATTTCGATCCTATTTAGTTTTGAGTAAAACAGTGGTGTTTACGGACCATTCCGCGTTGAAGTTTCTGTTTTCAAAGTTAGATGCAAAACCAAGATTAATTCGGGGGATTCTGTTGTTGCAAGAGTTTGATGTCGAAATCCAAGACAAAAGGGGTAGAGAAAATGTGGCGGCTGATCATTTGAGTCGTTTGGAGAACCTGGATCTTGGTGAGTTAAGGGAAGGAGAAATAAGGGATACGTTTCCGGGAGAACAGTTGGCATTTTTTGGGAAAGTGACTAGCGAAAGTGGACCATGGTTTGCGAATATAGCAAACTACTTGCTGGGCGGAATCATAAATCGAGACTTGACTTACCAACAACGAAAGAAGTTGTTTTCGGATGTGAAGTACTACTTTTGGGAGAAACCTTTTTTATTCCGAGTTTGTGATGATGGGATGATTAGGCGTTGGGTGCACGGAAGCAAAACAAGGAGAATTTTAGATGAATGTCACCATGGGCCCACGGGAGGACATTATAGTCCAACGATAACGGGAAAGAAAGATTTTGATGCTGGATTTTATTGGCCAACGATCTTTAAGGAGGCACAAACGTTGGTACGAACATGCGACTCATGTCAACGGCAAGGCACCATAACTAGGAGGGACGAAATGCCGCAGCAAGGCATTCAAGTATGTGAAGTATTCGATATTTGGGTCATTGATTTTATGGGGCCGTTCAAACCGTCAAATAGGAACATGTACATCTTGGTGGCAGTCGACTACGTTTCCAAATGGGTCGAGGCAAAAGCTCTACCCACCAACAATTCTGTTGTTGTTATTGAGTTTTTAAAAAGTCTCTTTTGCAGATTTGGAATGCCGAAAGCGTTAATAAGCGATAGAGGGAGCCACTTTGCAAACGCCCAAATGGAGAAGGTGCTTAAGCGGTATGGAGTGCAGCATAGATTCTCGACTTCTTATCATCCCCAAACGAGTGGGCAAGTCGAGAATACAAATCGGGCCATAAAGCGTATTTTGGAGAAAACGGTGCAGAATAATCCCGTGCATTGGTCGAGAAAATTGGAGGATGCATTATGGGCCTTCCGAACCGCATTTAAAACACCCATTGGTACAACTCCTTTTCGCTTATTATATGGTAAAAACTGTCATTTACCCATGCAGATTGAGCATAAAAGCGTATTGGGCGTTAAAGGAGTGTAGCACGGATTTGGTAGAAAGTGGAGAAACAAGGTTTCTACAATTGCACGAGTGGGACGAGTTAAGATGGAATGCGTACGGAAACTCAAGTTTGTACAAAGCAAGAACCAAGGCGATGCATGATTTGAAGATACGAAGGAAAGAATTTAAAGAAGGAGATAAAGTCCTCTTATTTCAGTCGAAATACAAGTTCAAAGCTCCTAAACTTAAATCCAAATGGACGGGACCGTATGTGGTGAAACGGGTCTTTTCAACTGGGTATTTGGAGCTTGCAACGGAAGATGGAGGATCTTTTATCGTGAACGGGCATAGGGTGAAGTTATACTCTGAGGAGGACGTGGAGAATGGTATGACGTTGGAGGATGGGTTCTACCCATTCTAGTTTGAAGGCACAACGAGGAGTCAAGCTAGTGACTCGAGCAAAAAACGAGCATCTTCGGGATAAAAACCCCGGTTTGTTATATCTTTTCCCTTTTCGTTCGTTTGATTAATTTTCTTATTAGTTTTAGTTAGTCTAAGTATCTTAGGAGTAGACGAAAACCTAAACACGAAAAGAATAAAAAAACAATTTTCGGTACTGAAGCTCGAATGCGCCGCATTTGAGCCATATTGCGGTGCATTCTCGAGTTAAAAAGGCCATATGCAGCGCATTAAAGAAAAACCCAAACCGCATTGTTTCATTATAATCACAACCGGCGACACCTAACTTTCACACACACACATAAGGCGATTTCGAATTTTCCACCACAGATCTTCAAGAAAATCAACTAACAAACCTCATGGGGAAATCGGTATGTGATTCTAACATCTTTATCTTGTAATTTCTTTAACTTTAATTAGGGTTCTTAGATTTTAAATTGATTTGGGGAAAACATAGGAATTAGCTTAATTAGGTTTTTATTGTTTAATTAGGTTAGAATAACGGTCAATTAGGCTTATTTTCATTGTTTATGTTGAGTAGATTAGAAATTGATGTTGCAAAGTACTAAACAAAATCGCTGCTGAAAACCTCCCGAATGCGCCGCAAAACACCTTTATTGCGGGGCATTCCGGCATCCGTGGCTAAAAAAAAAAAAAAAATTTTTTTTTTTCTTTTGTTTCGTTTTGTTTGGTTCTAACTGTTTTGCTGTACATTGTTGTTGTTATTGTATGCTTGTAGAGAAAACGTAGAGCGGTAGAAGAAGTTGAAGAAGAGGAGGTGTATGAGACTCAAAGAATTTCAAAACCAAGTGCACAATCGGAAATGATGAAAACCGAGACATACAGTTGGTTAAAATGGCCAGGATGCAACGCCAATCGTAAGATTCAACTAAACAACAATTTGGCGGCCATCCAGGACAAAGCCATTAGTCCAACAAGATTTTTGGATTGGGAATTGATTGCTCGGTTAGGAATTTCTGACGAGTTGGAGACATTTGATGTGCGTGATCCCGTGTATAGGGAATGGTGCTTGGAGTTTTACGCAAGCTTGGAAGTGGATGAACCTCCCTCGCAGGGGGTTGAAGTGTTTCGGGCCCGAATAATTAAGTTCAGATTGGGGGGAAAGGAACATCGGGTATCTATCTCTCAATTTAGGCTCTTGACATGGTTACTTACCCCCCCCGGAAGTAGAAAGTACTAACATGGCAAGGTATGAACTTATGGGAAGCTGGAATTGCGAGAAGGTTTATATAGATCGGGAAAATATTTGGAACCAATTGTTCAGGAAATGGAACTACAAGACTACCAGTAAAGCGATGGATGTCAACTCTCCAATGCTCCGCTTAATACAGAAGGCCATCACTTACTCTTTTAACCAAAGAGCTACCCATCATGACAAAGTTTACAAAGAAGATTTGTGGATGTTGCATTACTTTGCTTAACGCGATCCTACACAGTTTGTTTACTTACCATGGGCACTAGTGAAATATATGGCAGAAAAAGGTTCGGGCAGAAATGTGAAAGGACCAATACTTTGTGGTCACTTTATAACACGAATTGCCAAGAATCTGGATCTTATGACAACGGAAAATTTGAGAGGGTGCACTCGGGCAGTCGGGTGGAAGCTTATAACTAAGGGGGACTTGAAGAAAGCTCAAGTAATCAACCAGCAGGGGGCTTCTGCAACGGAAGAGGATTATGTAAGTGATGAAGAAAGTGAAGAAGAAGGTGACGAGGAAGAGGGTGAAAGGGGAGCAAATGTAGGGCACATTAGGGGTTCATCGTCACAACCACCCCCACCTACTACTCCTTTTGATTACCAGCAAATGATGGATGACGTCTTCCGGATTGGGAGGCAAGTGGATGACTCGCGAAGCGATATGTACCAAATGAGGAGGGAAGTGGATAGAACTGGACGGGAAATCAATCGGGTTGGGGAGTACACACGTTATCATATGGAACGGTACCAGCCAACGTGGGAGTATTTGACACAGCAACAGTACCATCAGAACGTCTCGGGATCATCGAGTGGCTGGACCGACTACAACCCACCGTCAATGTACCCGCCTCCACCTCCTGAAGGAGAAGACTTTTGAGAATCAAGAATTTGGATTGTTTGTGTGTTGTGTACTTTGTTGAACTTATTTTATTTTATGTCGTGTCGGTCGAAGTTTGAACAATTTTTATTATTTGCTTAGGGTTTTAATTTGCTAATTAACTTGTTTCATTTGTGATGTGTACAATACAAATTCTGGCAGTAAGTTCAGCACGTGCGAATTCGAGTCGGGAAATCAAGCAACATTAAAGCCACACGCACGGTTTTGTTTTGTTTTCTTTATTTTATTTTATTTTTGTATTTTTAGTCTTTAATTTCCCTTACTTTATTTTTCTTTTAGATGGAACACATTAGGGACAATGTGTTATTTAAGTATGGGGCTGGGGGGGGGGGGGGGGGGGGGGGGGGGGGGGGGAGTCGGGAAATTAGTTAGTTTTATCCCCCTTATATCCATTACGTTTATTTTGGTCCCATTTAAGTCTAAAAAAAAAAAAAACGCTTAAACGTTGTTAGGGAAAATGATAGGGGCTTGTTTATTTAACTTAATTCCGGTACTTTAACGTGAAACTGTTTAGGAACATCTTTAGTTAATAAAATATTTGTAAATAAGAATTTAGGTTTTCTAGTTTTAGTTCCTTAAGTTTCTCCGAAAAATCTAAAATCCGGATAACCATTGTAGTCTCTTGCACCCTTTTGGGGGTAGTTGGGGAATCCTAGTCTTACCTAAGCCCATATGAGAGTTAGAGGCGAAGAAAAAGGCCATAGGTCTTTCCCGTCAACAAAATAGAATTGATCCTCACGATAACGAAGACTCAAATCCCGTTATGACCATTCACTTCAAAGAAAATTTAAATATAAATCTATAATATTTGAAGTGAACAAAAGTGAGAGGAAAGTTAAAAGATGTAGACTAACCAAATAATTCTCAAAAGAAAGAAGAACCCAAAAGAAGAAAAATGCTTAGTTGATATTTTAAGGTGTCCCCCAAAAGCAAGGCGGTATAGGGGTCGGCCCTAAAGGCTGATCGCTTCAACTTCGGTTGGAGAGTGAGGGAAAAGGGGTGGTTATCTAGACATATCAAAACTAGGGGATGAATTAGGAATTGACTTTAGGAAATTGCGGTTTTTATTTGCTTAAGTAATTTAGTAGCTTTAGATGTTCGTAGTCGGTTTTACGATCTAGCAATTTTACGCATATTTCTAATTACTAGCACCGGAATTTAGTTAAATGTTTAAGCCCGTGAATCCTTATCTTTTCTTAAGTTGTATGTTTTGTAAATTTTGTAGTAGTTTTAAGTCGGATTTGCTTAGGGACAAGCAAATGCTTAAGTATGGGGGGTTTGATATCGCTCATTTATACGAGTATTACATCGCGATATTTGTTATGTTTCGAGTCCAAAACGTAATGGAAAGACCCTTTTTATGCTTATATTTGTGTAAAGTATGTGTTTTTAGGTTCTTAGACGTAACTGGAGTAAAAGATGTGGATTTTGGACTAAAAAGTGAAAAGCAAATCAAAATTGAAGAATTGAGGAGAATGAGCCGCATTGCTAGAGGAGGGAAACGCATCAGACCACGGAAGTGAGAATGGGCCGCATTCCCTACCAAATGCGGCGCATTCCTTTGGCTGGCAGTTACATTTTGCAGTTTTTATTACTAATCAAGTGGGAAAGTAAAGAGTTTATTAATGGGTGCTTAAGAAGGACGATTTTATACAGAGAAATATCATCTTTTACATTGGCAATTTCAGTTTGAGTACTCTTGGAAGCAAATCATTGAAGAAACAAAGCAAGGCACAATCGTTATTTCAAGTTTTAGTTGAACAATCGTTAGTTTTCGTATTACTTAGTCATTTTGGAGACTTTTGGCATTTGTTACTTACAGTTTGGTATTGAATATTTTCTCTATTTTTCATTACAATCAATTATGTCTTTCATTTATATGTTTTGTTTCGTTATCGTTATAAGTAGCTAATTTTCTTAAACGTTTGCTTGGATTTGTGATCGTTTGTGTGTTAGATTTTGGGTATGAAATTAGATTGATGTGTAGTGGTTAATCGGGGATCCGTTTGGGTTAAAACTTTAATTATATTGTTAGAATTGTTTATATTTTTATTTGGTAATCTAAAAACGGGTATTCGAAAGGAATCCGTAATTTTTACTAAAATAGGAACGAAATAATCGACCGGTCTATAGTTGATTAAGAGTTAGCGGTATTCGAAAGGAATCGCTAACAACAATTAGAACAAGTAAGTGTTAACACAAACGCTAGTTAAGAAATTCAGAGAAATCGTTTTATTGATTAGTAAGCTATTCGAAAGGAAGCTTATAGATTAGTTCTCACACATCGGCTTGGAACTTTATCCACAATTACTTTTAACTATATTCGAAAGGAATAGTTGCATGATTAGATAATTGGAGAAATCCGGTATTTGAAAGGAACTTAAGATTTTATATTAGAAGTTTATCGACATTTTCATACCTAGGAAATATCACACATTCGTAAACGGTCCAAGCAAGCGTCTTTTTATCCATATTTGAAATACAGGCATTTTAGTGGTTATTATAATTAAGTCATCTTAAGACCAAAACCCACATTGTTACTTGATACTTGATATTTTAAAACTAATATCTCGATTATAAATAGTCCTGGTGTTCGATCCCGATATTTGCCTATACTATTTTACAACCGATAAGGGTACACTGCCCGGTGTAGTAATCTAGTAAAAAGCTCATTTTCGGAAAACTAGATTTTTCACATCAACTACGCATGACTTGATCAATCATGCCTAGTTCAAAATGAATTATGCAAAAACGGAAAGTAATTGCTATTGTTAACGGTTTTGAGTAGGAAACAAAAATTTCCTGGTCTTATCGATTCCCGATTCTCACATAACTGACCTGTGCATGCATTTTATTTACGCTTTTCCTATTTTAGTTTCCCCCGTACTTATGTAACTCTATATCCGCAAATCTGCCATGTCGCAGCCATCCCGTTCGCGATCGACGTCTCGATCTCAATCCCGGTCGCTCTCCCAAGCCACCGCATCGCACGAAGCCTCCGAGGACGGCGCCGCCTCAGAAAGTCAGCGTCATCAGACGACTGATCCAACGGAGGATACCTCCATGGCGATCTCAAGCAGTATCGGGTCCAGCCCAAGGACTGTGCTTCCACCACCTCCACCGGTGCCCTTCGCAGCGCCACCACAGTACCAAGGGCCCCGCACTAAGCAGGTCATCCTCCCTGGACGTGTGCCGGATCGGATGGCCGGACAGCAGCTCGGTCCATCTCGACCCGCTCCTCCTCAGTCCTTCGTGGACCCTTATGACCCCGCCATGCGTACACCAGTCATGGAACGCTATGCGTGGGAGCGTCAGTTCCTCGAGGAGAGGCGACGTGCCCAGGACGCCTGACCCTCCAGGCCCATGATGCCACCTGCTTTACAGACTCTCCCACCAGCAGCGTACATGCACCTCCGTCGCGAACTCGGGGGACTTTCGGAAGAGGCCCAACAGCAGGGTCTTCTTCTCTGTGAAGTCTCCGATGCCGCACACCAACTGTCCGAACAGTCGATGCGGGTTATCGTATCGGCTCTAGCCAAAGGAAGGACCGTGCAGCGTCTCGTTGGCACGTGTTTGGTCGTGGGGACCCTGATCGCGGTTATTGTGGCGAAGATGTTTCTGGAGAAGCGCCGATAGTCATTTCCTTTATGCATCGTACTATAAGCTAAGTCGTATTTTTCCATGTACACGACTTGAGTTATTTATCTTATTATTGTAATGTACTTGTATTTTCGTCTTTCCTTATTCGGAACTATGTATTCAACCATATTATTATTGATGGAAATTTCTACTTTTATTATTATCCGTACTTGTCGTTTTCGTGTGAATCTTTATATTTATTGTCGTATCATTATATTATCATCTCTTGAATCATTATCGTGTCTGTGCTATTTATTCTTCCATATTACTCTCGCGTGTTCGTTACTATTGTTCATCGAATTCAATTCTTATCGAATCATATTCGTGCGTTCTAAACTAGTTTCTACTTCTCCGTTGTAGAATTATGCCTCTCGACAGGAGCGACGCTGACCGAATACCTGAACAGGTCGCGACGCACCTGACTGCAGCAATTCCCGACATTATCGCTCGGATCATCGCAGGAATCAACGACAAACTTTCCCCTTTAGCGGGGTGTGACAGACTTGGTATTTTATTTTGTAATGTATCGTTAAAATTCTTGGTTATCTTGAATCTTGTAAATACTTTTATGATTTTAATGACTTAAAAAGCGTTTCTATGTACTATATCTCGTGTAATGATATCTTTTCTCTTCACATCTCGTGTTTCCGCTTTAGAGGGGTGTGACAGACTTGGTATCAGAGCACAAGTTATAGTGAATACGGTTTTTCAAAAATTTTAAACAAAACCAAACTATAACCAAGGCTTTTCGAAAATCATTTCACGAGCTTTTAAACTTTAGTGGATTAATTCCGCGATTGCATGGTTCGTTTCTAACTACGCGTAGCTTTATCAACTACGCCGAGTTTGAAATAAATTATGCGAGAACGGAACGTAATTGCTATTTTTAATGGTTTTTGAGTCAAAAGTTCCCGGTTCTACTGATTCCCGATTCTCACGTGACTGACCCGAACATGCATTGTCATATTACATTTTCCTTAACCCATACTTACTCGTACCGTTAATTCGAAGTTACGAAATGTCTCGATCGACACATTCTCATTCGCACTCGCACTCTCACTCACGGGCCGTGTCACACCCCGCTAAAGCGGAAACACGAGATGTGGAGAGCAAAGATATCATTACACGATATATAATAAATAAAAACGGTTTTTAAGTCATTGAAATCATAAATCGTTTACAAAGTTCAAAGATAACCACGTATTTAACAAATACAGTACAATCACGATGACATATATAAACTTCAAAAGACATTCCCAAAGTAATAAACAAGGTCTTCCCGATTCGTAATCACGTGACTTTCCTGACCCATCACAAGAGATATACACTTAACTTCCTTACATTGCGTTTCCTGAAACATGAGAACAAATGTCAACTACAAAAGTAGTGAATGAGTTACCGTTTTACTAGTGCTTGACTAAAACCGGTTTCGGAAAAATATAACAATACTTTGTAAAATCCCGTTTTTGTGTATACATGGTTACGAAACTCCATAAAAACAAGTTTTTAGGTATTAGATCTTACATGAAATGAGGTCTTTTAGTAATAATAGTAAATGAAAGATTTTTTACCGGGTAGAAAATCTTTGATGATGTTTTGTTGGAGATTTAAGCTCCAAAATGGAGGAAAACATTTTTACACCCCACGATCGAACCCTTCTTGCTTCCCTTGATTATTTGGACGATTTTAAAAGTGTTTTATAGTGTGATTTCTCTGTGATTTTCAGCTGCAAAATGAGAGTTCTAGAGAGGAAGGTGGATGTGTGTACTACTTGTGTTTTTGAATTATAAGAGAAAAAATGAGACTAAAGTGTGTGTGAAGCATTGTTTCTATAATTTGGGAAGGCCCAAACGAGATGGGCAAGTGTTGGGCTTATGTAACATTCACAAATGATTAGGACGCCGTCCTAGATCTCTTAGGACGGCGCACCGTGCACAAAACTAGCTATTTTCGTTTTCCGTTTTCGTGCTCGTTAAGAGTTTTCGTTAGTTGAAAGTTTCCGATTGTTATATGAAATGAACTTAGGAAAGTTCCTTATGGGTTTTCTTGGTATTTGAACTTATTTATAGATTCCGAATTTTGATTCCGACACAGACACGTTCTCGTTAAAAGTATGGTTAAAGACAATAACAGACGTCTCAAAGATATGGAGTGCGGATTTCACCTGAAATTTAGACGGTTGTCACATTCTCCCCGGGTTAAAAGAAATTTCGTCCCAAAATTTAGTTTGCCCCATCGGGAGGAAGAGTCCTTGAACAATTGCGGATATTTCGACGAATCTGGTCTTCACGTTCCTACGTGAATTCGTGACCTCGTTGGGAGTTCCACCGAACTTTGGCAATAGGGATTTGACTCTGCTTGAGTTGTTGAACTCTCAATCCACAACCTCAAGTGGTCCTTCGATGAAATTGAACTTATTGTCGATCTGGAACTCGTCCAGTGGTATGACAATGGTCCCATCAGACAGGCACTTTTTCAAGTGCGAGACGTGAAAAGCGTTGCGGATGCTAGAGAGTCCTTGAGGGAGTTGGAGTCGGTAGGTTACCGGGATGGTTCGTTCTAACATCTCGAATGATCCGGTGTATCTCGGGCTTAGCTTGCTGCGCTTCCGGTAACGGGTTACGCCTTTCCAAGTCGATATCTTGAGAAATTCTCAATGAACCTTCGATAGTAGCCAGCCAATACTAGGAATTGTCGGATTTCCGTAGGAGCCGTCGGGGCTTGCTATTTCTCAATCACTTTGATTTAGGTTGAGTCTACGTGAATTCCCTCCTGATTGATCGCATGACCAAGGAAATGTACTTCCCGGAGTCAGAATTCACATCTCGAAAATTTGACGTATGACTTCTGATCTCTAATAAGTTCCGATATGAGTTTCAGATGTTTCACGTGATCCTACTTGTTCATTGAGTAGATGAGGATGTAATCTATGAATACGATCACAAATTTGTCAAGATACGATCTACAGACCCTGTTCATCAGATCCATGAACACCGCTGGTGCGTTGGTCGGACTGAAAGGCATAAAGAGAAATTCATAGTTCCCATATCGAGTTCGAAAAGCCGTTTTTGGAATGTCGGTCTCACTGACTCGAACCTGATGATAACCAGAGCGGAGATCGATCTTAGAAAAATAAGTTTCCCCTTGCAACTGGTCGAACAGGTCATCGATTATCGGGAGTGGTTATCCGTTTTTTGACGGTCAGTTTGTTCGGTTCTCGGTAGTCGATGCACATTTGAAAGGATCCGTCTTTCTTTTTCATGGAGAGGATTGGGGCTCCCCAGGGGGACGAGCTTGGACGAATCAGACCATGATCCAAAAGTTCCTGCAGCTGTTTCGACGGTTCTTGCATTCCGGGTTGTGTTAGACGATACGGTGTCTTGGCAACCGGTGATGCGCTAGGAACGAGGTCTATTTGGAATTCCACTTGTCGATGCGGCGGTAGCCCAGGTAAATCCTCTGGAAAGACCTCTCGATGATCCTTGACTACGATTATGTCTTATACTCGGTTCTCTTTGGGTTAACGTTCAACCACATGCGCTAGGAATGCATCGCAATCCTTTTTGAGATATTTGCGCAATTTGACAATAGAGACGATGCGAAGTTGTTGTCCAGGTTTATCTCCCGGTACAACGAGGGTTTCACCGTCTGAGAGAGGGATACGAATGATTTTGTCGAAACAGGCGAACTCGGCTCAGAAACGAGATAACCAGTCCATTCCGACGACAATGTCAAAGCTTTTCAGCTCTAACGGGAATAAGTCGATGGGAAAAGTCTTATCGGCTAGGCACCTTGAACATCCAGGATTATATCCTTAGCTTCAAATTCTTGACCGTTAGCATATCCTATGGTGAAGTTATCCTTAAGAACTTTAGGTCCTTATTTCTAAGGACACGAGGTTTCTCTCTGCTCACGAATCGAATAACATAGATGCGAAATATCGTTCACATGAAATTTATCTGTCGTTTCATTTGGATCGTGCCTTGCCTCTTCGGCAATGATTACGAAGCGCGTCCTCGGCCATACCCGAACTGATTTTGTTGAGTATCTCGCAACTTGTGGCAAGATTTTCAGAAGTGCTTGTCGCTTCCGCATTTATGGCAAACTGACTTCTTCCTTTTACCACCAGTTTCCTCTTGGCATCACCAGGGGTAATGTCCCACTTTGCTACATATTCTGCACACTGGGCAGTTTCCAACATGATGGAAGTTGCATTCGCCACACTTGGGGTGCGGCCCGGTGTAAGTTCGGGGTCCGGTTGTGGGGGTGGCAACTATTGCAAGGTTGTGTGCGGTCTTGGGTTTCTTGTTGTGGTCGTCTGTATTTGATTGTTGATCAGCTTTTCGTTTATCATTTTCCTCTCGCTCGACGGGTGTTGGAGAGGAAAGGAGGTTGTTGGTTAGACGATGATCGAGGACAATTGCGCTCTGTATCCTCGGCGGCTCTGCAGAGATCACCATCCCTCTGATCTAGGGGGAAATACCGGAGGTGTATCGGTCGATCCGGTTTTCTTCTGTGGTTACCGACCTTGGTACCAGTCTGGCCAGCTCATGGAAACAGGTAGTGTATCCGTCGATGTCGTTGCCGGCCATCGTGTGATCCCAAAGCTCTGCCTCGAGCTTCTTTATCTCACCCTTGGAGTAGTATTCCTTCATGAGTAGATTCTTGAATTCGTCCCAAGTGAGGGCATAGGCAGCTCCACATCCTCGGGTTTGGATCGCGAGGTTTACCACGATAGGGCCCGTCCGTGGAGTACGCATGAGGCATACTCCACCTTATCAGTTTCAGCACATCGGCTGATGTGTAGGACTGATTCGATGCCAGGAGAGTAGCCCTACTACAGCTGTGGTGCCATGAAACTCCTTTGGCTTACAAGCCATAAAGCCCTTATATGTGCAGACGGGGAGGTTTCGTTTTTGGTTCTGGTTATCTCCCTGTTGCTGTTTTTGGTGCTGGCATTCGTTGTTGTTTATCCCAACAGTGATCTGGGCGATCAGGTTGGGCATGGCAGCGTTAAGCTGAGCAGCGACCTGCTCGGCTATGAGGCTAGCATTGCTTCGCTTAGGAGCCATGTTTCTACAACAGAAAAAGTAAAACCAGTTTAGAACGCACGAATAGGTATAAGTGATAAGAATTTAAAGAATGACTAGCGACCAGGATAACATAAGAAGAATTAAGGCAGGATAAATAGCAAACGCATGATAATGGTTACGAAATGATAATACAATTCAAGCACAACAGAAAGTAAGGATAATAGTGAGAGAAGTTCCATTTTTGTAAAATCGGTTACATGTTTCATAGAGATAACAAGGGAAAATTTGAATGCTATCGTGAGTTTTAAGTCGCTACAGATACAGAGAAATTACAACTTAAACTAGGGTACAATAAATGACATGCAATAAGCTAGTGAAGCATGTCTAGGGACATCTTCGGGACGATAACGAGGATCAGGGTACTCATCACCAGACACACGTTCACTAGGTGCCGATTAGTCCTTGGTGTCGACTGAGTCGAAGAGACGATTAGAAGGGAATGCTCGGATAGACGGTGAGCGGTGTCGGAGACCTGGAATAGAAGACGAGCCTGTTGCTCAGTCTCCTTAGTAAGTCCCTGAAGGTCTCTACGGAGTTTATGGTACTCGGTCGGGGTAAACCTCCGAATTCTCGTGAGCAGTGGTCGAGATGGTCTTGCTCCCACATGTAGTGATCCATGGTTGGCATAGGCGATGTCGTATACGGATCTTCGGGGTGTAGTGGAATATGGGAAGGTGCAACTCTGACTGGGTTGGGAGTCTCTTGTCCCATCAGGCGGTATGGTAGTCGATCGGGTAGTATGACCTGCTTACGAGCAGTCAAACGGATGCGCGGTTCTCGTTGTTGTGGAGACGCGACGGGAACTGGCGAAACGGTAGTTAGGGCAGTCCTCGGACTGGGTGTATAGTGGCTGTTGGCAATGGCTCTAGATTTCTCCTCCGAAGAGTCGGTAGGATCGAGGTGTTGAGCTCTCGACGCGGTGACGTCGTCAGGAACCTCAGTCGAGAATATGGTTCGAGAGTACGGGTGCACGGGTGAATGCGACGATTCAGACATAACGAGAGTTGCGATAAGATGGAACGAGTAATTATAGTTAGAGGAAAATGTAAATATGACAGTGCATGTTCGGGTCAGTCACGTGGGAATTCGGGAATCGGGAACTGTTGACTCAAAAATCGTTTAACAATAGACATTACGTTCCCATCTTGCATAATTTATTCCAAACTAGGCGTAGTTGGCCAAATTACTCGTAGTTAGTAATGAACCATGCATTTGCGGAATTAATCCACTAAAGTTTAAAACTCGTGAAATGATTTTTCAAAAAACAAACCTTGGTTATAGTTTGGTTTTGAAAATTTTGAAGATTTTGAAAACCCGTATTCACTATAACCTGTGCTCTGATACCAAGTCTGTCACACCCTGCTAAAGCGGAAACACGAGATGTGAAGAGGAAAGATATCATTACACGAGATATAATAAATACAAACGGTTTTTAAATCATTGAAATCATAAAATGTTTACAAAGTTCAAAGATAACCATGTATTTAACAAATACAGTACAATCACGATAACATATATAAACTTCAAAAGACATTCCCAAAGTAATAAACAAGGTCTTCCCGATTCGTAATCACGTGACTTTTCTGACCCATCACAAGAGATATGCACTTAACGTCCTTACATTGTGTTTCCTGAAACATTAGAACAAATGTCAACTACAAAAGTAGTTAGTGAGTTACCGTTTTACTAGTCCTTGACTAAAAGCGGTTTCGGAAAAATATAACAATACTTTGTAAAATATGTTTTAAGAGTTTTCTCACGAGAAACAAGTGTTGAAAATATGCTTGTAATAGTAAGAGCATCGACCCTTGATATAATATGACCATAAGCGTTCGCGAGAAGATGAACCATCGAGTAGCAGGTACTTGAGGTAACACTCAATACCGATCGAGAAATAAGCACTTGGACTAACACCCAAGATTTATCGAGTAAGAAACACTTGGACTAACACCCAAGATCAATCGATGAGTAAGCACTTGGACTAACACCGAAGACCAATCGATGAATAAACACTTGGACTAACACCCAAGACCAATCGATTAATAAGCACTTGGACTAACACCCAAGATCAATCGATGAATAAACACTTGGACTAACACCCAAGATCAATCCATTAATAAGAACTTGGACTAACACCCAAGATTTATCAAGTAAGACGTACTTAGACTAACACCCAAGTAAGAAACGATTTAGGCTAACTCCTAAGTATGTAATTAGGCCAACACCTAATATTTACCTAGGCTAACACCTAACTAAGGATCTGAGTAACATGTACTTAGGACAACACCTAAGTAAGGAATGATTGTTTCCTAAGTATCGATACCCATACTAAGCGGCTTAAACAAGCTAATAGTATGTAAAGAAACCGAGCGCTCTTTGACAGGAGGCACTTACGTCTGGCTATATTACCATCAAGAGTCATTAAGGATTCCGAAATTACCGCGTCTAAAAGACATAAAAGAGATCGTTGCGTTCATGAATACATCGAGCGTGTCGATTAAAAATGTATATATGTGTATAGAAAATATTG
The DNA here is from genome assembly GCA_910822075.1 of Senecio squalidus. Classification (NCBI taxonomy): domain Eukaryota; kingdom Viridiplantae; phylum Streptophyta; class Magnoliopsida; order Asterales; family Asteraceae; genus Senecio; species Senecio squalidus. Next base: position 43,877,958 of record CAJVGC010000582.1, on the reverse strand, counting down.
ATTGTAAAAGTTATCATTGACCTCGTGGTGTAATACGACTGTAAAATGCTCGCATTAACAATATTCCGACCATGTTAGGCCCCTTTACTGTTTTGATTGTGGGCATTTACGTATGGTTATAATTCTATCAAGAATTAACAAAGACATACAATCAACTATTTAGTTTATTCACATTTTGAGTGTAACAATTCGAGAAAGGCATACACATATAAGTAGTAGAAATGGTTGGTTCTCATGTGTCCCCCAAAGATGTACAAAATAGTAATAAAAGGTGGGGAAATAACTCACAGTTTGCTAGAGACGAGACGTGTGCGAAAAGTGGTCGGAATGCTTCAGAATCACGGAAATCCTGTAGTTATACCAAGTTATCGAGTGAGTTTAAATTTTTATGAGTTTATAACACCGTTAGTCAACGAAAATGCTTTAGTTTTAGAAGTTATGTTAAGGTCTAACGAAAATCGGGCAGCGCTTCCGCGCTATAATTTTTAAATCCTATTTTTTTCAACACTTTCCCCCTTACAATCCTTTATGTTCACAAATACCAGTATAATGTTTATAAGTTCAAATAGTCACCTTAAACACAAGTTTAGACATATTAAAGTTACGTATTATCAGTTTTGAAAGAACGAGTTCAAGGCGACGATTTTTAACGCGTGAAAACTAATTTCGGGAGCTGCCAGCAGTCCAGGGCGTCGTCCTAGAGAGGGAGGGCGACGTCCTGAGGGCTATTCTTCCAAAATTTGTTTTTGTTCCCAAAAACGACCATTTAAGTATTGGATCCTAACATGCAATCGGTATAGGCTTCAAAACACATCATTTTATCGGTTTAAATCCACTTTTTAACCATAAAAACCAAGATCTATGGAATGATTTGTAAAATCCTGTTTTTGTATATACATGGTTATGAAACTCCATAAAAACAAGTTTTTAGGTATTAGATCTTACATGAAATGAGGTATTTTAGTAATAATAGTAAATGGAAGAGTTTTTACCGGGTAGAAAAGCTTTAATGACGTTTTGTGGGAGATTTAAGCTCCAAAATGGAGAAAAACGTTTTTGCACCCAAAGATCGAACCCTTCTTGCTTCCCTTGATTATTAGGACGATTTTAGAAGTGTTTTATAGTGTGATTTTTCTGTGATTTTCAGCTGCAAAATGAGAGTTCTAGAGAGGAAGGTGGATGTGTGTGCTATTGTTGTGTGTTTGTGTTTTTGAATTATGAGAGAAAAAATGAGACTAAAGTGGGTGTGAAGCATTGTTTCTTTAATTTGGGAAGGCCCAAAATGAGATGGGCAAGTGTTGGGCTTATGTAACATTCACAAATGATTCAAGAAACAACAAAAAAAATCGTGATCAGCAGCTTAGGACGCCGTCCTAGATCTCTTAGGACGGTGCACCGTGCACAAAACCAGCTATTTTCGTTTTTCGTTTTCGTCCTCGTTAAGCGTTTTCGTTAGTTGAAAGTTTCCGATTGTTATATGAAATGAACTTAGGAAAATTCCTTATGTGTTTTCTTGGTATTTGAACTTATTTATAGATTCCGAATATTGATTCCGACACAGACACATTCTTGGTAAAAGTATGGTTAAAGACAATAACAGACGTCTCAAAGATATGGTGTGCGGATTTCACCTAAATTTACACGGTTGTCACAGGCCGTGTACTCGAACGAGGTCTCTGATTACTTCACTATATCGGGAGCCCAGCATCACGATACGACTGATCTCTCGGAGGAGAGCTCTATGGCATTCAAGAGCAACCATGGTACGTCCAGTCCGAGGACTGTTCTACCGGCCACAATACCGGTCCCTACCGCAATTCCACAGCAGCGAGGACCGCGCATCAGACTGACTGCTCGTAAGCAAGTCTCACTTCCCGGTCGACTACCGGACCGTATGATGGGACAGGCGCCTTCCATCCCAGCCATAGCTACACCTCCACACATCCTACTGCACCCCGAGGACCCATACGCGGCATTGGCTACGTCGACCATGGATCGCTACATGTGGGAGCGACTCCACGGCCACTCGAGACAGCGCCCGGGCGGCGCATGACCATCTCGACTATCTATGATGCCACACAGTCAGAGTTTTACCCCGACAGAGTATCATGCACTCCGCAGAGACTTTCGGGGACTTACGGAGGAGGCTGGGCAGCACGCTCATCTACTGTTCCAGGTCTGAGACGCCGCTCACCGCCTATCTGAGCAGTCTCTCCTAGTCGTATCTTTGACTCAGTCTACCTCGAGGACTGTTCAGCGTCCTCTGAGCGTATGCCTAGTGATGGGTACCCTGATAGCCGTCATCTTATTGAAGATGTTCCTGGACATGCGTCGTTAGTTTCATTTCCTTTTATGTATTGTACCATTAGTCTAAGTTGTAATTTTCCGTACGTGTACACAACTTAAGACTCGTATTGTATTTGTGTTTTTAACATTACTTATTGTAATGAACTACGTAACCGACTATTATTATGGAATGAAATTTTTATCTTTATTATCCTTACTTGTCTATTATGCTTGAGTTATATTATTATTCCATAATCGCTTATCGTGCGTGCGTTATCTATCCCTCCTATGTACTATATATGTTATTGTTGTTAATCATTGTTAAAATCCATATCGCGCATTCCTATCGTGCATTGTAAACTATTTTCCTATCCTGTTGTGGAATCATGCCTCCCAAAAGAAGGAACCCTAACCTAATAGCCGAGCAGGTTGCTGCGCAGCTTAACGCAGCAATTCTGGACATGATTGCCCAGATCACAGCTGGGATCAACAATGGAAACCAGGGAAATAAAAGCAACAACCAAAACAAACAAGGAAACCGACTCGGCTACAGCTACCAAAAATTTCATGGCGTGCAAGCCGAAGGAGTTTCACGGCACCTCTGGTGCTGTCGGACTACTCTCATGGATCGAGAGTATCGAATCGGTTCTCCACATCAGCCGTTGTGTTGAGGCTAAAAAGGTGGAGTACGCTTCTTGTGTACTTCACGGACGAGCCTTGTCCTGGTGGAACCTCGTGGTCCAAACCAGAGGCAGATCCGAAGCATACGCCCTCACGTGGGAGAATACCACTCGAAGAGCGAGGAGAAGAAGCTCGAGGCAGAGCTTTGGAACCATCAGATGGTCGACAATGACATCGACACCTACACTGCTCGATTCTACGAGCTGGCCTGATTGGTTCCACAGATTGTAACCCCTGAAGAGAACCGGATCGATCGTTACATCTCCGTTCTCTCTCCCGAAATAAGAGGAATGGTCATCTCTGCTGAACCATTGACGATACAGAGGGCTTTTGTTCATGCGCATCGTCTGACAAAAAACCTCCTTTCCTCTCCAGCACCAGTAAAGCGAGAGGAAAGTGATAAACAAAAAGTCGATCACCAGCCGAGAAGGAGTGATCGCAATAAGAAACCCCTAACCACCCGCAACTTTGCGGTAGCTGCTGCACCCTCAAACGAACCCCGACCTTACGCTGGGCCGCATCCCAAGTGTGGCAGATGCAACCTTCACCGCACTGGAAACTACCTGGTGTGCTACAAATGTAACAAGACGGGTCACCACTCCAGACATCGCCGATAGAATACTGATAATCAAGGAAAGAAGCCAGCTTGCTACGAATGCGGAAGCGAAAAATACTTCCAAAAGTATTGCCCCATGAACGCAGTAACAAGTACATTTTAAGTAAACGAGCATTACGCATCCATATTATTCGATTCATGAGCAGAGAGAAGCTTCGTGTCCTTAGAATTTAGACCCCTTATCAATCTAAGATATAAAGTTCTTAAGGATAACTTCACTGTAGGGTATGCTAATGGTCAAGAATTTGAAGCTAAGGACGTAATTCTAGGATGTTCAATGTGCCTAGCCAATAAGACCTTCCCCACATACCTCATCCCCAAAGAACTAAAAAGTTTCGATATCATCGTCGGAATGGACTGGTTAGCCCGATTCCGAGCGGAAATTTTCTGTTTCAACATATTCATTCGAGTACCCCCACCCAGACAAGTGGAATTCCGAATTGACCTCGTTCCTGGCGCAGCACCGGTTGCGAAGACACCGTACCGTCTAGCACCACCCGAAATGCACGAACTATCTGAACAACTGTAGGAACTCTTAGATCACGGTCTAATACGTCCTAGTACGTCCCCGTAGGAAGCCCCAATCCTCTTCGTGAAAAAGAAAGACGGATCTTTCAGGATGTGCATCGATTATCGAGAACTCAATAAACTGATCGTCAAGAACCGATACCCTCTCCTTCGAATCGACGACCTATTCGATCAATTGCAGGGTGCAACTTACTTTTCAAATATCGATCTCCATTCAGGGTATCATCAGGTTCGAGTCAGTGAACCCGACATTCCTAAAACTGCTTTTCGAACTCGTTACAGGCATTCCGAATTTCCCGTTATGCCATTCGGTCTGACCAACGCACCGACAGTGTTCATGGATTTGATAAACAGGGTGTGTAGACCATATCTAGAAAAGTTCGTTATCGTATTCATAGACGATATCCTCATTTATTCCCGGAAAAAGCAAGATCACGAAAAACGTTTGAAGCTCATTATAGAACTTCTTAGAGATCAGAAGTTGTACGCTAAATTCTCGAAATGTGAATTTCGGCTCCGAGAAGTACATTTCCTTGGTCATGTGATCAATCAGGATGGAATTCACGTGGACCCAGCCAAAATTGAAGCGATTGAGAAATGGCAAGCCCCAACGACTCCTACGGAAATCCGCAATTCCTTGGACTGGCTGGCTACTATCGAAGTTTCATTGAGAATTTCTCAAAGATCGCTAAGCCTTTAACCGGACTTACTCAGAAAGAAAAAGATTTTATTTGGGTCAAAGAACAAGAGGAATCGTTTCAGAAGCTTAAACACAAGTTGTGCCACGCACCGATTCTGTCCCTACCGGAGGGTACAGATAACTTTGTAGTATATTGCGATGCATCTCACCAGGGTCTTAGTTGCGTTCTTATGAAAAAAGACAAAGTCACCGCATATGCATCAAGACAACTCAAGGTGCACGAACAGAACTACACGATTCACGACTTAGAGATGGGAGAAGTCATGTTCGCTTTGAAAATTTGGAGGCATTACCTATACGGCACTAAGCCCACCATTTTCACAGACCATAAAAGCCTTTAACATATCCTCGATCAGAAAATGCTCAACATGAGACAACGAAGATGGATAGAACTGCTAAGTGACTACGATTGCGAGATGAAATACCATCCCGGTAAAGCAAACGTAGTAGCAGACGCCTGAGTCGGAAGGAAAGGGTAAGGCCATCTCGGGTTAGAGCATTGGGGATACAAGTTTAGACCAGCCTACGAACTCAAATCACTAGAGCGAAGCATTGAAACCCGAAAACCTCAAAGGCGAAACACTGCATAACCACGAAAAGGAATTTGAGGTTAAACCTGGGGGAATCCAATATTTTAAGAACCGAGCGTGGATTGCGAGATCCGAAAGTGTCCGGAAACTGATTCTAGATGAGGGCCACTGTGATCCGATAAGCTGTACAAATACCTTCAGGAATATTACTGGTGGCCGAGCATGAAAAAGGAAATCGCCTTGTACGTAGCTAAGTGTTTGACTTGCTTGAAGGTCAAGGCGGAATATATGAAACCATCAGGCTTACTTCAGCAACCGGAGATCCCATTATGAAAGTGGGAATGGATTTCCATGGATTTCATAACCAAATTCCCCGCACGGCAAAGGGAAATGACATGATCTGGGTCATTGTAGATCGGTTAACGAAATCCGCACACTTCCTGCCAGTCCGAGAGAACTACTCAATGGAAAAGTTCGCCTAAGTCTATACAGACGAGATCGTCTCTCGTCATGGAACGCCTATCTCCATCATATCCTACAGGGATAGTCGATTCACGTCCCGGTTTTGGAATGCACTTCAGAAATCTCTCGGAACTCGAATAGACCTCAGCACAACCTATCATCCCCAGACCGATGGTCAGATTGAAAGAACGATCCAAACACTTAAAGACATGCTAAGAGCTTGTGTATATGACTTTGGAGGAAGTTGGGACATTTACCTACCTTTGGTTAAGTTCTCCTACAATAACAGCTACCATGCTAGCATCAAGTGCGCGCCATTTGAGGCTTTGTACGGACCCAAGAGTCGGTCACCGCTCTGTTGGCTAGAAGCCGGAGATCGACAACTAACAAGGCTCGATATCGTTCAGGAGACCATCGACAAAATCGCGACCCTTCGGGAAAGGCTGAAGACATCACGCAGCAGACAGAAGAGCTACACCGACAACCGAAGGAAACCCCTTGAATTCCAGGTCGGTGATAGAGCACTCCTCAAGATATCGTCGTGGAAGGGGGTAATTCGCTTCGGGAAACGCGGCAAGCTAAGCTTGAGATACATCGGACCATTTGAGGTTATAGAACGGATCGGCCCGGTAGCTTACCGACTCAAACTCCCTCAAGAAATTTCTAGCATTCATAACGTTTTTCACTTCTCACACTTGAAGAAGTGCTTGTCCGACGAAACCATTGTAATTCCACTGGACGAGGTCCAGATCGATATCAAACTCCATTTCATCGAAAAACCACTCGAGGTTGTGGACCGAGAGGTCAAACAACTCAAACAGAGTCGAATTCTTATTGTCAAATTCACATGGGAGCGTGAAGACCAGATTCGTCAAAAGTATCCACACTTATTCAAAGACTCTTCCACTCCCGAAGATGGAAATTAATTTCGGGACGAAATTCCTTTTAACCGGGGGAGAATATGACAACCGTCTAAAATTAAGGTTAACTTTGTATTCTTTATCCTCGAAATAATCTGTCATTGCTTTTATTCATATTAATCAATAAATGAATCCTAATACCAAGAAAACATATAATGAACTTGCCTAAGTTCATTGCAAAAAAATCGTAAACTTTAAACGAACGCAAATTCTTAAAGATAACAAAAACAAAAATAACCAAAAAGCCAGACACATGCCTCAATGCGCCAGCATTGAGCTCCAATGTGACACATTGGGAGGTGCAAACAGCAAATTGTTAGTGCTCTGTGAGTCATCACCCTCGAGCTCCCAAGCTAACACCTGTCCCACAGGTGTCTCAGGCTCCCTTGGTCCAGAAAATTAGCCATCTAAAACACATGCATACACCTTTTTGTTCTTCCCAACTTCACCAACACATTTACATTTTCTCTCCATTTCCTTTTGCAAAAACTTCCATTCTCTCACAACTCTCAAAAATTCCAGCAAGATTTTCGTAACATTTCCCCATAAACATCCTCATAAATCGCCACTTTCAACAAGGAGAACAAGAGCTTTCATTCATTTTAGTCACATACAACGTTTTCCACCGTTTTTGAAGCTAAAATCACCATCAAGTCACTCCAAATCATCATCCATCCACTTTCCTCTGGGTAAAATCTATCATCTTTACTTTTCCTACATAAATCTTCAATTGCATGTTTAATCTATTATCTAATAATGAGTTTTATCAAGTTTTCATGGTTATTAACATAAAAATACAAGTTTTTATAAGTTTATACATATTGTAACAAAGATCTTTACACATAATATTATTAGGCTAATGTTAGAGCAAAGATTGACAAGCTCAGTAACTTGGGTGTTTGGGGTTCAACCCCTTGACCTCCTGCTTAGCAGTGCGAACCTATCAAGCTCTTGGCGAGCCTAAGGTGGTCAAGTGGCTGGTTGGAGAAAGATGATCGGAATATGTTTACTACGGGAAGTGTGTAGGTATTCCGGTCAAGAGATACTGTGTGCAAGTATGAGAGTGGAGAAGATGGAATGTTAGCGTCCCTTTGAACTGCATCAGGGTAGGGTATTTATACCCAACAATCCCAAACATGGGAAACGGTTGGCCATAAAGGCTTATCATGGCTCTTGAATGCTATTCATGGGGTTCCAACGTTCGTGACTTTATTGTCATCATTATGGGAGAATAAAGGGTAACGCCTTTGTTCATAATGATGCCAACGGTCTGAATCCTAAGGCAGGAGCTTAAGACCGTCTGGCACACTGCTTAGAGGGAACAGCAATGAAGTCAAGGACCAGGAACCCGGGAGCCAGGAGATCGGACCCGGGATATCGGGAGCCGAGAGGCCGGGAGCCGGAAACCTGGAGGCCGGGAGCCGGAAGGTCGGGAGCCGGAAGGTCGGGAGCCGGGAGGCCGGGAGCCAGGAGGCCGGGAGCCGAGAGCCGGAAGGCCGGGAGCCGGAAACCTGAAGGCGGGAGCCAGAAGGCCGGGAGCCGAGAGCCGGAAGGCCGAGAACCGGGAGGCGGAAACCTGGAGGCCGGGAGCCAGAAGGCCAGGAGCCAGAAGGCCGGGAGCCGGAAGGCCAGGAGCCGGAACCGGAAGCCGGAGTGGAAGGGACTAAGAGCCTTTCCTTGATGTAGAAGGGACTTAGCCTTTATACTGTGTTGTGTTAGCTTTTTAGGGCTTATAGGCTATATGTATCGAGCCTATTCCCTACTAACACTATCATGCCCCCCAGTTAGGTTTTAAAAAATAAAGTTTTGAAGCCTAACTTCATGCATCTAATGGCTTTTCTTTGGGTTTGACCTTGCCTTTTCCACGCTTGGCATGTCTTTGCCTAGTTAATGTCTATGATTTTTTTTAGGTATCTGCACAAGTAGGTCTTTCATGAAGTGGATGAAGGAGGATGGTGCCAGATTGCTAAGTGCATACATATGGACTTCAAACTGATGGGGATTTGAACCTTCAGAGTGTGTCCATCACAAGTATTCTTTCCATTGTACTACGACATTTGGATAAGTAATGTGTCTATGACACTTTTGACTATCTATTGTGCCCATGACACATTTAGATTTGTATTGTGTGCATCACACTTGGATGGTCAAAGGTAGATTGACTAAGAAGAATGCCCATCTCACTCGATGTAAGGAAGACAAAATGTGTTTGACATGTATGGATTCTGCCATTCCTTCTAAAAGGGATTTATTAGATGTCTTCGCGATTGTGCTTAATCACGTACTTAATCACCCTAACGTGATATATGTGCCTTGGGATGCCAATAGGCATTTCTTCTGCATAAGAGACATCTTGCAGACTCTTTACCCTGATTTTGGGATTGCAGTGCTGCCTTATTCCGATCCATTGGGTCACGGGGATATGTTGTGTGACAATGGTATGTTGAAGACTCGAGCTTTTCCAATCAGGAGCTGACTCGTGGAAAGTTTTGATATGTCTGCGCCAGACATCCTTACTCTCATTTCACGAAAGCCTTAGTATTTTCTCTTTGTGTTTGTAACACAATTTCATTTGTATGACTTAGCCCTTTTCTATCATATGATATGTTTGGACTACCATTTGTAGTTTTTTCTATTCGTGTATGTTGCTATTAATTTTGTATGTGTTGGTTTTACATTATATAACCTTGAAATGAAAAAATAATGTATTATTGGATGATCAGACCTAAGATTTATGTGGCTTCATAGCTTTGTCAGATGTCTATGTTACATATAGATGTCCAAGACATTCTTGAATTTTATGTTGGTGTCTATGACACCTTTTGAATATTACAATATCATTGTGCTTATGACTCTTTCTTCTGTGCCCGTTGCATGTGTTATGCCCATGGCTTATTACATACAGTGACTATGACAACTGGATGGCAGTGACAAGTTCTTATATGTCTGTGACATTTTTCAGATGCATGTAGCATCTTTTAAAGTTTATATTTTGCTCGTGGCACTGTTCCTATGACACTTTTTGTTGGTTAACCTTATTTATTTGTTACTCGCGAGGATTGTCGCTTCCCAATGAGAAGTGCTTGCCTTTCCCCAAGTAGGTGAAAAGACGAAAATGATGATGTGCATGTTTGGCCTAGACAAAAATGTCCATCTTAGCCTAGGCACTTGGTCTGAACGTTGTTCAGAGTTATGTATATGATGATGTGCATGTGTGGCTTGGATTTAAATATCCATCTTGCCCCAATGCACTTGGTCTGAACGTTGTTTAGAATTATGTAATTGTGTATGCACGTGTGTGCAATGTCCTAACCTTGTAATAAAAGGTATTTCTTCATTTGGTATTATTGGGATACATGATCAGACCAATATTATTTTATTCAGCCTCATGGCCTTCCAAGACTTTGCGGGATACATAGATCGGACCACGTGTTATTCTTGAACATGACATTCCATGATCTTGACAAAAAGTATTTATTAATTGAAATAAAATATGAGAGTAATCACCTTGAAGAATGTTTTCCCATGTTGATACCAAGTCCATCATGGGTGGTGAATATGTGGCCGTCTAAGGTAATCTATGTCGTCCTCCTTCTTCTTCCCACCACAATCCTTCTTAGTTGGGGATTTGTTCACCTATGGTCTAGCTCCTGGGATAAGGTGTTCGATCTTTCCTTCCTTCATTGACCGCTATGATATCCTTGCTACTTTTATCTTGAAAACTTGTTGCCAAGGATGATGGCACCTGCACTGTTTTATGTTGATAGGCTAGATGTGCTGAGACTGGCTGTCAAATCTTGACAAACTGGTCGGGTGACAGACGGTGTGCGGCCGAGCGGAAGATGAGTAGGCTGGTAGGGAGGAGGCAAAATCCCTTCACTTTTGGGAGGGGGTAAGATCCTTCCTTGCTGGGAGTAGGTACGGTCCTTTTCTGTCATAAGGAGTTATATCATTCCCTCTTGGGAGGATATAAGATCCTTCTATGTTGAGAGAAAGGATATCCTTCTCTGTAAGATATTTCCCTTTGAGGATGAGGTAAAATCCCTCATTGGGAGGAGGTGAATAAGGTGAAACCTTTCCCTGCTGGTAGGAGATGAAAGCTTTTTCTCTTGGTAGGAGGTGAAAGCATTCCCTGCTGGGAGGGGGTGAGATCCTTCCCTCTTGGGGGAGATGGAATCATTCCCTGGAGGAGGTGAAATCCTTTCATCTTAGGGAAGTTGAAATCCTTCCTGAGCACTTGTGGGCAGGCATACGTGGTATGGCACTCGTGCCTTGGCAAGACGGCACTCGTGCCTTGGTCCAACACTTGTGCCTTGGTCCGGTAGTAGTGTCTTGGTCCGACACTCTTGCCTTGCCTTGGTCCATCACTTGTTCCTTGGTCCGGCACTCTTGCCTTGGTCTGGCACTCGTATCCGGTGTCTGTGAAACCCTTCCCCCCTTGGGAGGGGTGAGAGTTGGTAAAACCTTTCATTTTTGTGAGGAGCTGAAATCCTTCCCCCACTTGGAACCCTTCCCCCTCTTGGGAGGGTGGGATGTGATGAAACCTTTCCCCCTTGGGAGAGGTGGGAGGTGATGGAAACCCTTTTGCCCTTGGGAGGGATGAGAGGTGATACCCCACCGTGGCCGGCACTCGTGCCTTGGCCGACACCTTACCTGGCTGGCGCTCATGCCTTGGCCGGTACTCGTGCCCCTTGGCCGGCACTCGACCTTGGCCTGTACCATGCCTTGGCTGGCACATTGCCTTGGCCGGCACATTGCCTAGGCCGGCACTCAGCCTTGGTCGCCTCCCTTTGGAGGGGTGAGAGGTGATGAAACCCTTATTCTTTTGGGAAGGGTAGGATTTTTCCTTGAAATCTTTATGTCTTGGAAGAAGTGAAACCCTTCTCTCTTATGGGAAGTGAAATCCTTCACACTTGGGATAAGGTGAAATCGTTTCATATTGGGAGGGGGGGGGGATTCTTCCCTCTTAGGGAGATGGAATCATTCTCTCTTGGGAGAAATGGAATCCTTCCCTAACTTCTTCTTTTTTTTTTTTTTTTTTCTTTTTTTTTCAAAAATTTCTTTATATCTGAAAGGCATTGAGGGCCTTCCTCTGGATGATGATGAAATCATTTCCTCTTGGAAGGGATAGGATGGTTGAAACCCTTCTCCCTCTTAGGGATGAGAGATGATGAAACTCTTCCTCTCTTAGGAGGAGTGGAACCCTTTCCCTCTTGGGAGAGATGAGAGGGGTTAAACCTTTTCCTGATTGAGAGAGGTGGAACCCTTCCTCCTTGGAGGGAGAGGGATGGGAGGGGTGAAACTATTTTCCCTCTTGGAAGGGATGTGAGCTTATGAAACCCTTCCCATTTGGAGGAATGAGAGAGGGGTGGAACCCTTACCTCTCCTGGGAGGTAACACTGTTTCCCTCTTGGAGGTAAAACCATTTCCTCCGTGGGAGGTGATTTTTTTTTTTCATTATTTATTTATTTATTATTATTTTATTTTTTTTAAAATTGGCCGGCTGTCCAAGCGCCGAATATTAAGTCCGACACTAAATATCAAGTGTGTCGGACGAAAATATCAAGTCCGGACGAAAAATATCAAGTCTGCACAAAAATATCAATTTTTTTTTTTGCCCAAATTGGCCGGCTGTCCAAACTGGCCGAATATCAAGGTCCGACACTAAATATCAAGTGTGCCGGACGAAAATATCAACTCCGGACAAAAAATATCAAGTCCGGACAAAAATATCAAATTTTTGCCAAATTGGCCGGCTGTCCAAGCTGGCCGAATATCAAGGTCCGACACTAAATATCAAGTATGTCGGAGAAAAATATCAGGTCCGGACAAAAAATATCAAGTCCGGACAAAAATATCAAGTTTGTCAGGATAGGTATTATACATGGATTGCTAGTACGTCATGATGGATATTATGTCTGGATACCTATTATGCTTGGATGGCTACTATGCCCAGGTGCCTATTACGATCCAGTCGGCGGCTGTCGATCAGAAGTCATATCCAAGGTTGTCTGGATCTCGTTAGGTGTAAATGACACGTATTATTATTTGTCCATGAAAATTTTGAATTGTGCCCCGTGAGACTCTTAGATCTGTATTGTGCTAATGACACTTTAAGATCTATCTTGTGTCTATGGCACTTTTGGATCTGTATCGTGTACATGACACTTTTAGATCCATATCATGACATCCTGTCTCTAATTATGGCTCTGTCCACTGGGGTATGGAATTTGACCATGTCATGGATGGTGGATGAAATTGTTCTAAACTTTTATAATGCATGCCTGCCTAATTGGACATTGTAGGCTGAAAGTCTTCATGGCATTCAATATCTTTGTGGGATACAAAGATCTGACTAAGTTAAACCTTTTTCGTGTCTGGCCAACATCAATGGTTGCCTATGACATTTTTTAGACGGATTAGTATTTTGGACATGGCATCCTGTCCCTAAGTGTGGCTATGCCAACTAGGATAGGGAATTCGACCATGTCATGGATGGTAGATGGAATTGGTCCAAACTGTTGAGGGCCTGCCAAGTAGGACATTGTAGGCCGATGATGAACTAATTCTTGCTAATTTTATCATTTTGACCCAGTAGTAAGGGTATTCTCCCAACATTAACTACATGCTTATTTTGCCTACTGATCAATGTGTCTCACCTGAGAAGCTGAGCAAAGGAGATTGTGTTGTATCGTTTTGAGTGTTTTTCCTTCTAGGTTAGCAGCCATAGAATTGGCAGATGTACCTCTTCATTCGTCACTTCATAGTTGGCTAACCGGATTTGTATTACTACAGGGTTGATGGAAGGAGTTTCAATTGGTGGGAAGCAAATAGGTTCCATCACCCAATCCTGAAGGACTGATGCCTTCCCTTTGCGAGATGTAGTTTCTTCCTGCGCCATGTATATGTAATTAGGTGGGGTGGTGGATGGGGTATTGGTGGTTGTCTTTGGCTTAGGTGAACCGATTTGTGATGAGGAATTGCCTTCCATGGAGAAGAAAAAATGGTGGTGAAACTAAGAAATGAAATGAAAAAAGATAGAAATGAAATGAGACGCCGTTGCTAAAACGTGTCCCACGGATGGCGCCAATGTTAGAGCAAAGATTGACAGGCTCAGTAACTTGGGTGTTTGGGGTTCAACCCCTTGACCTCCTGCTTAGCAGTGCGAACCTATCAAGCTCTTGGCGAGCCTAAGGTGGTCAAGTGGCTGGTTGGAGAAAGATGATCGGAATATGTTTACTGCGGGAAGTGTGTAGGTATTCCGGTCAAGAGATACTGTGTGCAAGTATGAGAGTGGAGAAGATGGAATGTTAGCGTCCCTTTGAACTGTATCAGGGTAGAGTATATATACCCAACAATCCCAAACATGGGAAACGGTTGGCCATAAAGGCTTATCATGGCTCTTGAATGCTATTCATGGGGTTCCAACGTTCGTGACTTTATTGTCATCATTATGGGTGAATAAAGGGTAACGCCTTTGTTCATAATGATGCCAACGGTCTGAATCCTAAGGCAGGAGCTTAAGACCATCTGGCACAGTGCTTAGAGGGAACACCAATGAAGTCAAGGACCAGGAACCCGGGAGCCAGGAGATCGGACCCGGGATATCGGGAGCCGAGAGGCCGGGAGCCGGGAGCCGGAAACCTGGAGGCCGGGAGCCGGAAGGTCGGGATCCGGAAGGCCGGGAGGCCGGGAGCCAGGAGGCCGGGAGCCGGGAGGCCGGGAGCCGAGAGCCGGAAGGCCGAGAGCCGGGAGGCGGAAACCTGGAGGCCGGGAGCCAGAAGGCCAGGAGCCAGAAGGCCGGGAGCCGGAAGGCCAGGAGCCGGAACCGGGAGCCGGAGTGGAAGGGATTAAGAGCCTTTCCTTGATGTAGAAGGGACTTAGCCTTTATACTGTGTTGTGTTAGCTTTTTAGGGCTTATAGGCTATATGTATCGAGCCTATTCCCTACTAACACTATCAGCTAACAAATTGGTTATTTGAGAGTATTTACATATACTTTTAAGATTTTATCACTTGCATGTCTAAATCCACCATCAAAAGATGAATTTACAACATAAAAACGATTTTGCTAAAAATCCAGTCTCCGAATGCGCCACATTCAATTCCAATGCGACGCATTAGAGGATCAGGTTGTGAAAATTTATTCAATTCGTTATAAAATTTGTAACCTCGAACTTATTATTTAGAATCTGTATAAAAGTGGTTGGAATGAACTAAAACTTGTGTTTAAAGTAACCTATTTAACACATAATCTACATGTTGTGTTTTGTAAATTAAAGGGAATATTGTATATAACGTTGGTAAGCGGGAAAGTGTATAAAATTTTGGACATAATTTTTATAGCGCGGAAGCGCTACCCAAATTTTGTTAGACCAAATATTAACACTTGAAAAATAAGCATTTCGTTGACTAATAAGTAATAGTACTTACCTCGAAAATTTGGTATATTCTAGGATTTCGGTGATTACGACACATTCGAGTACTTTTCCGCCCACGTCTTACCTTCGCAAACCGTGAGTTACATCCCCACTATTTCTACTATTTTTATACAATTTTTGGGGGAAACATGAGAATCAAACGTTTTAATACTTATATGCGTATTTCACTTGTTATACTATGAACTCAATGATTGATTGTTGTCTTTTAAATGCCATGGATTCGGCATCTACATTGACTCTTGATAGGAATATAACCAGACTTAGGTGCCTACTATCAGTTTTAAATTAAATTAGTGCCCGGTTTTCATCACACACTATTAGCTTGCTTAATCCGTATAGTATATGGGTATGGATACTTAGGAAACGACCGTTCCTTACTTAGGTGGCAGCCTAAGTACATATTATTAGTCATTGCCTCCTCGTAGATAGTGCGGGAAAGGGGCCATTCACGGTCGTGTTAATCGGTTTAGTGTGAAAACTTATAGTCATAGTATATCAAGATGTCACTATACATTATACAATCAATAATTTCTTTATACGCATATCTTTGCACGTATATATAGAGATATATACGGAGCCAAAAACCGTACCTTTGCATGTGTATATATAGAGATATGTACGGAGCCGAAAACCATATCTTTGCACACATATATATAGAGATATATACGGAGCCGAAAATCATATCTTTACAAGTATATATATATATATATATATATATATATATATATATATATATATATATATATATATATATATATATATATATATATATATATATATATATATATATATATATATATATATATACATATATATATATTCGAAACCATTTGTAGTCAAGGACTAGAAAACTTTATCTCACTCACTACTTTTTGTAGTTGACACTTTTTCTCATGTGTTCAGGAAACGCAATGTAAGGAACTTGAAGTGCATTCATTTGGTCTCGGGTCAGGCAAGTCACTTAATCAAGAATCGGGAATACCATATTTGTTAATTTTGGAACGTCTTTTGAAATTTTTACATATGCTATTTTGTTTTGTAATGTATTGTTAAAATACTTGGTTATATTGAATCTTGTAAATGCTTTTATGATTTAAATGACTTAAAAACCGTTTGTATTTATTATATCTCGTGTAATAATATCTTTGCTCTTCACATCTAGTGTTTCCGCTTTAGCAGGGTGTGACAGTTGGGTTATCAAGGGGAATTATCATCGTTAAAGCTTGACTGGGATATGATTCCAAGACAGTGGCAGTTTCTTCTACAGTTGATGGTGCACAATCTAACACCGAAAGAATGTGGGAAAGATTATGCAAACAGGATCACAGTTCTGATGTGGATTGCGTTCATTTTCAACAAGAAGTATGACGTCGCACGTCTTATCTTTGATGACTTAAGGGAATTTATAGCAAAACGGGATACTTACTTTAACACAAGGAAAAAAAAAAAGATGAAGAAGCGTTAAATCCTCCTAAGAAGGTGTTAAAAAGGAGCAAGAAGGAAATCAAAAAGCCATACATTCCTTATCAATGCTTTCTTCAAAAATAGTTGCTCAAGTTCTTCACGATGCTCCAGTAGAGTTAAACAGACGAATTGGCGATCACACATATCAGGAGTTCTTCACTCCAGATTTTTGATCTCGTTAATATCAAACGGAGGAAGAAGGAATGCCAATTCTAGAGCATTTACTTGATTATATTCCACAGGGTGATGCACGATTAAAAGCCTTTAAGAATCCAAACACTCGTATGGAACAATCAGAACCGATTGTTCCTACCCCTCGAGTATTAGAGCCTACCCAAAGTGAGGGTCTAGATTTAGGGGAGAGCGTGGAGGAGGATCAAAATCGTGGTGGAAATAAAAATACTGATGAAGATGTTGAAGGAGGGGGCGAATGGAGAAATGTGGTCGTGCAGACACGAGTATACACTCAGCAAGTACTTGTACTAGCGAGTCCTTCGGGCACATATGAGGAACGAGTCGAAAAAGAGGTGAGCAAGGGTGAGAGAAAAAAGAGTGGGGATAAAAAGAAAAAGAAAAAAGCCCCATCCGAGTGTAAGGGTAGACACCGGGGCACCAAATCCTCTACTCTCAGTCGTGTGTCGACAGAGAGTATTGAAAAAGTCGTCGACTCCCCATCGACGCAAATGGCGGTTACCCATCCTCACCACTCATCATCCCCACTGGGTGATGTTTCTGAAAGTTCGGGAATAAACCCAAGTCAACTAACGTCCACTCCTTAGGAGCCGTTGTTTATTGAAAAAGAAAGTCAACATTCCTGTCTCTCGCCATCATTTGTGCACGAGTCGATTCCCTACTTGATCTTTTGTCTCAGGTTGCACTGGAAACTAGTAGTCTACGTGACACTAGCGGAACGGTTATAGGGCGTTTGCAATCCAAACACATCCGAAGATTGACCGGAAATCCTGTCTTCGTTAAAATCACGCCAACGTTCGATGCAGGTTCGTCTAAAAATGACTTTGTGTCACCGCTAGATACGGCAACGAGTAATCTGAGTGATCTCGGGTTACCACCATGGATGGTCGAGCTTGCTCGAACGTATGTAACTTACCCGGATCCTAATGGCAAAGGAAAACAGGTGGAGGAACTTTATCCGATTCAAAGACTTCGATTTCACCTTGATGCTATTGAAGATAGAGAAATGCAATCTACAATCATTCCACCATCTACACAGTCTCCAATCATTTCACCGTCAACACAATCTCCGATCATTTCACCGTCAACAATAGAATCTAAATCGGAATTGACAAAGCAAAAGGAAAGGCAAAAGAAGACGTGTGTAAAGCGGAAGTTGGCTACGATTGTTGAAACGCCTGAATCTGAGGAAGCAACTACTACAACCCAAACTGAACAACCTTCCTTGGATTCAGGATCAGATAATGAGGCGATAAAGGAGGTTTTCAAAAACATTACCACAGGAATTACTTGAACAAAATCTTCTAGAGCAGATTTTGAACAACGAACCGCATTCCATTCGGGACGTTATGGTTATGGATGCTATTAATTTGGATAGAGACTATCAGCCAACGAGTATGGAGGAATTGTTTGATAATGAGCAGAAACAACTCAAGAATGTACTTGCAAAATACAAATCCTTGAAATCCAACTGTCGGGCTCCAGCGCAAAGTGGAAAACGTTGACATTCGGATGATGATCCCGATGATCATCCGAGTGAGGGGGGAAATGAGCGACGTGTAAAGAAAAGCAAACTGGATTTCGGATCGAGTGAAAAAGTGGTAGATCTTGGAGATGCTAGTGAGAAGATTGAAAAAGAAAAGAATGAAGAAAGAGGTGCTAAAAAGAAGAAGGATCGAGATATGGAAAAATTATATTACAATGTGATGGTACTTGAAAACGACGAAGATCTTGATCTTTTATACAGAAAAGTGGTGTGTGCTATACTTCGGGAACAAAGAAACTTAAATGAGCAAAATGAATGGAAACTAAGGAAATATGCATTTGAAAACAGGCTCAAGCAAAAAGATGTAAAAGAACTCCATGATGAAGATGTTCAAAAAGAAACCATGAAGCTGCAACAAGAGCACGGAGAACTATACAAATATGCTTTATCAAATGATTTCGGGGTTCCAAAATATAATAATATCGACATTGAAGAACAGAAAAAGATTCACAAGAGAATTAATCAACCATTTATGGAAGATCAAGTTCAAGATTTCTTTGTCAAAACTCCGAAAAAGATAGAAGAAGCAAGACTTCATGGGTTTACCACATATGAAAAGGAACCTTGGAGTAAATTCAAACACTTTATCTACGAGAAACAAAAAGGATCAGACAAAGTATACTCAATTCACGCAATTTCAGATGTTCGAAATATAGAATCAAAGTTTCACAACGGGATTGAGTATGATACATTCAAGGTAGCACGAAGCAATGGAAAGGTGTTCAATTTCACAGAAGCCGATTTCAACAATCTGAATCCGAATGACATCGAATGGCTTTTCATGTCCATGAAACGATGGTCAAACAAAAGAGTTGTCGAAAGATTTGCTGAATCTCGGATAAAGCGCTTTATGGAAATGAAGATGAAAGAAGCAACATACAATGATTTCCAGATTGCTCTTGAAAGTGGAAGAGGAAAAGTGAATTTGGTTGTTCCAAAACAAAAGTTTGATCCAAAGCATGTCAGAAAGTGGGCCATTGTGAACATTGAAAACAAGGGGATCATCTATGCGATTCTCATTGAAGTGAGAATGTACTTATGTTATTCGACGAAGTACTCCACTTCTCTACAGGAACTCTCAGGTTGATAAAAAGGGAAATTGAAACGATCTTGAAGAATGGGGATGAACAGAATGACAAAAACTCTGATGGATATGCTAGGTGGAGAGCTGTTCGAAGAGAATACGAGTTTGGGAAAAATGCAATTGAGAAGTGTTTGGAAAACAGGAGAATTATTCAACGGTACGAGATGTGCTTGAAGATTAGAGAAAATAAGTACTCCATCTACGCAACGATTAAAGCAAGAGGAAATCATGAAATGCGACAAGAACAAGATGAGTGCGCAAAACTCTATCCAGAGTTCAGAGAAAAAGAATCTACAACAAGTCAATCTCAATCACAACCAGAACAAGCATCTCAAGAAGTAGAAAATCCAACTCAAGTTTAAAGACTCGAAGCTTAGCATATATTTTTGAATTGTATTGTAAAACTTTGTAATTACTTATCAAGAAACCATATCAAAGGGGAAATTGTAGAACTTAGAATAGTTGTTATGGTTTTTTAATATGTAATGTAATAAACATTTACCCCTTAATCTTCGGATAATGATAATGCGAAAAATGACATCATATTTCGCATAACTAGATTTTTTTTTTTTTATGTTGAAGGTAACTTTGGCATAATATGAACCTTCAAATATTCGCGAATATGAAATAATTAATTTTAAAGAGGAAGGAAGACGTCATTTTGGTTCTTTTAACGTTAATACGAACGATGACGTCATTTTTCATATAATTGGACTTTGTTTTCTTTAGTTGAAGGTAACTTTAAAAAATTGGAAACTACAATTTTAGAGTAAAAGAAATAATTAATAACAAAGAGGAAGGATGAGGTCATTTTTTTTGCATAATTTGATTTACTTTTTAGTTGAAGGTGATTTTGCATAATACGAAGCTACAAATATTTGATAATATGAAATAATCAGTTTTAAAGAGAAAGGATGACGTCATTTTCGTGCGGATAATGATAATGCGAAAGATGACTTTATTTTCGCTCAATTTAATTTTTTTTTGTTAAGTTGAATGCAACTTTTCAAAATTGAAAACTACAAGTAAAAGGTAAAAAAATAATCAATTTCAAATAGGAAGGATGACGTCATTTTCTTTCGAATAATGATAATGCTAAGAATGACGTCCTTTTTCGAATAATTTGATTTATTTTTTAGTTGAAGGAGACTTGGCGTAATATGAACCTACAAATAAATTATGAAATAATCAGTTTTAAAAAGAAAATATGATTTCCTTTTTGTTCTAATAACGATTTATGCGAACGATGACGTCACTTTTCCTATAATTTGACTTACTTTCTTTAATTGAAGGTAACGTTGCAAAATTGTATCCTACAAATATAGGGTAAAAGAAACATTTAATTTTAAGGATGAAAGATTACGTCATTTTTGTTCGGATAATGATAATGCAAAAGATGACGTCATATTTAGCATAATTTGAGTTTTTTATGTTGAATGTAACTTTCGCATAATATGAACCTTCAAATTTTAGGAAATATGAAATAATCAATTTTAAAGAGCAAGGATGACGTCATTTTTATTCTTAGAACGATAATGCGAACGATGACGTCATTTTTCGCATAATTTGACTTTTTTTTTCTTCTTTACTTGAAGGTAACTTTTCCAAATTAAAAACCTCAAATTCAGGGTAAAAGAAATAATCACTTTTAAAGACGAAGGATGACGTCATTTTTGCCCGGATAATAATAATGCTAAGGATGATGTCATTTTTCTAACGGTGACGTACGTTTTCGCATAAATTGACTTATTTTTCTTTAGTTGAAGGTAACTTGGCAAAATTGTATCCTACAAATTTACGGTAAAAGAAACATTTAATTTCAAGAGGAAAGATGACGTCATTTTCGTTCGGATATTGATAATGAGAAAGATGACATCCCATTTCGCATAATTTGATTTTTTTTTATTTTATTTTGAAGGTAACTTTGGCATAATATGAACCTTCAAATATTCGGGAATATGAAATATTTAATTTTAAAGAGGAAAGATGACGTCATTTTGGTTCTTTTAACGATAATACGAACGATGACGTCATATTTTGTATAATTGGCCTTTGTTTTCTTTAGTTGAAGGTAAGTATAAAAAATTGGAAACTATAATTTTAGGGTAAAAGAAATAATCAATTTGAAAGAGGAAGGATGACGTAATTTTTCGCGTAATTTGATTTACTCTTTAGTTGAAGGTGATTTTGCATAATATGAACCTACAAATATTTGATAATATGAAATAATTAGTTTTAAAGAGACTGGATGACGTCATTTTCGTTCGGATAATGATAATGCGAACGATGTTGTCATTTTCGCATAATTTGACATTTTTTTTCTTCCTTATTTGTAGGTAAGTTTTCCAAATTAGAAACCACAAATTCAGCGTAAAATAAAATAATCAATTTCAAAGTCGAAGGATGACGTTATTTTCGCCCGGATAATTATAATGCTAAGGATGATGTCATTTTTCGAACGGTGACGTATGTTTTCGCATAAATTGACTTATTTTTCTTCAGTTGAAGGTAACTTGGCAAAATTGTATCTTACAAATTTACGGTAAAAGAAACATTTAATTTCAAGGAGGAAAGATGACGTCATTTTCGTTCGGATATTGATAATACAAAAGATGACATCCTATTTCGCATAATTTGATTTTTTTTTTTATGTTGAAGGTAACTTTGGCATAATATGAACCTTCAAATATTCAGAAATATTAAATAATAAATTTTAAAGAGGAAAGATGACGTCATTTTGGTTCTTTTAACGATAATACGAACGATGACGTCATATTTCTTATAATTGGGTTTGTTTTCTTTAGTTGAAGGTAACAAGAAAAAATTGGAAACTACAGTTTTAGGGTAAAAGAAATAATCAATTTCAAAGAGGAAGGATGACGTCATTTTTCGCATAATTTGATTTACTTTTTTGTTGAGGGTGATTTTGCATAAGACGAACCTACAAATATTTGATAAAAGAAATAATTAGTTTTAAAAAGAATGGATGACGTCATTTTCGTTCGGATAATGATAATGTGAAAGATGACGTCATTTTCGCTCAATTTTATGTTTTTTTGTTAAGTTGAAGGTAACTTTTCAAAATTGGAAACTACAAATCAAGGGTAAAAAAATAATCAATTTAAAATAGGAAGGATGACGTCATTTTCGTTCGGATAATGATAATGCTAAGAATGACGTCATTTTTCAAATAATTTGATTTATTTTTTAGTTGAAGGAGACTTAGCGTAATACGAACCTACAAATAAAATATGAAATAATTAGTTTTAAAGGGGAGATATGATTTCCGTTTTTTTTCCTTCTTTAGTTGAAGGTAACTTTTCCAAATTAAAACAACAAATTCAGGGTAAAAGAAATAATCAATTTTCGTCCAGATAATGATAATGCTCAGGATTGTCACACCCCGCTATAGCGGAAACACGGAATGTGAGAACTGGAATATCATTACACGGTCATAAGCAAATATAAACGATTCAAGTCATTCTGATTAAAAAGAAATTTGTTCAAGTTTCGACATTGAAAATAAAACAACCAAGTAGTTCACGATTTAACTTAAAGTACAATACAAGCTTCAACAATTAAATTTCCAAAATGAAAGGTCTTTCCCAATAATCGCCTCACGTGACCATATCGACCCTCCCTTGCCATGCATTCCGAATGCTTACATTAATTTCCTGAAACATAAGATAAAGTGTCAACTACATAAAGTAGTGAGTGAGTTACAGTTTAGAGTTTCGAGAGAAGTTTCCAAAAATAGAAAGTTGCCGAAAATAGTAAGTTGCCAAAAATAGTAAGTTGCCAAAAATAGTAAGTTGCCAAAACATATATTGACGTCATGAGTAAAGAACGAGTCGACGTTTGAGCATATATGAAAAAAAAAATAAAAGTTTGTATGTACGCAAGTAAATTTAATAATAAATAAACGCGTAAAGTAAAGTTGTAGCGGAATCCAGGCGCTAAAAGTGTGTATATGCGTATGGGATATGTGTTTAACTAAATAGTAACTCGTATCAATCTCTTGGCATTATATAAGTAGTAAGTATACACTAAGCCGGTTGTATGGTCCTGATCTAGCCCAAAAATGTTTGAATAAGTTGCTAAAGAGTGGTAGTAATATGTACTTGGGACGCTAACCCTTAGTAAGGAGTGACCGCTCCTAAGTATCGATACCCATATGACTAACGGCTAATGCTAATAGTGTATAAGTGAACCTGAACCAAAAACGGGCAATTGAACAAAGTTGCAAAAATTGTACTGATCTCTTACGGGCTTATATATCCATCAAGGATTGGTCGCTAACAAGTATCCTAGTTTAGTTAACCCGCTAAGGCAATAACACAAATACGCATAATAGTTTGTACAAGTACCAAGTTTTGAACAGTTCCATAGTTTCAAATAAGTTGCAAAAGTACCAAGTTTTGAACAGTTTCAAATGTTTAAATGTTTCAGAGTTTTGAACAAGTTTCAGGAAGTACCAAATGTATCAAGTTTCTAATTGTTTAATAGTTCGCAAATAGTGTAAACAGTTACAAAGCATGATCTTATGTTTCCCCCAAATAATGTTTTAAAAGTACAAAAGTAAAAACAAGTGGGGTTGTAACTCACGGTTTGCGGAGATAGAGATATGACTAGCACAACGAGAGCGGAACGCGTCGGGAATCACAAGTGACCTAGAACACCGGAAAGTTGTATAAGTTTTATTGAGTTATGTTAAGTTCCAATTTAACATATTTAAGTCTCAATTTATCATACTTAGATTCTGTCCCAAAAGTTTAATACGGAAGGTTTGTATGTTCGTGTACGTTTTATAGTCCGATAAGTCCAATTATGTCCAAAAGTGTCAAAGTTCCAAGTTAAAGTGTATAAGTCTCGAAGTTATTAAGTTTCTGAATTTGAAATGTTATTTACGGTGAAAATTGGGCAGCGCTTCCGCGTTATAAAAATTATATCCATTTTCAAAACACTTTCCCGCTTTAAATGCACAATACAACGTTTAAATATATAACACACAAGTTTCAAGTTCAAAAAGCTTTTCCAACAATATAATATGTCAAAACAGTAGCTTATTATCGTATATAATCTGTGATAATTTGTTTGAGCTTAAAATCACGTTTACGACCTTTAAAACGACGAAAATAGTGAACAGTGGCATTCTGGCGGCGGCTGAAGGAAGACAGCCGCCGGCTGACCTTTAGCCGTCGGCTGAAATCCTTCAGCCGCCGGCCAAAAGGCTTCGGCCAGTTTTTAAAGTTGTTGTTTCTTCGATTTTAAGCTTATTGAACGGTTAGATTTTACATGCAAGCAGATATAACATAAACTTATGTATTTTTGAAGTAAAAACACTATTTTCTTTTAGATTTACATGTAAAATATATAGATCTAACATAAAAACTCGTTTTTAAGCAAGAAAACGTTTTGAAAGTTTATGAAAACATATTTTCAGGTTATGGATTGAACATGCAAGTGAAGATAAGTATAAAAATAGTAAAAAGAGAGTGTTATACCGAAGAGAACAAAGATGTGATGGTTTGAACAAGATTTAGCTCCAAAAATGACTTGGAAACCCGATTTAAACCTTTTCCTTTAATACCCTTTGATCTTAGAATGATTTTGATGGTTTAGATGCTTGATAAAATGATGTTTGAGTGGCTGGAAATGGTGGAAAGTTTCTGTTTCGTTTTTGTGTTCTTGAGGGAAAATAGAGAGAGTTTAGAGTGTGTGTGTGTGTTGGTTGTGTTTTGATTCAAACAAAATGAAAGGAGTGTTAAGGTGGTGTTATTTCTGGCCTAGGGAGACTACAAAGCAGTGATTATTGTTCAACAATCGAGTAAAAATCGTTGGCCAATCGTGAGACATGCAAAAAAAAATGAGTCATCATCTAGCTGGACAGCCAGATTCAGCCGCCGGCTGGCTAAATCCAGCCGCCGGCTGGCTTCAGCCGCCGGCTAAGTAATTTCAGCCGCCGGCTGGAATGAAAATCCAGCTTTTTGACGTTTTAAGTTTTTCCGTTATAATTAGTTAGGGACTAGAATCATTTTAGCTACCGTTATGAACTTAGTCAAGTTCTTGTATTGATTATTTGGTGTTAGGATTTATATTTTTGATTCCGACATTTGTTCCGACAAATTTAAAAGTACGACAAAATGAACCCGAACAATATGAACACGTTAAAAGAGAACTAGAGTTTTGAACCGATTGAGTAACTGAGAATCACCTGAAATTTGGACGGTTGTCACATCATCCCCGGGTTGAAAGAAATTTCGTCCCGAAATTTGACTCGCCCAATCAGGTAGAAGTATCTTTGAACAAGTGAGGATACTTTTGACGTATCTGGTCTTCACGTTCCCATGTGAACTCGTGACCACGTCGGGAGTTCCAACGAACCTTGACAATAGGAACACGGCTTTGCCTGAGTTGCTTGACCTCTCGGTCTACAACTTCGAGCGGTTCCTCGATGAAGTTGAGCTTGTTGTCGATCTTGACCTCGTCGAGCGGGATGACGATGGTCTCATCGGATAGGCACTTTTTCAAGTGTGAGACATGGAACACGTTATGAACATTAGAAAGAACTGGCGGGAGTTGGAGTCGATAAGCTACAGGACCAATGCGCTCGATGACTTCAAACGGTCCGGTGTACCTCGGGCTGAGTTTACCGCGTCTCCCGAAGCGAACTACCCCTTTCCATGGCGATACTTTGAGAAGTACCCGATCGCCGACCTGGAACTCGAGTGGTTTTCTCCGGTTATCGACATAGCTCTTTTGCCGAGTGCGGGACGTCTTCAGTCGATCCCTGATGGTGGTGATCTTGTCGATGGTTTCTTGAACAATATCGAGCCTTGTGAGCTGTCGATCACCAGCTTCTAGCCAACAAAGCGGCGATCGGCACTTACGTCCATATAAGGCCTCGAACGGAGCACACTTAATGCTAGCGTGGTAGCTGTTGTTGTACGAAAACTCGACTAATGGAAGATGAGTGTCCCAACTTCCTCCAAAGTCGACTACGCATGCTCTAAGCATATCCTCAAGCGTTTGGATCGTCCTCTCGCTTTGACCGTCGGTCTGAGGGTGGTAAGCTGTGCTAAGGTCTAGTCGCGTTCCGAGGGATTTCTGAAGTGCGTTCCAAAAGCGAGACGTGAACCGACTATCTCTGTCAGAAATAATTGAGAGATGTGTACCGTGGCGAGAGATGATCTCGTTGATGTAGATTTGCGCGAGCTTCTCCATCGAGTGGGTTTCTCGTATTGGCAAGAAGTGAGCAGACTTAGTCAAACGGTCCACAATTACCCAAATTGTGTCGTTACTCTTTGCCGTCCGGGGTAACTTGGTGATGAAATCCATGGAAATTTGCTCCCATTTCCACATAGGGATTTCCGGTTGCTGCAAAAGTCCTGAAGGTTTTTGATATTCCGCCTTGACCTTGGAGCAAGTGAGGCACTTGGCTACATACAAGGCGATATCCTTCTTCATGCCTGGCCACCAATAATACTCCTTAAGATCCTTGTACAACTTGTCTGAACAGGGGTGGATAGAGTATCGGGAACGGTGGCCTTCATCCAGAATTAACTTACGAAGATCCTCGGACTTCGGAATCCATGCTCGGCCCTTGAAGTAGTGAATTCCGTCGGATTTGAGCTCGAACTCCTGCTCATGATTGTGCAAGGTTTCTCCCTTTAGGTTCTCAGGCTTCAACGCTTCTCGCTGAACCTCGGCGATTTGCGTTTGAAGGTTAGTTTGAATCTGGATACCTAATGCTCTAACTCGAGATGGTTTCACCCTTTCCTTCCGGCTCAGGGCGTCTGCTACTACGTTTGCTTTACCCGGGTGGTATTTGATCTCACAATCGTAGTCACTCAGCAGTTCGATCCATCTCCTCTGTCTCATGTTGAGCATCTTCTGATCTAGGATGTGTTGAAGACTCTTGTGGTCGGTGAAAACCGTGCACTTAGTCCCATACAAGTAATGTCTCCAGATTTTAAGTGCAAAAACGACCGCTCCTAGCTCTAAGTCGTGAGTAGTGTAGTTCTGCTCGTGGACCTTGAGTTGTCTTGAGGCGTAGGCGATGACTTTGTCTTTCTGCATAAGGACGCACCCAAGTCCTTGGTGGGACGCGTCGTAGAATACTACAAAGTTGTCCGTACCCTCTGGTAGAGACAAGATTGGTGCGTGACAAAGCTGGTGCTTCAGCTTTTGGAAGGATTCCTCTTGCTTTGTACCCCAAACAAAATCCTTATCCTTCTGGGTGAGTTCGGTGAGTGGCTTAGCGATCTTCGAGAAATTCTCGATGAACCTTCGATAGTAGCCGGCCAACCCTAGGAATTGACGAATTTCCGTAGGAGTTGTCGGCGCTTGCCACTTCTCGATCGCTTCTATCTTAGCCGGATCCACATGGATCCCTTCTTGGTTGACCACATGACCAAGGAAATGTACTTCTCGAAGCCAGAATTCGCACTTAGAGAATTTGGCGTACAATTGCTGTTCTTGGAGGAGTTCTAGAATGAGTTTCAGGTGTTTCGCGTGATCCTCCTTGTTTCTCGAGTAGATAAGAATGTCATCAATGAACACGATCACGAATTTGTCCAGGTAAGGTCTACACACTCGGTTCATTAAGTCCATGAACACTGCTGGTGCGTTGGTTAGACCGAAAGGCATGACTAGAAATTCGTAATGACCGTAACGAGTTCGAAAAGCGGTCTTTGGAATGTCGGTCTCGCTGACACGAACCTGATGATAACCCGAGCGGAGGTCGATTTTCGAGAAGTAAGTTGCACCCTACAACTGGTCGAAGAGGTCATCGATCCTCGGGAGTGGGTACCGGTTCTTGACGGTCAGCTTGTTTAGTTCACGGTAGTCGATGCACATACGAAAGGATCCGTCTTTCTTTTTAACGAAGAGTATAGGGGCTCCCCAGGGTGACGAGCTAGGACGAATAAGGCCATGATCTAAGAGTTCCTGAAGCTGTTTAGACAGCTCTTGCATCTCCGGAGGGGCTAGACGATACGGTGTCCTAGCGACCGGTGCTGCACCAGGAATGAGGTCTATCCGGAATTCCACTTGTCGATGCGGGGGTAACCCGGGCAAATCTTCAGGAAAGACTTCGGGGTGATCCTTGACTACTGGGATATCTTGAATACGGATCTCCTTGGGCTTACGTTCAACAACGTGGGCAAGGAATGCGTCACAGTCCTTCTCGAGGTACTTACGCATTTTGATGGACGACACGAGACGGAGTGAACGTCCGGGTTTGTCTCCTTGAACAACCAAAGTTTCAGAGTCGGAAAGAGGGATGCGAATGAGTTTGTCAAAACAGACGATCTCGGCTCGGAAACGAGAGAGCCAGTCCATTCCGACGATGACATCAAAGCTTTTCAGTTCGATTGGGATTAAATCGATAGGGAAAGTTTTATCGGACAGGCATATGGAACATCCTATGATTATATCCTTAGCTTCGAACTCTTGACCGTTAGCGTACTCTATGGTGAAGCTATCCTTAAGAACCTTAGATCCTAAGTTAATGAGGGGTCTAAATTCTAAGGACACAAAGCTTCTCTCGGCACCAGAATCGAACAGAACAGATGCATAATGATTGTTAACAGGAAACGTACCGTTCACCGCGTTCGGGTCCTGCCGTGCCTCTTCAGCTGTGAGTGCGAACGCACGTCCTCGGCCTTGCCCGCCACGGTTAGGTTGGGCGTTGCGGAGCCTGGGGCAAGCGTTCCGGAGGTGCTGGTCACTTCCGCACTCGTAACATGCCGGCTTTGGACCTTGGGCTGCCGGCTTCTCTGTGCAGTACTTGGCAAAGTGCCCTTCCTTCTGGCACCTCAGACACACGGGACAGTTACCGTGATGGTGGAAATTGCACTTGTTGCACTTGGGGTTCGTCCCCGTATATCGGTTTCCAGCTGGTGGAGGTGGCGGTGGCGGTGCTACGGCTGCTATGGCAAGGTTGCGGGTGGTCTTCTTCTTCTTGTTCCGGTCACTTCGCCTCGGAGTCTGGTCCGACTTCCTTTTCTCACCCGTCTCCTTCTTGGACGAGGCAGGAGTGGTGAGTAGGTTGCTCGTGAGGCGATGAGCTAGGATGATAGCGCTTTGGAGAGTCTGGGGTTCCTTAGTGAGAACCATTCCTCTGATTTCAGGAACAAGACCAGAGATGTAAAGGTCGATCTTGTTCTCTTCCGGAGTTACTAGCCTTGGGACGAGTCGAGCTAACTCATGGAATCGGGCAGTGTACCCTTCGATGTCGTTTCCGACCATCTCATGATCCCAGAGCTCGGCTTCGAGCTTCTTGATCTCCCCTTTGGGGCAGTACTCCTCAATCAGGAGGGTTTTGAATTGTTCCCACGTAAGGGCGTTGGCGTTCTCACGTCCCCTGTTGCGGACCACATTGTTCCACCATGTCAGTGCTTTCCCGTGTAACACGCAAGAAGCGTATTGTACTTTCATTGTCTCAGCACATCCGCTGATGTGCAGCACTGACTCGATGCTCTCGAACCAGGATACCAAGCCTACGGCACCAGTCGTGCCATGGAACTCCTTAGGCTTACAAGCCATGAAGCTCTTGTAAGTGCAGGCTGGTGGGTTCGGGGGTTGCTGTTGGTTCTGGTGGTTCTGGTGGTTGTCCTGTTGCTGCTGCTGCTGTTGCTGTTGCTGTTGCTGCTGTTGCTGCTGCTGTTGCTGTTGCTGCTGTTGCTGTTGCTGTTGCTGCTGTTGCTGGTGGGCGTTGACGTTAGCATTGATTCCCGCAGTGATCTGGGCGATCATATTGGGCATCGCTGCTTGCAACTGTTCGGCCACTTGCTCAGCGATGATCGCGGCATTAGTACGGGGTGCCATGATTCTACAACAGACAACAGATTCAGTTTAGAAACGCACGATTTGAGTATGATAAGAACATGATTCAATGAACAAGTTAATAATCACGCAAGAGTAAGGTAATAGAACAGATAGCACACGCACGACAAGGTTCAAAGGTTCACACGCAAACAGATGGTTCAACATAGTACAAGATTCACAAGATAAGTAACAATAGATAATGATAAATGGAACTTCATTCATTAATAAAAGTTGAGTACAAGGTTCGAAATAAGAAAAGTACAGTACAATACAATAAAGGAAATAGAGAAAATGGCTCGAAGCTGTGTACATTGAAAATTACAACTCGGCCTACAGTACATAAAGGAAATGAACTAGTGGCGTTTCTCCAGAAACACCTTGGCTACCATGGCCGCTACCAATTCCCCTAGGACGAAGCATACGCTGACAAGGCGTTGCACCGTACGTGCCGTGGCCTGGACCACAGAAAGGTGGCGCAATGCCTGTTCCGACAACCTCTGCGCGGCGTCGGAGACCTCACAAAGGAGCTGCCCTTGGTGCTGGGCGTCCTCTGAAAGTCCCCTAACCTCGCGATGGAGGTGCAGGAAGGCGGCAGGAGGGGGGTAGCTGTGGGGTAGGCGGCATCCTCTGCCGGGCTGCCTCGGCGTCTCTAGCACGCTGCATCTCTTCTCGTTCGAGCTGCCGCTCCCACGAGTAATGGTCCATGATCGAGGTGCGCGGAGCCTCGGGAGGTGTATGCCCGAATGGGAAATGGGGTGGCGCAGGCCTGGACGGGCCGTCCTGCCGCGCTGCCATCCTATCGGGTAGCCGTCCCGGAAGGATCACCTGCTTACGTGCCGTCGTAACGACACGTGGTCCACGGCGCTGTGGTGGCGCGGCAACGGGGGCCGGTGGAGGTGGTAAAACCGACCTCGGGCTTGACCCGATGCTGCTGGACACAGCCATGGAGGTATCCTCCGTAGGGTCCGTGGTCTGATGACGGATGCTTTCCGAGGCGGTATGGCCCTCGGAAGGCTCGTGAGAAGACGTGGCTCGGGGTTGGGATCGTGACTGAGATCGGGAGGGAGATCGCGAACGTGACGATTGAGACATGACGGATCTGCGACGTGAAAAGTTTCGTAAGTACATGAACAAGAATATGTTAAAGGAAAATAAGTAAGGAATGCAGGTAAGGGTCGATCACGTGAGGTTGGGAATAGTAAGACCGGGAATTTTCGACTCAAAACCGTTTAACATTAGAAATTACGTTTTGTCCTTGCATAAGTCATTTTGAACTAGGCAGGGGTGATCAGGCCATGCGTAGTTAAAAACAATCATGCAATCGCAAAATTAATTCACTAAAGTTTTGAACCCATAATGATTTTCCGAAAAGCCTTGGTTATAGTTTGGTTTTAAAAACTTTTTAGAAATTTCTAAAACCGTTTTCGCTATAACCTGTGCTCTGATACCAAGTCTGTCACACCCCGCTATAGCGGAAACACGGAATGTGAGAACTGGAATATCATTACACGGTCATAAGCAAATATAAACGATTCAAGTCATTCTGATTAAAAAGAAATTTGTTCAAGTTTCGACATTGAAAATAAAACAACCAAGTAGTTCACGATTTAACTTAAAGTACAATACAAGCTTCAACAATTAAATTCCCAAAATGAAAGGTCTTTCCCAATAATCGCCTCACGTGACCATATCGACCCTCCCTTGCCATGCATTCCGAATGCTTACATTAATTTCCTGAAACATAAGATAAAGTGTCAACTACATAAAGTAGTGAGTGAGTTACAGTTTAGAGTTTCGAGAGAAGTTTCCAAAATAGAAAGTTGCCAAAAATAGAAAGTTGCCGAAAATAGTAAGTTGCCAAAAATAGTAAGTTGCCAAAACATATATTGACGTCATGAGTAAAGAACGAGTCGACGTTTGAGCATATATGAAAAAAAAATAAAAGTTTGTATGTACGCAAGTAAATTTAATAATAAATAAACGCGTAAAGTAAAGTTGTAGCGGAATCCAGGCGCTAAAAGTGTGTATATGCGTATGGGATATGTGTTTAACTAAATAGTAATTCGTATCAATCTCTTGGCATTATATAAGTAGTAAGTATACACTAAGCCGGTTGTATGGTCCTGATCTAGCCCAAAAATGTTTGAATAAGTTGCTAAAGAGTGGTAGTAATAAGTACTTGGGACGCTAACCCTTAGTAAGGAGTGACCGCTCCTAAGTATCGATACCCATATGACTAACGGCTAATGCTAATAGTGTATAAGTGAACCTGAACCAAAAACGGGCAATTGAACAAAGTTGCAAAAATTGTACTGATCTCTTACGGGCTTATATATCCATCAAGGATTGGTCGCTAACAAGTATCCTAGTTTAGTTAACCCGCTAAGGCAATAACACAAATACGCATAATAGTTTGTACAAGTACCAAGTTTTGAACAGTTCCATAGTTTCAAATAAGTTGCAAAAGTACCAAGTTTTGAACAGTTTCAAATGTTTAAATGTTTCAGAGTTTTGAACAAGTTTCAGGAAGTACCAAATGTATCAAGTTTCTAATTGTTTAATAGTTCGCAAATAGTGTAAACAGTTACAAAGCATGATCTTATGTTTCCCCCAAATAATGTTTTAAAAGTACAAAAGTAAAAACAAGTGGGGTTGTAACTCACGGTTTGCGGAGATAGAGATATGACTAGCACAACGAGAGCGGAACGCGTCGGGAATCACAAGTGACCTAGAACACCGGAAAGTTGTATAAGTTTTATTGAGTTATGTTAAGTTCCAATTTAACATATTTAAGTCTCAATTTATCATACTTAGATTCTGTCCCAAAAGTTTAATACGGAAGGTTTGTATGTTCGTGTACGTTTTATAGTCCGATAAGTCCAATTATGTCCAAAAGTGTCAAAGTTCCAAGTTAAAGTGTATAAGTCTCGAAGTTATTAAGTTTCTGAATTTGAAATGTTATTTACGGTGAAAATTGGGCAGCGCTTCCGCGTTATAAAAATTATATCCATTTTCAAAACACTTTCCCGCTTTAAATGCACAATACAACGTTTAAATATATAACACACAAGTTTCAAGTTCAAAAAGCTTTTCCAACAATATAATATGTCAAAACAGTAGCTTATTATCGTATATAATCTGTGATAATTTGTTTGAGCTTAAAATCACGTTTACGACCTTTAAAACGACGAAAATAGTGAACAGTGGCATTCTGGCGGCGGCTGAAGGAAGACAGCCGCCGGCTGACCTTTAGCCGTCGGCTGAAATCCTTCAGCCGCCGGCCAAAAGGCTTCGGCCAGTTTTTAAAGTTGTTGTTTCTTCGATTTTAAGCTTATTGAACGGTTAGATTTTACATGCAAGCAGATATAACATAAACTTATGTATTTTTGAAGTAAAAACACTATTTTCTTTTAGATTTACATGTAAAATATATAGATCTAACATAAAAACTCGTTTTTAAGCAAGAAAACGTTTTGAAAGTTATGAAAACATATTTTCAGGTTATGGATTGAACATGCAAGTGAAGATTAAGTATAAAAATAGTAAAAAGAGAGTGTTATACCGAAGAGAACAAAGATGTGATGGTTTGAACAAGATTTAGCTCCAAAAATGACTTGGAAACCCGATTTAAACCTTTTCCTTTAATACCCTTTGATCTTAGAATGATTTTGATGGTTTAGATGCTTGATAAAATGATGTTTGAGTGGCTGGAAGTGGTGGAAAGTTTCTGTTTTCGTTTTTTTTGTGTTCTTGAGGGAAAAGAGAGAGAGTTTTGTGTGTTGTGTGTGTTTTGATTCAAACAAAAAGAATGGAGTGATGAAGTGGTGTTATTTCTGGCCTAGGGAGACTACAAAGCAGTGATTTTTGTCCAACAATCGAGTAAAAATCGTTGGCCAATCGTGAGACATGCAAAAAAAAATGAGTCATCATCTAGCTGGACAGCCAGATTCAGCCGCCGGCTGGCTAAATCCAGCCGCCGGCTGGCTTCAGCCGCCGGCTAAGTAATTTCAGCCGCCGGCTGGATCCAGCTTTTTGACGTTTTAAGTTTTTCCGTTATAATTAGTTAGGGACTAGAATCATTTTAGCTACCGTTATGAACTTAGTCAAGTTCTTGTATTGATTATTTGGTGTTAGGATTTATATTTTTGATTCCGACATTTGTTCCGACAAATTTAAAAGTACGACAAAATGAACCCGAACAATATGAACACGTTAAAAGAGAACTAGAGTTTTGAACCGATTGAGTAACTGAGAATCACCTGAAATTTGGACGGTTGTCACAAGGATGATGTCATTTTCGAACGGTGACGTATGGTTTCACATAAATTGACTTTTTTTCTTTAGTTGAAGGTAATTGGCAAAATTGTATCCTACAAATTACGGTAAAAGAAACATTTAATTTCAAAGAGGAAAGATGACGTCATTTTCGTTCGGATATTGATAATACAAAAGATGACATCCTATTTCACATAATTTGATTTTTTTTTTTTAATGTTGAAGGTAACTTGGCATAATATGAACCTAAATATTCAGAAATATTAAATAATTAATTTTAAAGAGGAAAGATGA
>CAJVGC010000582.1:43786799-43843010 GCA_910822075.1 Senecio squalidus | reverse complement strand
TTCGGGGGTTGCTGTTGGTTCTGGTGGTTCTGGTGGTTGTCCTGTTGCTGCTGCTGCTGTTGCTGTTGCTGTTGCTGTTGCTGTTGCTGTTGCTGTTGTTGCTGTTGCTGGTGGGCGTTGACGTTAGCATTGATTCCCGCGGTGATCTGGGCGATCATATTGGGCATCGCTGCTTGCAACTGTTCGGCCACTTGCTCAGCGATGATCGCGGCATTAGTACGGGGTGCCATGATTCTACAACAGACAACAGATTCAGTTTAGAAACGCACGATTTGAGTATGATAAGAACATGATTCAATGAACAAGTTAATAATCACGCAAGAGTAAGGTAATAGAACAGATAGCACACGCACGACAAGGTTCAAAGGTTCACACGCAAACAGATGGTTCAACATAGTACAAGATTCACAAGATAAGTAACAATAGATAATGATAAATGGAACTTCATTCATTAATAAAAGTTGAGTACGAGGTTCGAAATAAGAAAAGTACAGTACAATACTATAAAGGAAATAGAGAAAATGGCTCGAAGCTGTGTACATTGAAAATTACAACTCGGCCTACAATACATAAAGGAAATGAACTAGTGGCGTTTCTCCAGAAACACCTTGGCTACCATGGCCGCTACCAATGCCCCTAGGACGAAGCATACGCTGACAAGGCGTTGCACGGTACGTGCAGTGGCTCGAGCCGATGCGATAGTTCGGATCGACTGCTCCGCCAGCTTGTGCGCGGCGTCAGAGACTTCGAAAAGGTAGAGGCCCTGTTGTCGGGCTTCCTCGGAGAGTGCCCGAACCTCGCGGTGCAGGTGAAGAAATGCGGCCGGTGGAGGAGGCTGGAGAGTGGGTGGCACCGTCGGTCGGGAGGCTCCGGCCTCCTGGGCACGTCGCCTCTCCACCATGAAGTGACGTTCCCACGCGTAGCGCTCCATGACCGGAGTGCGCATGGCGGGATCGTATGGGTCCACGAAGGACTGAGGGGGTGCGGGTCGGAACGGGTCTGGTTGCTGACGCGCGGCCATCCCGGCGCGGGGCCCTTGGGGCTGAGGTGGCGCTGTAACGGGTGCCGATCGGGGAGGAGGCAATACCGTCCTCGGGCTAGACCCGTTACTGCTGCTAATGGTCATTGACGTGCCCTCCGTCGGGTCAGTCGTCTGTTGACGCTGACTCTCGGAGGCCGTATGGCCCTCAGAGGGTTCGTGCAATGGGGAGACGGCTCGGGAAAGAGAGTGCGAACGTGATGATTGAGACATGACGGATCTGCGACGTAAAAAGTTTCGTAAGTACATGAACAAGAATATGTTAAAGGAAAATAAGTAAGGAATGCAGGTAAGGGTCGATCACGTGAGGTTGGGAATAGTAAGACCGGGAATTTTCGACTCAAAACCGTTTAACATTAGAAATTACGTTTTGTCCTTGCATAAGTCATTTTGAACTAGGCAGGGGTGATCAGGCCATGCGTAGTTAAAAACAATCATGCAATCGCAAAATTAATTCACTAAAGTTTTGAACCCATAATGATTTTCCGAAAAGCCTTGGTTATAGTTTGGTTTTAAAAACTTTTTAGAAATTTCTAAAACCGTTTTCGCTATAACCTGTGCTCTGATACCAAGTCTGTCACACCCCGCTATAGCGGAAACACGGAATGTGAGAACTGGAATATCATTACACGGTCATAAGCAAATATAAACGATTCAAGTCATTCTGATTAAAAAGAAATTTGTTCAAGTTTCGACATTGAAAATAAAACAACCAAGTAGTTCACGATTTAACTTAAAGTACAATACAAGTTTCAACAATTAAATTCCCAAAATGAAAGGTCTTTCCCAATAATCGCCTCACGTGACCATATCGACCCTCCCTTGCCATGCATTCCGAATGCTTACATTAATTTCCTGAAACATAAGATAAAGTGTCAACTACATAAAGTAGTGAGTGAGTTACAGTTTAGAGTTTCGAGAGAAGTTTCCAAAAATAGAAAGTTGCCGAAAATAGTAAGTTGCCAAAAATAGTAAGTTGCCAAAAATAGTAAGTTGCCAAAACATATATTGACGTCATGAGTAAAGAACGAGTCGACGTTTGAGCATATATGAAAAAAAAATAAAAGTTTGTATGTACGCAAGTAAATTTAATAATAAATAAACGCGTAAAGTAAAGTTGTAGCGGAATCCAGGCGCTAAAAGTGTGTATATGCGTATGGGATATGTGTTTAACTAAATAGTAATTCGTATCAATCTCTTGGCATTATATAAGTAGTAAGTATACACTAAGCCGGTTGTATGGTCCTGATCTAGCCCAAAAATGTTTGAATAAGTTGCTAAAGAGTGGTAGTAATATGTACTTGGGACGCTAACCCTTAGTAAGGAGTGACCGCTCCTAAGTATCGATACCCATATGACTAACGGCTAATGCTAATAGTGTATAAGTGAACCTGAACCAAAAACGGGCAATTGAACAAAGTTGCAAAAATTGTACTGATCTCTTACGGGCTTATATATCCATCAAGGATTGGTCGCTAACAAGTATCCTAGTTTAGTTAACCCGCTAAGGCAATAACACAAATACGCATAATAGTTTGTACAAGTACCAAGTTTTGAACAGTTCCATAGTTTCAAATAAGTTGCAAAAGTACCAAGTTTTGAACAGTTTCAAATGTTTAAATGTTTCAGAGTTTTGAACAAGTTTCAGGAAGTACCAAATGTATCAAGTTTCTAATTGTTTAATAGTTCGCAAATAGTGTAAACAGTTACAAAGCATGATCTTATGTTTCCCCCAAATAATGTTTTAAAAGTACAAAAGTAAAAACAAGTGGGGTTGTAACTCACGGTTTGCGGAGATAGAGATATGACTAGCACAACGAGAGCGGAACGCGTCGGGAATCACAAGTGACCTAGAACACCGGAAAGTTGTATAAGTTTTATTGAGTTATGTTAAGTTCCAATTTAACATATTTAAGTCTCAATTTATCATACTTAGATTCTGTCCCAAAAGTTTAATACGGAAGGTTTGTATGTTCGTGTACGTTTTATAGTCCGATAAGTCCAATTATGTCCAAAAGTGTCAAAGTTCCAAGTTAAAGTGTATAAGTCTCGAAGTTATTAAGTTTCTGAATTTGAAATGTTATTTACGGTGAAAATTGGGCAGCGCTTCCGCGTTATAAAAATTATATCCATTTTCAAAACACTTTCCCGCTTTAAATGCACAATACAACGTTTAAATATATAACACACAAGTTTCAAGTTCAAAAAGCTTTTCCAACAATATAATATGTCAAAACAGTAGCTTATTATCGTATATAATCTGTGATAATTTGTTTGAGCTTAAAATCACGTTTACGACCTTTAAAACGACGAAAATAGTGAACAGTGGCATTCTGGCGGCGGCTGAAGGAAGACAGCCGCCGGCTGACCTTTAGCCGTCGGCTGAAATCCTTCAGCCGCCGGCCAAAAGGCTTCGGCCAGTTTTTAAAGTTGTTGTTTCTTCGATTTTAAGCTTATTGAACGGTTAGATTTTACATGCAAGCAGATATAACATAAACTTATGTATTTTTGAAGTAAAAACACTATTTTCTTTTAGATTTACATGTAAAATATATAGATCTAACATAAAAACTCGTTTTTAAGCAAGAAAACGTTTTGAAAGTTCATGAAAACATATTTTCAGGTTATGGATTGAACATGCAAGTGAAGATAAGTATAAAAATAGTAAAAAGAGAGTGTTATACCGAAGAGAACAAAGATGTGATGGTTTGAACAAGATTTAGCTCCAAAAATGACTTGGAAACCCGATTTAAACCTTTTCCTTTAATACCCTTTGATCTTAGAATGATTTTGATGGTTTAGATGCTTGATAAAATGATGTTTGAGTGGCTGGAAATGGTGGAAAGTTTCTGTTTCGTTTTTGTGTTCTTGAGGGAAAATAGAGAGAGTTTAGAGTGTGTGTGTGTTGTGTGTGTGTTTTGATTCAAACAAAATGAAAGGAGTGTTAAGGTGGTGTTATTTCTGGCCTAGGGAGACTACAAAGCAGTGATTATTGTTCAACAATCGAGTAAAAATCGTTGGCCAATCGTGAGACATGCAAAAAAAATGAGTCATCATCTAGCTGGACAGCCAGATTCAGCCGCCGGCTGGCTAAATCCAGCCGCCGGCTGGCTTCAGCCGCCGGCTAAGTAATTTCAGCCGCCGGCTGGAATGAAAATCCAGCTTTTTGACGTTTTAAGTTTTTCCGTTATAATTAGTTAGGGACTAGAATCATTTTAGCTACCGTTATGAACTTAGTCAAGTTCTTGTATTGATTATTTGGTGTTAGGATTTATATTTTTGATTCCGACATTTGTTCCGACAAATTTAAAAGTACGACAAAATGAACCCGAACAATATGAACACATTAAAAGAGAACTAGAGTTTTGAACCGATTGAGTAACTGAGAATCACCTGAAATTTGGACGGTTGTCACAAGGATGATGTCATTTTTCGAACGGTGACGTATGGTTTCACATAAATTGACTTTTTTTCTTTAGTTGAAGGTAATTTGGCAAAATTGTATCCTACAAATTTACGGTAAAAGAAACATTTAATTTCAAAGAGGAAAGATGACGTCATTTTCGTTCGGATATTGATAATACAAAAGATGACATCCTATTTCACATAATTTGATTTTTTTTTAATGTTGAAGGTAACTTTGGCATAATATGAACCTTCAAATATTCAGAAATATTAAATAATTAATTTTAAAGAGGAAAGATGACGTCATTTTGGTTCTTTTAACGATAATACGAACGATGACGTCATATTTCGTATAATTGGGCTTTGTTTTCTTTAGTTGAAGGTAACTCTAAAAAATTGGAAACTACAATTTTAGGGTAAAAGAAATAATCAATTTCAAAGAGGAAGGATGACGTCATTTTTCACATAATTTGATTTACTTTTTAGTTAAAGGTGATTTTGCATAATACGCACCTACAAATATTTGATAATATGAAATAATTAGTTTTAAAGAGAATGGATGACGTCATTTTCGTTTGGATAATGATAATGTGAAAGATGACGTCATTTTCGCTCAATTTGAAGTTTTTTTTTGTTAAATTGAAGGTTACTTTTCAAATTTGGAAACTACAAATCAAGGGTAAAAAAATAATCAATTTAAAATAGGAGGGATGACGTCATTTTCGCTCGGATAATGATAATGCTAAGAATGACGTCATTTTTCGAATAATTTGATTTAGCTTTTAGTTGAAGGAGACTTAGCGTAATACGAACCTACAAATAAAATATGAAATAATCAGTTTTAAAGGGGAAATATGATTTCCTTTTTTTTTCTTCTTTAGTTGAAGGTAACTTTTCCAAATTAAAAACCACAAATTCAGGGTAAAAGAAATAATCAATTTTAAAGACGAAGGATAGCGTCATTTTCGCCCGGATAATGATAATGCTAAGGATGATGTCATTTTTTGAACGGTGACGTATGTTTTCGCATAAATTGACTTATTTTTCTTTAGTTGAAGGTAACTTGGCAAAATTTTATCCTACAAATTTAAGGTCAAAGAAACATTTAATTTCAAAGAGAAAAGATGACGTCATTTTCGTTCGGATATTGATTATATGTCACACCTCGTTAAAGCGGAAACACGAGGTGCGAAGAGCAAAGAATCATTTCACGAGTTATAAAAAAAGTCAACTGTTCAAGTCATAAATTAAAGTTGAAAAGTTCACATGTTCAAAAGACATAACCAAGATACATAAAGTTCACGACAACAAATACATAATAAATTTTTTTATAAAATTCCCATAATAAAGTAGGTCTTCTCCCGAATTACATTTCACATAATATACTTGACCCGCCCGAGCAATGCACTTCATGACTTACGCTTAGTTTTCTGAAACATGAGATAAAGTGTCAAACTACATAACGTAGTGAGTGAGTTATAGTTTATAAGTTCTCGACAAAAGTTCCGACAAACGTTCCGACAAGTATATATAAGTATAAAGTTTTCTTAAAAGAAAGAGAGCGGATAAAAGCGCTTACTATATATATATATATATATATATATATATATATATATATATATATACTTTTAATGAAGATCCTAGTCAAGTAGATCAACATTTAGAAAAGTCAAGTCACAAAAATAAGTATGAATATGCGTAAATAATTGTAACATATGATTTAAGAATTGTACCAACCACTTGGTATAATATAACGTAAGAGTTCACACTAAACCGATTAACTGGTCTGATCCGCCCCAACCTCGCACTATCTACGAAGTTTGTCTGTTCTAGTAATATGTACTTAGATTTCCATCTAAAGTAAGGAGTGACCTCTCCTAAGTATAGATACCCATAATTACCAACGGCTTAAGCTAATAGTGTGTAATGAACTAAACTGAAAACGGGGCACTTATGTAATTTTGTCAAAACTGATAGTAGGCACTTACGGCGTTTATATTCTCATCAAGGGTTTGTACATATACAATCAAAAAATCATAGTTTAGTCAAGTGCCGAAAGGGGGTAAGCCAAAATGTCAAAATGTCAAAGAATGCCGAACGGGGCAATTAAAATAGTTTTACGCATATAGTCAAAATAATGTCAAATAGTTCATAAATGATCATAGTACATAAAAGTCATAGTTCATAAAATGTTCAAAAGCATTTTATCTCATGGTTCCCCCAAAAGAGTACTTAAAAGACATAAAGTAAAGGGGATGTAACTCACGGGTTGCGAAGATGACAAGTTCAGGAAACGGTCGAACAAGCGTGCCGGGAATCACGGAAGGCCTAAAGAATACCAAGATTGTTTAAGTGTTATGTTTACATTAAGTTATTATATATAATATATAAAAGACGTGATATTAGTTAAACTTTAAGTGTCAAGGTTGAATTGTCCCAAAAATAGTCCAAAACGGTTATCACATAATATAATTCAAACATGTTCATTTTAATGTAATAAGTCCAATATATACAAAAAATGTAAATATTTTACCAATCTCAGTCCCAAATTACTAGTCTCGAGAAATCAGCATGTGTACATAAGTTTAAAATGTCAAAACGACGATTTTCCGGGAAGGACAGCAGCTCGCTGCGTCGTCCTGGGCTACTGGGACGGCGCACAACTGCTGTTTTTTTTTCCCGTTTTGTGTTTTTCTTGCAAAAACGATTAATCAAGCCCTAGATTTCGACATGCATTCAGTAGATACTTCATAATATAGTATATCTACAGTTTCTAAACCACTTTTAACCACAAAACATAGATCTAGGTGTTATTTTAATAAAAATCCGTTTTTGTATATAATGTGTTATGAAACTTCATAAAAACTTGTTTTTATGATTTAGATCTTACATGCAACTTGTAAAAACAGTAAATATAGATAGGAAAAAGGTTTCTACCGGGTAAAATAGCTTGGATGATGTTTTAGACGAGTTTTGAGCTCCAAAAACGGTGAAAATGCCTTGAAACCGAAATAACTTTGTTCCTTCTTGCTTCCTCTTGATGCTAAAACGATTTTAGATGGTGATTTTATGGACTTTCTTGGCTGTATTTTACTGGTTTTAGTGGAGGAAGAAGGAGGATTTTGAGAGAGAGTGTAGAAAGTGGATGTATGTGTGTGTTTTTGTTTTACAAAAATGAAAAAATTAAATGGTAGTAAAGAAAAACAATAATGAGGGCTTTGGGACAGGGGAAAAGCAGTAATAGGGGGTCAAATATCGTTTTTGGTTGGGTAGCATTTTTGTAAAAACGAGACAAGCATTAAAATTCAAAATTTTCGAAACTGGACATTCAGGACGTCACACAAGGGGCATGTGCGGCGTCCTGACTCATTTTGTAATTTTTTTTTCTGATTTTTCGTTTTT
The DNA here is from genome assembly GCA_910822075.1 of Senecio squalidus. Classification (NCBI taxonomy): domain Eukaryota; kingdom Viridiplantae; phylum Streptophyta; class Magnoliopsida; order Asterales; family Asteraceae; genus Senecio; species Senecio squalidus. The sequence continues at coordinate 43,835,164 of CAJVGC010000582.1, read as the reverse complement.
GCGTTTTGTTTCGTCGGACCTTTTCGTTAACTGAAAGTTCTTATTTTGGTACGTTATGAACTTAGGAAAGTTCCTTAGGTGATTTCTTGGGTATTAGGACTTTTTTAAATTGATTCCGAAAGTGATTCCGACACTGACGCGTTTCCGGTAAAAGTACAGTTAAAGACAATGACAGACATATAACGAGACATAGAGTGTAAAATGAACCTGAAATTTTGTCGGTTGTCACATTCTCCCCAGGTTGAAAGAAATTTTGTCCCGAAATTTAGTTCGTCCCATCATGAAGAGGTGTTCTCGAATAGATGTGGATACTTTTGACGGATTTGGTCCTCACGCTCCTACGTGAATTCATGACCACGTCGGGAATTCCACCGAACTTTGACAATAGGAACACGACTTTGCCTGAGTTGTTTGACCTCGCGGTCAAAAATCTCAAGCGGTTCTTCAGTGAAGTTGAGTTTGTTATCGATCTTGACCTCGTCGAGAGGGATGACGATGGTCTCATCAGATAGACACTTTTTCAAGTGCGAGACATGGAAGACATTATGAAGGTTGGAAAGAGTCTGAGGGAGTTGGAGACGATAAGCAACTGGTCCGATACGCTCTATGAATTCGAATGGACCGGTGTACCTTGGGCTTAGTTTTCCGCGCTTCCCGAAGCGGACTACCCCCTTCCACGGCGATATATTGAGAAGCACTCTATCGCCAGCTAGGAACTCGAGGTGTTTTCTCTGGTTGTGTGCGTAGCTCTTATGCCGGGTACGGGATGTCTTCAGTCTCTCCCGGATGGTGGTGATCTTGTCGATGGTCTCTTGGACGATGTCAAGCCTCGTAAGTTGTCGATCGCGAGCTTCTAGCCAACATAGCGGTGACCGACACTTGCGTCCATATAGGGCCTCGAACGATGCGCACTTGATGATGGCATGGTAGTTGTTGTTATAGGAGAACTCGACCAAAGGGAGGTGAGCGTCCCAACTTCCTCCGAAGTCAACTACACACGCTCTCAGCATATCTTCAAGCGTTTGTATCGTCCTCTCACTTTGACCATCGGTCTGAGGATGGTATGCAATGCTAAGGTCTAGTCGCGTCCCGAGTGCTTTCTTTGGGCATTCCAAAAACGGGACATGAATCGACTATCTCTATCGGAGATGATGGAGAGAGGTGTTCCGTGACGGGAGACGATCTCGTTGATGTATATCTGAGCGAATTTCTCCATCGAGTGGTTCTCTCGTACCGGGAGGAAATGATCGGATTTCCTCAAACGGTCCACGATGACCCAAATCGTGTCGTTACCCCTTGCCGTACGGGGCAACTTGGTGATGAAGTCCATGGAGATTTGTTCCCACTTCCACATGGGAATGTCCGGCTGCTGAAGTAGACCTGAAGGCTTCTGATATTCCGCCTTGACCTTCGAGCAAGTAAGGCACTTGGCTACATACAAGGCAATATCTTTCTTCATGCCTGGCCACCAATAGTATTCCCGGAGATCCTTATACAACTTGTCGGATCCCGAATGAATAGAGTATCTGGATCGGTGGCCCTCGTCCAAAATGAGTTTACAAAGATATTCGGATTTCGGAATCCATGCTCGGCCCTTGAAGCAGTGGATTCCGTCGGATTTGCGTTCGAATTCCTTTTCGTGGTTGTGCAATGTTTCGACCTTAATGTTCTCGGGTTTCAACGCTCCTTGCTGAGCCCTTGCGATTTGCGTTTGAAGACTTGTCTGAATCTGAATACCCAATGCTCTAACCCGAGATGGCTTTACCCTTTCCTTCCGACTCAGGGCATCTGCTACTACGTTTGCTTTACCCGGGTGGTACTTGATCTCGCAATAGTAGTCACTTAGCACTTCTATCCATCTACGTTGCCTCATGTTGAGCATCTTTTGGTCCAAAATGTGCCGAAGACTCTTATGATCCGTGAAAACCGTGCACTTGGTGCCGTACAAGTAGTGTCTCCAAATTTTCAAAGCGAACACGACAGCTCCCAGCTCTAAGTCGTGTGTCGTGTAGTTCTGCTCGTGCACTTTAAGCTGCCTTGAAGCGTATGCGATGACTTTGTCCTTCTGCATCAGGACACACCCAAGTCCTTGGTGGGATGCATCGCAAAACACTACAAAATTATCAGTGCCCTCCGGCAGGGACAAAATTGGTGTGTGGCATAGCTGGTGTTTGAGTTTCTGGAAGGATTCCTCCTGTTCTTTTCCCCAATTTAAGTCCTTGTGTGTTCTGAGTGAGCTCGGTGAGAGGCTTAGCGATCTTCGAGAAATTCTCGATGAACCTACGATAATAGCCAGCCAACCCTAGGAATTGACGGAATTCCATAAGAGTCGTCGGGGCTTGCCATTTCTCGATCGCTTCGATCTTAGCCGGATCTACATGAATCCCTTCTTGGTTAACCACATGAGCAAGGAAATGTACTTACCGGAGCCAAAATTCACACTTCGAGAATTTGGCGTACAATTTCTGATCTCTAAGGAGTTCTAGAATGAGCTTTAGGTGTTTCGCATGATCTTCCTTATTCCTGGAGTAGATGAGAGTGTCGTCTATGAATACGATTACGAATTTGTCTAGGTATGGCCTACACACTCTTTTCATTAGGTCCATGAACACTACTGGTGTGTTGGTCAGACCAAATGGCATGACAAGGAATTTGTAATGACCGTAACGAGTTCGGAATGCGGTTTTGGGAATATCGGTCTCACTGACACGAACCTGATGATAACCCGAGCGGAGGTCGGTTTTTGTGGAATAAGTTTCACCCTGCAACTGGTCGAACATATCATCGATCCTCGGGAGCGGGTATCGGTTCTTGATGGTCAACTTGTTCAGTTCACGATAATCGATCCACATACGGAAGGATCCGTCTTCCTGTTTGTCAAAGAGGATTGGGGCTCCCTAGGGGGACGAACTTGGGCGAATAAGACCATGGTCTAAAAGTTCATGCAGCTGTTTTGACAGTTCTTGCATTTCGGGTGGTGCTAGACGGTACAATGTCTTGGCAACCGGTGATGCGCCAGGAACGAGGTCTATTCGGAATTCCACTTGTCGATGCGGCGGTAGCCCAGGAAAATCCTCAGGAATGACCTTAGCATGATCCTTGACTACGGGAATGTCTTGCACTCGGCTTTCTTTAGGTTAACGTTCGACGACATGAGCGAGGAATGCGTCGTAGTCCTTCTCGAGGTACTTGCGCATTTTTATGGAAGACACGTTGCGAAGTTGTCGTCCAGGTTTGTCTCCCTGAACAACTAGAGTTTCACTGTCCGAAAGAGGAATGCGAATGAGTTTGTCGAAACAGACGATCTTGGCTCGAAAACGAGATAGCCAGTCCATTCCGATGATGACGTCAAAGCTCTTCAGCTCGATAGGAATTAGATCGATGGGGAAAATTTTGTCAGATAGGCACATAGAACATCCTAAGATTATATCCTTGGCTTCGAACTCTTCGCCGTTAGCATATTCGATAGTAAAGCTATCCTTAAGAACGTTAGATCCTAGGTTAATGAGGGGTCTAAATTCTAAGGAAACAAAGCTTCTTACAGCTCCTGAATCGAATTGTACGGAAGCAAAGTGGTCATTGATAGAAAACGTACCCGTAGCTGCATTTGGGTCCTGACGTGCCTCCTCGGCTGTAAGTGCAAAAGCACGACCTCCACCTTGGCCACCCTGATTCTGCTGGGTTCGATGCAGTCTACGGCTGGTGTTTCGGAGATGTCGGTCGCTCCCGCACTCGAAGCACGCCGGCTTCTGACCCTGGATGATTGTCTTGTCTTGGCAGTACTTGGCGAAGTGGCCCACCTTCTAGCATTTGAGGAATGTCGGGAACTTACCGGTGTGGTGGTAACGACACTTGTCACATTTTGGGTGCGGTCCAGAGTAAGGCCTGGGTCCAGTAGGTGGTGCAGGTGCAGGTGTAGCAGTTACAGCGAAATTGCGGGTGCTTCGGGCTTTCTTGTTTCTGTCGCTTCTCCTTGGGGTCTGCTCAGATTTCCTCTTCTCACCCGACTCCTTCTTGGTAGATGCTGGAGCGGTGAGGAGATTGCTGGTGAGTCTGTGAGCTAGGATGATTGCGCTCTGAAGTGTCTGGGGCTCGGATGAGATAACCATACCTCAGATTTCCGGAACAAGACCAGAGATGTAAAGGTCAATCCGGTTCTCCTCAGGGATTACTAACCTTGGAACTAGCCGGACGAGCTCGTGGAACCGGGTGGTGTACCCTTCGATGCCGTTGCCAATCATCTTGTGGTCCCAAAGCTCGGCCTCGAGCTTCTTGATTTCCCCTCTTGGGCAGTACTCTTCGATCAACATGTTCTTGAAGGCATTCCAGGAAAGAGCATAGGAAGTTTCACGCCCTCGGGTTTGGACAACATTGTTCCACCACGATAAAGCTCGGTCGTGGAACACGCAGGAGGCGTACTCCACCTTGTTGGCTTCAGCACATCGGCTGATGTGCAGGACTGATTCGATACTCTCGAACCATTGGAGTAGTCCTACAGCACCAGTTGTGTCGTGAAACTCTTTTGTGTCTTACAAGCCATGAAACTCTTGTAGGTACAAGCAGGAGGGTTTGGGTTTTGGTGCTGATTCTGGTTGTTGTTGTTTAGTTGCTGCTGCTGCTGTTGATGTTGCTGATGCTGTTGCTGTTGCTGTTACTCCTACTATTGCTGTTTCAGTTGGTTGTTGTTGACATTGGCATTGATCCCGGCAGTGATCTGAGCGATCATATTGGGCATAGCCGCGTTCAACTGAGTAGCAACTTGTTTGGCGATGAGGCTAGCATTGGAGCGTTTAGGAGGCATGTTTCTGTAACAGAAAAGAGAAAGGTGTAGAACGCACGAATAGGCGCGAGTGATAAAGAGTGTAAAATAATGAACGCTAACAATAATAATGATCAAGGATTAAACAAGGAAGGTAATAGCACACGCACGACAATGATTCAAGAGATAGTAATATAATGATTTGACAATAATGTAAAGATTCACACGCCAAAGACAAGTATAGATAATAAGGTAGACAATTCCATTAATAATAATAATAAGTTGATTACATAGTTCGGAATAAGAAAAGATAAAGTACGGTACAATACAAAGGAAATAAAATAAGAAATGGCCTTGAGTCGTGTACAATGGAAAATTACGACCCAAGCCTACAGTACAAGTACAAAGAAGAAACGACTAGTGACGCCTCTCCAGAAACATCTTGGCCACCATGACCGCGATCAACGTCCCCATAACCAGACACGCCCCTACGAGATGTTGCCAGTTCGTGTCGTGGCTTGAGTCGATGCGATGACTCGCAACGACTGCTCGGACAACTGATGCGCAACATCGGTGACTTCGCTGATGAGGACTCCCTGCTACTGGGCCTCCGCTGAAAGTCCCCGAACCTCTCGGTGGAGGTACAAAAATGCGGCAGGAGGGGGAAGTTGAGGAGGAGGCGGCATCCTCTGCCTGGCTTCCTCGGCGTCGCGAGCACGCTGCATTTCCTCGCGCTCTAGCTGTCTCTCCCATGTACGTACGTGGAGCCTCAACATAGGGGTCCCCAAATGGTATGGGTGGAGGTGCGGGTCGGGATGGACCGGCCTGCTGTCTGGCCATCCGATCCGGTAGGCGTCCCGGGAGGATGACCTACTTCCGCGCGGTCAACCTAGTGCGCAGCGCCTGGTACTGGGGTGGCGCTCCGGTGGGCAATGCTGGAGAAGGTGGAAGCACAGTCCTCGGGCTGGACCCGATACTGCTGCTGATCGCCATAGAGGTATCCTCCGTTAGGTCATTCGTCTGATGACGCAGACTTTCGGAGGCGGCGCGCTCCTCGGAGGCCTCGTGCGATGGGGAAGCGGCCCATGGAAGGGATCGTGAGTGAGATCGCGAGTGTGACGACTGAGACATGACGCAAACTCGCGAAAAGGGAGTTACATAAGTACGGGGGAAACTAAAAAAGGAAAAACGTAATTAAAATGCATGCACGCGTCAGTTATGTGAGAATCGGGAATCGATAAGACCGGGAATTTTTCGACTCAAAAACCGTTATCGATAGCAATTTCTTTCCGTTCTTGCATAATTCATTTTGGACTAGGCATGGTTGATCAAGTCATGCGTAGTTGAAAAAGATAATCATGCAATTGCGGGAAATAATATACTAAAGTTTGAACCCAAAAATGATTTTTCTGAAAAGCCTTGGTTATAGTTTTGGTTTCGAAAACTTTTGAAAATTTTTAAAACCGTTTTCACTATAACCCGTGCTCTGATACCAAGTCTGTCACACCCCGCTAAAGCGGAAACACGAGGTGCGAAGAGCAAAGAATCATTTCACGAGTTATAACAAAAGTCAACGGTTCAAGTCATTAAATTAAAGTTGAAAAGTTCACATGTTCAAAAGACATAACCAAGATACATAAAGTTCATGACAACAAATACATAATAAAATATTTTATAAAATTCCCATAATAAAGTAGGTCTTCTCCCGAATTACACTTCACATAAGAAACTTGACCCGCCCGAACAATCCACTTCATGACTTACGCTTAGTTTCCTGAAACATGAGATAAAGTGTCAAACTACATAATGTAGTGAGTGAGTTACAGTTTATAAGTTCTTGACAAAAGTTCCGACAAAAGTTTCGACAAGTATATATAAGTATAAAGTTTTCTTATAAGAAAGAGAGCGGATAAAAGCGCTTAATATATATATATACTTTTAATGAAGATCCTAGTCAAGTAGATCAACATTTAGAAAAGTCAAGTTGCAAAAATAAGTATGTATATGCGTAAATGATTGTAACATATGATTTAAGAATTGTATCAACCACTTGGCATAATATAACGTAAGAGTTCACACTAAACCGATTAAATGGTCTGATCCGCCCCAACCTCGCACTATCTACGAAGTTTGTCTGTTATAGTAATATGTAGTTAGATTTCCATCTAAAGTAAGGAGTGACCTCTCCTAAGTATCGATACCCATAATTACCAACGGCTTAAGCTAATAGTGTGTAATGAACTAAACTGAAAACGGGGCACTTATGTAATTTTGTCAAAACTGATAGTAGGCACTTACGGCATTTATATTCTCATCAAGGGTTTGTACATATACAATCAAACAATCATAATTTAGTCAAGTGCCGAAAGGGGGCAAGCCAAAATGTCAAAATGTCAAAGAATGCCGAACGGGGCAATTAAAATAGTTTTACGCATATAGTCAAAATAATGTCAAATAGTTCATAAAGGATCATAGTACATAAAATTCATAGTTCATAAAATGTTCAAAAGCATTTGATCTCATGTTTCCCCCAAAAGAGTACTTAAAAGACATAAAGTAAAGGGGATGTAACTCACGGGTTGCGAAGATGACAAGTTCGGGAAACGGTCGAACAAGCGTGCGGGGAATCACGGAAGGCCTAAAGAATACCAAGATTGTTTAAGTGTTATTTTTACATTAAGTTATTATATATAATATATAAAAGATGTAATTTTAGTTAAACTTTAAGTGTCAAGGTTAAATTGTCCCAAAAATAGTCCGAAACGGTTATCGTTATGTTTAGTCCGAAAAGTCCAAAGTTAACGTTTTTATTATTATGATAGATATATTTTGGTCGCTGAAGTGTTTTAGATTTTCTAAAAAAATTTGGGCAGCGCTTCCGCTCCCAAATTTCATATCCAAAACCTAAAGCCACTTTCCCGCTCACAAAACACATATATCACATAATATAATTCAAACATGTTCATTTTAATGTAATAAGTCCAATATATACCACAAATGTAAATATTTTACCAATCTCAGTCCCAAATTACTAGTCTCAAGAAATCAGCATGTATACATAAGTTTAAAATGTCAAAAAGACGATTTTCCGGGAAGGACAGCAGCTCGCTGCGTCGTCCTTTGCTACTCGGACGGCGCACAGCTGCTGTCTTTTTCCCGTTTTGTGTTTTTCTTGCAAGAACGATTAATCAAGCCCTAGATTTCGACATGCATTCTGTAGATACTTCATAATATAGTATATCTACAGTTTTCAAACCACTTTTAACCACAAAAACATATATCTCAGTGTTATTTTAATAGATGTCCGTTTTTGTATATAATTTATGAAACTTCATAAAAACTTGTTTTTATGGTTTAGATCTTACATGCAACTTGTAAAAACAGTAAATATAGATAGGAAAAAGGTTTCTACCGGATAAAATAGCTTGGATGATGTTTTAGACGAGTTTTGAGCTCCAAAAACGGTGAAAATGCTTTGAAACCGAAATAACTATGTTCCTTCTTGCTTCCTCTTGATGTTTGAACGATTTTAGATGGTGATTTTATGGACTTTCTTGACTGTATTTTACTGGTTTTAGTGGAGGAAGAAGGAGGATTTTGAGAGAGAATGGAGAAAGTGGATGTATGTGTGTGTTTTTGTTTTACAAAAATGAAAAATGAAAATGGTAGTAAAGAAAAACAATAATGAGGGCTTTGGGACAGGGGAAAAGCAGTAACAGGGGGTCAAATCTCGTTTTTGGTTGGGTGGGATTTTTGTAAAAACGAGATAAGCATTAAAATTCAAAATTTTCGAAACTGGACATTCAGGACGTCGCACAAGGGGCCTGTGCGGCGTCCTGACTTATTTTGTAATTTTTTTTTTCTAATTTTTCGTTTTTGCGTTTTGTTTCGTTGGACCTTTTCGTCAACTGAAAGTTCTTAATTTTGGTATGTTATGAACTTAGTTATGTTCCTTAGGTGATTTCTTGGTATTAGGACTTATATAAATTGATTCCGAAAGTGATTCCGACACTAATGCGTTTCCGGTAAAAGTAGGGTTAAAGATAATGACAGACATATAAAGAGATATAGAGTGTAAATTGCACCTGAAATTTTAACGGTTGTCACATTATACGAAAGATGACATCCTATTTCGCATAATTTGATTTTTTTTTATGTTGAAGGTAACTTTGGCATAATATGAACCTTCAAATATTCGGGAATATGAAATAATTAATTTTAAATAGGAATCATGATGTCATTTTGGTTCTTTTAACGATAATACGAACGATAATATATCATATTTTGTATAATTGGCCTTTGTTTTCTTTAATTGAAGGTAACTTTAAAAAATTGGAAACTACAATTTTAGGATAAAAGAATAATCAATTTCAAAGAGGAAGGATGACGTTATTTTTTGCATAATTTGATTTACTTTTTAGTTGAATGTGATTTTGCATAATACGAACCTACAAATATTTGATAATATGAAATAATTAGGTTTAAAAAGAATGGATGACGTCATTATCGTTCGGATAATGATAATGCAAACGATGACGTCATTTTCGCATACTTGGACTTTTTTTTTCTTTCTTAGTTGAAAGTAACTTTTCCAAATTAGAAACCACAAATTCAGGGTAAAAGAAATAATCAATTTCAAAGACGAAGGATGACGTCATTTTCGCCTGGGTAATGATAATGCTAAGGATGATGTCATTTTTCGAACGGTGACGTATGTTTTCGCATAAATTGACTTATTTGTCTTTAGTTGAAGGTAACTTGGCAAAATTGTATCCTACAAATTTACGGTAAAAGAAACATTTAATTTCGAAGAGGAAAGATGTCGTCATTTTCGTTCGGATATTGATAATACGAAAGATGACATCCTATTTAGCATAATTTGATTTTTTTTATATTGAAGGTAACTTTGGCATAATATGAACCTTCAACTATTCGGGAATATGAAATAATTAAATTTAAATAGCAAAGATGACGTCATTTTGTTTCTTTTAACGATAATACGAACGATGCTAGCATATTTTGTATAATTGGCCTTTGTTTTCTTTAGTTGAAGGTAACTTTTAAAAATTGGAAACTACAATTTTAGGGTAAAATAATAATCAATTTCAAAGAGGAAGGATGACGTTATTTTTCGCATAATTTGATTTACTTTTTAGTTGAAGGTGATTTTGCATAATACGAACCTACAAATATTTGATAATATGAAATAATTAGGTTTAAAGAGAATGGATTACGTCATTATTGTTCGGATAATGATAATGCTAACGATGACGTCATTTTCACATAATTTGACTTTTTTTTTTCTTCTTTAGTTGAACGTAACTTTTCCAAATTAGAAACCACAAATTCAGGGTAAAAGAAATAATAAATTTCAAAGACGAATGATGACGTCATTTTCGCCCGGATAATGATAATGTTAAGGATGATGTCATTTTTCGAACGGTGACGTATTTTTTCACATAAATTGACTTATTTTTCTTTAGTTGAAGGTAACTTGGCAAAATTGTATCCTACAAACTTACGGTAAAAGAAACATTTAATTTCAAAGAGGAAAGATGACGTCATTTTCGTTCGGATATTGATAATACGAAAGATGACATCCTATTTCGCATAATTTGATTTTTTTTTATGTTCAAGGTAACTTTGGCATAATATGAACCTTCAAATATTCGGGAATATTAAATAATTAATTTTAAAGAGAAAAGATGACGTCGTTTTGGTTCTTTTAACGGTAATACGAACGATGACGTCATATTTTGTATAATTGATCTTTGTTTTCTTTAGTTGAAGGTAATTATAAAAAATTGGAAACTATAATTTTAGGGTAAAAGAAATAATCAATTTCAAAGAGGAAGGATGACGTCATTTTTCGCATAATTTGATTTACTTTTTAGTTTAAGGTGATTTTGCATCATACGAACCTACAAATATTTGATAATATGAAATAATTAGTTTTAAAGAGAATGGATGACGTCATTTTCGTTGGGATAATGATAATGCGAAAGATGTCTTCATTTTCCCTCAATTTGACTTTTTTTTGTTAGGTTGACGGTAACTTTTCAAAATTGGAAACTACCAGTAAAAGGTAAAAAAATAATCAATTTCAAATACGAAGGAGTTGGAATAGTGATAATGCTAAGAATGACGTCCTCTTTCTAATAATTTGATTTATTTTATAGTTAAAGGAGACTTGGCGTAATATGAAAATACAAATAAATTATGAAATAATCACTTTTAAAGAGGAAATATGATTTCCTTTTTGTTCTAATAACGATTTATGCGAAGGCTGACGTCACTTTTCGTATAATTTGACTTATTTTCTCTAGTTAAAGGCAATGTTGAAAAATTGTATCCTACAAATATAGGGTAAAAGAAAAATTTAATTTCAAGGAGGAAAGATGACGTCATTTTTGTTCAGATAATGATAATGCAAAAAATGACGTCATATTTCGCATAATTTGAGTTTTTTATGTTGAACGTAACTTTCGCATAATATGAACCTTCAAATTTTAGGAAATATGAAATAATCAATTTTAATGAGCAAGGATGATGTCATTTTTGTTTTTATCATGATAATGCGAACGATAACGTCATTTTTCGCATAATTTGACTTTTTTATTTCTTTAGTTGAAGGTAAATTTTCCAAATTAGAAACCACATATTCAGGGTAAAAGAACTAATCAATTTCAAAGACGAAGGATGACGTCATTTTCGCCCGGATAATGATAATGCTAAGGATGATGTCATTTTTCGAACGGTGACGTATGTTTTCGCATAAATTGACTTATTTTTCTTTAGTTGAAGGTAACTTGGCAAAATTGTATCCTACAAATTTACGGTAAAAGAAAAATATAATTTCAAAGAGGAAAGATGACGTCATTTTCGTTCGGATATGATAATACGAAAGATGATATCCTATTTCGCATAATTTGATTTTTTTTTTGTTGATGGTAACTTTGGCTTAATATGAACCTTCAAATATTCGGGAATATGAAATAATTAATTTTAAATAGGAAAGATGACGACATTATGGTTCTTTTAACGATAATTCGAACTATGATATCATATTTTGTATAATTGGCCTTTTGTTTTCTTTAGTTAAAGGTAACTTTAAAAAATTGGAAACTACAATTTTAGGGTAAAAGAAATAATCAATTTCAAAGAGGAAGGATGACGTCATTTTTTGCATAATTTGATTTACTTTTTAGTTGAAGGTGATTTTGCATAATACGAAGTTACAAATATTTGAAAATAATAAATAATTAGGTTTAAAGAGAATGGATGACGTCATTTTCGTTCGAATAATGATAATGCGAACGATGACGTCATTTTCGCATAATTTGACTTATTTTTTCTTCTTTAGAAATCACAAATTCAGGGTAAAAGAAATAATCAATTTCAAAAACGAAAGATGACGTCATTTTCACCCGGATAATGATAATGCTAAGGATGATGTCATTTTTCGAATGGTGACGTATGTTTTCGCATAAATTTACTTATTTTTCTTTAGTTGAAGGTAACTTGGCAAAATTGTATCCTACAAATTTACGGTAAAAGAAACATTTAATTTCAAAAATGAAAGATGACGTCAGTTTCGTTCGGATATTGATAATACGAAAGATGACATCCTATTTCGCATAATATGATTTTTTTTTTTATGTTGAAGGTAACTTTGGCATAATATGAACCTTCAAATATTCGGGAATATTAAATAATTAATTTTAAAGAGGAAGGATGGCGTCGTTTTGGTTCTTTTAACGATAATACGAACGATGACGTCATATTTTGTATAATTGATCTTTGTTTTCTTTAGTTGTGGGTAACTATAAAAAATTGGAAACTACAATTTTAGGTTAAAAGAAATAATCAATTTCAAAGAGGAAGGATGACGTCATTTTTCGCATAATTTGATTTACTTTTTGGTTTAAGGTGATTTTGCATAATACGAACCTGCAAATATTTGATAATATGAAATAATTAGTTTTAAAGAGAATGGATGGCGTCATTTTCGTTCGGATAATGATAATGCGACAAATGACTTCATTTTCGCTCAATTTGACTTTTTTTTATTAAGTTGAAGGTAACTTTTCAAAATTGGAAACTACAAGTAAAAGGTAAAAAAATAATCAATTTCAAATAGGAAGGATGACGTCTTTTTCGTTCGAATAGTGATAATGCTAAGACCGACGTCTTTTTTCGAATAATTTGATTTATTTTTTAGTAGAAGGAGACATGGCGTAATATGAACCTACAAATAAATTATGAAATAATCAGTTTTAAAGAGGAAATATGATTTCCTTTTTGTTTTAATAATGATTTATGCGAACGTTAACGTCACTTTTCGTATAATTTGACTTATTTTCTTTAGTTGAAGGTAACGTTGCAAAATTGTATCTTACAAATATAGGGTAAAAGAAACATTTAATTTCAAGGAGGAAAGATGACGTCATTTTTGTTCGGATAATGATAATGCAAAAGATGACGTCATATTTCGCATAATTTGAGTTTTTTATGTTGAATGTAACTTTCGCATAATATTGTGACAACCGTCAAATTTCAGGTGCATTTTACACTGTATGTCTCTCATATTGTCAGTCGTTGTCTTTAACTGTACATTTACCAGAAACGCGTCAGTGTCGGAATCACACCCGGAATCAGTTTATATAACTCGTAATACCAAGAAAACACCTAATGAACTTTCCTAAGTTCATACGTATCATAATTAAGAACTTTTAGTTAACGGAAAGGTCCAACGAAACAATAACGCAAAAACGAAAAATCACAAAAATTTTAAAAAATTGGTCCAGGACGCTTCACACACCCCCTTGTGCGAAGTCCTGAACGTGACAGATTCGAAATCTTTGAATTTTGTTGCTTGTCTCGGTTACTACAACTTTTAAACCCAATCAAACTCGTTTTTAGACACTCATTACTGCCACTTGACAGTCCCAAACCACCCTTTACTACTTTTCTTTCTTTTCTTTTTCATTTTACCATTTCACATAAACAAAAACACACACACACACAAAAACTCTCTCAAAACTCCCCTAAATCCAGTGAGTTCCAGACATCAAAACCCAAGTTTTAACCATCAAAAATCGTTGGAACATCAAGGGAAGCAAGTAGGAGCAAAATATTTTCGATTTTCAAGCTTTTCTACCGATTTTGGAGCTCTAAATACGTCTAAAACACCATCCATCCATTTCCATCCAGTAGAAATCACTCTTTTATCATTATTTACTGTTTTAATAACTTGCGTATAAGATCTAAAGCTTAAAAACAAGTTTTTATAAAGCTTTTAAACATTTTATGGACAAAAACGAATTTTAACCGAAATAACATTTAGATCTATAATTTAATGGTTAAAAATGTTTTAGAAACTGTAAAAATGAAGTTTTATTAAGTATTGACTCATTGCATGTCGGAATCTATGGTTGAAATAAACGTTTTGCACGAAAAACACCAAAAACCCAACCTGTGCGCCGTCCTTAAGGACCAGGACGACGCAGCGAGGGTATTTTGGCCACTGTGCGTCGTTCCTAAGGTCCAGGACGGCGCACAGGCCTGTCAGTTTTTCCGAAACTTTGTCGTTTGGACGTTTTGACCTTGTGTACACCGCTGACTTTTTCGAGACTTGATATTGGGACTGGGTTTAGTAAAAATAATAACATTAGTGACTCGTATTGGACTATTTGGACTAAAATGGACTTGTTTAAATATGATATTGTGTTATATGTGTTTTGTGAGCGGAAGTGAATTGGGATTTTGGGATATGAAATTTGGGCTCGGAAGCGCTGCCCAAATTTCGTTAGAAAAATCCGAACCACTTCAGCGACCAAAATCACTTATAACATGTCGATAATAAACGTTAAATTGGACTTTCGGACTAAGAAAAGATAAAGTTAACCGTCTCGGACTATTTTGGACAATTTGGACCTTGACACTTAAAGTTTAACGAAAATTAATCTATTATATTATACGAAATGACATAATGAGATAACGACACTTGAACTATGTTGGTATTATTAGGGGTTCCATGATTCCCGGCTCTCGTTTCCGACCATTTTTCCGAGTTCTTATTCTTCGCAACCCGTGAGTTACAACCCCTTTACTTATTGTATTTTTACATAACTTTTTGGGGGAAACATAAGATCTATTTGTCTTTGGAAACTTCTATGAACTTTTGCAACTGTATGAACTTATGAAACTATTACGAACTATTGATCTATTTTGGAACACTTTGTGAAACTCATATGCGTAAACATTTTATTGCCTCTATTGGCTTATTTTAAACTTGCTGCCTTGCCCCCTTTAATTGGCTAAACTAAATTAAGATTACTTGTATGCGAGACCAACCCTTGATGAGATTATAACGCGATTCATGTCACACCCCGCTTATAGCGGAAACACGGAATGTTCCAGTTATAATATCAAGAGTCAAGATTACAACAATATAACCAATA
Organism: Senecio squalidus; assembly: GCA_910822075.1. NCBI lineage: Eukaryota > Viridiplantae > Streptophyta > Magnoliopsida > Asterales > Asteraceae > Senecio > Senecio squalidus. The sequence continues at coordinate 43,819,942 of CAJVGC010000582.1, read as the reverse complement.
AACAAAACATCAAAATAACATTAATCATGCCAAGTGTTTACAAAATACATTACAAATTCAAAAGCGATAAATCGCCGAGTACGAATGTATTACAAACATAACAAACTGGAACAGCAAGGACATTACAACAAGTATCACAAATTTCAAAATACAAAAGACAAATATCACAAAAGCACAAATGGCATGATCAACAGGAATCCTCAATTTCCTGCAAAGCGTTAAAACGACATCAACAACATGGTGAATTATTCGCAAATTTAAAGTAAAAGTTGACCCATCGACAATTTTCATCAAACAACGTTAATTTCAAATGATATATCTTGTTTTCAACAACCAATAGTGATAGGAACTTTGCCTTGACTATTCATACACTGAACCTGACCGTACAACCCCAAATCCTGAGGTCGCCAGCCAAAGGAAACAAATTAATTAACCGGCCATAACTTCCACTCCTAGAAACATTCTACCGAGCAGAGAGGGTTAGGTCTATAACCCATATAGATCTATATATATGTAAAACCGTTGGGCATAAAGCTTAACAAGTGTATCAGGGGGCCCCTACAAGGGCTAATGGCTTAATCTAAGGCATACCTAATCCACTAGGCAAACAAGATAATCAACAACATTCCGCATACAAGCAGACATTTTAAAATACGCTTTACAGCCCAAAATATTTAAGACAAGGGCTACGAATAACTCACTGATAAAGCCTCAATAAACAACATAGTCTCAGTATCTCTATAAGTCTAGGTCCGGTTTAGCCTTGTCGGTTAAGATTAAGTTAAATAAGATAATCCAAATATTAATAAGTTTTAATGAGGTGACGTATTTAGAAGGCGATGTTCCGCGTCAAACAGGACCGTCCGGAGAGATATCGGCATTCCACGTCATAATCGTCAATTGGAAAAGAATGATAATCCGAATCGAAAATGATTACTAGGAGTATCGGTTAATAGAATATCGTTATCAAGTTGAGGCGAAGTATTAATATATCGCAAAGAGGTTTAATTTGTCCATTTTAAGTAGTATTATGACATTTTTTTGGTTGCGTTGGCGTCCTTGAGTCCAAAGACGATGTTATTGTATAATATGTTACTTTTAAGTATTTAGGTGTTTTAATGTCGTGAAGAGTCGTGAATGGAAAATCCGGCAGCGCTTCTGCATCAAAAATTAGTTGTCCAAAATCCGTACACTTTCCCGCTTGTCAAAATTTGTATTTTCAAGAGCAATTAAGTCTTTCTCATAATATATATTATGATATAAGTTAAATACGTTACTTATGGTTAAATTCACATTTTAACGTATTTTAGTCCAAAGTTGTCCAAATTCCGATATTATAACATGTGTTGGTCTAATATTTATTCCTAACCATTTTTCAAGGCTAAAACCGAACATTTGAAAAATGAGAAATTTGGAAGAAAGTCAATTCTTACCGGTAACAACCGCAATTTAGCAAGTTAAGAACCCGAGACAAAATCCTTTGATGGTGTGGTGATGAGATTTCTAACTCCAAAACACAATACACCATCCGTTAATACCGGTTCTTACGAATACAAGCTTACGGTTACGTTTAACAGCGAAACAAAACGAAAACGGGCAATCTGTCTCCAGAATGCGGCGCAACAGGGAGGGTTGCGGCGCATTCCTGGGCAGATTCCCACCGAAAATGTTTTTCGTGTTTAGTAAATCGTCTTTTGATGGTAGATTTGGACATGCAAGTTATAATATGTTCAAAAACACTTTCAAATAACCATTTTGTAAAGCTTTTACCATCATTTAATCAAGATCCATACACATTTTTACAAAAACTTGATTTTCATACATATTTTACCATCAAACTCTTATAAAACTCATTCTCTTTAGTTAGATGATACATGCAATGAATAATACTTATAAAATACAGAAAGTTTAAGTTAATATACCCCAAAGAAAGTGAAGATGTGAAGATCAAGCAAGAAGTGATGAAGATCCTTAATGTGAGACGGTGATTTCGACCCGAAAACGATATAACCCAAGTAAACCTCCAAATGGATGATCAAACCTTACTCCTCTTGATGAAAACAACACTTTTATGGTGGTGAAATATGTGGTTTAAACTCTGGATTTACAGTCACAAGAAAGAAGATGAGAGGAGTGTTTGTGTGTTTGTGGGTGTTTAGCTTCAAAGAGAGAGAGAGTGTGATGAGTTGGGTGTGGGTGTGAAAGTGAGAATGAAATGGGACTCAATGGGGGGGGGGGGGGGGGGTTAGTGTGTCTTTACTGGACCCAAAAGGCCTTTGGACAAGCACAAACCCGTCACAAATGGTTTAGGCCCGTTTAAGAAAAATTGCAAAAGTTAGAAAATCACCAAGTGCTGATCTGCACCCTATTGCAGCGCAATAGGGGAGATTGCGGCGCAAGATGGCCTCCAACAGCAAAATTTCATTTTTCGGTATAAGTTATGGTTACGCTCGTTCGTTTGTTTAGAGTTCCCGACATGTTTTACATATGAACTTAGACAAGTTCATTATAGGTATTCTTGGTATTCTAATTCATTATATGATTCGATTTAAATTGCAGAATGTAAATACATACTTCTCGGTAAAAACATAAACACGAGAAAAGCACGATTTCTTAAGGATAGGGATACGTTAACCGACAAATTTGGCATAAACCTCCTAACTTATTTCCATGAGCATACTAACTATATGGCACTTAGATAAAAATCAACTTACGTCTCAAGGGCCGAATCAAAATAATCACATAAAACCCGATTCTCATCAATAAACCGTGAGTAAAACAAAGCGAAATACAAGGGTCAAAACAATTGCGAATAATATTAAAATAGTAACGGTAACTCAAGTACCTCAAATAGACGGGACGTCACAGCCTCCCCCAGTTAAAAGAATTTCGTCCTCGAAATTTCTATTGAGCATCGCTACTAGAAAAGAGGTGGGGATATTTCCGCTGCATTTCATCCTCCCGTTCCCACGTAAACTCAGCTCCAAACTTAGAGTTCCATCGGACTTTCACAATGGGAATCCGACTCCGCCGCAGGCGCTTGACCTCTCGGTCAACGATTTCTACCGGCTCCTCTATCACGTGAAGCGATTCATCCAAACTTAGTTTCTCCAAAGGCACAATTAACGACTCGTCAGCAAGGCACTTCTTGAGATGCGATACATGAAATACGTTGTGCACACAGTTCAACTCAGGTGGCAACTCAAGACGATAAGCTACTCGTCCAACATGAGACAAAATCTTAAAAGGACCCGTAAAACGTGGACTTAGCTTGCTGCGCTTCTCAAAACGAAACACACCCTTCCAAGGAGAAACCTTCAACAATACCATGTCGCCGACCTTGAATTCCAAAGGCTTCCGACGCAGATCCGCGTACTTCTTCTGACGATCTCTCGCGGCTAACAGACGATCCTCGATCCTAAATATATTATCAGTCGTCTCTTGGATCAACTCGGGACCCGTAATCTGACTATCACCAATCTCAGCCCAACAGAGTGGAGACCTGCACTTACGACCGTAAAGAGCTTCAAAAGGCGCGCAATTTATACTGGAGTGGTAACTATTGTTGTATGAAAACTCGACCAACGGTAAATGTCTATCCCAACTCCCGCCAAAATCCAAAACACATGCGCGTAGCATATCTTCCAACGTCTGAATCGTGCGCTCACTCTGACCATCGGTCTGAGGGTGATAAGTCGTGCTCATGTCCAATCTCGTGCCTAAAGCTCGCTGTAGCGTCTGCCAGAACCTCGAAGTAAAACGCGCGTCGCGATCCGAAATAACCGATACAGGAATTCCATGCCTGGCCACGATCTCATCAATATATAATCTAGACAACTTCTCTATTCGGTAATCTTCTCGAATAGGCAGAAAATGCGCTGACTTAGTCAGTCGATCAACAATGACCCAAATAGTATCATAACCTCCTGAAGACCTAGGAAGCTTCGTAAAAAAATCCATAGTAATATTTTCCCACTTCCACTGCGGGATCTCCGGCTGCTGAAGAAGGCCAGAAGGCTTCTGATTCTGAGCCTTAACCTTAGAACAGGTCAAACATCTGCTTACATACTCGACAATCGCCCTCTTCATGCCAGGCCACCAGTAAAAATCCTTTAAGTCGTGATACATCTTATCCGCTCCGAGATGAACGGAGTAATTCGACTTGTGACCTTCATCCAGAATTAACTGTCTAAGACCGACGGGAACTCAACTACGATCCATGAAATACAATACCCCGTCGTCTTTCGGCTCCAACTGACGTGCCAACCCAAATAATCCTTCATCCTTCAGACAATCCTTGGTGAGAGCCTCCTGCTGAGCCTGAATAATACGAGTCTTCAAACTCGACTGAATAGAAACCATCATAGCACGAACTCTCACCGGCTTAACCGATTCCTTGCGACTTAACGCATCGGCGACAACATTAGCTTTTCCCGGATGATAACGAATTTCACAATCATAATCGTTAAGCATTTCCACCCATCGGCGTTGCCTCATATTCAACATCTTTTGGTCAAAGATGTGTTGTAACGACTTATGATCGGTGAACACAGTACACTTAGTACCGTACAGATAATGGCGCCAAATCTTCAAAGCAAAAACAACCGCGCCTAATTCCAAATCATGGGTCGTGTAGTTCTTCTCATGAATCTTTAACTGACGAGAAGCGTAGGCAATCACTTTCCCGTTCTGCATCAGTACGCACCCGAGGCCCTTATGCGACGCATCGCAATATACAACAAAATTTTTGGTACCCTCGGGAAGACTCAAGATAGGAGCATCACACAAACGTTTCTTTAATAACTGAAAAGCTTCTTCCTGCTCAGCACCCCAAATAAACTCCTCGTTCTTCTGGGTCAACTTCGTCATAGGCGAGGCTATCTTCGAAAAATTCTCGATAAAGCGACGATAGTAACCGGCCAGACCCAAGAACGAACGGATCTCAGTGGGTGTCTTAGGAGCAACCCAATCTCTGACGGCCTTAATCTTGGCAGGATCAACGTGGATGCCTTCCTTGCTAACCACATGGCCAAGAAATTGAACCTCAGATAACCAAAACTCGCACTTCGAGAACTTAGCGTAAAGTTGTTCCTTCCTGAGCAACTCCAACACTATCCTCAAGTGCCCCTCGTGCTCCGCATGACTACGAGAATAAATCAGAATGTCATCGATGAACACTATCACAAACTTATCGAGGTAAGGACGGCAGATACGGTTCATCATTTCCATAAACGCTGCAGGCGCATTCGTAAGACCGAATGGCATAACTAAGAACTCAGAGTGATCGTATCGCGTCCGAAAAGCAGTCTTCGGAACGTCCTCCTCCTGCACCCTCAATTGATGGTAACCGGACCGTAGATCAATCTTAGAAAAGAAACATGAACCTTGCAGTTGATCAAACAAATCGTCTATACGAGGTAACGGATAGCGGTTCTTTACTGTCAGCTTATTCAGCTCCCGGTAATCTATACACAATCTCATTGAACCATCCTTTTTCTTCACAAAAAGTACCGGCGCCCCCCACGGAGAGAAACTCGGTCTAATGAAGCCTTTATCCACTAACTCCTGGATCTGCTTAGAAAGTTCTAACATCTCCGAAGGTGCTAACCGATAAGGAGCCTTTGCCACTGGCGTTTCTCCAGGAACTAAGTCGATCCTAAACTCTACCTCACGTCTAGGTGGTAAACCAGGTAAATCCTCTGGGAACACATCCGGAAATTCACACACTACTGGCTTCTCCTCCAGCTTCTCAGTGTTATCCTTCTTCACAAGATGTGCAAGAAAGAGTGAACAGTCCCGCTTGATGTACTCCCGGACCTTCATGCACGAGACGATCTTAAGGCGCTTCCCTGCCTTATTTCCTTGAACTAATAGCGGCTCTCCATGCGGTAACGGAATACGGATCATCTTCTCGAAACATACGATCTCCGCACGATGCGTCTCTAACCAATCCATGTCGATAATCACGTCGAAACTACCTAACCTAATCGGAATTAAGTCGATAGGAAAAGAGTGATCGACGAAACTAACACTACAGTCGGACAGTAACTCGGACGCATGCAAGAACTCACCATCAGCCAATTCTATCTCAAAGGGAGGTACTAAAGGTACAGACTTGCGAGGAATCATAGTCCTAAACTCATCAGATATAAAACTTCTATCCGCACCAGAATCAAATAAAATAAACGCAGGTCGACCACAAATGAGGAAGGTACCTGTAACAACGTGTGGATCCTGCTGAGCCTCCTTGGCTCCCATAACGAACGCCCTGCCTCGAGGAGCATTACCAGCTGCAGCTAACTTAGGACATATGTCCTTATGATGACCAGGAGAACCACATTCAAAACACTTGCCCTTTCCGGCTTTACCGAACTTGTCCGTGTGACCCAACTTCTTGTAGATACTGCATTCCCAACACGCCACTTCTTTGGTATGATACCGACCACACTGCGGGTACTTAACCTGGGTACCCGTTGTCACTGCTGCATAGGACTTCGCAACTTGAGGAGCAACTTGTCTCCTGGACGTTTTACGCGAGTCATTCTGACGGAAGTCACCACTCCGTTTCCCACTGGAGTTTTGCTTAACAATCATTGGGGGTAACTCACCATCACGAACCGCATTTTGAGTCAACGTAATCGCAATTTCCACCGCGCTCTGAAAGGTGCTCGGTTTGCTGGACAGGATACTCTTACGGATTGCTGGGGGTAATCCGTGAGTGTAGCGACCTATACGTTTAAGCTCCGGTCGGACCAAGTGCGGCACTAGCTGGGACAAAGCGTGTAAACGCGAAGTGTACCCCTGGATATCTGACCCAACCATGGTCAAGTTCCACAATTCATCTTCCAACTTCTGAATCTCAGATTCAGGAACATACTCAACAATCATCAACTCCTTTAGCTGATCCCAAGTCATCTTGCCGATCTCAGCTCGGCCTCGCACATTCACGACTGAATTCCACCACGTCAGAGCCGTACCTTGGAACACAAATGCCGCAAATCGGACTCGATCCTCGTCCGCACATCCCACAGCATCAAAGATGGATTCCACCTTCTCCATCCATTGGAGCGTTCTAGTTTCTCCCTCATTGCCCTTATATTCCGGGGCCTTGCAGCTCATAAACGTCTTCAAAGTGCATCCCGCGCGTCGAGCTGAGCCCTCTGCTCTACCTGATCCAGTGATCACGACTTCGGGACCCTCATTATTAACAATCGGCTCAGGGCCTTCATTATTAACAACCGGCTCAGGACCTTCATTATTAACCAACGGCTCTGGATTTCCAGAACCCGAACCATTACCTTGGGCGGTGCCCTCTCGAAGTTGAGCTACAAGCTCGGGCATCATCGCCGCTAACTGTTGAGCAATCATCTGAGCCATGTCAGGATTCGATTCATTTTCCACATTGTTCCTTCTCGCGTTGGACGTATTCGCTCTCGCATTCTGATTCGCGGTATTAGCCCTCGCGTTCGCAGTAGCACGTCTAGCAGAACTTCGTGTCGCAACTCTCCTCTTAGGCGCCATCGTCCTAAAATAAAAAGGAAAGAAACTCGATCAGCAAATGTGTGCAAAAACATGGCCAAACGCCACAATAACAACGCGAAATAAACACGTATTAAAAATAGTGCACACATTGCAATCAGGGAAAATCGATTCAAAAAGCCTATGGTCATAGTCCAAGTGATTTACTCAGTTAAAATCACTCGGTTCGCTATAACCTTTGGCTCTGATACCAACTTCTGTCACACCCCGCTTATAGCGGAAACACGGAATGTTCCAGTTATAATATCAAGAGTCAAGATTAAAACAATATAACCGATAAACAAAACATCAAAATAACATTAATCATGCCAAGTGTTTACAAAATACATTACAAATTCAAAAGCGATAAATCGCCGAGTACGAATGTATTACAAACATAACAAACTGGAACAGCAAGGACATTACAACAAGTATCACAAATTCCAAAATACACAAGACAAATATCCCAAAAGCACAAATGGCATGATCAACAGGAATCCTCAATTTCCTGCAAAGCGTTAAAACGACATCAACAACATGTTGGTGAATTACTCGCAAATTCAAGGTAAAAGTTGACCCATCGGCAATTTTCATCAAACAACGTTAATTTCAAATGATATATCTTGTTTTCAACAACCAATAGTGATAGGAACTTTGCCTTGACTATTCATACACTGAACCTGACCGTACAACCCCAAATCCTGAGGTCGCCAACCAAAGGTAACAAATTAATTAACCGGCCATAACTTCCACTCCTAGAAACATTCTACCGAGCAGAGAGGGTTAGGTCTATAACCCATATAGATCTATATATATGTAAAGCCGTTGGGCATAAAACTTAACAAGTTTATCAGGGGGCCCCTACAAGGGCTAATGGCTTAATCTAAGGCAGACCTAATCCACTAGGCAAACAAGATAATCAACAACATTCCGCATACAAGCAGACATTTTAAAATACGCTTTACAGCCCAAAATATTTAAGACAAGGGCTACGAATAACTCACTGATAAAGCCTCAGCAAACAAATATCGGGTACACCAACACAGAGTTACAACTCCGCCGCCTAAGTGCCTTAAAACAATAAACAACATAGTCTCAGTATCTCTATAAGTTTAGGTCCGGTTTAGCCTTGTCGGTTAAGATTAAGTTAAATAAGATAATCCAAATATTAATAAGTTTAGGTGAGGTGACGTATTTAGAAGGCGATGTTCCGCGTCAAAAGGACCGTCCGGAGAGATATCGGCATTCCACGTCATAATCGTCAATTGGAAAAGAATGATAATCCGAATCGAAAATGATTACTAGGAGTATCGGGTAATAGAATATCGTTATCAAGTTAAGGCGAAGTTTTAATATATCGCAAAGAGGTTTAATTTGTCCATTTTAAGTAGTATTATGACATTTTTTTTGGTTGCGTTGGCGTCCTTGAGTCCAAAGACAATGTTATTGTATAATATGTTACTTTTAAGTATTAAAGTGTTTTAATGTCGTGAAGAGTCGTGAATGGAAAATCCGGCAGCGTTTCCGCATCAAAAATTATTTGTCCAAAATCCGTACACTTTCCCGCTTGTCAAAATTTGTATTTTCAAGAGCAATTAAGTCTTTCTCATAATATATATTATGATATAAGTTAAATACGTTACTTATGGTTAAATTCACATTTTAACGTATTTTAGTCCAAAGTTGTCCAAATTCCGATATTATAACATGTGTTGGTCTAATATTTATTCCTAACCGTTTTTCAAGGCTAAAACCGAACATATGAAAAATGAGAAATTTGGAAGAAAGTCAATTCTTACCGGTAACAACCGCAATTTAGCAAGTTAAGAACCCGAGACAAAATCCTTTGATGGTGTGGTCATGAGATTTCTAACTCCAAAACACAATACACCATCCGTTAATACCGGTTCTTACGAATACAAGCTTACGGTTACGTTTAACAGCGAAACAAAACGAAAACGGGCAATATGTCCCCAGAATACGGCGCAACAGGGAGGGTTGCGGCGCATTCCTGGGCAGATTCCCACCGAAAATGTTTTTCGTGTTTAGTAAATCGTCTTTTGATGGTAGATTTGGACATGCAAGTTATAATATGTTCAAAAACACTTTCAAATAACCATTTTGTAAAGCTTTTACCATCATTTAATCAAGATCCATACACATTTTTACAAAAACTTGATTTTCATACATATTTTACCATCAAACTCTTATAAAACTCATTTTCTTTAGTTAGATGATACATGCAATGAATAATACTTATAAAATACAGAAAGTTTAAGTTAATATACCCCAAAGAAAGTGAAGATGTGAAGATCAAGCAAGAAGTGATGAAGATCCTTGATGTGAGACGGTGATTTCGACCCGAAAACGATATAACGCAAGTAAACCTCCAAATGGATGATCAAACCTTACTCCTCTTGATAAAAACAACACTTTTATGGTGGTGAAATATGTGGTTTAAACTCTGGATTTACAGTCACAAGAAAGAAGATGAGAGGAGTGTTTGGGTGTTTGTGGGTGTTTAGCTTCAAAGAGAGAGAGAGTGTGATGAGTTGTGTGTGTGTGAAAGTGAGAATGAAATGGGACTCAATGGGGGGGGGGGGTGGTGTGACAACCGTCTTATTTCCGGTGAAAACCCGCATTCGCTATCTATGTCTTAACTCGAATTGATCTTTTATTACTTGTACCGTAAGCTCGGGTGTGTCGGAATCGAAATCGGAATCACTTAAATGAATCGTAATATTAAGTAAACACTTAGTGAAGTTGTCTAAGTTCATATCAAAAATAACCGGAAACTTTCAACTAACGAAAGCGCTTAACGATGGAACAAACGAAAAACGAACAAGGCTGAAACAAGCCCGAATGCGCCGCCTGTTGTCCCAATGGCGCCGCATTCGGGGCCAGTTCAGCAATGTTTTGTGTTTTATAAAATTTAACTAAACGGGTCTAAACTTTAAACCAACGATTTGGTCCAGGTTTTTAGAGCCCATAACCCTTTTAAAAGTCCAGCAAACACCCCTCTTACACCATATAATCTTAAAACAAACACACCATCAAAAACACACACAATCACACTCTATTTCTAAGCTCTCACTCTCTCCCTCTCTTTAGCTCAAGAACACACACACACACCATTTATTTCCAGAGATTTTCACACCAAAAATCCAGAAATTGAGCCACATAAAACACTTAAAAATCGTTCATAAACAAAAGGGAGAAAAGGAGCATTCATCCATTTGGGTTAAAAGTCGATTTCTAGCATTTTGGGTCAAAAATCACCAAGAGAACACTTCCACCTTCTTCAAATCATCATCCATTTGGTAAAACTCTTTTAAATCTTCTGTTTTTACAACATATATTCGTTGCATGTACGATCTAACAACTAAAAATGAGTCTTCATGATGATTTATGGCCATTTATATACAAAAACGGGTTTTTTTATAAAATGGATGTTTAGATCCATGAATTTGTGGTTAAAAACTCAATATAAACTGTAAAACATCAAGTATTTGGATGCATCTATCATTGCATGTCGAAATCCACCATCAAAATACCAATTTTTAGCATAAAAACGATTTTGGCCATGAACCTGCAAACGAATGCGGCGCATTCCTAGTGAATGGCGGCGCATTCGTAGGTCAGACCTGCAGAAAATTTGTATTTTCGGTATAAGACGCGATCTTTAGCTTATTTCTCCAAACCGAGTACCATAACCTGTAAAGCACCAAACTTACATGTAAAAATTACGAAATTTTGACCAAAGATGTAAACTGTAAAATGTAGCTTACTGTCAAAAATTGGGAACCTAACTCCTATTTTTCGATTTATTATGAATTTTACAGTATTTAATCTGATTTAATCTTGAATTTCGAGAAAACATGCCAAACCAATTTATCAGCTTACAAATATTTGACATAGTCTAGAATCTATCAAAATATGATTTTACAGATTTTACTGGAATTTTTGGAGTTAATCTACTATTATTTACTGTTTTTACGGTTAAAACGCGTTAAATACGTAAACGACTCTAACTTCTTCAAAAACTGTCGGATTGAGACGAATCCAGTTCCTATGACTTCGTATTCCAGAATATGATTTTTATGTTATTTTTATAAAATATTACAACATCAGAATCTGACAGTTTCATATTCGGTATAATTTAGGTTCACGCGATTCCGATTCCTATTCCGGTCACTCCACGCACACTCCTAGTACCATTCTCTCGCTTTAGCGTAAGTCCTTGTGATTCATTAGACTCATTTCACATATTCGAGTTCAGTTTGTAAAGCGGGAAAGTGATTTGTTAATTTGGGCATTCTTTATTTAGCGCGGAAGCTCTGCCGGATTTTCGTCAGAACCGAGTCACCTCCGTCCGAGCTATCTTTTCACCGCCTCATATTCACGTGAGTTACATCCCCACTCTCTTACTGTTTTTATACTTCTTTCTGGGGGAAACAAGAGATCTAAACGAACTTGGAACTATTATGAACTTTTATTACTATTGAACTCTTATTGAACGTTTTCTAGAACTTGTATGTGAAAACAGTTTTGTTTGCCCTTTTGGCATAAAATAAACTAAATGGTTTGCCACCCTTATTCGGCTTAATGGCTTGCCCCCTTTTAATTGGCTTGCTAGTTCAAATCTCTTATAAATGTATTACTTTTGCCACACTCGGCATCGTATTTAATTTATTTATTGCCACACTCGGCACTCGTATGAACTTTGATTGATCATATAACTACCATGACTCTTGAGGGATATAACTATTCGTAAGTGACTACTACTAGTTTTAAAATAACATTAGTGCCTAATCTTTTTCGTCACACTATTGGCTTTGTTAAGCCGTTTAGTAATTATGGGTATCGATACTTAGGAAATGACCGTTCCTTGCTTAAGTGGCAACTTAAGTACATATTACTCGATCAGAAATGACTCCCCGTAGTAGTCGGGGTAAGGGGCCTCACGGTTAGTTAATCGGTTTAGTGTGAACACTTAAGTTATTATGCCAAGTAGTCGTTATACATGATTTCAATCAATAGTTACTTATATTGCGCGTATAGAGTTATACGACTTCCGCAACATTCTTTTAAACAACTGTCTTGGTTCGAACTATCTTTTGAGCAACTTTTGGATCGAAACTATTCTTTAAGTATTGTTCTACTTTTATAAACTTCTAAGTATAGATATACTTAACTCAAACTCTTTTTAGTCGAGGACTAGAAAACTGTAACTCACTCACTACTTTATTGTAGTTGACACTTTATCTCTTGTTTCAGGAAATCAAATGTAAGATATGAAGTGCATTATGTGGATGGGTTTAAACGTCACGTGAAGTCATGAATCGGGAGAAGACCTATTTTGATTATGTTTTGGGAATTTTTATCAAACAATTTGCTATGTCGTCTCGTTATGTACTTTTAATGCTTGGTTATCTTTAAACTACAAACTCATATTTTATTCGAAATGACTTGAAACCATATGTTTTATTTATAACTCGTGTGATGATATCTTGGCTCTTCACATTCCCGTGTTTCCGCTTTAGCGGGGTGTGACAGACTTGGTATCAGAGCACTGGTTATAGCGAAAACGGTTTTGAGAATTTTTCAAAATTTTTGAAACCAAACTATAACCAAGGCTTTTCAGAAAAATCATTTCACGAGCTTTCAAACTTTAGTAGATTAATTCCGCAATCGCATAGTTTGCTTTTAACTAGGCGTAACTTGATCAACTATGCCTAGTTCAAAATAAATTCTGCGAGAACGGAAAGTAATTGCTATTGTCAAACGGTTTTCGAGTCGAAAAATTCCCGGTCTTATTCCTTCCCGATTCTCACGTGACTGACCCATACATGCATTCGTTTACATTTTTCCTTATTTCCTGTACTCACGTAACGTATTATTCGCAGATCCGACATGTCTCAGTCGTCCTGTTCACGATCCCTCTCGCGAGCCGTTTCCCCATCGAACGAGCCTTCCGAGGGTCACACGGCGTCCAATAGTCAGAGTCGTCAGACGACTGACCCGACAGAGGATACGCCAATGACGATCAGTAGCAGTCACGGATCTAGCCCGAGATCTGTGCTTCCACCCCCTCCACCAGCGCCTGTCACCGAACCACCGCAGCCCCAAGGGCTTCGCGCTAGGTTGACCGCGCGCCAGCAGCCGAGCCCGTTTCGACCCGCACCTCCTCAGTCATTTGTGGAACCCTACGACCCCGCCCTGCGCACTCCAGTAATGGAACGTTATGCGTGGGAATGTCATTTCCTTGAGGAGCAGCGACGTGCTCAGGAGGCCGGAATCTCCCGACCTATGATGCCACCTACTCTCCAGCCACCCCCACCGGCCGCATTCTTGCACCTGCACCGCGAGGTTCGGGCACTCGCAGAGGAGAACCAGCAACAGGGACTCCTCATCAGCGAAGTCACCGATGCGGCGCACCACTTGTCTGAGCAGGCGATGCGAATCATCGCATCGACCCGAGCCACGGCACGTACGGTGCAACAACTCGTAGGGGCGTGTCTGGTAATGGGAACCTTGATCGCGGTCATGATGGCCAAAATGTTCCTAGAGAGGCGTCATTAGTCATATTCTTCTTTTACTTATTGTATTGTAGGCTCGAGTTGTAATTTTTCCAATGTACACAACTCAAAGCCATATCTACTTTATTTCCATATGTATTGTACTTGTATTTCATTCACATTTTGAACCTTGTATTCAACTCTATATTATTAATGAATGGAAATTCTACCTTATTATCTATTTGTGCTATTGTCGTGTGAATCTTTAGTTATCATTGGATTGTATCTCTTGCGTGTGAACCTTGTGTGTGAATCTCTTGAATCTTTGTCGTGCGTGTACTATCTGTTCCGTTATTTTCCTCTTGCGTGATTGTTATCCTTGTTCATTGGATTACCTACTCATCATATTCTTATTCGTGCGTTCTAAACTAGTTCCCTTCTTTCCATTGTAGAATCATGCCTCCCAAGAGAAGTCACGCTGACCTATTAGCCGAGCAGATTACTGTGCAGCTCAAAGCAGCACTCCCAAACATGATCGCCCTGATCATCGCTGGAGTCAACAACGAAACTTTCTGGGATGATAACCCCAACGACAACCATCTGGAGAACAACGGTGACAATAACCTTCACCTCTTCCCAACCATAGTTAAACAAGAGGAAGGCGAAAACCTCGGAAACATTAACCCCTTTCTCTTTCCAGTAACAATCAAACAAGAAGAAGGAGAGAACCCCGGAAACAATAACCACCTTCTTCCTCCTGTATCAATCAAACAGGAAGAAGGCGAGAACTTTGGAACCAACAGCCTGCTTTTTCCTTCAGCCCGCGTCCAGCGAAAAGAGAGTAAGAAAAGGAAGGCTGATCACCAACCAATGAGGAGCTGTCACGACAAGATACCCACAACAGGACCCCAAACTTACGCTGGTACACACCCTATGTGTGACAGATGCAACTTCCATCATGATGGGAACTGCCCAGTGTGCAACACATGTAACAAGATGGGGCACTTCTCCAAGCACTGCCGAAAGGAAACTGCTGGTAGAAGGAAGAAGTCAGTTTGCTACAAGTGTGGAAGCGACAAACACTTCCGAAAGACTTGCCCCAAGTTGCGAAATGCTCAACCAAAACAGGCCGGACAAGGCCGAGGTCTCGCTTCGTAATCATTGCCGAAGAGACAAGGCACGATCTTAACGCATCAATAGGTAAATTCCCTGTGAACGATATTCTCATCTATGTTTTTCGATTCCTGAGCAGAGAGAAACCTTGCTTCCTTAGAATTTAGACCCCTCCTTAACCTAGGATCTAAAGTTCTCAAGGATAGCCTTACTATCGAATATGCTAACGGTCAAGAGTTCGAAACCAAGGATGAAATCTTAGGATATTCATTATGCCTATCTGACGAAATCTTCCCCATCTACCTAATTCCTATCGAGGTGGAAAGCTTTGACGTTATCGTCGGAATGGACTGGCCATCTCGTTTTCGAGTCGAGATCGTCTGTTTCGACAGACTCATTCGTATCCCTCTTTCAGACCGTGAAACCCTCGTTGTTCAGGGAGACAAACCTGGACGACAACTTCGCATCGTGTCTTCCATAAAAATGCGCAAGTACCTCGAGAAGGACTACGACGCATTCCTCGCTCATGTCGTCGAACGTTAACCTAAAGAAAGTCGAGTCCAAGACATCCCCGTAGTCAAGGATCATCCAGGGGTCTTTCCTGAGGATCCACCCGGGCTACCTCCACATCGACAAGTGGAATTCCGAATAGACCTGGCTCCTGGCGCAGCACCGGTCGCCAAGACACCATATCGTCTAGCCCTACCGGAAATGCAAGAGCTGTCAAGACAGCTACAGGAACTCTCGGATCATGGCCTTATTCGTCCAAGCTCGTTCCCCTGGAGAGCCCAATCCTCTTTGTTTAAAAGAAAGACGAATCCTTCCGTATGTGCATCGATTATCATGAACCTAACAAGCTGACCGTCAAGAACCGATAACCACCGCCGAGGATCGACGATCTATTCTAACAGTTGCAGGATGCTTCTTACTTCTCAAAGGTCGACCTCCGCCCAGGTTATCATCAGGTTCGTGTCAGTGAGACCGACATTCCTAAACCGCATTCCGAACTCGTTACGGTCATTACGAATTCCTTGTCATGTCATCTGGCCTGACCAACGCACCAGCACTGTTCATGGACCTAATGAACAGAGTGTGTAGGCCATAACTAGACAAGTTCGTAACCGTATCCATAGACGACATTCTCATCTACTCAAGGAATTTGAGCTCAAACCGGACGAAATCCATTATTTCAGGAATCGAGCATGGATTCCGAGAGTCGAAGACCTTCGTAAGCTTGTTTTGGATTAGGGCCACCGATCCCGATACTCTATTCATCCGGCATCCGACAAGTTGTGTAAGGATCTACGGGAATACTAATGGTGTTCGGGCAGGAAGAAGGATGTCGCCTTGTACGTAGCTAAGTGCCTTACTTGCTCGAAGGTCAAGGCGGAATATCAGAAGCCCTCCTGTCTACTTCATCAGCCAGAGATTCCCATGTGGAAGTGGGAACAAATCTCCATGAACTTCGTCATCAGATTGCCCCGTACGGCAAGAGGTAACCACGCGATTTGGGTCATCGCGGACCGTTTGACAAGATCCGCTCATTTCCTCCCGGTACGAGAAAACCACTCGATGGAGAAATTCGCTCAAATCTACATCAACGAGATCGTCTCTCGTCACGGAACACCTCCCTCCACCATCTCCGATAGGGATAGTCGACTCACGTCCCGTTTTAGGAATGCCCTTCAGGAATCATTAGGGACGCGACTAGACCTCAGCACCGCATCCCACCCTCATACCAATGGTCAGAGTGAACGGACTATACAAACGCTTGAAGAGATGCTGAGGGCGTGTGTAGTTGACTTCGAAGGAAGTTGGGACGCTCACCTCCCCTAGGTCGAGTTCTCCTATATCAACAACTACCACACTAGCATCAAGTGCGCACCATTCGAGGCCTTACACGGACGTGAGTGTCAGCCACCACTTTGTTGGCTAGAAGCTGGCGATCGGCAACTCACAAGGCTCGATATCATCCAGGGAACCATCGACAAAATCACTACCATTCGAGATAGGTTGAAGACATCTCGTACTCGGCAGAAGAGCTATGCCGATAACCGAAGGAAACCCCTCGAATTCCAAGTGGGCGATAGATTACTTCCGGAAATATCGCCATGGAAAGGGGTGGTCCGTTTCGGTATGCACGGCAAGCTAAGCCCGAGGTACACCGGCCTTTGAGGTAATTGAGCGAATCGGCCCAGTGGCGTATCGACTCCAACTTCCGCAGACTCTTTCTAACGTTCACAACATCTTCCATGTCTCGCACTTGAAAAAGTGTTTATCGGACGAGACCATTGTCATCCCACTGGACGAGGTCCAGATCGAAAACCAACTCAACTCTATCCAAGAACAGCTTGGGGTTGTGGATCGAGAGGTCAAACAACTCAAGCAGATTCGTATCCTCATTGTCAAAGTTCAATGGAATTCCCGACGAGGTCACGAGTTCACGTGGGAACGTGAAGACCAGATCCGTCAGAAGTATCCACATCTATTCAGAGATTCTTTCCCCCGATGAGGCGAACTAAATTTCGGGACGAAATTCTTTTCAACCCGGGGAGAATGTGACAACCGTCTTATTTCCGGTGAAAACCCGCATTCGCTATCTATGTCTTAACTCGAATTGATCTTTTATTACTTGTACCGTAAGCTCGGGTGTGTCGGAATCGAAATCGGAATCACTTAAATGAATCCTAATACCAAGTAAACACTTAGTGAACTTGTCTAAGTTCATATCAAAAATAACCGGAAACTTTCAACTAACGAAAGCGCTTAACAATGGAACAAACGAAAAACGAACAAGGCTGAAACAAGCCCGAATGCGCCGCCTGTTGTCCCAATGGCGCCGCATTCGGGGCCAGTTCAGCAATGTTTTGTGTTTTATAAAATTTAACTAAACGGGTCTAAACTTTAAACCAACGATTTGGTCCAGGTTTTTAGAGCCCATAACCCTTTTAAAAGTCCAGCAAACACCCCTCTTACACCATATAATCTTAAAACAAACACACCATCAAAAACACACACAATCACACTCTATTTCTAAGCTCTCACTCTCTCCCTCTCTTTAGCTCAAGAACACACACATACACCATTTATTTCCAGAGATTTTCACACCAAAAATCCAGAAATTTAGCCACATAAAACACTTAAAAATCGTTCATAAACAAAAGGGAGAAAAGGAGCATTCATCCATTTGGGTTAAAAGTCGATTTCTAGCATTTTGGGTCAAAAATCACCAAGAGAACACTTCCACCTTCTTCAAATCATCATCCATTTGGTAAAACTCTTTTAAATCTTCTGTTTTTACAACATATATTCGTTGCATGTACGATCTAACAACTAAAAATGAGTCTTCATGATGATTTATGACCATTTATATACAAAAACGGGTTTTTTTATAAAATGGATGTTTAGATCCATGAATTTGTGGTTAAAAACTCAATATAAACTGTAAAACATCAAGTATTTGGATGCATCTATCATTGCATGTCGAAATCCACCATCAAAATACCAATTTTTAGCATAAAAACGATTTTGGCCATGGACCTGCAAACGAATGCGGCGCATTCCTAGTGAATGGCGGCGCATTCGTAGGTCAGACCTGCAGAAAATTTGTATTTTCGGTATAAGACGCGATCTTTAGCTTATTTCTCCAAACCGAGTACCATAACCTGTAAAGCACCAAACTTACATGTAAAAATTACGAAATTTTGACCAAAGATGTAAACTGTAAAATGTAGCTTACTGTCAAAAATTGGGAACCTAACTCCTATTTTTCGATTTATTATGAATTTTACAGTATTTAATCTGATTTAATCTTGAATTTCTAGAAAACATACCAAACGAATTTATCAGCTTACAAATATTTGACATAGTCTAGAATCTATCAAAATATGATTTTACAGATTTTACTGGAATTTTTGGAGTTAATCTACTATTATTTACTGTTTTACGGTTAAAACGCGTTAAATACGTAAACGACTCTAACTTCTTCAAAAACTGTCGGATTGAGACGAATCCAGTTCCTATGACTTCGTATTCCAGAATGTGATTTTTATGTTATTTTTATAAAATATTACAACATCATAATCTGACAGTTTCATATTCGGTATAATTTAGGTTCACGCGATTCCGATTCCTATTCCGGTCACTCCACGCACACTCCTAGTACCATTCTCTCGCTTTAGCGTAAGTCCTTGTGATTCATTAGACTCATTTCACATATTCGAGTTAGGTTTGTAAAGCGGGAAAGTGATTTGTTATTTTGGGCATTCTTTATTTAGCGCGGAAGCTCTGCCGGATTTTCGTCAGAACCGACTCACCTCCGTCCGAGCTATCTTTTCACCGCCTCATTTTCACGTGAGTTACATCCCCACTCTCTTACTGTTTTTATACTTCTTTTTGGGGGAAACAAGAGATCTAAACGAACTTGGAACTATTATGAACTTTTATTACTATTGAACTCTTATTGAACGTTTTCTAGAACTTGTATGTGAAAACAGTTTTGTTTGCCCTTTTGGCATAAAATAAACTAAATGGTTTGCCACCCTTATTCGGCTTAATGGCTTGCCCCCTTTTAATTGGCTTGCTAGTTCAAATCTCTTATAAATGTATTACTTTTGCCACACTCGGCATCGTATTTAATTTATTTATTGCCACACTCGGCACTCGTATGAACTTTGATTGATCATATAACTACCATGACTCTTGAGGGATATAACTATTCGTAAGTGACTACTACTAGTTTTAAAATAACATTAGTGCCTAATCTTTTTCGTCACACTATTAGCTTTGTTAAGCCGTTTAGTAATTATAGGTATCGATACTTAGGAAATGACCGTTCCTTGCTTAAGTGGCAACTTAAGTACATATTACTCGATCAGAAATGACTCCCCGTAGTAGTCGGGGTAAGGGGCCTCACGGTTAGTTAATCGGTTTAGTGTGAACACTTAAGTTATTATGCCAAGTAGTCGTTATACATGATTTCAATCAATTGTTACTTATATTGCGCGTATAGAGTTATACGACTTCCGCAACATTCTTTTAAACAACTGTCTTGGTTCGAACTATCTTTTGAGCAACTTTTGGATCGAAACTATTCTTTAAGTATTGTTCTACTTTTATAAACTTCTAAGTATAGATATACTTAACTCAAACTCTTTTTAGTCGAGGACTAGAAAACTGTAACTCACTCACTACTTTATTGTAGTTGACACTTTATCTCTTGTTTCAGGAAATCAAATGTAAGATATGAAGTGCATTATGTGGATGGGTTTAAACGTCACGTGAAGTCATGAATTGGGAGAAGACCTATTTTGATTATGTTTTGGGAATTTTTATCAAACAATTTGCTATGTCGTCTGGTTATGTACTTTTAATGCTTGGTTATCTTTAAACTACAAACTCATATTTTATTCGAAATGACTTGAAACCATATGTTTTATTTATAACTCGTGTGATGATATCTTGGCTCTTCACATTCCCGTGTTTCCGCTTTAGCGGGGTGTGACAGGGGGTGTTAGTGTGTCTTTACTGGACCCAAATGGCCTTTGGACAAGCACAAACCCGTCACAAATGGTTTAGGCCCGTTTAAGAAAAATTGCAAAAGTTAGAAAATCACCAAGTGCTGATCTGCAGCAATAGGGGAGATTGCGGCGCAATAGGGGAGATTGCGGCGCAAGATGGCCTCCAAGAGCAAAATTTCATTTTTCGGTATAAGTTATGGTTACGCTCGTTCGTTTGTTTAGAGTTCCCGACATGTTTTACATATGAACTTAGACAAGTTCATTATAGGTATTCTTGGTATTGTAATTCATTATATGATTCGATTTAAATTCCAGAATGGAAATACATACTTCTCGGTAAAAACATAAACACGAGAAAAGCACGATTTCTTAAAGATAGGGATACGTTAACCGACAAATTTGGCATAAACCTCCTAACTTATTTCCATGAGCATACTAACTATATGGCACTTAGATAAAAATCAACTTACGTCTCAAGGGCCGAATCAAAATAATCACATAAAACCCGATTCTCATCAATAAACCGTGAGTAAAACAAAGCGAAATACAAGGGTCAAAACAATTGCGAATAATATTAAAATAGTAACGGTAACTCAAGTACCTCAAATAGACGGGACGTCACAATTCATAAGTGCCTACTATCAGTTTTTGTGACAACCGTCTAAAATTCAGGTGATTCTCAGTTAATTTATCGTGTTCCTATTGTTCTAGTTCGTACTGGTTGGGTCTTTATTATGTCGGAACCAGACTCGGAATCAACTTATAAATCCTAACACCAAAGAAACTATACAAGAACTTGACTAAGTTCATAATGGAAACTAATAAAGTCCTAGTCCACAACTAACAATAACGGAAAACTTAAAACGTCACCGAACTGGGAAAAACCTTGCAGCCAACGGCTTAAGGCTGTCAGCCAGCGGCTGGATGTGGTCAGCCGGCGTCTGAAAGGCCGCTTACTGTGTTTTAATGACTCATTTTGCATGCTTCTTGATTGGCTCACCTCATAAATCCAGGATTGGACCAAAATACTGACTTTGGGGGTTCCCTAGGCCAGTACTTTCCCCCTTTTCCCACCTTCACTTTCATTTTCATTTCATTTCAAACAAAACACACACATACCTCTCTCTCTCTCTCTCTACACTTCTCTCTCAAATCTCTCTAGCAAAACGGAAACTTTACCACCATTTCACAGCAAGAAAACACAAAATAATCACCATCAAAACTCATATAAATCGTCCTAGGGCCAAAGGGTATCAATGAAAAAGCATAAATCTGGTTTTTGGAAGAGTTTCTTTATCATTTTGAAGCTAGAAACACATCCAACCGTTCAAAAACTTTTTCCCTCGGTAAACATCTTTAAACTCACTGTTATTTTACAAATCTTAACTTGCATGGATGATCTAAAGGTTGGAAAATGGTTTTATAAAAGTTTAAAAACGTTTTCTTGCTTAAGAACGGGTTTTTTCTCATAGATCTACATTTTGATGATATAAATCTAAAAGAAACTGTGACTTTTGCTTAAAAATGTATATGTTTGAATATTAACAGTTTGCATGTTCGAATCTAACACTAAAAAGGGCTAAAAATCGAAAAATAACGAAAACTAGAAACTGGCCGAAGGCCTCTGGCTGGCGGCTGAGTATCTCCAGCCGCTGTCTGGATCTTGTTGTTCACTAAAATCGTCGTTTTGAGAACTGTACACGTAAAAATAAGTCCAAATAACGTTATTACAGATTATGTAACTTTGAAAACTTACTATTTTTAATAAAGAAATTGTTTGTTTGAGTTTGAGGATTTGAAACTATTATATTATCGTTTACATTGGTTGAAAATGATTGTTTAAAGCGGGAAAGTGTTTGAAAAATGGATTCAATTTTTATAGCGCGGAAGCGCTGCCCAAATTTCACCATAAACTATTACTCAAACTCAGTAACTTAATGTTTTCGGGACTTATACATTTTGAACTTGGACATTGACTCTTTTTGGACAATAATGGACTAATTGGACCCTAAATCGTACACGAACACGTATTATCATATAATCTTTCCGTAACAAACTTTTGGGACAGAATCTAAAGTATAAGAATTTGAGATTTAGAATGTTGAAATGTAACCTTAACATAACTTAAATCATACTAATAATACTTATACAACATTTTGGTGTTTTAGGTCATCTTTGATTCCCGACGCGTTCCGCTCCATCCGTGCTTATTCGTATCTTTCTCCGCAAACCGTGAGTTACAACCCCACTATGTTTTGCTATTTTTAAATACTTATTTGGGGGAAACATAAGATTGTATGTTTATGTGACTTTTTGAAACTGTTTGCAACTCGTATGAAACTTATGAAACTTTGAAACTTTTGAAACTTATGAAACTTGGAAACTTTGGAAACTCGCGAAACTTTGGAAATTTTGAAACATGTGAAACTTGGAAACTTTGGAAACTTGTGAAACTTGTGAAACTATTATGCGTATAATGTGTTAATGCCCCTTAAATTGGCTAAATTAAATTTAGGATACTTGTTGGCGAAACCAATCCTTGATGAAAATATAAACCCGTAAGTGCTTACTACTATTTTAGAAACAGAATTCAGTTGCCCCATTTTTAGTTCGGAAACTTTACACACTATTAGCAATAGCCGTTAGTATTATGGGTATCGATACTTAGGAGAGGTCACTCCTTGCTTGTGGTTCGCGTCCTAAGCACATATTACTAGAATCAGGTGGAAACTCAATGATACATTTGGGGCTAGATCTGACCAGACAATCGGTTTAGTGCAGACTTACCTTTATATTATGCCAAGTGATTGATACAAGTTACTAATTTAGTTAAGCACATATTACTTACGCATATTCTTTATTTTAGCGACTGATTCTGCTACAACTTTTATGATACGAGTTTTATTTTTACTTGCGTGTGTACGAAACTCTTTAATATATATATGTTCTAGCGCCGTTCCATCCCCTTTTCTCTAATGACATTTTATATATATATATATATATATATATATATATATATATATATATATATATATATATTTCTAATTAGGAAAATTTTATCGAGAAATTTAAAACTGTAACTCACTCACTACTCAATGTAGTTAACACTTTATCTTATGTTTCGGGAAATTAGTGTAAGTGTCGAGATGCTTGGCAAGGAAGGGTCGGTATGGTCACGTGAGGTGAATCTTGGGAAAGACCTTTTTAACTTGGGAATTTATTTTGAAACTTTGTACTATGTATTTGTATTAAACAATTAAACTGCTTGGTTGATTTCGAATTATGAACTATTTTATTTTTAATGAAATGACTTGAACCGTTTATTTTGCTTATAACCGTGTTGTGACGTCCCGTCAATTTGAGGTACTCGAGTTACCGTCATTATTTATATTTTATTCGCAATCGATTTCGACCCTTGTATTACGCTTTGTTTTGCTCACAATTTACTGTTATTAAGTATCGGGTTTTCGTATTTACTGATTAGTCCCTCGAGACGTAATAATATTATTTTATCTAAGTGCCAATTAGTTAGTATTCTCATAAATATAAGTTAGAAGGTTTATGCCAAATTTGTCGGTTATCGGATCCTTTCTCCTCGAGAAATCGTGCTTTTGCTCTTGTGTGCTCTTTTACCGAAATCGTGCGAATCTCGAAATCGAAAGTGAAAATAAAATATTAATTGAACCTTACATAAATTAAATCAAAGTATGAACAATTCTAAGTTCAACGCAAAAAGAATCGGGAATTTTCGATGCACGAAACTCCCAAACGATCAAAAACAAGTCTGCAGAGCCTGCCGACCAGCCAACAGCTGGCAGGGATTCAGCCGGCGGCTGAATCCAGCCAGCCGACGGCTGGAATGGTCTGTACAGGTGTTTTATGACTCATTTTTGCATGAAAAACGATTGGGGACACGTGGCTAAACCCCATTCGACCCCCTTTTCTGCCAGAATGCTTGTTCCAATGCCTTATATCATTTCCTTTTTCCTTTTCCTTTCATTTTTATCATCACAAAACACACACACCTTAGTGTTTTCTCTCAAACCCTCCCTTTTGTTCTTCATTTCCTTTCACCTTGGCTGTGATTTCCAGCTTATTCCACCATAAAAACATCATAAACAACACAATAATCAAGTTTATTCATCATAAGGAGCATGGAGTGGTGATTATCCGGGTTATTTCTTGAAGTTCTTCATCATTTTCGGGTCTAAAACTTCATCAAAACCATCATCAATCAAGCTAGATCATCATCTTATCATTATTCTTGTGGTATAATAACTTTCTTCCATTTATTTTATTTACATCTTAACATATTATTACATGCATGCATCATCAAAGATCAAATAAAGGTTTTATAAAAGTTTCTATGGTGATTTATCTAAAAACATAAGTTTTATGAATGTTACCTAAAGATCTTGAGATAAAAAGTTGTTATTTAAAGAAATCTATGGATATTATTAAGGGGTTATGACTTGCATGTCGAGATCTACTGAAAATATACTTGAAAAACGCTTAAAAACGATAAAATAACGAAAATCTGGAGCTGTCTGTCAGCCTCCAGCCGACGGCTGGATTATCTCAGCCGGCGGCTGGCTTTTCTCTGCCGGCGGCTGGATTATCTCAGCCGGCGGCTGAATCAGTCTGTCCGTTCAAATCTTTCGTTTTGCTAATTTTCAGTGGTTTTCTTGTGTTTTGGAGGCGGGTATTCTCATCACTACACCACTGAAGTCGTTGATTCCAGATTCTTGTCAAATCAAGCTAGTGTTATCGGTATAATTTCTTACTCTTGTAAATCTTGTGATTCCGTTATATTCGTTAATTCGGTTTTTAGCCTTGAAATCGGTTAGGATAAATTATTAGACCAACACTCGTGCGTTTGATCGATTTGGACAAAATGTTAAAAATATGAGTAACCAAAGTATTATGTAAAGCTAAGTATGGTATTATGTATTGTGTATAATGGTTTAAATTGCATTGTTGATAAGCGGGAAAGTGATTGAATAAATGTACTAATATTTTATGACGCGGAAGCGCTGCCGAAATTTCATCTCACGACTTTTACGACTTAAAACACTTACATAAATCAATTGCGTATAAAAGTAACATATTTTACAATAACATTGTCTTTGGACTCAAAGACACCAACGCAATCACAAATGTCATAATATTACTTAAAACGAACATATTAAACCTCTTTGCGATACTTTAAACTTCGTCTCCATTTAATCATCGTTTTAAGTCATCAAATTATGTCTTGCGGCAAATCTTATAAAATTGTTTTGAAAGACATTTTACTCAAAACATTTTGGTATGAAAAGACTTCAAATTATTGTAAGTGTCAATTGGACTTTTAATTTGATTTTGACTTTAATAAGTCAACATATTTGACTTTTGACTTTTATAAGTCAACATCTTTAATCTTGGTCAACATAATGAACATTTGTATTAACATTCTTTCGACTCGGAGTTATCATTCGTTTCCAATGGTCGCTGTTGACGTGAAAGATCGATATCTTGCCGATCGGCCCTTTTCGGGCGCGGAACATCGTCTTCTTAATTCATCATCCTTAATCAACTTATTAATCGTTGGAATAATTATATTAATTTAAATCTTAACCGACAAGGCTAAACCGGACCTAGACTTATAGAGATACTGAGACTGTGTTGTTTATTGTTTAAGGCACTTAGGCGGTGGAGTTGTAGCTCTGTGTTTGGTGTACCCGATATTTGTTTGCTGAAGCTTTATCAGTGAGTTATTCGTAGCCCTTGTCTTAAATATTTTTGGGCTGTAAAGCGTATTTTATAAAATTGTCTGCTTGTATGCGGGACTTTGTTGATTATCTTGTTTACCTAGTTGAATAGGTCTGCTTTAGATTAGGAGTCTTTATTGCCTTGGTGGCACCCCTAATACACTCGTTAAGCTTTATGCCCAACGGTTTCATATTTATAGCTATATGGGTTATTATACCTAACCCTCATCGCTCGGTAGGATGCTCCTATGAGTGGATGTTATGACCGGTATATTATTCGATTACCTTTGGATTGACTCACCTTAGAAGAGGGGACTTTATTGTGTGGTAAGGATCGAGGTGTATGACTAATCTAAGCATGGTATCCTCACTAGGGTTGAAAACAAGATACAATGCAATACAATGATTATGTTATGATTTGAAATATGATTTTGAAATTTATCGAAACTTGTCGATGGGTCAACTTTTACTTATAAATTGCGAATAATTCACCAACATGTTGTTGATGTCGTTTTAACGCTTTGCAGGAAATTGAGGATTTCCGTGATCATGCCATAGTTTATTTTTGGATCGCTTGCTTTGAGGAAATTTGAATTTGAATTGTTTATTGTAATTTCCATGACGATCCTTTTGTTGATTTCTTTTGGAATTGTATTCGTACTTGGCGTCTCATCGCCTTGACTTATTGATGTGTTTTGTAACATTTGGCATGATCAATTTAATTTAATGTTTTGTTTATCGGTTATATTGTTGTAACCCTGACTTTGATATTATAACTGGAACGCCCTGCGTTTCCGCTTCCAAGCGGGGTGTGACACGTGTAATGATATTCCAGCTCTCACATCTCGTGTTTTCGCTATAGCGGGGTGCGACAGACTTGGTATCAGAGCACATGTTATAGCGAAAACGGTTTTAAAAATTTTTCAAAAGTTTTCGAAACCAAACTATAACCAAGGCTTTTTGGAAAATCATTATGGGTTCAAATTTTAGGTAATTAATTTCGCGATTGCATGATTGTTTTTAACTACGCATGGCTTGATCACCCATGCCTAGTTCAAAATGACTTCTGCAAGGACGGAACGTAATTACTAATGTTAAACGGTTTTGAGTCGAAAATTCTCGGTCTTATTATTCCCAATCTCACGTGATTGACCCTTACATGCATTTCCTTACATATTTTTCCTTTAATATTACCTCATTCCCGTACTTACGAAACTCCTTGTGTCGCAGATCCGTCATGTCTCAGTCGTCTCGTACACGATCCCCCTCGCGATCCCAGTCCCGATCACAGCCGAGAGCCGCATCATCTCATGAGGCCTCTGAGGGCCATACCGCCTCGAAGAGCCTCCGCCACCAGACTACCGACCCCACGGAGGATACCTCCATGGCTGTGTCGAGCAGCATCGGGTCCAGACGGAGGTCGGTACTACCACCACCTCAACTTGCGCCCGTCGTCGCACCGCCCCATTGCCGTGGACCCCGTGTCGTTATGACGGCACGCAAGCAGGTTGTCTTTCCGGGTCGACTACATGACAGGATGGCGGCGCAGCAGGACGGTCCGTCCAGGCCTGCACCACCCCATCTTCCTTTCGGGCACCCACCTCCCGATGTTCCACGCACCTCGATGATGGGCCATTATACGTGGGAGCGACAGCTCCAACGTGAGGAGATGCAGCGGGCCCGAGACGCCGACGCAGCTAGGCAGCGGATACCGCCTACCCTACAGCCTCCCCCTCCTGCAGCTTTCCTGCACCTCAACCGCGAGGTAAGGAGACTTTCTGAGGAAGCCCAGCAACAAGGGCTGCTCCTCTGTGAGGTCTCCGATGCCGCACATCGGTTGGCAGAGCAAGCGTTGCGACACCTCGCTGCGATTCAGGCCACAGCCCGAACGGTGCAGCGCTTGGTGGGAGTTTTCTTGGTCATGGGGACCCTATTAGCGGTCATCGTCGCCAAGATGTTCTTGGAGAGACGTCATTAGTTCATTTCCTTTATTTATGTATTGTTGGCGGAGTTGTAATTTTCCATGTACACAGCTCCGAGCCAGTTCTACTTATTTCCTTTTTGTATTGTACTGTACTTCATTTCCATTTGAACCTTGTACTCGACTATATTATTATTAATGAATGAAGTTTCTATCTTTTATCATCTATTAACGCTATTGTCGTGTGAATCTTGTTCTATGGTTGAATTTCCCTCTTACGTGTGAATCTTTGTCGTGTGAATCTCTTGAATCTTGTCGTGCGTGTACTATCTGTTCTGTTATATTACTCTTGCGTGGTAGTTAACTTGTTCATTGAATCATATTCTTATTATACTCTAATCGTGCGTTTCTAAACTGAATCGTTTGTCTGTTGTAGAATCATGGCACCTCGTTCAAACGCCAGTATCATCGCTGAACAAATCGCTGCTCAGTTGAATGCAGAGATGCCCAACATGATCGCTCAGATCAAGGCTGGGATCAATGCTAATGTCAACAACCATCACCAACCGCAGCAACAACAGCAACAGCAACAGAACAATAACCAGAATCAGCAGAACAACAACCAGAACCAACAACACCCGAATCCCCCTGCTTGCACCTACAAGAGCTTCATGGCCTGCAAGCCCAAGGAGTTCCATGGCACAAGTGGTGCCGTAGGACTGGTGTCCTGGTTCGAGAGCATCGAGTCGGTGTTGCACATCAGCAGATGTGCCGAAGCTGATAAAGTGCAGTACGCCTCCTGCGTGCTACACGGTAAGGCATTAACTTGGTGGAACAACGTGGTCCGCAACAGAGGACGCGAGACCGCCTATGCTCTCACCTGGGAACAATTCAAGAATCTCTTGATAGAGGAGTACTACCCCAAAGGGGAAATCAAGAAGCTCGAGGCCGATCTCTGGGATCACACGATGGTCGGAAACGACATCGAAGGGTATACTACCCGATTCCACGAGTTAGCTCGACTAGTCCCAACGTTAGTGACTCCTGAAGAGAACAAGATCGACCGTTATGTCTCCGGTCTTGTTCCTGAGATCAGAGGAATAGTCATCGCAGCGAAACCTCAGACCCTTCAGAGTGCCATCATTCTAGCTCACCGCCTCACAAGCAACCTACTCACCGCTCCTACATCCTCCAAGAAGGAGTCGGGTGAGAAAAGGAAATCCGACCAGACCCCAAGGCGAAGTGATAGGAATAAGAAGAAGAAGACCACCCGTAACTTTGCCGTAGCAACTGTAGCACCACCACCGCCACCGCCACCAACTGGAGCCCGAACCTACACGGGGACGAACCCCAAGTGCAATAAGTGCAACTTCCACCACCTCGGTAACTGCCCCATGTGTTTAAGATGCCAGAAGGTAGGGCATTTCGCTAAGTACTGCCCGGATAAGATGGTAGTCACAGGTCAGAAGCCGGTGTGCTTCGAGTGCGGAAGTGACTAGCACTTCCGGAACACTTGTCCGAGACTCCGAAACTCCCAACCGAACCAAGGCGGGCGAGGTCGAGGACGTGCATTCGCACTCACAGCTGAGGAAGACCGACAGGATCCGAACGCGGTGAATCACTATGCATCAGTTTTGTTCGATTCAGGGGCTGAAAGAAGCTTTGTATCCTTAGAATTTAGACCCCTCGTTAACTTAGGATCTAAGGTTCTTAAGGATAGCTTCACCATAGAGTACGCTAACGGCCAGGAGTTCGAAGCCAAGGATATAATCCCAGGATGTTCCATATGCCTGTCTGATAACACCTTCCCTATTGACTTAATTCCAATCGAGCTGAAAAGCTTTGATGTGATCGTCGGAATGGACTGGCTCTCTCGTTTCCGAGCCGAGATTGTCTGTTTTGACAAACTTATCCGCATCCCTCTTTCTGACACCGAAACTCTAGTTGTTCAAGGAAACAAACCCGGACGACCACTCCGTATCGTGTCGTCCATGAAAATGCGCAAGTACCTCGAGAAGGACTGTGACGCATTTCTCGCTCACGTTGTCGAACGTAAACCCAAGGAGATCCGTATACAAGATATTCCGGTAGTCAAGGATCACCCTGAAGTCTTTCCCGAAGATTTACTCGGGATACCTCCGCATCGACAAGTGGAATTTCGAATAGACCTAGTTCCTGGTGTAGCACCGGTCGCCAAGACGCCGTATCGTCTAGCCCCACCGGAAATGCAAGAGCTATCGAAACAGCTGCAGTAACTCTTGGATCATGGTCTTATTCGTCCAAGCTCGTCCCCATGGGGAGCCCCAATACTCTTTGTTAAAAAGAAAGACGGATCCTTTCGTATGTGCATCGACTACCGCAAACTGAACAAGCTGACCATCAAGAACCGATACCCACTCCCGAGGATCGATGATCTTTTCGACCAGTTGCAGGGTGCAACTTATTTCTAGAAAATCGACCTCCGCTCGGGTTATCATCAGGTTCGTGTAAGTGAGACCGACATTTCTAAAACCGCTTTTCGTACTCGTTACGGTCATTACGAGTTCCTTGTGATGCCATTTGGTTTAACCAACGCACCAGCGGTGTTCATGGACTTGATGAACAGGGTGTGTAGACCTTATTTCGACAAGTTCGTGATCATATTCATTGATAACATCCTTATTTACTCGAGAAACAAAGAGGATCACGCAAAACACCTCAAATTCATTTTAGAACTCCTCCGAGATCAGAAACTGTACGCCAAATTCTCTAAGTGTGAATTCTGGCTCCGGGAAGTGCATTTCCTTGGTCATGTGGTCAACCAAGAAGGGATCCATGTAGATCCGGCTAAGATCGAAGCGATCGAGAAATGGCAAGCCCCGACGACTCCTACGGAAATTCGTCAATTCCTAGGGTTGGCTGGCTACTATCAAAGGTTCATCGAGAATTTCTCGAAGATCGCTAAGCCACTCACCGAGCTCACTCAGAAGGACAAGGATTTTGTTTGGGGTATGAAGCAAGAGGAATCCTTCCAGAAACATAAACACCAGCTCTGCCACGCACAGATTTTGTCTCTACCGGAGGGTACTGTGACGTCCCGTCTATTTGAGGTACTTGAGTTACCGTTATTATTTTAATATTATTCGCAATTGATTTCGACCCTTGTATTACGCTTTGTTTTGGCTCACGATTTACTGTTATTGAGTATCGGGTTTTCGTATTTACTGATTTTTCCCTCGAGACGTAATAATATTAACTTATCTAGGTGCCAATTGGTTAGTATTCTCATAAATATAAGTAATAAGGTTTATGCCAAATTTGTCGGTTATCGGATCCTTTATCCTCGAGATATCGTGCTTTTGCTCTTGTGTGCTCTTTTACCGAAATCGTGCGAATCTCGAAATCATAAGTGAAGATATAATATTAAATGAACCTAATATAAAGTAAATCAAAGTATGAACAATTCTAAGTTCAACGCAAAAAGAATCGGGAGTTTTCGATGAACGAAACTCCCAAACGGTCAAAAACAAGACTGCAGAGCCAGCCGACCAGCCAGCAGCTGGCAGGGATTCAGCCGGCGGCTGAATCCATCCAGCCGGCGGCTGGAATGGTCTGGACAGGTGTTTGATGACTCATTTTGGCATGTAAAACGATTGGGGACACTTGGCTAAACCCCATTCGACCCCCAAACTACCAGAGATGCCTGTTCCAAGGTGATATTATCACCTATTTTCCATTTTCCTTTCATTTTCTAAATCAAAAACACACACACACACATTTGGATTCTCTCTCAAACTCTCCATCTCTTCTTCATTTTCCCCGTTGTTGCAGTGAAATTCCAGCCATTATTCACCATTTAAAACACCTAAACATCACAATAATCAAGTATATTCATCAAAGGGAGCATGGAGTGGTGATTTTCCGGGTGGTTTCTTGAAGTTCTTCATCATTTTCGGGTTTAATCTTCTTCAAGATCAAGCTAGATCATCTTGTTTTCGATTTTCTTGGGGTATAATAACTTTCTTCCACTGATTTTATTTACATCTTAACATTTTATTACATGCATGTATCATCTAACATCAAAGAATGGTTTTTATAAAAGTTTCTATGGAGATTTATCTAAAAACATAAATTTTATAAACTTTTACTAAGATCTTGATATAAAAAGGTGTTATTTGAAGAAATAAATGGATATTATTAAAGGTTTTTATGTTGCATGTCGAAATCTACCGAAAATACTCTTGAAAACGCTTAAAAACGATAAAATAACAAAAAATCCGGAGCTGTCTGTCAGCCTCCAGCCGACGGCTGGATCATCTCAGCCGGCGGCTGGATCAGTCTGTCCATTCAAATCTTTCGTTTTGCTAATTTTCGGTGGTTGTCTTTTGTTTTGGAGGCGGGTATTCTCATCACTACACCACTGAAGTTGTTGAATCCAGATCCTTGTCAAATCAAGCGAGTGCTAGCGGTATAACTTGTTACTCTTGTGAATCTTGTGATTTCAATATATTCATATTCGGTTTTAGCCTTGAAAACGGTTAGGATAAATTATTAGACCAACACTCGTTGTATTTCTTCGGATCGGACTGAGATTGGACAAATAAATTTAAATTATGAATTAACCAAAGTATTGTATTAAACTTATTATTGTATTATGTATTATGAATAATGGGTTAAAATGAAATTGTTGTTAAGCGGGAAAGTGTTTGAAAAGTTGGACGAATATTTTATGACGCGGAAGCGCTGCCGAAATTCCAACTCACGACTTTTTACGACTTAAAACACTTACATAAATCAATTGCGTACAAAAGTAACATATTTTACA
>CAJVGC010000582.1:43742571-43786699 GCA_910822075.1 Senecio squalidus | reverse complement strand
AAGGCAACTCAAGGTGCACGAAGAGAACTACACTACTCACGACCTAGAGCTAGGAGCAGTCGTATTTGCATTAACGATCTGGAGACACTATTTGTATGGTACTAAGTGTACGGTTTTCACGGATCACAAGAGCCTTCAACACATTCTAGACCAGAAGATGCTCAACATCAGGCAAAGGAGATGGATCGAACTGCTGAGTGACTACGATTGCGAGATCAAGTACCACCCGGGTAAGGCAAACGTAGTAGCAGACGCCCTAAGTCGGAAGGAAAGGGTAAGACCATCTCGGGTTAGAGCATTACGTATCCAGATTCAAACAAATCTTCAAACGCAAATCGCCGAGGCTCAGCGAGAAGCTTTGAAACCCGAGAACTTAAAGGGAGAAACATTGCACAATCACGAGAAGGAGTTCGAACTCAAATCCGACGGAATCCATTATTTCAAGGGCCGAGCCTGGATCCCGAAATCTGAAGATCTTCGCAAACTAATCTTGGATGAGGGCCACCGTTCCCGATACTCCATTCTCCCCGAATCTGATATGTTGTACAAGGACCTTCGGGAGTATTATTAGTGGCCGGACATGAAGAAGGATATCGCCTTGTACGTGGCCAAGTGCCTTACTTGCTCCAAGGTCAAAGCGGAATATCAGAAGCCCTCAGGACTACTGCAGCAACCGGAGATTCCTATGTGGAAGTGGGAACAGATCTCCATGGATTTCATTACAAAGCTGCCCCGGACGGCAAAGGGTAACGACACTATATGGACGTAATTGTGGACCGATTGACGAAGTCTGCTCATTTCTTACCGGTACGAGAAATTCACTCAATGGAGAAATTCGCGCAAATCTATGTCAACGAGATCATCTCTCGCCACGGAACACCCCTTTCCATCATCTTTGACCGGGATAGTCGGTTCACGTCCCGCTTTTGGAACGCGCTTCAGAAGTCGCTCGGGACGCGACTAGACCTTAGCACAACTTACCACCCCCAAACCGACGGTCAAAGCGAAAGGACGATCCAAACACTTGAGGATATGCTTAGGGCATGCGTAGTTGACTTCGGAGGAAGTTGGGATACTCACCTACCCTTGGTCGAGTTTTCTTACAACAACAGCTACCACTCTAGCATCAAGTGTGCTCCGTTCGAGGCCTTATATGGACGTAAGTGTCGGTCGCCGCTTTGTTGGGTAGAAGTCGGCGATCGACAACTCACAAGGCTCGACATCGTCCAGGAAACCATCGACAAGATCACTACTATCAGAGAGCAACTGAAGACGTCCCGTACCCGGCAGAAGAGCTACGCCGATAACCGAAGGAAACCCCTCGATTTCCAGGTTGGCGATCGGGTGCTTCTTAAAGTATCGCCATGGAAAGGGGTAGATCGCTTCGGGAAACGCGGCAAGCTAAGCCCAAGGTATACCGGACCATTTGAAGTTATCGAGCGTATTGGGCCAGTAGCATATCGACTCCAACTCCCGCAAGTTCTTTCTAATGTTCACAACGTGTTTCATGTCTCGCACTTGAAAAAGTGCTTATCTGATGAGACCATCGTCATTCCACTCGACGAGGTCAAGATCGACAACAAGCTCAACTTTATAGAGGACCGCTCGAAGTTGTAGACCGCGAGGTCAAAAAACTCAGACAAAGCCGTGTTCCTATTGTCAAGGTTCGTTAGAACTCCCGACGTGGTCATGAATTCACCTGGGAACGTGAAGACCAGATACGTCAAAAGCATCCACATTTGTTCAAAGATACTTCTACCTGATGGGACGAGTCAAATTTTGGGACGAAATTTCTTTCAACCCGGGGATGATGTGACAACCGTCTAAAATTCAGGTGATTCTCAGTTAATTTATCGGTATCCCTCTTTCTGACACCGAAACTCTAGTTGTTCAAGGAGACAAACCCGGACGACCACTCCGTATCGTGTCGTCCATGAAAATGCGCAAGTACCTCGAGAAGGACTGTGACCCATTTCTCGCTCACGTTGTCGAACGTAAACCCAAGGAGATCCGTATACAAGATATTCCGGTAGTCAAGGATCACCCTGAAGTCTTTCCCGAAGATTTACTCGGGCTACCTCCGCATCGACAAGTTGAATTTCGAATAGACCTAGTTCCTGGTGTAGCACTGGTCGCCAAGACGCCGTATCGTCTAGCCCCACCGGAAATGCAAGAGCTATCGAAACAGCTGCAGGAACTCTTGGATCATGGTCTTATTCGTCCAAGCTCGTCCCCATGGGGAGCCCCAATAGTCTTTGTTAAAAAGAAAGACGGATCCTTTCGTATGTGCATCGACTACCGCGAACTGAACAAGCTGACCATCAAGAACCGATACCCACTCCCGAGGATCGATGATGTTTTCGACCAGTTGCAGGGTGCTACTTATTTCTAGAAAAACGACCTCCGCTCGGGTTATCATCAGGTTCGTGTCAGTGAGACCGACATTTCTAAAACCGCGTTTCGTACTCGTTACGGTCATTACGAGTTCCTTGTCATGCCATTTGGTTTAACCAACGCACCAGCGGTGTTCATGGACTTGATGAACAGGGTGTGTAGACCTTATTTGGACAAGTTCGTGATCATATTCATTGATGACATCCTTATTTACTCGAGAAATAAAGAGGATCACGCAAAACACCTCAAACTCATTTTAGAACTCCTCCGAGATCAGAAACTGTACGCCAAATTCTCTAAGTGTGAATTCTGGCTCCGGGAAGTGCATTTCCTTGGTCATGTGGTCAACCAAGAAGGGATCCATGTAGATCCGGCTAAGATCGAAGCGATCGAGAAATGGCAAGCCCCGACGACTCCTACGGAAATTCGTCAATTCCTAGGGTTGGCTAGCTACTATCGAAGGTTCATCGAGAATTTATCGAAGATCACTAAGCCACTCACCGAGCTCACTCAGAAGGATAAGGATTTTGTTTGGGGTATGAAGAAAGAGGAATCCTTCCAAAAACATAAACACCAGCTCTGCCACGCATCGATTTTGTCTCTACCGGAGGGTACGGATAACTTCGTAGTATTCTGTGATGCATCCCATCAGGGACTTAGGTGTGTCCTTATGTAGAAGGATAAAGTCATCGCCTACGCTTCAAGGCAACTCAAGGTGCACGAACAGAACTACACTACTCACGACCTAGAGCTAGGAGCAGTCGTATTTGCATTAACGATCTGGAGACACTATTTGTATGGTACTAAGTGCGCTGTTTTCACGGATCATAAGAGCCTTCAACACATTCTAGACCAGAAGATGCTCAACATGAGGCAAAGGAGATGGATCGAACTGCTGAGTGACTACGATTGCGAGATCAAGTACCACCCGGGTAAGGCAAACGTAGTAGCAGACGCCCTGAGTCGGAAGGAAAGGGTAAGACCATCTCGGGTTAGAGCATTAGGTATCCAGATTCAAACAAATCTTCAAACGCAAATCGCCGAGGCTCAGCGAGAAGCGTTGAAACCCGAGAACTTAAAGGGAGAAACATTGCACAATCACGAGAAGGAGTTCGAACTCAAATCCGACGGAATCCATTATTTCAAGGGCCGAGCCTGGATCCCGAAATCTGAAGATCTTCACAAACTATTCTTGGATGAGGGCCACCGTTCCCGATACTCCATCCTCCCCGAATCTGATAAGTTGTACAAGGACCTTCGGGAGTATTATTGGTGGCCGGACATGAAGAAGGATATCGCCTTGTACGTGGCCAAGTGCCTTACTTGCTCCAAGGTCAAGGCGGAATATCAGAAGCCCTCAGGACTACTGCAGCAACCGGAGATTCCTATGTGGAAGTGGGAACAGATCTCCATGGATTTCATTACAAAGCTGCCCCGGACGGCAAAGGGTAACGACACAATTTGGGTAATTGTGGACCGATTGACGAAGTCTGCTCATTTCTTACCGGTACGAGAAACTCACTCAATGGAGAAATTCGCGCAAATCTATGTCAACGAGATCATCTCTCGCCACGGAACACCCCTCTCCATCATCTCTGACAGGGATAGTCGGTTCACGTCCCGCTTTTGGAACGCGCTTCAGAAGTCGCTCGGGACGCGACTAGACCTTAGCACAACTTACCACCCCCAAACCGACAGTCAAAGCGAAAGGACAATCCAAACACTTGAGGATATGCTTAGGGCATGCGTAGTTGACTTCAGAGGAAGTTGGGATACTCACCTACCCTTGGTCGAGTTTTCTTACAACAACAGCTACCACGCTAGCATCAAGTGTGCTCCGTTCGAGGCCTTATATGGACGTAAGTGTCGGTCGCCGCTTTGTTGGGTAGAAGCCGGCGATCGACAACTCACAAGGCTCGACATCGTCCAGGAAACCATCGACAAGATCACTACTATCAGAGAGCGACTGAAGACGTCCCGTACCCGGCAGAAGAGCTACGCCGATAACCGAAGGAAACCCCTCGAGTTCCAGGTTGGCGATCGGGTGCTTCTTAAAGTATCGCCATGGAAAGGGGTAGTTCGCTTCGGGAAACGAGGCAAGCTAAGCCCAAGGTATACCGGACCATTTGAAGTTATCGAGCGTATTGGGCCAGTAGCATATCGACTCCAACTCCCGCAAGTTCTTTCTAATGTTCACTACGT
Organism: Senecio squalidus; assembly: GCA_910822075.1. Lineage (NCBI taxonomy): Eukaryota > Viridiplantae > Streptophyta > Magnoliopsida > Asterales > Asteraceae > Senecio > Senecio squalidus. The sequence goes on along the minus strand of CAJVGC010000582.1, from coordinate 43,782,103 downwards.
GTTTCATGTCTCGCACTTGAAAAAGTGCTTATCTGATGAGACCATCGTCATTCCACTCGACGAGGTCAAGATCGACAACAAGCTCAACTTTATAGAGGACCGCTCGAAGTTGTAGACCGCGAGGTCAAACAACTCAGACAAAGCCGTGTTCCTATTTTCAAGGTTCGTTGGAACTCCCGACGTGGTCATTAATTCACCTGGGAACGTGAAGACCAGATACGTCAAAAGCATCCACATTTGTTCAAAGATACTTCTACCTGATGGGACGAGTCAAATTTTGGGACGAAATTTCTTTCAACCCGGGGATGATGTGACAACCGTCTAAAATTCAGGTGATTCTCAGTTAATTTATCGGTCCGAATCTCTAGTTACTTTTTATCGTGTTCATATTGTTCTAGTTCGTACTGGTTGGGTCTTTATTATGTCGGAACTAGAGTCGGAATCAACTTATAAATACTAACACCAAAGAAACTATACAAGAACTTGACTAAGTTCATAACGGAAACTAATAAAGTCCTAGTCCACAACTAACAATAACGGAAAACTTAAAACGTCACCGAACTGGAAAAAACCTTCCACCCAACGGCTGAAGGCTGTCAGCCAGCGGCTGGATGTGGTCAGCCGGCTGCTGAAAGGCCGCTGACTGTGTTTTAATGACTCATTTTGCATGCTTCTTGATTGGCTAACCTCATAAATCCGGGATTGGACCAAAATACTGACTTTGGGGGTTCCATAGGCCAGTACTTTCCCCCTTTTCCCACCTTCACTTTCATTTTCATTTCATTTCAAACAAAACACACACATACCTCTCTCTCTCTACACTTCTCTCTCAAATCTCTCTAGCAAAACAGAATCTTTACCACCATTGCACAGCAAGAAAACACAAAATAATCACCATCAAAACTCATATAAATGGTCCTAGGGCCAAAGGGTATCAAAGAAGAAGCATAAATCGGGTTTTTGGAAGAGGTTCTTTATCATTTTGAAGCTAGAAACACATCCAACCGTTCAACAACTTTTTCCCTCGGTAAACATCTTTAAACTCACTGTTATTTTACAAATCTTAACATGCATGGATGATCTAAAGGTTGGAAAATGGTTTTATAAAAGTTTAAAAACGTTTTCTTGCTTAAAAACGGGGTTTTCTCATAGATCTACATTTTGATGATATAAATCTAAAAAAAACTGTGACTTTTGCTTAAAAATGTATATGTTTGAATATTAACAGTTTGCATGTTCGAATCTAACACTAAAAAGGGCTAAAAATCGAAAAATAACGAAAACTAGAAACTAGCCGAAGGCCTCTGGCCGGCGGCTGGAGTTACCCAGCCGGCGGCTGAGTATCTCCAGCCGCTCTCTGAATCTTGCTATTCACTAAAATCGTCGTTTTGAGAACTTTAAACGTAAAAATAAGTCCAAATAACGTTATTACAGATTATGTAAATTTGAAAACTTACTGTTTTTAATAAAGAAATTGTTTGGTTGAGTTTGAGGATTTGAAACTATTATATTATCGTTTACATTGGTTGAAAATGATTGTTTAAAGCGGAAAAGTGTTTGAAAAATGGATTCAATTTTTATAGCGCGTAAGCGCTGCCCAAATTTCACCGTAAACTATTACTCAAACTCAGTAACTTAATGTTTTCGGGACTTATACATTTTGACCTTGGACATTGACTCTTTTTGGACAATAATGGACTAATTAGACCCTAAATCGTACACGAACACGTATTATCATATAATCTTTCCGTAACAAACTTTTGGGACAGAATCTTAAGTATAAGAATTTGAGATTTAGAATGTTGAAATGGAACCTTAACATAACTTAAATCATACTAATAATACTTATACAACATTTCGGTGTTTTAGGTCATCTTTGATTCCCGACGCGTTCCGCTCCATCCGTTCTTATTCGTATCTTTCTCCGCAAACCGTGAGTTACAGCCCCACTATGTTTTGCTATTCTTAAATACTTATTTGGGGGAAACATAAGATTGTATGTTTATATGACTTTTTGAAAATTTTTGCAACTCGTATGAAACTTATGAAACTTTGAAACTTTTGAAACTTATGAAACATGGAAACTTTAGAAACTCGTGAAACTTTGGAACTTTTGAAACATGTGAAACTTGGAAACTTTGGAAACTTGTGAAACTATTATGCGTATAATGTGTTAATGCCCCTTAAATTGGCTAAACTAAATTTAGGATACTTGAAGGCGAAACCAATCCTCGATGAAAATATAAACCCGTATGTTCTTACTACTATTTTAGAAACAGAATTCAATTTCCCCGTTTTTAGTTCGGAAACTTTACACACTATTAGGAATAGCCGTTAGTATTATGGGTATCGATACTTAGGAGAGGTCACTCCTTTCTTGTGGTTCGTGTCCTAAGCACATATTACTAGAATCAGGTGGAAACTCAATGAAACATTTGGGGCTAGATCTGACCAGACAATCGGTTTAGTGCAGACTTACCTTTATATTATGCCAAGTGATTGATACAAGTTACTAATTTAGTTAAGCACATATTACTTACGCATATTCTTTATTTTAGCGACTAATTCCGCTACAACTTTTATGATACGAGTTCTATTTTTACTTGCGTGTGTACGAAACTCTTTAATATATATATATATATATATATATATATATATATATATATATATATATATATATATATATATATATATATATATATATATGTTCTAGCGCCGTTCCATCCCCTTTTCTCTTATGACATTTTTATATATATATATTTCTATTTTGGAAACTTTTATCGAGATACTCAAAACTGTAACTCACTCGCTACTCAATGTAGTTGACACTTTATCTTATGTTTCAGGAAATTAGTGTAAGTGTCGAGATGCATGGCAAGGAAGGGTCTGTATGGTCACGTGAGGCGAATCTTGGGAAAGACCTTTTTAACTTGGTAATTTATTTTGAAACTTTGTACTATGTATTTGTATTAAACAATTAAACTGTTTGGTTGATTTCTAATTATGAACTATTTTATTTTTAATGAAATGACTTGAACCGTTTATTTTGCTTATAACCGTGTAATGATATTCCTTTTTCATTTATGAAACTCTTTACTTATATATACTTCACATAAACTTTTGTCGAGAAACTTAAACTGTAACTCACTCACTACTTTATTGAAGTTACCACTTTATCTTATGTTTCAGGAAATTAAGTGTAAGAATGAAGTGCATGGCATGGACCGGACAGGATGGTTGAGTGAGATTCATATCGGGAAAAGACCTGTTCATTTATTTTGGGAATTTATTTGAACTTTAGTTATGTATTTCTGTTGAAACGTTGAATGACTTGGTTGTCTTTTGAATTTGTAAACTCTTTTATTATTAAATCAATGACTTGAAACCGTTATATTTTGTTATAAACCGTGTAATGGTATTCCAGCTCTTCGCACCTCGTGTTTCCGCTTTATCAGGGTGTGACGAATATGAACCTTCAAATTTCAGGAAATATGAAATAATCAATTTTAATGAGCAAGGATGACGTCATTTTTGTTCTTATAATGATAATGAGAACGATGAGGTCATTTTTCGCATAATTTGACTTTTTTCTTCTTCTTTAGTTGAAGATAACTTTTTTAAATTAGAAACCACAAATTCAGGGTAAAAGAAATTATCAATTACAAAGACGAAGGATGACGTCATTTTCGCCCGGATAATGATAATGGTAAGGATGATGTCATTTTTCGAACGGTGACGTATGTTTTCGCATAAATTGACTTAGTTTTCTTTAGTTGAAGGTAACTTGGCAAAATTGTATCCTACAAATTTACGGGAAAAGAAACATTTAAATTCAAAGAGGAAAGATGACGTCATTATCGTTCGGATATTGATAATACGAAAGATGATATCCTATTTCGCATAATTTGATTTTTTTTTTATGTTGAAGGTAACTTTGGCATAATATGAACCTTCAAATATTCGGGAATATGAAATAATTAATTTTAAATAGGAAAGATGACGTCATTATGGTTCTTTTAACGATAATACGAACGATGATATCATATTTTGTATAATTGGCCTTTGTTTTCTTTAATTGAAGGTAACTTTAAAAGAATGGAAACTCCAATTTTAGGGTAAAAGAATAATCAATTTCAAAGAGGAAGGATGACGTTATTTTTCGCATAATTTAATTTACTTTTTAGTTGAAGGTGATTTTGCATAATACGAACCTACAAATATTTGATAATATGAAATAATTAGTTTTAAAGAGAATGGATGACGTCATTTTCGTTCGGATAATGATAATGCGAATGATGACGTCATTTTCGCATAATTTGACATTTGTTTTCTTCTTTGTTTGAAGGTACCTTTTCCAAATTAGAAACCACAAATGCAGTGTAAAAGAAATAATCAATTTCAAAGACGAAGGATGACGTCATTTTCGCCCGGATAATGATAATGCTAAGGATGATGCCATTTTTCGAACGGTGACGTATGTTTTCGCATAAGTTGACTTATTTTTCTTTTGTTGAAGGTAACTTGGCAAGATTGTATCCTACAAAATTTACGGAAAAAGAAACATTTAATTTAAAAGAGGAAAGATGACGTCATTTTCGTTCGGATATTGATAATACAAAAGATGACATCCTATTTCGCATAATTTGATTTTTTTTTTTTATGTTGAAGGTAACTTTGGCATAATATGAACCTTCAAATATTCGGGAATATGAAATAATTAATTTTAAAGAGGAAACATGACGTCATTTTGGTTCTTTTAACGATAATACGAACGATGACGTAATAAAGAAAATAATAATGAAAGGGTTTGGGACTGCCAAAATGCAGTAATGATTGTCTAATACCCGAGATTGATTGGTTGGTGAGTTATAAAAATGAGACATGCAAAATTTCAAATAAATTTCGGAGTCCAGGACGGCGCACAAGGCCTTTGTGCGGCGTCCTGGACCATTTTTGTAAAGATTTTTGTGACTTTTCTATTTTTGCGTTATTGTTTCGTTGGACCTTTTCGTTAACTAAAAGTTCTTTAATATGATACTTTATGAACTTAGGAAAGTTCATTAGGTGTTTTCTTGGTATTAGGACTTATATAAATTGATCCCGGGTGTGATTCTGACACTGACGCGTTTCCGGTAAATGAACAATTAAAGACAACGACAGACAATATGAGGGATATAGAGTATGAAATGCACCTGAAATTGGACGGTTGTCACAAATAGTGTGTAATGAACTGAACTAAAAACGGGGCACTTATGTAATTTTGTCGAAACTGATGGTAGGCACTTACGGGGTTTATATTGTCATCAAGGGTTTGTACATATACAATCAAACAATCATAGTTTATAAAGTGCCGAAAGGGGGCAAGCCATAATGTCAAAATGTCAAAGAATGCCCAACGGGGCAACTAAAATAGTTTTACGCATATAAATCAAATAACGTCAAATAGTTCATAAATGATCATAGTACTTAAAAGTCATAGTTCATAAATTGTTCAAAAGCATTTGATCTCATGTTTCCCCCAAAAGAGTACTTAAAAGACAAAAATAGAGGGGATGTAACTCACGGATTGCGACGTAAAGTCTCGAGTGAAAGAGAGGAGCGGAACACGTCGGGAATAATAGATGACCTAAACACCCAAGTTTGGTGTAAGTATAAGTATTACGATTTAAGTTATGTTAAAGTTCCATTTTAACATTTTTAGTATTAAATCTTTATACTTAGATTATGTCCAAATGTTTCAATACGGAAAACTTATGTGTCAAGACATGTCTAATTACGTTTAATGTCCGATTAGTCCAATTATGTCCAAAAAGGGTCGATGTTCAAAGTCAATATGTTTAAGTTATAAAAATAATTCGCCACTGAATTTTAAGTATTTGTTACGGTGAAATTTGGGCAGCGCTTACGCGTTATAAAAATTTAGTCCATTTTACTAATTCACTTTCTGCTCTAAACAACATATCCAACGACAAGTTCCAACAATGCATTAGTTTTTAATTATAAAACTTAACCAAACCTATATTTTCACAAAAGTTAATAAACTGTTAAAGTCATACAACAAGCTGTGAAAATGTCAGTTTCCGATTTTTAACGTTTAACTTGTAAAAATGACGTTTTTGTGTATAGCAAGATCCAGACAGCGGCTAGAGATGCTCAGCCGCCGGCTGAGATGCTCAGCCGCTGGCTGAACATATTCAGCCGCCGGATGGAGGCCTTCGGCCAGTTTCACCGTTTTCACATTTTTCGATTTTTAAGCCTTTTTAGTGATAGATTTCGACATGCAACCGGTTCTTAATAAAATATAAACATATTAGAGTCAAAGTCACAGTTTCTTTTAGATCTTTAATACAATTTAGTAGATTTATTTGAAAAACCCGTTTTTGTAAGAAAAATGTTGTAAATCTTTATAAAAACAAGTTTTTAGTCAATGGATCATCCATGCAAGTGTTTATTTGTATAAAAACAATAAAATAAAAGAAATCTACCGGATGAAAAAGCTGGATGACGGTTTGGAGAAGATTTAGAGCTCCAAATGTGGTAGAAACTTCATTAAAACGATAACCCTTTTGGATCCTTGCTTGGTGGACGATTTGTATAAGTTTTATGGACGATTTTTTTGTGTTTTACTTGCTGTTTTGAGGGTGTTTTAGTGGTGAAAATCACTGCTTTTGTTGGATGTTCTTGAGAGATTAGAGAGAGATTTGAGAGATATGTGTGTGTGTATTTGAAAATATGACTATGAATCGAAAGGATAGGTAAAAAGACGGGTCTTGGGACTCTAAAATCGTCATAAAGGGGTCCAATCCCGTTCAAGAGTTTTTGGTCCAATAGAGAGCCATGCAATTATGACTCATCAACCACTGGACAGCGGCTTTCAACCGCCGACTGGCCATATCCAGCTTGGTGTCATTTTAAGTTTTCCGTTATTGTTGAGTGTAGATTAGAGTTTTATATTAGTTCGCGTTATGAACTTAGTCAAGTTCATAGTATAGTTTCTTGGTGTTAGGAGTTATAGGTTGATTCCGAGTTTGGTTCCGACACAATTATAGTCACGGAAGGTACGAACAAGAATGACACGATCACAATAAGATACGACTAAGGATTTATACAGACATAATAAATAAGAATCACTTGAATTTTGGACGGTTGTCACAGATAATGCGAAAGATCACGTCATTTTCGCTCAATTTGAAGTTTTTTTGTTAAGTTGAAGGTAACTTTTCAAAATTGGAAACTACAAATCAAGGGTAAAAAAAATAATCAATTTAAAATAGGAAAGATGACGTCATTTTCTATCGGATAATGATAATACTAAGAATGACATCATTTTTCGAATAATTTGATTTATTTTTTAGTTGAAGGAGAGACTTAGCGTAATACGAACCTACAAATAAAATATTAAATAATTAGTTTTTAATAGGAAATATGATTTCCTTTTTGTTCTAACAACGATTTATGCAAACGATGACGTCACTTTTCGTATAATTTGACTAATTTTCTTTAGTTGAAGGTAACGTTGCAAAATTGTATCCCACAAATATACGGTAAAAGAAACATTTAATTTGAAGGAGGAAAGATGACGTCATTTTCGTTCGGATAATGATAATGCGAATAATGACGTCATATATCGCATAATTTGAATTTTTATGTTGAATATAAGTTTCGCATAATATGAACCTTCAAATTTTAGGAAACATGAAATAATCAATTTTAAAGAAGAAGGATGACGTCATTTTTGTTCTTATAACGAAAATGCGAACGATGACCTCATTTGTCGCATAATTGGACTTTTTTTTCTTCTTTAGTTGAAGGAAACTTTGCCAAATTAGAAACCACAAATTCAGGGTAAAAGAAATAATCAATTTCAAAAACGAAGGATGACGTCATTTTCGTCCAGATACTGATAATGCTAAGGATGATGTAATTTTTCAAACGGTAACGTATGTTTTCGCATAAATTGACTTATTTTTCTTTTGTTGAAGGTAACTTGGCAAAATTGTATCCTACAAATTTATGGTAAAAGAAACATTTAATTTGAAAGGGGAAAGATGACGTCATTTTCGTTTGGATAATGATAATGCGAAAGCTAACGTCATATTTCGCATAATTTTTTTTTTTTTTTTATGTTCAAGGTAACTTTGGCATAATATGAACCTTCAAATATTCGAGAATATGAAATAATTAATTTTAAAGAGGAAGGATGACGTCATTTTGGTTCTTTTAAGGATAATACGAACAATGACGTCATTTTTCTTATAATTGGACTTTGTTTTCTTTAGTTGAAGGTAACTTTAAAAAATTGGAAATTATAGTTTTAGGGTATAAGAGATAATCAATTTCAAAGGGGAAGGATGACGTTATTTTTCGCATAATTTGATTTACTTTTTAGTTGAAGGTGAGTTTGCATAATACAAAGTACAAATAATTGATAATATGAAATAATCAGTTTTAAAGAGAAAGGATGACGTCATTTTCTTCGGATAATGATAATGCGAAAGATGACGTCATTTTCGCTAAATTTGACTTTGTTTTGTTAAGTTGAAGGTAACTTTTTAAAATTGGAAACTACAAATCAAGGGTAAAAAAATAATAAATTTCAAATAGGAAGGATAACGTCATTTTCGTTCGTATAATGATAATGCTAAGAATAACTTCATTTTTCGAATAATTTGATTAATTTTTTAGTCGAAGGAGTCTTAGCGTAATACGAATCTACAAATAAAATATGAAATAATACGTTTTAAAGAGTAAAGATGATTTCATTTTTTTTCTAATAACGATTTATGGGAACGATGACGTCACTTTTCGCATAATTTGACTTATTTTCTAATAACGATTTATGGGAACGATTTATGGGAACGATGACGTTGCAAAATTGTATCCTACAAATATAGGGTAAAAGAAACATTTAATTGCAAGGAGGAAAGATAACGTCATTTTCGTTCGGATAACGATAATGCGAAATATGATGTCATATTTCGCATAATTTGAGTTTTTTAAATTGAATGTAACTTTTGGATAATATGAATCTTCAAATTTTAGGGAATATGAAATAATCATTTTTTTATAGAGGGAGGATGACGTCATTTTTGTTCTTATTGCGATAATGCAAACGATAACGTCATTTTTCGCATAATTTGACTTATATTTGTCTTCTTTAGTTGAAGGCAACTTTTCCAAATTAGAAACCACAAATTCAGGGTAAAAGAAATAATCAATTTCAAAGACGAAGAATAACGTCATTTTCGCCGAGATAATAATAATGCTAACGATGAGGTCATTTTTCCAACGGTGACGTATGTTTTAACATAAATTGACTTATTTTTCTTTAGTTGAAGGTAAGTTGGAAGAATTGTATCCTACAAATTTATGGTAAAAGAAACATTTAATTTGAAAAAGGAAAGTTGACATCAATTTCGTTCGGATATTGATAATGCGAAAGATGACATCACATTTCGCATAATTTGATTTTTTTTTATTTTAAAGGAAACTTTGGCGTAATATGAATCTTCAAATATTAGGGAATATGAAATAATCTATTTTAAAGATGAAGGATGACGTCATTTTGGGTTTTTTAACGATAATACGAACGATGACGTTATTTTACGTATAATTGGACTTTGTTTTCTTTAGTTGAACGTAACTTTAAAAAAATGGAAACTACAATTTTAGGGTAAAAGAAATATCAATTTCAAAGAGGAAGGATGACATCATTTTTCGTATAATTTGATTTACTTTTTAGTTGAAGGTGATTTTGCATAATACAAACTTACAAATAATTGATAATATTAAATAATCAGTTTTAAAGAGAAAGGATGACGTCCTTTTTCGTTTGGAATAATGATAATGCGAAAGATGATGTCATTTTCTCTCAATTTGACTTTTTTTTGTTAAGTTGAAGGTAACTTTTCAAAATTGGTAACTACAAATCAAGGGTAAAAATATAATCAATTTCAAATAAGAAGGATGACGTCATTTTTGTTCGTAATGATAATGCTAAGAATGACGTCATTTTTCAAATAATTTGACTTATTTTTTAGTTGAAGGAGACTTAGCGTAATACGAACAAAAAAATAAAATATGAAATAACCAGTTTTAAAGAGGAAATATGATTTCCTTTTTGTTCTAATAACGATTTATGGGAACGATGACGTCAGTTTTCGCATAATTTCACTTATTTTGTTTAGTTGAAGGTAACGTAGCATAATTGTATCCTACAAATATAGGGTAAAAGAAACATATAATTTCAAGGAGGAAAGATGACAACATTTTCGTTCGAATAATGATAATGGGAAAGATGACATCATATTTCTCATAAAATGAGTTTTTTATGTTGAATGTAACTTTGACATAATATAAACCTTCAATTTTGGGAAATATGAAATAAGCAATTTTAAAGAGGAAGGATGACGTCATTTTTATTCTTATAACGATAATGCGAACGATTTACTTTTTTTTTTCTTCTTTAGTTGTAGGTAACTTTGCCAAATTTGAAACCACAAATTTAGGGTAAAAGAAATAATCAATTTCAACGAAGAAGGATGACGTCATTTTTACCCGGATAATGATAATGCTAAGGATGATGTCATTTTGTGAACCGTGACATATGTTTTCTCATAAATTGACTTATTTTTCTTTAGTTGAGGGTAACTTCGCAAAATTGTATCCTACAAATTTATGATTAAAGAAACATTTCATTTCAAAGAGGAAAGATGCGGTCATTTTCGTTCGGATAATGATAATTCGAAATATAACGTCATATTTCACATAATTTGATTTTTTTTTTATGTTGAAGGTAACTTTGGCATAATATGAACTTTCAAATATTAGGGAATATGAAATAATCTATTTTAAAGAGGAAGGATGGCGTCATTTTGGTTCTTTTAACGATGATACGAACGATGACGTCATTTTTCGTATAATTGGACTTTGTTTTCTTTAGTTGAAGGTAAATTTAAAAAAATGGAAACTACAATTTAAGGGTAAAAGAAATATCAATTTCAAAGAGGAAGGATGACATCATTTTTTGTATAATTTGATTTACTTTTTAGTTGAAGGTGATTTTGCATAATACAAACCTACAAATAATTGATAATATGAAATAATCAGTTTTAAAGAGAAAGGATGACGTCCTTTTTCGTTCGGAATAATGATAATGCGAAAGATGACGTCATTTTCGCTCAATTTCACTTTTTTGTTAAGGTGAAGGTAACTTTTCAAAATTGGAAACTACAAATTGTGACAACCGTCTAAACTAAGGTCGAACACGCTAACTTATAACTTCTAAGTGTTTATTTTATTCCCGATATAACTAACTTTATGTGTTACGTGGCTACGTAGACATAACTCTTAAGCTAAGCTCGATGTAACTCACACAAAACTCTTAAACGTAAGCTTACACCATTTAAACCTTTAAGCGCGGATCGGGATCGGAATCTTAAATCAACTTCGGAATGAAATTATGTAAGTCCTAATACCAAGAAAACACTTAATGAACTTTCCTAAGTTCATAACATAACATATTGAAGAACGCTAGTTAACGAAAAGGTCCAACGAAATAATAATACAAAAACTGCCAAAACTCAAAAATATTTACAAAACTGGTCCAGGACGCCGCACAAAGGCCTTGTGCGCCGTCCTGGAGGGACCAGATTCGCAAAAATATTTGATTTTCTGCATGTCTCGTTTTTGTAATCTATCACCCAATCAAACTCGACCCTTAGCACTCAATTATTGTATGTTGCAGTACGTAAACCTCTTTTGTTATCATTTCCTTCCATTTTCATATCACTCTTCTCTTTTTGTAAACAAAAACACATACACACACATACTCCCTCTAAAAACCTCTCAAGAACATCACCATTTCCAGTAAAATCCAGCCATTAAAACCATACTCCATCCATCAAAAATCGTCATAAACATCAAAGGAAGCAAGGGGAACAAGTTGGTGACGGTGTCAAGCTATTCTACCAATTTTTGGAGCTCAAAACTTGTCTAAACCATCATCTAAACACTTTCATCCGGTAGAAATCATTTTCCTATCTATATTTACTATTTTCACTAATTGCATGTATGATCTAAACTATAAAACCAAGTTTTGATAAAGTTTTGATAAAGTTTTATGAATAAACTGTTAAAATAACATATTATGAAGTTTAGACCGATTGCATGTCAAGATCTATGGTTGCATTAAACGTTTTTTCAAGAAAAATCACGAAATCACAAAGTTGACCATCATGTGCGCTGTTCCTGGAGACCAGGACGACGTAGCGGGGCATTTTGGCCCCTGTGCGTCGTTCCTAAGGTCCAGGACGACGCACACCCTCCTGTTTTTCCCGAAAATCGTCGTTTTGAACGTTTTAAGCTTGTGTACACCGCTGATTTTCTCGAGACTTGATATATATGACTGAGTTTGGTAAAAATAATAATATAGGTGACTTGTGTTGGACCATTTATACAAAAATGAACTCGTTTGAATTAATTATGTGATATATGCAATTGTGAGCGGGAAAGTGACTTTGGATTTTGGACATGAAATTTGGGCGCGGAAGCGCTGCCCAAATTTCATTAGAAAATCCAAACCACTTCAGCGACCAAAATGTATGTATCATAATAATAAAAACGTTAACTTTGGACTTTTGGACTAAAACACAACGCTAACCGTTTCGGACAACAAATGGACAATTTAACCTTGACACTTGAAGTTTAACTAAATATTATTTATCATATTATACAATAACATAATAACACTTGAACAAAACTTGGTATTATTAGGCTTTCGGTGATTGCCGGCACGCTTTCCGACCGTTCCCGCTTACGATTATCTTCGCAACTAGTGAGTTACAAACCCCTACTCTTTTAAACGCTTTTAATACTTTTGGGGTGAAATGCGATTCTTAGGCTTAAACACATATTTAAGCTGAAAAACGCTTTATTACTTGAATGCTAAACGAAAATGATTTGATTCTCAATGCTAGTACGAAAACTTATATACTTTGAACGCTATTATGAAACACTTTGATATCTTGAATACTTTTATGAAAGACTATACGCTGAGAATACGAAAGCTATACTTGCCAATGACTAAAACAATCGATCGTCATGTTGCGGACTTTGTACAACATGGACGTGAGAAACCATTAAAACTCCCGACACTACCAAGGACATTAGTTGCCATTAATCCCTTTGGAAAGGACCGTTAGTAGATATGGATAGCGCTATTAGGGTAAATTGACCCTCACCACAACGACTTATAACGATGGTGCATAATACTAAATGGGTGGGCTTTAGGCTTAGCAACGATCATTGGGAAAAACTTAGGATTGTCACATAGTCGCGCTATGTGGTCAATGCCTATAAACACAAATGCTATAATCTATACATTTTTATGTGATAACTATTTTTGATTGCGATACTCTATGCATGGTTATGCAACTACAGTTTGAATACTTATGCTTTACTTAAACTTGTAGCTCACTAACTACGTCTCCCGTAGTTAACACTTGACTCGTATTTTCAGGTAACGAGTAAGCTAGCTGATGACTTATGCTTTTGGGGCGAATGACTTCAAGAACGGGATGGGTTCGGGTGGTTTGGTTGAACACCCCATTTTGTAATTCGGATATGTAACTTTGTTTTAAACTTTGTAAACCTTGAATATTATGTTTTCCTTAATGACATTTGGCGTTTATCTATATCTTGTGTATCGAAGGCTATTGCTCTTCACATCCTGTCTTCCGCTTTAACGGGGTGTGACAATGACCGCGGCACGGTCATCCCACGGCGAGTCGGTCGTGATGCAGACCTGTTAAAAATTTGATTTAAACCATTTTGAATCGCAACTCTAAACTTGTCATTTAAACTCATGTTCGAAACTGAAGTTAACAAACTATAATCTGTAATAAGCTAAACTTATAATCATTCAATCTTGGTATTACTATAGGTTTCCCGTGATTCCGATCCGCCTCGATTACTCTTCACACTCGTAGCTTATCTTCGCAAACCATGAGTTACAACCCCACTTTATTTACTGTTTTCAAATAATTTTTGGGGGAAACATGAGATCTAAATGAACTTTGGAACTGTTATAAACTTTTGGTACTATTATTAACTCGTATTGAACGTTTTTGTGAAACTTTTGCGTAAACAGTTTTATTTGCCCGTTTGGCATACAAAACTAAATGGTTTGCCACCCTTTTTCGGCTAAATGGTTTGCCACCCTTTTTCGGCTAAATGGTTTGCCACCCTTTTTCGGCTAAATGGTTTGCCACCCTTAATCGGCTTTTTGGTTCAAATCTGTTATAAATTTATTACTTTTGCCACACTCGGCACCGTATTGAATTTATTTAATGCTACTCTCGGCACTCGGATGAACTTCGATTGATGGTATAACTAACGTGACTCTTGAGGGATATAACTAACCATAAGTGACTACTACTAGTTTGAAAAGTGAAACATCAGTGCCCACCTTGCAACACACACTATTAGCTTTGTTAAGCCATTTAGTAATTATAGGTATCGATACTTAGGAAATAACCGTTCCTTGCTTAGGCGGCAGCTTAAGTACATATTACTTGATCAGACATGACTCCCTGTAAGTAGTGCAGGGTAAGGGGCCTCATGGTTGGTAAATCATTTTAGTGTGAAAAATTAAGTTATATTATGCCAAGTAGTCGTTATACATGATTTCAATCAATAGTTTACTTATCTTGCGCGTATATGGATATACGATCTCCGCAAATATCTTTTGAACAACTTTTATGGAACGAACTATCTTTTGAACAACTTTTATGGATCGAACTACCCTTTTGAGCAACTTTTATGGATCGAAACTATCCTTTAAGCATTGTTCTACTTATCAAAACCATTAAGTATTGATATACTTAACTTAAACCTTTTTAGTCGAGGACTAGAAAACTGTAACTCACTCGCTACTTTTGTAGTTGACACTTTATCTCTTGTTTCAGGATACCAAATGTAAGACACGAAGTGGATACTGTGGATGGGTCAGGCATGTCATGTGGATTCAAGAATCGGTAGAAGACCTATTTTAATTATATTTGAGAATTTTGTTAAACAATTTACTATGTACTTATGTTTGTACTCGTTAAATGCTTGGTTGTTTTCAAACTGTGAACTTATGTTTTATTCGAAATGACTTGAAACCGTATGTTTTAATTATAACTCGTCTGATGATATCTTTGCTCTTCACATCTCGTGTTTCCGCTTTAGCGGGGTGTGACAGACTTGGTATCAGAGCACAGGTTATAGTGAAAACGGTTTTAAGAATTTTTCAAAATTATTGAAACCAAACTATAACCAAGGCTTTTTCAGAAAAATCATTTCACGAGCTTTCGAACTTTAGTAGATTAATTCCGCAATTGCATGGTTTGCTTGGACTTTTGGACTTTTGGACTAAAACACAAAGATAACCGTTTCGGACGACAAATGGACAATTTAACCTTGACACTTAAAGTTTAACGAAAGATTATTTATCATATTATACAATAACATAATAACACTTGAACAAAACTTGGTATTATTAGGATTTCGGTGAGTTACAAACCCCTACTCTTTTAAACGCTTTTAATACTTTTGGGGTGAAATGCGAGTCTTAGGCTTAAACACATATTTAAGCTGAAAAACGCTTTATTACTTGAATGCTAAACGAAAACGATTTAATTCTCAATGCTATTACGAAAACACTTGTATACTTTGAACGCTATTATGAAACACTTTGATATCTTGAATACTTTTATGAAAGACTATTTTGCGGGCATTGTTGATGGTTTTTCCAACAATGCTGAGAATACGAAAGCTATACTTGCCAATGACTAAAACAATCGATCGTCATGTTGCGGACTTTGTACAACATGGACGTGAGAAACCATTAAAACTTCTGACACTACCAAGGACATTACTTGCTATTAATCCCTTTGGAAAGGACCGTTAGTAGATATGGATAGCGCTATTAGGGTAGATTGACCCTCACCACAACGACTTATAACGATGGTGCATAATACTAAATGGGTAGGCTTTAGGCTTAGCAACGATCATTGGGCAATACTTAGGATTGTCACATAGTCGCGCTATGTGGTCAATGCCTATAAACACGAATGCTATACTCTATACATTTTTATGTGACAACTATTTTGAATGTGATACTCTATGCATGGTTATGCAACTACAATTTGAAAACTGTACTTTACGCCAAGTTCTGGTGCGTTGAAACTTATGCTTTTACTTAAACTTGTAGCTCACTAACTACGTCTCCCGTAGTTAACACTTGACTCGTATTTTCAGGTAACGAGTAAGCTAGTTGATGACTCTATACTTTTGGGCGAATGACTTCAAGAACGGGAAGGGTTTGGGTGGTTTGGTTGAACACCCCATTTTGTATTTCGGATATGTAAGCTTTGTTTTTAACTTTGTAAACCTTGGATATTATGTTTTTCTTTAATATAATTTGGCGTTTATCTATATCTTGTGTATCGAATGCTATTGCTCTTCACATCCTGTGTTTTCGCTTTAGCGGGGTATGACAGACTTGGTATCAGAGCGCAAGGTTATAGTGAATACCGATTTTTCAAAAATCAAACTATAACCAATTTCTAAACAAAAGATTTTATTTAACCAAAACGTGAAGGCATTGTTTAACTTGGATTATTCGTAGCCTGATCACCTATGAATAATTGGGACTAAATCATGCCAGAACGGGATTGGTAAACATTAAACGAACCTCCCCGGGAATTCTTGAAGTCGGACCCACACAGACCTAGATGCTATATTTAAGATACTCTATGTGCTCAGCTTATTACTAACACTAACATGAGCCGTATCTTCGAACTAACTCGTTACCGATTTAGGGTATGTCGAGAGGGAAAGAGATAGCTACGTCAGTTGACGAAACCGAACACTCTCAAGAATCCCAATCACGCTCTAGGAGTCAGCAATCGTCACCACTCACCCTACCTTTCCTCCGTCGGGACGGTGAAGGAAGCTCACGATTCCCAACACGCCGCGCACGACACCCACCGAATCGTCACTCGAGACCTCAGATAACTACGCCACAACCACCCCTGTGCGCAGATTGACTCCCGAAGAAATCCAAGCGCTGTGTAACATGTCTGTCGACCTCCGCGGGTACACGCAAGTCGTGAGAGATCACTCCCACCAGATACGTGGTTTGTATACCGAGGTGTTACGCACAAAGGAAATGGCACGAAAGGCAATTCGAGCAGCACGCAACTTGATGCTGATTAGCATAGTACTAGTATTCCTTATGGTTGTATTGGTTATAATTAAGGTTTAGAGGTTGTTGTAAGATGTCTTTTGGGTTGTAAGCAGAACATGTAGTTTATGAAGGATTGTAAGCATAGTACTTTATGTTGGTTGGTAATGTACGACAATAGTCGATGATGTTGGATTTTGTAAGAACATCAAATTTTGAGCGATATATAAAATGGACGGATTATAATTACCATTGTTGTTGTTCTTGTTAATTCTCATTATTGAATATAAAGTGAAAAGTATCAAAACCCTAAACCCGAGTTCTCTCTTGTGTAGGAAAATGGTCGATCACAACGATGAGCACATTGTCCAAAGGATCAATGCCCGACTGAACGAGGCAATACCCGGCCTCATAGCCCGAATCAACGCGGGTATTAACCAGGGAGGACCAAGGGGAAACAACAATAACAATGAGCAGAACAACAACCAAGGAAACAACAACCAACAACAAAACAATCAGGTAAACAACAACCAGGGGAATAACCAGGAGAAAAAAAAGGTTGTAGCTACAAGACCTTCATATCTTGCAGGCCAAAGGAATTCCATGGCACTGAGGGCGCCATCGGACTGTCGCGCTGGATCGATAATATGGAAGTCGTGTTGAGAATCAACCAGTGTGCTGAAAACAAGAAGGTGGAATTCACTTTTTGCATGCTTCAGGGACGAGCCCTAACCTGGTGGAAAAGCCAACTTCAGGTCCAAGGTACGGACGCTGCATATAACATGCCATGGGCAAGGTTCAAGGAACTGCTGGTAATTGAGTATTGTCCCAAGGAGATCTTGAAGAATCTCAAGAACGAACTCTGGAATCACTCCATGATGGGAACTGATATCGACACCTACGTCGTGCGATTTCATGAACTCGCAAATCTAGTACCTGAACTAGTAACCCCCAAAGACAAGCGAATTGATCACTTCATTTGGGGACTCTCACCCGAGATAAGGGGCATGGCGACAGCTACTGAGCCAGCCACTATGCAGCAGGCTGTGAGCTTGGCAAGCCGCCTAACCCAGGACTGGATAAGGAACGGAGGAGTGTCGAAGCCGGGTGCAGAGGACGCTAAGGGAAAGCGCAAGGTTGAGGACACGTCGGGAAACAGAAGGGAGCGTTTCAACAAGAAGGCCAAGACAGTGAGAAACTATGGAGTAGCCACGACAGAGAATACCAGCTATCAGGGAAAGGCGCCAAAATGCGATAGGTGCGGATATCACCACGGAGGTGACTGTCGATCGTGCACCAACTGCAACCGCCTCGGTCACTGGACTCGACATTGTAAGGCAATGAACGCTAGACCGCAGCAGGCGGGAAGGCAGCAGAATAAAGGACCACGACAAGCCGGGAGGCCACAGCAGAATGATAGGCCTCGCCAGGGAGAATGTTATGAGTGCGGTAGTAGGGAACACTACCGATATGCTTGTCCTAGGCTAAACCCTGCCCGAAACCCAAACCAAAACCGCAATCAAAACCCACCGCAAAACCAAAATCAGAACCATCAGAGAGGAAACAATGGGGGACAAGGCCGTTGCAGAGCCTTTGTGATTGGTGCCGAGGAGGCAAGGAACGACCCCCGGGTGATTGCAGGTACATTTCTCCTTAACAACTATTATGCCTCAGTACTGTTTGACTCAGGCGCGGAAAAAAGTTTTGTGTCCTTAGATTTTAGGCCTTTGATAGAATTAGAAACGAACCACTAGGTGAAAAGTTTACGGTAGAATACGCAAATGGGGAGGAATACCAAGCTAGCGACGTAATTAAGAATTGCAAAATAACCTTAGCTAACCACTCTTTCGAAATAGATTTGATTCCTATCGAACTTAAGAGCTTCGACGTAGTAATAGGAATGGATTGGTTGACCATCCGAGACGCGAAAATATTTTGTTTAGATAAGACGATACGGATGCCATTAGGAGATGGGAACGAATTGATAGTACAAGGAGATAGGCCGGGACAAACTTCGAAACTCATATCGGTGATGAAAATGCGCAAGTACTTGAATAAGGGCTGCTTTGCATTATTAGTGAACGTAAAGGACAAACAGGCAAAAGCAGCAGACCTTAAGGATGTACCAATAGTTAGAGACTATCCAGAAGTATTTCCCGAAGAACTACCTGGACTACCACCTCAGAGGCAAGTAGAGTTTAGAATCGAGGTAATTCCTGGAGCGGCACCGGTGGCAAGGACGCCATATCGACTAGCTCCGACTGAGATGCAGGAACTATCCAACCAAGTTCAGGAATTATTGGATAAAGGATTTATCCTACCAAGCTCATCGCCATGAGGAGCGCCGATTCTATTCGTAAAGAAGAAGGACGGATCGTTTCGCATGTGTATTGACTACCGGAAATTGAACAAACTAACCATTAAGAACCGATATCCTCTTCCACGAATCGAAGACCTTTTCGATCAACTTCAAGGCGCAACCTACTTTTCAAAGATTGACTTAAGGTCCAGATATCATCAAGTGTTGGTTTCTGAGGATGATATACCGAAAACCGCATTCCGCACTAGATACGGACACTACGAGTTCCTAGTAATGCCGTTGGGACTCACGAACGCACCGACAGTATTCATGGATTTGATGAATAGGGTATGTCGACCGTATCTTGACAAGTTCGTTATTGTATTCATCGACGACATCTTAATCTACTCGCGCAACAAAGAAGATCACGCGGAACACTTAAAGCTGTTACTAGAACTGCTCAAGGAACAACAGCTCTACGCAAAATTCTCTAAGTGCAAATTATGGTTGCGTGAAGTCAAAATTCTCGGTCACGTGGTCAATGGGTCCGGAATCCACGTTGACCCATCAAAAATCGAGGCTATAGAGAATTGGAAAACTCTCAAAAGTCCGACAGAAATCCGCCAATTTTTAGGATTGGCTGGGTATTATCGGCGATTCATTCAGGATCTCTCTAAGATAGCTAAAACCCTAACAAAGTTAACCCAAAAGAACGAGAAGTTCAACTGGGGAGATGCTCAAGAACAAGCCTTCAATGTCCTGAAAACGAAACTGTGCAACGCTCCGATCTTAATTCTTCCAGAGGGAAACGACGACTTCGTAGTTTATTGTGACGCATCTAACCTAGGATTAGGTTGTGTATTGATGCAACGAAATAAGGTCATAGCTTACGCATCGCGACAACTTAAGAAACACGAGGTCAATTACGCCACTCACGACTTAGAACTAGGAGCGATAGTTTTTGCCCTTAAAATCTGGAGACATTATCTCTACGGAACCAAATGCACGGTATTTACGGACCATAGGAGCCTACAACACATACTAGATCAGAAGCTACTCAACATGAGGCAAAGGAGATGGTTGGAACTCCTTACTGACTACGACTGCGATATTAAGTATCACCCTGGCAAAGCGAACGTCGTAGCAGATGCCTTGAGTAGCAAAGAGAGGCAACAGACGACTCGAGTACGTGCATTAGGAATCTACCTTAAACCCGACTTGAGGACGCGTATAGCAAGTGCTCATCATGAGGCTTTGAAAGCAGATAACATAAAGGTCGAAACCTTGCACAAACACGACAAGGATTTTGTAAGGAAGAGCGACGATGTCTAATATTTTAAGGATCGAGCCTGGATTCCTACGTCTAACGAATTGAGGAAAGCCATTATGGATGAAGCACACCGAACGCGATATTCCATTCATCTTGGGTCAAGCAAAATGTATAAGGACCTCAAGGAACACTATTGGTGGCCTGGAATGAAAAGAGACGTTGCTTTATACGTAGAGAAATGCCTCACTTGTGCGAAAGTGAAAGCTGAATACCAAAAGCCATACGGATTACTACAACAACCTGAAATTCCCGAGTGGAAATGGGAACAAATCACAATGGACTTCGTCACAAATTTATCACGAACATCAAAGGGTAACGACATGATCTGGGTTATAGTAGATCGACTAACGAAGTCAGCACACTTTATTCCCATCAAGGAAAGTTTTAATGTGGAAAAACTTGTCCAAATATACATCAACGAGGTAGTGACACGTCACAGAATACCCACGTCAATCATCTCGGATAGAGATACTCGCTTCACTTCCAGATTCTGGAAGGCATTCCAAGAGTCGTTTGGCACACGATTGGACTTAAGCACGGCTTACCATCCGCAGACCGATGGTCAAAGCGAGCGCACTATACAAACACTAGAGGACATGCTGAGAGCATGCGTCATCGACTTCGGAGGAAGTTGGGATAACCACTTACCACAAATAGAATTCTCTTACAATAACAGCTACCATGCTAGCATCAAATGTGCGCCATTTGAAGCTCTCTACGGAAGGAAATGCCGATCTCCAATTTGTTGGTTGAAACCAGGAGATCGACAACTAATTGTCATGGATGTAGTGCAAGAAACGATTGATAAGATCACAACAATTAAGGAAAGACTTAAGACTGCGAGAAGTTGTCAAAAGAGTTACGCTAACATGCGCAGAAAAGATCTAGAATTTCAAGTCGGCGACAAAGTACTTCTAAAGGTGTCACCTTGGAAAGGTGCAATACGCCGCGGAAAACATGGAAAACTCAGCCCAAGATACGTGGAACCGTTCGAGATACTCGAAAGGGTAGGTCCAGTTGCGTATCGCTTAGAACTACCGCAAGAGCTCGGTAACATGCATAACACTTTTCACGTTCCGAGACAGAAAAAGTGCCTATCGGACGAAACGCTTATTACACCTTTGGAAGAAGTACAACTAGACGAAACACTCCAATTTTTCGAGGAACCGATTGAAATCATAGATCGCGAAACTAAGAATCTAAGGCACTATAAAATCCCTATAGTGAGGGTATGATGGAACGCAAAACGAGGCCCCGAATATACTTGGGAACGAGAGGATCAAATGATGCTTAAGTATCCTCATCTCTTCACTTCTCCCACAACGAATACTACAAGTTGAAATTTCGGGACGAAATTCTTTCAACGTGGGGAGAATGTAACAACCGTCTAAACTAAGGTCGAGAACGCTAACTTATAACTTCTAAGTGTTTATTTTATTCCCGAGATAACTAACTTTATGTGTTACCTGGCTACGTAGACATAACTCTTAAGCTAAGCTTGATGTAACTCACACAAAACTCTTAAACGTAAGCTTACACCATTTAAACCTTTAAGCGCGGATCCGGATCGGAATCTTAAATCAACTTCGGAATCAAATTATGTAAGTCCTAATACCAAGAAAACACTTAATGAACTTTCCTAAGTACATAACATAACATATTGAAGAACCCTAGTTAACGAAAAGGTCCAACGAAACAATAATACAAAAACAGCCAAAACTCAAAAATATTTACAAAACTGGTCCAGGACGCCGCACAAAGGCCTTGTGCGCCGTCCTAGAGGGACCAGATTCGCAAAAATATTTGATTTTCTGCATGTCTCATTTTTGTAGTCTATCACCCAATCAAACTCGACCCTTAGCACTCAATTACTGTATGTTGCAGTACCTAAACCTCTTTTGCTATCATTTCCTTCCATTTTCATTTCACTTTTCTCTTTTTGTATACAAAAACACACACACACACTCATACTCCCTCTAAAAACCTCTCAAGAACATCACTATTTCCAGTAAAATCCAGCCATTAAAACCATAATCCATCCATCAAAAATCATCATAAACATCAACGGAAGCAAGGGGAACAAGTTGGTGTCGGTTTCAAGCTATTCTACCGAGTTTTGGAGCTCAAAACTTGTCTAAACCATCATCTAAACACTTTCATCCGGTAGAACTCATTCTACTATCTATATTTACTATTTTCGCTGATTGCATGTATGAGCTAAACTATAAAAACAAGTTTTGATAAAGTTTTATAACCATTTTTAATCAAAAACGGGTTTATGTTAAATAATGCTTAGATCTTTGATTTTGTGATTAAAAGTCATGAATAAACTGTTAAAATAACATATTATGAAGTTTAGACCGATTGCATGTCAAGATCTACGGTTGCATTAAACGTTATTGCAAGAAAAATCACGAAATCACAAAGTTGACCATCATGTGCGCCGTTCCTGGAGACTAGGACGACGCAGGGGGGATTTTGGCCCCTGTGCGTCGTTCCTAAGGTCCAGGACGACGCACACCCTGCTGTGTTTCCCGAAAATCGTCGTTTTGAACGTTTTAAGCTTATGTACACCGCTGATTTTCTCGAGACTTGATATATATGACTGAGTTTGGTAAAAACAATAATATAGGTGACTTGTGTTGGACCATTTATACAAAAATGAACTCGTTTGAATTAATTATGTGATATATGCAATTGTGAGCGGGAAAGTGACTTTGGATTTTGGACATGAAATTTGGGCGCGGAAGCGCTGCCCAAATTTCATTAGAAAATCCAAACCACTTCAGCGACCAAAATGTATGTATCATAATAATAAAAACGTTAACTTTGGACTTTTGGACTAAAACACAACGATAACCGTTTCGGACGACAAATGGACAATTTAACCTTGACACTTAAAGTTTAACTAAAGATTCTTTATCATATTATACAATAACATAAGAACACTTGAACAAAACTTGGTATTATTAGGCTTTCGGTGATTCCCGGCACACTTTCCGACCGTTCCCGCTTACGATTATCTTCGCAACTAGTGAGTTACAAACCCCTACTCTTCTAAATGCTTTTAATACTTTTGGGGTGAAATGCGAGTCTTAGGCTTAAAATCATATTTAGCTGAAAAACGCTTTATTACTTGAATGCTAAACGAAAACGATTTGATTCTTAATGCTATTACGAAAACACTTGTATACTTTGAACGCTATTATAAACACTTTGATATCTTGAAATCTTTTATGAAAGACTATTTTGCTAGCATTGTTGATGGTTTTTCCAACAATGCCGAGAATACGAAATCTATACTTGCCAATGACTAAAACAATCGATCGTTATGTTGCGGACTTTGTACAACATGGACGTGAGAAACAATTAAAACTCCCGACACTACCAAGGACATTGGTTGCTATTAATGCCTTTGGAAAGGACCGTTAGTAGATATGGATAGCGCTATTAGGGTAGAGTGACCCTCACCACAACGACTTATAACGATGGTGCATAGTACTAAATGGGTAGGCTTTAAGCTTAGCAACGATCATTGGGCAATACTTACGATTGTCACATAGTCGCGCTATGTGGTCAATGCCTATAAACACGAATGCAATACTCTATACATTTTTATGTGACAACTATTTTGAATGCGATACTCTATGCATGGTTATGCAACTACAATTTGAAAACTATACTTTACGCCAAGTTCTGGTGAGTTGAAACTTATGCTTTTACTTAAACTTGTAGATCACTAACTACGTCTCCCGTAGTTAACACTTGACTCGTATTTTCAGGTAACGAGTAAGCTAGCTGATGACTCTATACTTTTGGGCGAATGACTTCAAGAACGGGAAGGGTTTGGGTGGTTTGGTTGAACACTCCATTTTGTATTTCGGATATGTAAACTTTGTTTTAAACTTTATAAACCTTGGATATTATGTTTTTCTTTAATATAATTTGGCGTTTATCTATATCTTGTGTATCGAATGCTATTGTTCTTCACATCCTGTGTTTCCGCTTTAGCGGGGTGTGACACAAATCAAGGGTAAAAAAATAATCAATTTCAAATAGGATGGATGACGTCATCTTCGTTCGGATAATGATAATGCTAAGAATGACGTCATTTTTCCAATAATTTGATTTACTTTTAAGTTGAAGGAGACTTAGCGTAATACGAACCAACAAATAAAGTATGAAATAATCAGTTTTAAAGAGGAAATATGATTTCCTTTTTGTTCTAATAACGATTTATGCGAACGATGACGTCACTTTTCGTATAATTTGACTTATTTTCTTTAGTTGAAGGTAACGTAGCAAAATCGTATCCTACAAATATAGGGTAAAAGAAACATATAATTTCAAGGAGGAAAGATGACAACATTTTTCTCATAATTTGAGTTTTTTATGTTGAATTAATGATAATGCGAAAGATGACGTCATATTTCTCATAATTTGAGTTTTTTATGTTGAATGTAACTTTGGCATAGTATAAACCTTCAAATTTTATGAAATATGAAATAATTAATTCTAAAGAGGAAGGATAACGTCATTTTTGTTGTTATAACGATAATGCGAACGATGACATCATTTTCCGCATAATTCGACAATTTTTTTTTCTTCTTTAGTTGATGGTAACTTTGCCAAATTTGAAACCACAAATTCAGGGTAAAAGAAATAATCAATTTCAAAGACGAGGGATGACGTCATTTTCGCCCGGATAATGATAATGCTAAGGATGATGTCATTTTGTGAACCGTGACATATGTTTTCGCATATATTGTATTATTTTTCTTTAGTTGAGGGTAACTTCGCAAAATTCTATCCTACAAATTTATGGTTAAAGAAACATTTAATTTCAAAGAGGAAAGATGACGTCATTTTCTTTCGGATAATGGTAATTCGAAAGAGGACGTCATACTTCACATAATTGGATTTTTTTTTTAATGTTGAAGGTAGCTTTGGCATAATATGAACTTTCAAATATTAGGGAATATGAAATAATCTATTTTAAAGAGGAAGGATGGCGTTGTTTTGGTTCTTTTAACGATAATACGAACGATGACGTCATTTATCGTATAATTGGACTTTGTTTTCTTTAGTTGAAGGTAACTTTAAAAAATTGGAAACTACAATTTTAGGGTAAAAGAAATAATCAATTTCAAAGAGGAAGGTTGACGTCATTTTTCGCATAATTTGATTTACTTTTTAGTTGAAGGTGATTTTGCATAATACGAACATAAAAATATTTGATAATATGAAATAATTAGTTTTAAAGAGAATGGATGACATCATTTTCGTTCGGATAATGATAATGCGAAAGACGACGTCATTTTCGCTCAATTTGAATATTTTTTGTTAAGTTGAAGGTAACTTTTCAAAATTGGAAACTACAAATTAAGCGTAAAAAAATAATCAATTTCAAATAGAAAAGATGACATCATTTTCTTTCGGATAATGATAATGCTAAGAATGACGTCATTTTTCAAATAATTTGATTTAATTTTTAGTTGAAGGAGACTTAGCGTAATACGAACCAACAAATAAAGTATGAAATAATCAGTTTTAAAGAAGAAATATGATTTCCTTTTTGTTCTAATAACGATTTATGCGAACGATGACGTCACTTTTCGTATAATTTGACTTATTTTCTTTAGTTGAAGGTAACGTAGCTAAATTGTATCCTACAAATATAGGGTAAAAGAAACATATAATTTCAAGGAGGAAAGATGACAACATTTTCGTTCGGATAATGATAATGCGAAAGATGACGTCATATTTATCATAATTTGAGTTTTTTTTATGTTGAATGTAACTTTGGCATAATATAAACCTTCAAATTTTAGGAATTATGAAATAATCAATTTTAAAGATGAAGGATGACGTCATTTTTGTTCTTATAACGATAATGCGAACGATGACGTCATTTTTCGCATAATTCGACTTTTTTTTTTCTTCTTGATGGTAACTTTGCCAATTCTGAAACCACAAATTCAGGGTAAAATAAATAATCAATTTCAAAGACGAGGGATGACGTCATTTTCGCCCGGATAATGATAATGCTAAGGATGATGTCATTTTGCGAACCGTGACATATGTCTTCGCATCAATTGACTTATTTTTCTTTAGTTGAGGGTAATTTGGCGAAATTGTATCCTACAAATTTAAGGTAAAAGAAATATTTAATTTTAAAGAGGAGAGTTGACGTCAATTTCGTTCGGATATTGATAATGCGAAAGATGACGACATATTTCACATAATTTGATTCTTTTTTATGTTGAAGGTAACTTTGGCGTAAAATGAACCTTCAAATAATAGGGAATATGAAATAATCTATTTTAAAGATGTAGGATGACGTCATTTTGGTTCTTTTAACGATGATACGAACGATGCGTCATTTTACGTATAATTGGACGTTGTTTTCTTTAAGTGAAGGTAACTTAAAAAAACTGGAAACTACAGTTTTAGGGTAAAAGAAATAATAAATTTCAAAGAGGAAGGTTGAAGTCATTTATCCTACCAAGCTCATCGCCATGAGGAGCGCCGATTCTATTCGTAAAGAAGAAGGACGGATCGTTTCGCATGTGTATTGACTACCGGAAATTGAACAAACTAACCATTAAGAACCGATATCCTCTTCCACGAATCGAAGACCTTTTCGATCAACTTCAAGGCGCAACCTACTTTTCAAAGATTGACTTAAGGTCCAGATATCATCAAGTGTTGGTTTCTGAGGATGATATACCGAAAACCGCATTCCGCACTAGATACGGACACTACGAGTTCCTAGTAATGCCGTTCGGACTCACGAACGCACCGACAGTATTCATGGATTTGATGAATAGGGTATGTCGACCGTATCTTGACAAGTTCGTTATTGTATTCATCGACGACATCTTAATCTACTCGCGCAACAAAGAAGATCACGCGGAACACTTAAAGCTGTTACTAGAACTGCTCAAGGAACAACAGCTCTACGCAAAATTCTCTAAGTGCAAATTATGGTTGCGTGAAGTCAAAATTCTCGGTCACGTGGTCAATGGGTCCGGAATCCACGTTGACCCATCAAAAATCGAGGCTATAGAGAATTGGAAAACTCTCAAAAGTCCGACAGAAATCCGCCAATTTTTAGGATTGGCTGGGTATTATCGGCGATTCATTCAGGATCTCTCTAAGATAGCTAAAACCCTAACAAAGTTAACCCAAAAGAACGAGAAGTTCAACTGGGGAGATGCTCAAGAACAAGCCTTCAATGTCCTGAAAACGAAACTGTGCAACGCTCCGATCTTAATTCTTCCAGAGGGAAACGAAGACTTCGTAGTTTATTGTGACGCATCTAACCTAGGATTAGGTTGTGTATTGATGCAACGAAATAAGGTCATAGCTTACGCATCGCGACAACTTAAGAAACACGAGGTCAATTACGCCACTCACGACTTAGAACTAGGAGCGATAGTTTTTGCCCTTAAAATCTGGAGACATTATCTCTACGGAACCAAATGCACGGTATTTACGGACCATAGGAGCCTACAACACATACTAGATCAGAAGCTACTCAACATGAGGCAAAGGAGATGGTTGGAACTCCTTACTGACTACGACTGCGATATTAAGTATCACCCTGGCAAAGCGAACGTCGTAGCAGATGCCTTGAGTAGCAAAGAGAGGCAACAGACGACTCGAGTACGTGCATTAGGAATCTACCTTAAACCCGACTTGAGGACGCGTATAGCAAGTGCTCATCATGAGGCTTTGAAAGCAGATAACATAAAGGTCGAAACCTTGCACAAACACGACAAGGATTTTGTAAGGAAGAGCGACGATGTCTAATATTTTAAGGATCGAGCCTGGATTCCTACGTCTAACGAATTGAGGAAAGCCATTATGGATGAAGCACACCGAACGCGATATTCCATTCATCTTGGGTCAAGCAAAATGTATAAGGACCTCAAGGAACACTATTGGTGGCATGGAATGAAAAGAGACGTTGCTTTATACGTAGAGAAATGCCTCACTTGTGCGAAAGTGAAAGCTGAATACCAAAAGCCATACGGATTACTACAACAACCTGAAATTCCCGAGTGGAAATGGGAACAAATCACAATGGACTTCGTCACAAATTTATCACGAACATCAAAGGGTAACGACATGATCTGGGTTATAGTAGATCGACTAACGAAGTCAGCACACTTTATTCCCATCAAGGAAAGTTTTAATGTGGAAAAACTTGTCCAAATATACATCAACGAGGTAGTGACACGTCACGGAATACCCACGTCAATCATCTCGGATAGAGATACTCGCTTCACTTCCAGATTCTGGAAGGCATTCCAAGAGTCGTTTGGCACACGATTGGACTTAAGCACGGCTTACCATCCGCAGACCGATGGTCAAAGCGAGCGCACTATACAAACACTAGAGGACATGCTGAGAGCATGCGTCATCGACTTCGGAGGAAGTTGGGATAACCACTTACCACAAATAGAATTCTCTTACAATAACAGCTACCATGCTAGCATCAAATGTGCGCCATTTGAAGCTCTCTACGGAAGGAAATGCCGATCTCCAATTTGTTGGTTGAAACCAGGAGATCGACAACTAATTGTCATGGATGTAGTGCAAGAAACGATTGATAAGATCACAACAATTAAGGAAAGACTTAAGACTGCGAGAAGTTGTCAAAAGAGTTACGCTAACATGCGCAGAAAAGATCTAGAATTTCAAGTCGGCGACAAAGTACTTCTAAAGGTGTCACCTTGGAAAGGTGCAATACGCCGCGGAAAACATGGAAAACTCAGCCCAAGATACGTGGAACCGTTCGAGATACTCGAAAGGGTAGGTCCAGTTGCGTATCGCTTAGAACTACCGCAAGAGCTCGGTAACATGCATAACACTTTTCACGTTCCGAGACAGAAAAAGTGCCTATCGGACGAAACGCTTATTACACCTTTGGAAGAAGTACAACTAGACGAAACACTCCAATTTTTCGAGGAACCGATTGAAATCATAGATCGCGAAACTAAGAATCTAAGGCACTATAAAATCCCTATAGTGAGGGTATGATGGAACGCAAAACGAGGCCCCGAATATACTTGGGAACGAGAGGATCAAATGATGCTTAAGTATCCTCATCTCTTCACTTCTCCCACAACGAATACTACAAGTTGAAATTTCGGGACGAAATTCTTTCAACGTGGGGAGAATGTAACAACCGTCTAAACTAAGGTCGAGAACGCTAACTTATAACTTCTAAGTGTTTATTTTATTCCCGAGATAACTAACTTTATGTGTTACCTGGCTACGTAGACATAACTCTTAAGCTAAGCTTGATGTAACTCACACAAAACTCTTAAACGTAAGCTTACACCATTTAAACCTTTAAGCGCGGATCCGGATCGGAATCTTAAATCAACTTCGGAATCAAATTATGTAAGTCCTAATACCAAGAAAACACTTAATGAACTTTCCTAAGTACATAACATAACATATTGAAGAACCCTAGTTAACGAAAAGGTCCAACGAAACAATAATACAAAAACAGCCAAAACTCAAAAATATTTACAAAACTGGTCCAGGACGCCGCACAAAGGCCTTGTGCGCCGTCCTAGAGGGACCAGATTCGCAAAAATATTTGATTTTCTGCATGTCTCATTTTTGTAGTCTATCACCCAATCAAACTCGACCCTTAGCACTCAATTACTGTATGTTGCAGTACCTAAACCTCTTTTGCTATCATTTCCTTCCATTTTCATTTCACTTTTCTCTTTTTGTATACAAAAACACACACACACACTCATACTCCCTCTAAAAACCTCTCAAGAACATCACTATTTCCAGTAAAATCCAGCCATTAAAACCATAATCCATCCATCAAAAATCATCATAAACATCAAAGGAAGCAAGGGGAACAAGTTGGTGTCGGTTTCAAGCTATTCTACCGAGTTTTGGAGCTCAAAACTTGTCTAAACCATCATCTAAACACTTTCATCCGGTAGAACTCATTCTACTATCTATATTTACTATTTTCGCTGATTGCATGTATGAGCTAAACTATAAAAACAAGTTTTGATAAAGTTTTATAACCATTTTTAATCAAAAACGGGTTTATGTTAAATAATGCTTAGATCTTTGATTTTGTGATTAAAAGTCATGAATAAACTGTTAAAATAACATATTATGAAGTTTAGACCGATTGCATGTCAAGATCTACGGTTGCATTAAACGTTATTGCAAGAAAAATCACGAAATCACAAAGTTGACCATCATGTGCGCCGTTCCTGGAGACTAGGACGACGCAGGGGGGATTTTGGCCCCTGTGCGTCGTTCCTAAGGTCCAGGACGACGCACACCCTGCTGTGTTTCCCGAAAATCGTCGTTTTGAACGTTTTAAGCTTATGTACACCGCTGATTTTCTCGAGACTTGATATATATGACTGAGTTTGGTAAAAACAATAATATAGGTGACTTGTGTTGGACCATTTATACAAAAATGAACTCGTTTGAATTAATTATGTGATATATGCAATTGTGAGCGGGAAAGTGACTTTGGATTTTGGACATGAAATTTGGGCGCGGAAGCGCTGCCCAAATTTCATTAGAAAATCCAAACCACTTCAGCGACCAAAATGTATGTATCATAATAATAAAAACGTTAACTTTGGACTTTTGGACTAAAACACAACGATAACCGTTTCGGACGACAAATGGACAATTTAACCTTGACACTTAAAGTTTAACTAAAGATTCTTTATCATATTATACAATAACATAAGAACACTTGAACAAAACTTGGTATTATTAGGCTTTCGGTGATTCCCGGCACACTTTCCGACCGTTCCCGCTTACGATTATCTTCGCAACTAGTGAGTTACAAACCCCTACTCTTCTAAATGCTTTTAATACTTTTGGGGTGAAATGCGAGTCTTAGGCTTAAAATCATATTTAGCTGAAAAACGCTTTATTACTTGAATGCTAAACGAAAACGATTTGATTCTTAATGCTATTACGAAAACACTTGTATACTTTGAACGCTATTATAAACACTTTGATATCTTGAAATCTTTTATGAAAGACTATTTTGCTAGCATTGTTGATGGTTTTTCCAACAATGCCGAGAATACGAAATCTATACTTGCCAATGACTAAAACAATCGATCGTTATGTTGCGGACTTTGTACAACATGGACGTGAGAAACAATTAAAACTCCCGACACTACCAAGGACATTGGTTGCTATTAATGCCTTTGGAAAGGACCGTTAGTAGATATGGATAGCGCTATTAGGGTAGAGTGACCCTCACCACAACGACTTATAACGATGGTGCATAGTACTAAATGGGTAGGCTTTAAGCTTAGCAACGATCATTGGGCAATACTTACGATTGTCACATAGTCGCGCTATGTGGTCAATGCCTATAAACACGAATGCAATACTCTATACATTTTTATGTGACAACTATTTTGAATGCGATACTCTATGCATGGTTATGCAACTACAATTTGAAAACTATACTTTACGCCAAGTTCTGGTGAGTTGAAACTTATGCTTTTACTTAAACTTGTAGATCACTAACTACGTCTCCCGTAGTTAACACTTGACTCGTATTTTCAGGTAACGAGTAAGCTAGCTGATGACTCTATACTTTTGGGCGAATGACTTCAAGAACGGGAAGGGTTTGGGTGGTTTGGTTGAACACTCCATTTTGTATTTCGGATATGTAAACTTTGTTTTAAACTTTATAAACCTTGGATATTATGTTTTTCTTTAATATAATTTGGCGTTTATCTATATCTTGTGTATCGAATGCTATTGTTCTTCACATCCTGTGTTTCCGCTTTAGCGGGGTGTGACACAAATCAAGGGTAAAAAAATAATCAATTTCAAATAGGATGGATGACGTCATCTTCGTTCGGATAATGATAATGCTAAGAATGACGTCATTTTTTCCAATAATTTGATTTACTTTTAAGTTGAAGGAGACTTAGCGTAATACGAACCAACAAATAAAGTATGAAATAATCAGTTTTAAAGAGGAAATATGATTTCCTTTTTGTTCTAATAACGATTTATGCGAACGATGACGTCACTTTTCGTATAATTTGACTTATTTTCTTTAGTTGAAGGTAACGTAGCAAAATCGTATCCTACAAATATAGGGTAAAAGAAACATATAATTTCAAGGAGGAAAGATGACAACATTTTTCTCATAATTTGAGTTTTTTATGTTGAATTAATGATAATGCGAAAGATGACGTCATATTTCTCATAATTTGAGTTTTTTATGTTGAATGTAACTTTGGCATAGTATAAACCTTCAAATTTTATGAAATATGAAATAATTAATTCTAAAGAGGAAGGATAACGTCATTTTTGTTGTTATAACGATAATGCGAACGATGACATCATTTTCCGCATAATTCGACAATTTTTTTTTCTTCTTTAGTTGATGGTAACTTTGCCAAATTTGAAACCACAAATTCAGGGTAAAAGAAATAATCAATTTCAAAGACGAGGGATGACGTCATTTTCGCCCGGATAATGATAATGCTAAGGATGATGTCATTTTGTGAACCGTGACATATGTTTTCGCATATATTGTATTATTTTTCTTTAGTTGAGGGTAACTTCGCAAAATTCTATCCTACAAATTTATGGTTAAAGAAACATTTAATTTCAAAGAGGAAAGATGACGTCATTTTCTTTCGGATAATGGTAATTCGAAAGAGGACGTCATACTTCACATAATTGGATTTTTTTTTTAATGTTGAAGGTAGCTTTGGCATAATATGAACTTTCAAATATTAGGGAATATGAAATAATCTATTTTAAAGAGGAAGGATGGCGTTGTTTTGGTTCTTTTAACGATAATAAGAACGATGACGTCATTTATCGTATAATTGGACTTTGTTTTCTTTAGTTGAAGGTAACTTTAAAAAATTGGAAACTACAATTTTAGGGTAAAAGAAATAATCAATTTCAAAGAGGAAGGTTGACGTCATTTTTCGCATAATTTGATTTACTTTTTAGTTGAAGGTGATTTTGCATAATACGAACATAAAAATATTTGATAATATGAAATAATTAGTTTTAAAGAGAATGGATGACATCATTTTCGTTCGGATAATGATAATGCGAAAGACGACGTCATTTTCGCTCAATTTGAATATTTTTTGTTAAGTTGAAGGTAACTTTTCAAAATTGGAAACTACAAATTAAGCGTAAAAAAATAATCAATTTCAAATAGAAAAGATGACATCATTTTCTTTCGGATAATGATAATGCTAAGAATGACGTCATTTTTCAAATAATTTGATTTAATTTTTAGTTGAAGGAGACTTAGCGTAATACGAACCAACAAATAAAGTATGAAATAATCAGTTTTAAAGAAGAAATATGATTTCCTTTTTGTTCTAATAACGATTTATGCGAACGATGACGTCACTTTTCGTATAATTTGACTTATTTTCTTTAGTTGAAGGTAACGTAGCTAAATTGTATCCTACAAATATAGGGTAAAAGAAACATATAATTTCAAGGAGGAAAGATGACAACATTTTCGTTCGGATAATGATAATGCGAAAGATGACGTCATATTTATCATAATTTGAGTTTTTTTTATGTTGAATGTAACTTTGGCATAATATAAACCTTCAAATTTTAGGAATTATGAAATAATCAATTTTAAAGATGAAGGATGACGTCATTTTTGTTCTTATAACGATAATGCGAACGATGACGTCATTTTTCGCATAATTCGACTTTTTTTTTTCTTCTTGATGGTAACTTTGCCAATTCTGAAACCACAAATTCAGGGTAAAATAAATAATCAATTTCAAAGACGAGGGATGACGTCATTTTCGCCCGGATAATGATAATGCTAAGGATGATGTCATTTTGCGAACCGTGACATATGTCTTCGCATCAATTGACTTATTTTTCTTTAGTTGAGGGTAATTTGGCGAAATTGTATCCTACAAATTTAAGGTAAAAGAAATATTTAATTTTAAAGAGGAGAGTTGACGTCAATTTCGTTCGGATATTGATAATGCGAAAGATGACGACATATTTCACATAATTTGATTCTTTTTTATGTTGAAGGTAACTTTGGCGTAAAATGAACCTTCAAATAATAGGGAATATGAAATAATCTATTTTAAAGATGTAGGATGACGTCATTTTGGTTCTTTTAACGATGATACGAACGATGCGTCATTTTACGTATAATTGGACGTTGTTTTCTTTAAGTGAAGGTAACTTAAAAAAACTGGAAACTACAGTTTTAGGGTAAAAGAAATAATAAATTTCAAAGAGGAAGGTTGAAGTCATTTTTCGCATAATCTGATTTACTTTTTAGTTGAAGGTGATTTTGCATAACACGAACCTAAAAATATTTGATAATATGAAATAATTAGTTTTAAAGAGAATAGATGACGTCATTTTCGTTCGTATATGATAATGCGAAAGATGACGTCATTTTCTCTCAATTTGAAGTTTTTTATTTAAGTTGAAGGTAACTTTTCAAAATTGGAAACTACAAATCAAGCGTAAAAAAATAAACAATTTCAAATAGATTGGATGACGTCATTTTCGTTCGGATAATGATAATGCTAAGAATGACGTCATTTTTTGAAATAATTTGATTTATTTTTTAGTTGAAGGAGACTTAGCGTAATACGAACCAACAAATAAAGTATGAAATAATTAGTTTTAAAGAAGATATATGATTTCCTTTTTGTTCTAATAACGATTTATGCGAACGATGACGTCACTTTTCGTATAATTTGACTTATTTTCTTTAGTTGAAGGTAACGTAGCTAAATTATATCCTACAAATATAGGGTTAAAGAAACATATAATTTCAAGGAGGAAAGATGACAACATTTTTGTTCGGATAATGATAATGCGAAAGAGGACGTCATATTTCTCATAATTTGAGTATTTTTTTTTTAATTTTGAATGTAACTTTGGCATAATATAAACCTTCAAATTTTCGGAAATATGAAATAATCAATTTTGAAGAGGAAGGATAACGTCATTTTTGTTCTTATATCGATAATGCGAACGATGACGTCATTTTTCGCATAATTCGACTTTTTATTTCTTCTTTAGTTGATGGTAACTTTGCCAAATCTGAAACCACAAATTCAGGTTAAAAGAAATAATCAATTTGAAGGACGAGGGATGACGTCATTTTCGCCCGGATAATGATAATGCTAAGGATGATGTCATTTTGCGAAACGTGACATATGTCCTTGCATAAATTGACTTATTTTTCTTTAGTTTAGGGTAATTTGGCGAGATTGTATCCTACAAATTTATGGTAAAAGAAACATTTAATTTCAAAGAGGAAAGATGACCTCATTTTCGTTCGGATAAAGATAATTCGAAAGATGACGTCATATTTCACATAATTTGATTTTTTTTTTTTTTTATGTTGAAGGTAACTTTGGCATAATATGAACCTTCAAATATTAGGGAATATGAAATAATCTATTTTAAATAGGAAGGATAGCGTCATTTTGGTTCTTTTAACGATATTACGAACGATGACGTCTTTTTTCGTATAATTGGACTTTGTTTTCTTTATTTGAAGGTAACTTTAAAAAAATGGAAACTACAATTTTAGGGTAAAAGAAATATTAATTTCAAAAAGAAAGGATGACATATTTTTTCGTATAATTTGATTTACTTTTTAGTTGAAGGTGATTTTGCACAATACAAACTTACAAATAATTGATAATATGAAATAATCGGTTTTAAAGAGAAAGGATGACGTCCTTTTCCGTTCGAAATAATAATAATGCGAAAGATGACGTCATTTTCGCTCAATTTGACTTTTTTTTTGTTAAGTTGAAGGTAAATTTTCAAAATTGGAAACTACAAATCAAGGGTAAAAAAATAATCAATTTCAAATAGAACGATGACGTCATTTTCATTCGGATAATCTTATTAAATTTAATCTTAACCGACAAGGCTAAAACCGAACTATACTTATAGAGATACTGAGACTATGTTATTTACTGTTTTAGGGCACTTAGACGGTGGGTTTGTAATCCCGTGATTGCATTACCCGAGTTTTTGTTGTGCTTTCTGTCACACCCCCAAATCTCGTGTTCTCGAGACTCGAGGTGTTGACTTCATGGGTCCCAGATAGCAATGATATATAGGCGAACGACCTCTATATGAGTCGTTTTAAAGAAAAACATACATTAATTGATATTGAAAATCAGAGTTTTACATGATTAAGGGAAAATGTTACCAGAGTTCACAAAACAAAGATTTACATTACATAACTTAAAAGAAAATAAGTAATGCAAGGGAAATCTCCCAAAATGCGTGAGTTTGAAATATGCGACTCTGTCATATCCCAAAATCCCTCCGTCGAAAGCCCTTTCGACTAAGCACCTGAGACATACATGCTAAAGTCAACATAAAGTTGGTGAATTCATAGGTTTAGTTTAGTAATAAAGTGGACCACAAGATTTCCGTTTAAGTAAAGTCTTACAGTTGCACCTAAGCTCATGACATCGAAGCGTAACAAAGTTCCTTACCCCATAAGTGTTCCTATGTTATAGCCAAATAACATATATAGTTTCAAAAGTAAAGCACCCTACTCGAGTCCACGAGTTAGTTGTGGTAGACGTGGGTTACATCGTCTAGCCGTTGGGTGAGGGTTGTCAAACCCTAATAGATCTATCCAATACAATCGCGCTTAAGTCCTTAACTAACGATTCATGATAGGGGAATTTCCTTTGGCTTAGTGGTAACTTAGGCAACTAGTAAAGGTTTTAAGTACTTGTGTCCATGAGTAAAAGAGCATGTATCTCACCCCAAGTATAAAACAAGTAAAAAGCGGGGCTATGAACTCACCTTAGCAAGCCAGCTAAAAGTAATGAGGCAGTGTGTGTAAGCCAACGCGTAGGAGTCTCAAATCCGAGAATCAGGTAGGTCTAACCTTGACCTATTAAGTTTTGGAATTTAGGTTTTTATATTCTAGTCCAATGCACATGAAAAAAGTATGTATATGTATGAATAAGGTAGGGTTAAGGTTCGGGTTTAATAATAATAAACTAACACCGTTCGGGCCATTATATACAAGACCATTCTATAATCGCATGCGGAGCTAGGACACTTTAAATCGTAAATCCAGCAAGCTCGGCAC
Organism: Senecio squalidus; assembly: GCA_910822075.1. Lineage (NCBI taxonomy): Eukaryota > Viridiplantae > Streptophyta > Magnoliopsida > Asterales > Asteraceae > Senecio > Senecio squalidus. The sequence continues at coordinate 43,744,098 of CAJVGC010000582.1, read as the reverse complement.
TACGAAATATCGAGATGGAATCATTGCATACAAAGCTCCCTAGTATTGTGTTGTCGCTATTATTATCGAGTTGGTTTTAAAAGTTAGTTTTTTATAAAAGTTTATAAAAAACTCAGCAAGTATCTTTAAGTTTTACCCAACTTTAAAGTAGCATATCTCGCCCGTTTCTTATCCGATTTTAATGAATCTTATATAGAAACGACCGCGTTTGAAGTACCTTTCAAATGGTTTAGGCCTTGAAACCAGATTTAAAGTCTACTGATATTTATAACAGAAATACTAACAGTAGGTTTTAAGGTTTTCTCAAAGTACATGCTAACTTGAAAATATCATAACTCCTTGGTCGTTTATCCGTTTTTAGTGTTCTTTTTATGGAAATGTAGACATTTGATTTATCTTTCAAATGCCACAGGTCTCATGTCATAATTCAAAACCATTTTTCCCAGTTTTAATATCCGCTGGTATGCAGTTTGGGGGTCAAGGAATTAGGTCAAACTTCAAAATGGTATATCTTGCTCGATATTTATCCGTTTTTAACGAATCTTATATGGAAACGTTCGTTTTTGAGTTAACTTTAACATAGCTGAGGTCTCCTATTATGTTTTAGTGTTCGTTTTCCCAGATTTCCCAAAAACAGTCCGTGTAGACAGTTTATGTAGCTGAAACGTATGTTGTTGCGTAAAATACTTTTAAAATACTTAAACATATCCAAAAATTATGATTTTTATGTCTAAATCTTCATAAAACATAGAAGTATCTTTTGTTTAAAATGGTTTATCCAAAACATTTGGTTAAGATGGTTAAAAAGCGTCTACAAGTCGGTGTTAGTTTCCGGTTAACAAAATAACTTAACTTTTCTTTGTTTATGCTAAGTTGTTGTATGAAATGCATAAGTTTTATGACAAATGAGTATGTAAATATGTTGCATGAAGAGAGTTTTTAGGACATACCTAGAGTATATGAATGCAAGACTTGATGTTTCTTCCTTATGATCAAATCTTAGAACTAGGTTTTTGATGTATGGAATGTGTGTTGGTGATTTCTTCTTGGTTCTTCTCTTGGCCAAAATTTAAAGAGCAAGGAGGGAGGGAGAAGAGTTTTTCACTTGTTGGTGAATGAGCAAGTGAAATGGATGGAAGGGGTCTAGTATTTATAGCCAAAGGAGAGAGTGGAGTCATGAGTGCTAGCACATGGGAGGTATGGTCTATTGAGTTCAATAGTGAAATGGTCAAGTGTGTAAGTGACTAAACCCATGTGACACCACCAACTCATTTAACTAGTCAAGCAAGAAACAAACAACTTGTAGGTGATTATTTAAATTGTCATTTTGCAAACTCTAGGGTCCTAAGTGAAGTCCTTGTATGCTTAGGGTGTTTTGTGTAAGTTGTGTATTTGATATATATATATATATATATATGCATGCAAAGTTCCATACATGCAAAGTTGATGCATAAATTTTATGCATGAAATATTGGACTAGAATTATTGTTGTAAAAATGTTTATTTTATGTGAATATTTGATCCGTA
>CAJVGC010000582.1:43461976-43742471 GCA_910822075.1 Senecio squalidus | reverse complement strand
GAAATGCACTCTTGACATCCATCTGGTAGACTTTGAATCCCATGTAGGAGGCAAAAGCTAGAAACAAGCGGATAGCTTCAATCCTAGCTACAGGAGCAAAGACCTCTTTATAATCAATTCCCTCCTCTTGTGTGTAGCCTTGAGCAACAAGTCTAGCTTTGTTCTTGATCACAATGCCTCTTTCATCCTTCTTGTTTCTGAATATCCATCGTGTGCCTATCACCATCTTGCTTAATGGGACTTCCACTAATTCCCATACTCCTTGAATCTTGAATTGTAGTAGCTTAGCTTGACATGCCTCTATCCAATGTGGATCCAGTAATGCTTTTTTCTTTGGTTCCATTTGAGAAAGAAAGCAGGCAAATAGACATGTGTTAAGAAGAGCTTCCATAGGTTTCTTCTTTGACTTAGTTTGACTTCTAGTCTCCATGGAGAAGTCAAGTTCACCAATAATTTGAGAAGGTGGATGGTTCTTGGCAACACGAGAAGATGGGATCTTCTCAATTCTTAGTTCAACGCCCAAGTTTGTATCATTCATATCGGGCATCTCATTGCTAGGATAATAAGAGGTAGATGGAGGAGTGGTAACTGAATTGGGTATGACATCAGTGTATGGCTCATATTCGTTAGTAACAATATGTTCAACTCCATTTTCATCCTCCTCTACTAAGTGGGGAACACCATCGGGGCGTGTTGTATCATCCTTAGCATTTAGTGAGGGTGGTGGTACTGCTTCATCTTCATTGGTAGGTGCTTCCTCTTGATATGAAGGTTCTGGTTCTTCTGGTGATATAGGATCAAACAGTTGAATGGGATCCTCCACAGAAACAGGAAGATTGATGTACTCCATCACATCCAATCTGGAAGTACCAATAATAGGAGCCGTAGGAACTGGCTCTGTAGGAAGTGGATCAGTAGTAATAGAGGGTGCCGTAGTAACATGATCCGCAGGAACTGAAGAAAATTGAAACTCAAAGTTAGAGTTCAATGATTTGGTTAGGGCATCCAAATCGAACACCCAATCTGGTCCTTGTCTTTTCTTGGTGTATGTATATTCATTGAAGGTTACATTGGAGCTTTCTTCAATAATCTTTGTTTTGTGGTTATACACCCGATATGCCTTGCTTTGTGAAGAATAGCCAACAAAAGTTCCTTCATCAGCTTTGCTCTCAAACTTTCCAAGATAGTCTTTAGAGTTTAGGACTGTACAAGGACATCCAAAAGCTCTTAGGAAACTGATCAAAGGTTGTTTCTTATGGAGGAGTTCATACGGTGTTTTGTTGTGAGACTTGACTAGAAGGACCCTATTCTGAACATAGCAGGCAGTGTTAACTGCTTCTGCCCAGAAAAAGATAGGTAAGTTGGAGTCTGCCAACATGCTTCTAGCTGCTTCGATCAGTGTCCTATTCCTTCGTTCAGCAACTCCATTCTGTTGAGGAGTTCTAGCAGCACTGAATTGCCTCTCTATTCCTTTCTTGTCACAGAAGTCATTCATCACCTAGTTTTTCAATTCCGTGCCATTATCACATCGAATTTTCTTGACTCTGAGGTTGATGTTCAATCTTTGTGATGAAGGTGATGAGCAACTGGCTTGTTTCATCTTTGGTTTTCAGAAAATACACCCATGTGTATCTTGAAAAGTCATCAGTGATGACAAGGTAGTAGGACTTCATTGCAATACTCTTTACATTAGTAGGACCAAAAAGATCCATATGAAGTAAATGTAAAGGTGTGGTGTTAGTGTTTATCTCCTTTGTCTTATAGGAAGATTTGTGTTGCTTACCCTTCAAGCAAGCTAAGCAGTTGTCATCTAGATTAAATTGCTTGTTGGGGAGTCCTCTAACTAAACCTGATTTGACCAATTTGTTGATGTTCTTCAGGTTCATGTGGCACATTCGCCTATGCCACATGGTGGATTCATCTAAGGTTCCTTTTGAGAGAAATCATGCCTCGGATGAGTTGATGTGAACCTTTGACATGTCTAGACAATAAAAATTGGCTCTTCTTGGTGTTCTGAGTAAGATCATACTCTCATCTAGGACATATCCAGGCTTCATGATGATGCATTCAGCGGCAGTAAATATTGTTGTGTGTTTTTCATCACAAACTTGAGAGACACTCAACAGATTATACTGTAGCTGTTGCACATAGTACACATCTTTGAAGTGTAGTGTACCATTGCTGATTGTTCCTTTCCCAGAAATCCTTCCTCCTTTTGGATTGCCTCCAAATGCAACATAGCCTCCATTGAACTTTTCAAAGTCCTGAAGACATGACATGTTGCATGTCATGTGCCTAGAGCATCCACTATCTACATGCCAACTGTTCTCACTTTCTTTTGTTGGCTGAACCTGCACATTAACAATAGGAGTTAGTTTGTGGTGGGAACCCAAGCCAAAGCGGACTTGGGTTTGCCCATCTCATCAAATTAACTCACCTTCCTTTTGAACTAGTTTTGAGAAATCAAGAGGAACAGGTGGTTGAGTTACTTTGACCTTTGGTTGCCACACTTGTTTAACTTTTTGACCAATGTTAGTGTTAACTGGTTTTGGTTTAACCGTAGGAATAGAGACTGGTTTGACATGCTTTTGTTTTACCTTGTTAACATGTGCCTTAGGAACTAAGTTACCTTTGGCAGTATTAACATGAGCCACATTAACACGATTATTTTTCACAGTATTAAACCGAGCAGTATTAATACTATTATATTTGGCCGTATTAAGTTTGGCAGTAGAAACAAACTTTTGTCTAGCAGTATTAACTGTATTCCTACTGTTAGAAAATACGTTTGGGTTAACACTTTTTCTTTTTGGATTGGTAGTAACAATTTTTATTTTGTTACTACTGTTCATGCTTTTGTTTTTGTGTCCAACCTGTTTTGTAAATCCTAACCCATGATGTGGTTTTTGAATCACTTGCTTTTGATTTTGAGGATTATGATAGCATACTTTTGCATAGTGATTCAGTTTTCCACATATAAAACATCGCTTCACTGAATTTGTTACACTTTGACCTTTTTGAGCTTTTACTTGGTTCATATTACGTTGATTTCCTCTTTTACCTATATATTTCCAAGTCTTTTCTTTTTCCCTAGGGGCTGGTTTGTTCTTGATTTCAGCAGGTGTTTTTACTTTATTGAGAGAGTCATTGAGGGGCATGGACACTAGACTTTGTGAAGAGTGTTGAGTAACACCATCTATTGTAATTAAGTGATTTTCCAAAGGAATATCAGTATATGTTTAACAATAGTTAGTTTACTCTCTTCAACAAGGTCCTCTATTAGAACTTCATCATAGTTGATTGGATCCACATTGAATGATTCTTTAGGAGGTGTCTGAGAGATAGGAATCCTAGGTTCATCTATGGATGGAGGGATATAGTTTTGGTTAAATGGAGGGGCAACTTCTTTGTAACCTAAGCCAGCTTTTACCTTACCATGTATTTGATGTTTGATTAGGTCATTGACTGATTTTGAAGCATGCTCTAGTTTCCCTACATCTAACTCAACGTTATCATGTTCCTTTTCTAATCTTTTGATTTCTTCCCTAGCTATCTTAAGTTTAAGTAGTAAATCCTCTCTCTGCCATTCAATTAAGCTAATTTTCTCTTGATAACTTTGTTCATTAACTTTGTATGACTTGATCTGATTTTCTAAGTTATCAATTACCCTAGCAGCTGACCGTCTTTGTTCTTCTAAGAACTTAATTGAATCACTCATTAATTGATTATGATTTTTATATTTAACAATTATATCTTTACACTCAGAAGTACAAAGTTTAGAATTTAACTCGGCCATAAGTGATGGAGTTTCAGAGTCTGTTGAGGATGAGTCAATAGCCATTAGAGCATCGTCTTGGGTTGCTCCTTGATCATCATCATTCCAGTCATATCCAAGAACGTTGTTGCCGATTTCTGTAATTCCCAGGTCAGCATAAACTAGCTCCGTAGAAACTAAGACCTCCGTAGAAACAGTGTCCGTAGTATCCATTACTACTGCTATGCATGCATTGTGAACAGTAGTAATATCTTCTACGTAAACAGGATTTTGTTCCTCAGAAATTAGTGCCCTGTTTTGACTTGTTACTTCAGCTAAGTCACTCCAATCGTATCCAAATATGTCCTGTGACATGAGTGCACTCTGATTGTTGTCTTGAGTGGATTGTGGATTGTTGGATTTTGACTTGTTTGGGCATTCCCTAGCAAAGTGACCCAGTTCATTACAATCGTAGCATTTCACCTTGCTTTTGTCGAAGGTGATTCGTTCATTGTTTCTTGGATTGAACCTTCTTCCAGTCCTGTTTACAAATCTTCTTGCACGTAAAGCCAGCATGGCAGATTGCCACTTTAAGTCAATCTCATCACTGTCATCTTGTTGCATCTGCTTCACGTCTTCACTTGTGAGATTTGAGCATTGTGTGATGAAGGCTTCAAATGAAATCTCTTCACCAATGTCATGTTTTGGTCCGACAGAAGTTGTAACAAGAGAAGTATTACCATTTTTAATACTGTGGATGTTATTGCCAGATTTTTCTTCTTCCACTTCTGCCTCAAAAACTCTTAGATCATTGTAGAGATCGTCTAGCTCCAGAGATTCCAAAGTGTCTCCTTGTTTATAAGAGAAAGTGTAGATTTTCCATTCCTTACTCAGGGATCTTATGAACTTTCTATTGAGATCATCTGTTTCATACTTGATTCCTGCGCTGATCATCTCTCCGGTGAGCTTTTTGTATCGATCAAACGTCTGAGTCATTCGTTCGCCATTCAGGGAATTGAAGTTTTCATATTCCTGTTTAAGAAGAGCTTTCTTGTTCTTCTTGGTATTCTTTATTCCGCTGGATCTTTTCTCCAAAGCTTCCCATAGCGATTTTGCATCTTGATATTCTTCAAATTGTGATTGTTATTCGTTGGGGATAACAATTAAAAGAATACTAAGAGCCTTGATTTCGGTTTGCTTTTCTCTTCTTTCCAGGTCAGACAATGTTGTACGAGTAAGAATACTTGGTTGTCCATCAGCGCCTGGAGTGGCAGCAGGCTTGTTGCCATTGATTATCACATCCCAAACTGTATAATCGGATAGTAGAATGTGTTGCTTGATTCGTAGCTTCCATAAGTCGAATTCGTTGCTATTTAAAACTGGAACTTTGCCGATTGCAACTTCTGTCATGATGGTTGTAATGATTCTTGCTTATGAGGATTAACAACTCGTTGATCAATGGATCTAAAGCACCTCCTTTGCTCTGATACCACTTGTCAGGATTAAATTAGCTAACGTAAACTAATTAGTTCGCCTTCGTTAAGATCTTGATCTATTGAAGAAGTTCAGCAGCGGATGAACACTTCAATATTTACGAGTTATCGAACAATATAATGTTATAAGAATAACAATAAGAACAAACAAAATATAGTCGAATGTTAAGCCTCAATCGTATTAATCTTAGAATATCAATACAACGTGTTTTGATGAATACAAGGATCTATCTATTTATAGACCTTGAGGCCGACCTAGATAAACTAGGAAACATCATCTATCCTTATCTAAAACTATCATTATCTAGAATAAGGAAATTATATCTAATTACAAAAGGAAACATAAACATAATCTAATTATAACTCTAATTAGATTATTCTTGCACTGCAAGTTGGTCTTCCGTATTAACTTGATATGACCGCATCAACTTGACTTCTTCCGTAGCAACTCTATGAGCAGTAGTAACTTGATTGGACAGCCGCACTAACTTGTCTTCCGTAGTAACTTCTTAATTTAATCGTTTAAGTTACTATTCTTGTAGGTAAGAATATTGTTTAGGAGTTAAACTATTTTATGGACAAAAACGATTTCTAACCGAAATGACATTTAGATCTATAGTTTTATGGTTAAAAATGGTTTAGAAACTGTAAAAATGATGTTTTATGAAGTGTTCACAGTTTGCATGTCGAAATCTATGGTTGGAATAAACGTTTTTGGCAAGAAAAACACAAAACGAGAAAAGACAGCAGGCAGTGCGCCGCACCAGTGCTCAGTGCGGCGCACCGGGCTGCTGTCCTTCCCGAAAATCGTCGTTTTGGTCGTTTAAAACTTATGTACGTGTTCTGGATTTTTGTTACTGGCATTATGGGACTGCGATGAGTAAAATGTTTGTATTGGTGGCATGTATTGGACTATTTACAATATTATGAACTTGTTTAAATAAGATTATGTATATATGTGTTTTCTGAGCGGGAAGTGACTTTAGGTTTTGGACATGAAATTTGGGCGCGGAAACGCTGCCCAAATTTCGTTAGAAAACCTAAACCACTTCAGCAACCAAAACATGTCTATCATAATAATAATAATAACGTTAACTTTTGACTTTTCGGACTAAATATAACGTTAACCGCTTCGGACCATTTTTGGGACAATATTAACCTTGGCACTTAAAATTTAACAAAAATTACATCTTGATGTGTATTTTATAACATAAAATTATTTAAAGTTTAGAAAAGGATTTTACCAAAGTAGATTAAGACACAATACAGGCAGTGTACCTGATCGTACGATAATATAGATTCAGTAAGTCCGGATCGAACTCAGGGAACGTGTATTTATATCCGTTATCTTAAATCATATAATTAAACTAAATAAAGCAACTAAATATGGGGGACTTTTTAGTTCTGAAAGAACATATTTCAGAAAACAAATAACTAAATTAAAATAGCAATTTAATTAACTAAATGGATTGCGGATGAAAAACTGTTCGAAAATACTTTTAGAATTAATCAGATATTAAAAAGCAGTGATTACTTGGAATTACGTTTTACGTGGATCATGAATAATAAGAATATGTTTGATTGGTTTAACTGTGATTTCAATAATAATTAGACTTCCTGTTAGAGTTATCTAATCCTACAATTTTAGAGAAAGATCATACGACTAATCGTACATCAAGAGCTATCTTAGATTATCCACTCTAAATTGTGCCTTAAGTTCACTATTATTTACAACTTAATCTGTCGACTACGAATTAACAAAAGTCTCAATTATTCAGTTTCGATATAATTGTCATGTTCATTCAATTCATTAAATCACTAATATCTTAGCCTATCTCAATTAAGTCTCAAGCTACAATTATCTAATAAATTATATAATCGTAAATAACTGATAAACTTATAAGAACGCTTGTTATGTTATAGATCTAACAATCACGCTAAGTAGTAAATTTAATGACTTTGAATAAACATGGATCTCGATTAAACGTAGGAAAAACCAATTAGTTCAAACATAAACTTGATTAAAACATAGATCCAGGTTCAACAATCTAAGCAATCACTTAAGAAGTTTAGCTCATGTTGGATTGTAACAAAATAACAATAAAATTCTTAAACAAAGACATTGTATCAAGAAAATAATGAAATAAGTGCAAACCAAAAGTAGCAAACTTCAAAGATGATTAAAGAGGTTAATCAAAGCTTCCAACGTGATCAAAGACTTCTAGGACTCTCCTTGCAGCTCTCCAGGTCGGATGTAGGTTGAAAATATGGAAAAATATGTCTAAAACTCGAACCCTAGAAGCCCTTTAAATAGATATCTGATCCGTCTAGTTTAGCCGGCGGCTGGCTGAATTCAGCAAGCGGCTGGAATGCACGGGTGAAAAAGTTGCTTCCGCGGCACGTTTAGGAACAAATGTAGAAAGTTTAATCCAGCCGCCGGCTAAAATGATTCAGCCGCCGGCTGTTTTCCAGTCTTCACTTTTGTTGCTCGAGTGTCTCCGTTTTGAGCCGGTTTCAGCTCCTTTTCGCTCCATGATCCAAATATAACTCTAATCTGCAATTATAACTGAAAACATACCAGATCATAACAAAAGTTGCAGAAAACTAGAGTAAATATGAGAAATATGATTATAAAATAACGATTATTTTAAGCATATCAAATTCCCCACACTTGAATCTTACTTGTCCTCAAGTAAACTATCAGAATTATAACAAAACAATCATCTTCAATAAAAATAAAATACCCAACGAATCAAGTAAATTACAAAAAATTTATTTACGAAGATGAATTTAACAATTACCAAGCCGACATTTAAATGCATAACTAAACATCTCACGATTTGGGAAGTATAACACTCAATCACTCAAAAAGCTAATCTAAGTGTAATATATATGTGAAATCGCTCAAAGCTCAGTCATGACAAGTATTCTATCATATGCTTGATAACGATACGCTTCTGCACCAATAGAGTCTAAGTAACTAGTTCAGAGGACTTATGGTCATATCAATGGGTGATGGGTAAAATAATGGAAAAATGGGATGAAAGTGAATTATAATGAATGATATGAAACAAATAAATTCCAATTAGTCTACAAATCCAAATATTTAAGTCAAAAACCATATTACTTTCAAACTCGATTGATTATCCCTAATGGCTTATTCTGATGAAACTCCCAAGACCAAATTTCGCCTTAATTCTTCAACGGTTCGATTGAGAATTTTATTTCTCGCAAATTTCGTTAAATCACTTCAACAATTATTGGTTACCTAGTACGGGCTTTATATTATTATTATTTTTTTTATTTTTTTATTAAAGACACCGCTCAAAAGGTCCATCAAAATTATGAATAATTCTTAAACTCATATCCACAAGTAACTTCTTTCGTGAACTCAAGTAAATTAAACAACTCCATGCCATCATATATAACAATCCGTCTAATAATCAACCAAGTTAAGAAAGAGGGAAATTTTCAACAAAAATATCTGGATTAAACGACTTAGACATTTAGGCTCAATTTATGGAATATATATATGGAAAGGGTGATAAAAGAAAAAGTTTTGGCGCAAATATGGTATCTAAACGTCAAAAACACTAAAAACGAGTGTTCGATAGGTAGTGTGAGTCAAATAACCAGTGTAGCTACCGACTATAAGAAACGAATAGGCCAATCAACGGTTTAACAATCGTAATTCTTTTGCCTCTTTCCTAGTTACTAATAAGTAAAACTTATGCTCATTCATAGCCTCGAAGCGTATACAGTGTCAAGTTCTAAAGTCTACAAGTCACCGGCACACTCATAACAGATGAAGATAAAAGCATATAAAATGTATGCTATAATGGCTCAAATCCTCACAAATATGTAACGGGTAGGTGTGCCTAGTTATGCAACTAGTTAAAACTAATCACGAGAAACATATCCTAAGCACAAATAGATTCTTTCCTAACCCCTGCCCCACACTTAAACAATACAATGTCCTCATTGTAAAAAAATTTCAGCGAATAAGTGTAAAAGGAAAAAGAGAAAGGAAAAAGAACTCCCCCATTTAGATGTCGAGATTCTGTGAAAGGAGACAGTAATGGAAAGAATGTATTGCGGTAAAAGCATAACGTCCTCAAAAAATCTGCATAGCTCTCCGTGGAAAATTTGAATTTTCGGCAGTACTTCCACAAAAGTCAGTGATATTCTAAAATAGAGGCACAATCACACACATATTAAGTACCACAAATAAATAATAAAAAAGTACATAATAAAACCATAATAATCCAAACAATAGTCCATACGAGAAAATAAAATAAAAATAGTCTCAAATACACAAACATAACACCCATATCATCACATGTCTGGCCACTGTCCTTTCCAGGATGCCCTCTGGCGCTCCTGAGTGGCTCGCTGCTCCTCCTCATCCTGCTGGCGCTGAGCCTCAGTAGGAGGATAGTAGTGCTGAGCGGACCACAGGTGCTGGCAATCATCAAAGGTCGAGGAGGATGGCTGATCCTGGTCCATAGGAGTGGTACCGCCAAAGGGATGATAAGACCCGTCGTACGCCTGATAGCTAATACCCGCACGCTGGTGGTACTGGTACAACACCTCATCCTGATAGCGGTTTCGGCTGTCAAGCTCACTCTGCAAATATCCAACCTGATTGTTGACCATGCTAATGTTGGAGTTGAGATCGTAGTAACGATCCTCCATGCGGTCAGCGAACGAGTCGAACCGAGATGACATCTGTCCCATACTCGCTGTCAATGCAGCGATCTGAGCTGTCAAATCCAACTCCTGAGCTGGTGGAGCATCCTCATCATCTGACTCCTCAATAACCCGGCTACTGCTCGCTCCATCCACCCTTTTAATCTCAGCCCATTTGTAGGTCACATGGCCCCCTGGAGCTACAAACCTATTCACTATACCAGCTGACTTAAACCAGACTGAACCCAAAAGGCGCATCCCTGGTGAGAAGGCGGTACAACTGTCAAAGCCGGCTCCATGGAATCTCAAACGTTTACCAATAGCAGAAACAAAATGACCTCCCCTAATAACACTTCCGGGTCGTGCGCCCTTCAGTATATTAGTCATCCATCGGGCTAAAACATAGGGAACATTGACGGGCTGCTTTTGCACAATGCAGCCCAACCAGAACAACTCCTCCTTGTGGCATTTCTCAATGCCTGACTTGCGGCCAATCACAAATAAACAAACCATGGCAAAGATAGCCCTAACCTTAGGGTCTCGAATCTGAGTGTAAGATGGTGCACGTGCGGTGGTGAAGACTCCATTAGCTATAGTAGGCCACACGGCTGCGTTCTCTCTATAATCGGGATTTTTAATCCCGGCAGTCATGAAGTCATCAAAATCGGGATGTGCCAAGTCAGACTCGTCAAATAACCCGAGAGCTTCCCCAAACTCAGTCAGTGTCATCTTCCTAACCTCTCCCCCTAATAGAAACTGCACGGTTTTGTGGGTTGGATCGGGGTCGGCGTGGTTGAAGGTGAAGGAGCTGTAAAACTCGTAGGTGGCCTCAATGTAAATTGGTTCGTTAATTGAGAATAGCCTGTCCCAAGCCTTACAGATAAATGTCCCATGGGTAACCTCTAACATCTCCTCAATCTCAGCAGCTCCCGATTGGAAATGTGTATAATGAGGTATAACCTCGTTCAAAAAATTCCAATCGATACCGTTAGGGGCATAAACTGGGTACTGCTGCATGTTGACCAATTTGGCCTTGATTTCTTCCCGTCCTTGTTGATTAATTCCTCGCCTAACTGCAACTTGTAGGTAAGGGTGATTAATGTCATAAAGGGGGATGTGAGGTGGGACTTCTTGCTGGACATTTTCATCGGCCATAATCTGCATAAACCAAGTCAGAACAACCATATTAGTAATATAAAACAGCTCGGAAAAATAGAAATTCGCAAAAACAGGTCGAAACAAAAAGCAATAAATTTGCAGACAGCAATATTTAGCCGCCGGCTGGCTGAATTCAGCCGCCGGCTGGAAGGGAACCGCCGGCTGGCCAGAATCAGCCGCCGGCTAAATTCCAGGTCTGTGATTTTTTTGCTGTTTAAATGCTCGAACTGCTGTTGGTGCTTACAACTACTTACTCCACCGTGTAAACACAGAATTTAAACAGAATATGCTGCTGTTTTGTGAGACCACACAAGGAATATCTCAATCTCAATTCACATATCAACAACTAAATTCTACCAAGAAGTTAATTATCAACCCAAGTACACTTAAACATGTAATTTTCGTCAATTAGAACATAGAAATTTGCATTTAACACTTAATTTGACCAACAATTAGTAGCAAAGAATCAACCTATCAACTAATTGTAGTAATACTAAATGACAAATTCCTAGCAAAAACCCCAATTCTTCAATTACTTCTAAACAAATTTAAACCATGGAAATCGAAAATTAAGCAAGGCCTAAGCATACAAATCATCTAAGGAACGAATCCTAACAATTAATTGTAAATTCAAGCAATAACATTTTCGGATTTGAAAAACCCCCAACTTGTGTTCTTCATGAAAAAAAAATCAAAGAAAAACAAGAAAGAGGAGTATAGAAATCATACCTTGGTGTTTGAATTAGAGATGTAAGTGAAAGAATTGAAGAAAATCGACGAAAAAAACGGTGTTTTTACTTCAGCCGCCGGTTAGGAAGAAAAGTATGTGTGTGTGTGAGGTGTGAGAGACAAAAAACGATTTATATATTTTTTCAAAACCTGATGTTTCAGCCGGTGGCTGGAATTTTTAGCCGCCGTCTGGCATTTAGCCGTCGGCCAAATAAATTCAGCCGCCGGCCAAATTTTTCTGTTCCGAAAAAAATGTTTTTTCGTTCGGTGGTTTAACACGATCTAACCTGGGTTCCGACATGTTTAGCAGCTCTCATATGATGAACTAAGTGAACCTGAAACAAAAAATATAAGATTAAAAGAGAAAAACGCGTAGTGTACATATATTTTTGGTTTTTTTTGGTGTTTTTCGTATTTTTTTGTATTTTTTTTGTTGTTTTTCTGATTTTTTTGTATTTTTAAATTTTTTTCTGAACAAAATTAAATAAAGGGAAAAGAAGCGGGTTGTCTCCCGTAAGCGCTATTTGTTTAGTGAAGAGTCGTTAAGCTCGACTTAAACCACGTTTGTTAACCGTCACGTTCATGGAGATCGAGCTCCTCATCGTCTCCAAACAAGTCAAACTGGTTATCACGTCCATCGGCATAATATTTCTTCAATCTATGCCCATTCACCTTAAAACTTTTACCCTTTTCGTTTGCAATTTCCACTGTACCGTAAGGGAATACATCTAGCACGATATACGGCCCCGACCACCTTGACCGTAATTTCCCCGGAAATAGCTTCAATCTGGAATTATAGAGTAGAACCATATCACCATCGATAAAGTTCCTATCCGTCTTGATACGCTTATCGTGCCATTTCTTCGTCCGTTCCTTGTAAAATACCGAATTTTCATAGGCGTTCATGCGCAACTCGTCCAATTCTTGTATTTGGTGGAACCTGTTCTTCCCTGCAGGTATCATTTCCATATTGGCAGCCTTCAAAGCCCAATAGGCCTTGTGCTCAATTTCAACGGGTAAGTGACATGCTTTACCATAAATTAAACGATAAGGACTACAACCAATAGGAGTTTTAAATGCAGTCCTATGCGCCCAAAGAGCATCGTCTAACTTATCGGACCAATCCTTACGATTTGCACCGACCGACTTTTCCAAAATGCGCTTCAAGCCTCGGTTAGTAACCTCGACTTGTCCGCTTGTTTGGGGGTGATAAGCTGTTGAAAACTTATGGTTAACACCATATCTTTTCAACAACTTCTCAAGTTTGGCGTTACAAAAATGTGTACCTCTATCACTAATTAAAGCTTTAGGGGTCCCAAATCGGGAAAATAATTGTTTCAAAAAATTGACGACGACTCGCGCATCATTGGTGGTAAAGCTTTTGCTTCGGCCCACTTTGATACGTAGTCGACGGCTACTAAAATATATTTATTTCCCCGACTTGAAGGAAAAGGTCCCATAAAATCAATACCCCAGACATCGAAAATTTCACATACCTGGATGCCCGTTTGTGGCATCTCATTGCGAGAAGAAATATTACCGGTCCGTTGACAAGCGTCACATTTCTTCACAAACTCGTGAGCATCGTTGTACACTGATGGCCAATAGAACCCGACATCAAAAACACGTTTGGCTGTGAAGTTCGCAGCATGATGTCCTCCTACAGGTCCTGAATGGCAATGGCGTAAGATCTTGTCTTTCTCCGCACCAGAAACACATCTCCGAATTACGCCATTTGCACAAGCACGAAACAAAAACGGGTCTTCCCAAAAATAATGTTTCAAATCAGCAAAGAATCGCTTCTTTTGCTGATAAGTTTTATTCGTGGGAAGGGTTTTGGCAACCAAGTAATTAGCAATATCCGCAAACCAGGGTACCTCGTCACTTACTTTGACCGTCATTAAAGCTTCCTCGGGGAAAGTGTCCCGTATCACCGACTCATCCAGCTTCTCCAATTCCGAGTTTTCCAACCTAGACAAATGATCTGCTGCCAAATTCTCCGCTCCTTTCTTGTCCTGAATTTCAATATCAAATTCCTGCAAAAGTAAAATCCAGCGGAGTAATCGTGGTTTGGCATCCTTTTTGCTAAAAAGAAATTTCAAAGCAGAATGGTCAGTAAATACAATAGTTTTAGTCATGATTAAATAAGATCTAAATTTATCGAAAGCAAAAACAACAGCGAGCAATTCTTTTTCAGTGGTGGTGTAATTTTCGTGCGCATCTGTAAGGGTTTTGCTTGCATAATAAATGGGTTTAAATCTCTTCTCAATCCGTTGTCCTAAAACTGCTCGGACCGCGTAATCGCTCGCATCACACATCAGCTCCAACGGTAAATCCCCAATTGGGACTAGTCATAATCGGTGCTGAAATCAATCTTTCTTTCAAAATGTTAAATGGAGTTAAACAAGATGAAGAAAAATTAAATTTACAATCCTTTTCTGGAAGTTGATTCATCGGTCGCGCAATTGTAGAAAAATCTTTAATAAAACGTCTATAAAAACCTGCGTGACCTAGAAAACTCCTTACTGACTTGACATTCGTTGGTGGGGGTAATTTCGAAATAGCTTCAATTTTTGATTGATCCACCTCGATCCCCACACTTGAGATTTTGTGTCCTAGAACAATTCCTTCGCGGACCATGAAATTACACTTCTCCCAGTTAGGCACCAAATTGGATTGTTCACACCTCGCCAACATCTTCTCCAAGTGTTCCAAGCATGAATCAAATGAGTCTCCAAAGACCGAAAAGTCATCCATAAAGATCTCCATAAATTGCTCCACCATATCGTGAAAGATTGCCATCATACACCGCTGAAAGGTTGCAGGTGCATTGCACAGATCGAATGGCATTCTTCGATAGGCAAACGTGCCAAAGGGACACGTGAAGGTGGTCTTGTCTTGATCTTCCGGCTCAATGGCAATCTGGAAGTAACCTGAAAAACAATCTAGGAAACAATAAAAGGCTTTCCCGGCTAACCGTTCAAGCATTTGATCAACAAATGGTAAAGGGAAATGATCTTTGCTGGTGGCGTCATTTAACTTTCGGTAGTCAATGCAGACACGCCACCCTGTTACCGTTCGTGTAGGAATCAGCTCATTCTTCTCGTTGGCAACGACTGTCATACCTCCCTCTTTCGGAACCACATGCACCGGACTCACCCATGGACTGTCAGAAATAGGGTATATGAGTCCCGAATCCAGCAACTTAATGATTTCCTTCCTCACAACATCTTTCTCTTTCGGGTTTAAACGTCGAAGCAGTTGAACGACCGGCTTGAAGTCTGTCTCCATTAGAATTTTGTGCGTACAAAATGATGGATTAATCCCCCGAATGTCAGTCATCTTCCATGCAAGAGCTTGTTTATGAGCTTTAAGTACCTGCAACAAACGATCTTTCTCCCCTCAAGATAAGTTAGAAGAAATAATAACGGGTAAGTCACTTGTACCTTGCAAATATGCATACTCCAGATGGGACGGAAGTGGTTTCAACTCCAGTTTGGGTGGTTCTTCGATCGATGTTTTAATCTCCATTATCTCAGCTCGTGAATATGGAACACCGTGAACCGAAATCCCAGAACTGGGCAACCCAGTCGCTTTCTGGGCACTCCCAGCCGCCGGTTGGCCTTTCAGCCGCCAGCTGGCTTTAGACAGCCGCCGGCTGGATTTTGCTGGTGGTTTTTCTTCGTTTGTTTCCTGATTTTCGGTGGTCATTGTAGACTTGACTTCCTCCAATAGCATATCAAACTCAGCTAACTCTTTTGCAGAGTCAAAATATCCACTCCAGCCTTCAGTAATGAATGAATCAGTCTGATCATCCTCCAGTAACATCTGCACAAACTCATCATCGGAAATGTCATAGGAATTTAAATAATAACAAGTGTTATCTACTACAGAAGGATATTCCATTGAATCATCAACATTAAAAATAAATTTCTCGTCTCCTACTTGCATGGTGATTCTACGGTTAAAAACATCAATCAAGGAGTGAGAAGTGGCTAAAAATGGACGTCCTAGAATAATCGGTACTCTAGGGTCCTCTACCATATCAAGAATCACAAAATCACACGGGAACACAAATTTGTCTACTTTAACAAGAACATTTTCAACAACTCCCCTAGGATATTGGACAGAGCGGTCAGCTAATTCAATTCACATACGAATAGGTTTGGGTTCTCCTAAACCTAATCTAGCATACATGGAATATGGCATCAAAGAAATACTTGCTCCTAGATCAGCTAATGCATTGTTCACAGTTAAGTTGCCAATTAAACAAGGAATAGAAATAGCGCCTGGATCGCTTAATTTCGGAGGTAACTTGTTTTGCATCAATGCGGAACAGCGGGCATTCATGGTGACCTTGGAAGCGTCTTCCAGCTTACTCTTATTCGTCACAAGATCCTTCAAATATTTCGCATACTTAGGCATTTGAGTAATCGCCTCAATAAACGGAATATTGATGTGAAGCTGTTTCATGTTCTCGAGAAATTTGTGGTACGTGACATTGTCTTTGTCTTTCTTCAAAGCAGCATGGTATGGTACAGAAGGTGTGAAGTCCTTAACCACCGGTGTGGTTTTCGGCTTCGTAGTGGCGACCGGTGGAATTTTCTTCAAGATCAGTGGATCAGCCGCCGGTTGCCTAGATTTGGCCGCCGGCTGGAATCTTCAGCAGCCGCCGGTTGAAATGCAGCAGTAGCAGAATTTTTCGGTGAATCTGCTTTCTCGTGTCCGTCTTCTTTGGCAACCTGTTCAAAATTAATAGGAATTTCGTTAGTAACACCTGTAAAAGAAGAATTGAGAGTTTTACCACTTCGGGTGGTAACTCCTTTGACGTGATCTCGAGGATTTGTTTCCGTGAAGCTCGGTAGTTTTCCCGGAAATCTTTCTTGCACTACTTTCGCTAGTTGTCCCATAGTGCCTTCTAGTTGCTTAATCGAAGCGGTTTGATTACGGATGATGGAATCAGTGTCATTCATTCGCTTGATCGTGGTTTGCATAAACTGATTATTTGTGGTCATGAGTTGTTTCATCAGTTCAGGCAAATCGTCCTTTGGTGGAAACG
The DNA here is from genome assembly GCA_910822075.1 of Senecio squalidus. Lineage (NCBI taxonomy): Eukaryota > Viridiplantae > Streptophyta > Magnoliopsida > Asterales > Asteraceae > Senecio > Senecio squalidus. The sequence continues at coordinate 43,725,589 of CAJVGC010000582.1, read as the reverse complement.
GTGCCTTAGGAGCCTCTTTAGCATAGAACCCCGGTGGTCCTTTCCGATATGGTTTCTGCCCATTTCAATTTCCCTGATTGTTGTTGTAGGGCTTGCGATAACCATTGTTGTCTCCTCCTTGGCGATAGTTGTTGTTATTCCTGTCTCCTCCTTGGTAATCTCCATACATTACCTCTTCAGTGGCTTCTTCCTCATCCTTCCTAGGGCAATCCTTGGTCAGATGGTATCCATTGCAAATGTCGCAACCGACTTGAATAGCATGAACTTTTTCATTGACGCGCTTGATGTCTCTTCCCATACTATCCAGCTTGTTAGTTATAGCAGCGAGACAGTCCCTGTTATCAGCCATTTTCCTTCTTCCCTTACCACCGTCTTCCCATAGCTTGGAGTGCTTAGCATGTCCTTCGATGGCAGCCCAAGCATCAGCTGGAATTTTCGGTGGAATTTTTCCTTCAGAGTCTAACTCGTTACGAGTTTGACGATCAACCCCTTTGTAAAATGTCTTGATAACCTGTTTATTGTTGAGATCATACTGGGGGCATTTGTGTAACATGTCTTTGTAACGCTCCCATGCTTGATAAAGTGACTCATCAATGTCCTGTGTCAAGTTCCTGATGTCATCAATCATTTTAGAGGTTTTTGAAGGGGGACAGTAGTTCTTCAAAAACTTGGCCCTCAGATCGGCCCAAGTAGTGATTGAATTGGCCGGTTCGTTCCCAATCCACCTTTTCGCGTTTCCTTTGAGTGTCATCGGAAACACTCGCAACATAACAGTCTCCTTCGTTACACCTGGAATAGTGTAAGCATCAGCAATCTCGATGACCTTCTCCACATGAACATTAGCATCTTCATTTTCGTCTCCATTAAAGGGGTTCTCTCTAAGTTCTTTGAGAAACTGGCCCTTAAGCTGGAAGTCGGCTCCTCGAGTGATAGCTGGGTTGGGAATGTCTGTTGCAACATTCGGGGTAAGAGCATAGTACTCCTCCAAGGTGATCTCATTGATGTTAACTGCCATTTCGTGTTCTGATTCTTCAGATGAATCGGAATCTGTTACGGTGACTGGTTTCTCTTCTTCTTGATCAGACAACGGTTGGTATTCCTCTTCAGAAGATGGCATAAACTCACATTCGTAACCTTCGTTTTGATGAATTTTAAAACTGGTGATGGGTTGAGCTTTTGGGGAAAACAATCTGCGTCGAAAACGAAAAACTTTCTCCGGATCTTCGAATGGTTCTACAAGATTTGGATTTGAACTCCGGGTCATGCAAAACCTATAAGAACAGAAGAAAATATGTCACTAGCCCGTGATAACTGAAAATTAAACAAACCGAAATATTAAAATTACAATTAAACGAAAAATAAACAAACAGCTGCTAATCAGCCGGCGGCTGGGTATATTCAGCCGGCGGCCAGTAGTCAGCCGGCGGCAGTTTTACTTCAGCCGGCGGTTAAAAAGTGTTGTGTGCAATTTTCCTGAAAAATTGTAACCTCAAAAATCCGATTAGTCCAATTAACAATTATCACGTAATAAACAGTAAATTTAACTTCCAGAAAGATAAATCTTTCCAAAAGGATCGAATAATTAATAATTCAAAATTACGAATAAAAATAGCTACCGTTCCCCGGCAGCGACGCCAAGAACTTGATGTGTATTTTATATCATAAAATTATTTAAAGTTTAGAAAAGGATTTTTCCAAAGTAGATTAACACACAATACAGGCAGTGTACCTGATCGTACGATAATATAGATTCAGTAAGTCCGGATCGAACTCAGGGAACGTGTATTTATATCCGTTATCTTAAATCATATAATTAAACTAAATAAAGCAAGTAAATATGGGGGACGTTTTAGTTCTGAGAGAACATATTTCAGAAAACAAATAACTAAATTAAAATAGCAATTTAATTAACTAAATGGATTGCGAATGAAAAACTGTTCGAAAATACTTTTAGAATTAATCAGATATTAAAAAGCAGTGATTACTTGGAATTACGTTTTACCTGGATCATGAATAATAAGAATATGTTTGATTGGTTTAACTGTGATTTCAATAATAATTAGACTTCCTGTTAGAGTTATCTAATCCTACAATTTTAGAGAAAGATCATAGGACTAATCGTACATCAAGAGCTATCTTAGATTATCCACTCTAAATTGTGCCTTAAGTTCACTATTATTTATAACTTAATCTGTCGACTACGAATTAACAAAAGTCTCAATTATTCAGTTTCGATATAATTGTCATGTTCATTCAATTCATTAAATCACTAATATCTTAGCCTATCTCAATTAAGTCTCAAGCTACAATTATCTAATAAATTATATAATCGTAAATAACTGATAAACTTATAAGAACGCTTGTTATGTTATAGATCTAACAATCACGCTAAGTAGTAAATTTAATGACTTTGAATAAACATGGATCTCAATTAAACGTAAATAATAAAGGAAAAACCAATTAGTTCAAACATAAACTTGATTAAAACATAGATCCAGGTTCAACAATCCAAGCAATCACTTAAGAAGTTTAGCTCATGTTGGATTGTAACAAAATAACAATAGAATTTTTAAACAAAGACGTTGTATCAAGAAAATAATGAAATAAGTGCAAACCAAAAGATGATTAAAGAGATTAATCAAAGCTTCCAACGTGATCAAAGACTTCTAGGACTCTCCTTGCAGCTCTCCAAGTCGGATGTAGGTTGAAAATATGGAAAAAGATGTCTAAAACTCGAACCCTAGAAGCCCTTTAAATAGATATCTGATCCCTCTAGTTTAGTCGGCGGCTGGCTGAATTCAGCCGGCGGCTAGAATGCACGGGTGAAAAAGTTGCTTTCGCGGCACGTTTAGGAACAAATGTGGAAAGTATAATCCAGTCGCCGGCTAAAACGATTCAGCCGCCGGCTGTTTTCCAGTCTTCACTTTTGTTGCTCGAGTGTCTCCATTTTGAGCCGGTTTCGGCTCCTTTTTCGCTCCATGATCCAAATATAACTCTAATCTGCAATTATAACTGAAAACATACCAGATCATAACAAAAGTTGCAGAAAACTAGAGTAAATATGAGAAAGATTATAAAATAACGATTATTTTAAGCATATCACATCTATTATATATTATGTATAATAACTTAATATAATAATAACACTAGAACAATCTTGGTATTCTTAGGCTTTCCGTGATTCCCGGCCCGCTATTCCGACCGTTTTCCGAGTTCACTATCTTCGCAATCCGTGAGTTACACCCCTCTACTTTTGCATTTTAAGTACTATTTTTGGGGGAAACATGAGATCAAAAATTGTTATGAATTATGTCTTTTATGTACAATGACTTTTATGTACTTTGACTTTATGTACAATGACTTTTATGAAGTATGACGTTATTGAACTATTTGACATTTGTCTTACTTAAATGCGTAAAACTATTTTTAGACGCCTTATGTGGCACCTTGGACATTTGACATTTTGACATAAACTATGATTGTTTGATTGTACTTGGACAAACCCTTGATGAATATATAAACGCCGTAAGAACCTACTATCAGTTTTTAGACAAAAAGTACACAAGTGCCCCGTTTTTAGTTCAGTTCATTACACACTATTAGCAATAGCCATTGGTAATTATGGGTATCGATACTTAGGAGAGATCAATCCTTACTTGTGGTTAGATACCTAAGTACATATTACTAAGTTCAGACAAACTTCGTAGATAGTGCGAGGTTGGGGCGGATCAGACCAGTTAATCGGTTTAGTGTGAACTCTTACGTTATATTATGCCAAGTGGTCTCTACAATTCAAAAATCATATGTTACAATAAATTACGCATATACCTATGTACTTTGTGCAACTTGACTTTTCTAAATGTTGATCTACTGGACTAGGATCTTCATTAAAAGTATATATATATTTTAAGCGTTTTTATCCGCTACCTTTCTTTTAAGAAAACTCTATACGTATATATACTTGTCGGAACTTTTGCCGGAACTTTTGTCGAAACTTTTGTCGGAACTTTTATCAAAAACTTATAAACTGTAACTCACTCACTACGTTTTGTAGTTTGAGACTTTATCTCATGTTTCAGGAAATTAAGCGTAAGTCATGAAGTGCATTGCTCGGGCGGGTCAAGATGGTTATGTGCAGTGTAGTTCGGAAGAAGACCTTTGTTATTTGGGAATTTTTATTAAAACATTTTGTTATGTATTGTTGTCTTAAACTCTATGAATCTTGGTTGTATCTTTTGAACACTAGTAGTTTATTCAACTTTAATTTAAATGACTTGAACCGTTGACTTTTGGTATAACTCGAGAAATGATTCTTTCCTCTTCACATCTCGTGTTTCCGCTTTAGCGGGGTGTGACATGAACCTTCAAATTTTAGGGAATATGAAATAATTAATTTTAAAGAGGAATGATGACGTCATTTTTTTTTCTTATAACAATAGTGCGAAAGATGACCTCACTTTTCGCATAATTGGACTTTTTTTTTTCTTCTTTAGTTGAAGGTACCTTTGCCAAATTAGAAACCACAAATTCAGGGTAAAAGAAATAATCAATTTAAAAGACGAAGGATGACGTCATTTTCGTCCGGATAATGTTAATGCTAAGCATGAGGTTATTTTTCGAAAGTTGGCGTATGTTTTCGCATAAATTGACTTATTTTTCTTTAGTTGAAGATAACTTGGCAAAATTGTATCCTACAAATTTATGGTAAAAGAAACATTTAATTTCAAAGAGGAAATATGACGTCATTTTCGTTCGGATATTGATAATGCGAAAGATGATGTCATATTTCCCATAATTTGATATATTTTTTTATGTAGAAGATAACTTTGGCTTAATATGAACTTTCAAATATTAGGTAATATGAAAGAATCTATTTTGAAGAGGAAGGATGGCGTCATTTTGGTTCTTTTAACGATAATACGAACGATGACGTCATTTTTCGTATAATTGGACTTTGTTTTCTTTAGTTGAAGGTAACTTAAAAAAATTTGGAAACTACAAATTTAGGGTAAAAGAAATAATCAATTTTAAAGAGGAAGGATGAGGTCATTTTTCGCATAATTTGAATTACTTTTTAGTTGAAGGTGATTTTGCATAATACGAACCTACAAATATTTGATAATATGAAATAATCATTTGTCACACCCCGCTAAAGCGGAAACACGGGAATGTGAAGAGCTGGAAAATCATATCACAGGTCATATAAAACATAACGGTAAAAGAGTCATTCATTCAAAATAAAAAGTGTTTAAATCCCATTCGAACAATCGAAAGACAAATAGTTTAACACATTGACACACAATTAAAATGTTTCATAAAAATTCCCAAAATAACTGGCCAAGTCTTTTCCCACTATGGTTCTCCCGCAACCGCCTTGACCCATCCATGCCATGCACCTCAGACTTACACTAATTTCCTGAAACATAAGATAAAGTGTCAACTACGAAAACGCAGTGAGTGAGTTACAGTTTAAATAGTTGGCATAAAAGTATGAGCAAAGTATATAAAGTAAAAGTTTTCCCATAAGGGAGAGTAGCGGAGAATAGTCGCTTAAAAAGTTTATATACTTGTAAAGTTTAAGTAATGGGCGGATTGTGCCCTAACTTGTAAAGTTTAAGTAACGGGCGAATTGTGCCCTAACTTGTAAAGACTAAATAGAATCAAATTAGTCATATAGTAGAAGCGGATAACAATCGCTAAAAATTTATAAGTTTATGCGTAAGTAACTAAATAGATTTCTTGTATCAACCACTTGGCATCTATAACTTAAGTGTTCACACTAATCCGATTATCAACCGAGCGGCCCCAACTTCCCGCCTCTCAAACGGAAAGTTAAAAGAGAGAAATTCAGTAATATGTACTTAGACTGCCATCTAAGCAAGGAACGGTTATTTCCTAAGTATCGATACCCATAATTACTATACGACTTAAGTAGTTAATAGTGTGTAAGAGAGAAACTAAAACATAATTGGGCACTATGAAATTTTATTATAAAAGAGAGAGAATCAACATCACTTAGAAACGTGTTATAGTTCCATCAAGGGTCGGTTACGCATACAAGTATCAATAAATAGTTGATTTAAAGAGATGAAACAATAGTATAAATAGAGAGGGAAATGTGTTACGCATAAGAAACTAAGTAGACGTTTCAATGTCAAAGTTTAATGAAGTCAAAGTCAAAGTTTAATAAAGTCAAAATCAAAGTTTAATAAGTCAAAGTTTGATGTATTACAAATTATTTTATAAAGCATAAAATGCAATTAATCTTATGTTTCCCCCAAATTCATGTAAAACATATAAAACATGGGGTTGTAACTCACGGATTGCGAAGAGATCGAGTACTCGGAAAATTCGGTCGGAATGTGTAAGCCGGGAATCACGGATTGCCTATTAATACCAAGGTAGTTTAATGAGTTGTTATATTATTAGGTTCTCATATAATAATATAGGTAAAATGTCATTAAAGTGTAGGTGTCAAATTTAAATATCGTCAAAATAGTCCAAAAAGGTAATTGTCACGTTTGTGTCCGAAAGTTTGATTTAACGTTTTAGGTTGTTATATCTTAAGTGCTTTTGCTCGCTGAAGTGATTTACAATTTCTGAGGAAATTTGGGCAGCGCTTCCGCGCCCAAGTTTCATATCCAAAAATTATAAATCAATTCCGCTCACAAATCACCTAAAATACAATAATACATATATTATAGCTTATAATAGTCCAAATAGTCCAACACAAGTCACTTTTATTATTGATTTCATTTATCTCAGTCCCCTCATGATCTTGGTAAAAGTCCAGAACGTATATATAACTTTTAATCGGATAAAACGACGATTTTCGGGAGGACAGCAGCTCGGTGCTGCGCACCTGGGCACAGGTGCGGCGCACCTAGCTGCTGTCTCAACCCCGTTTTGTGTTTTTCTTGCTAAAAACGTTTTGTGACTTATGGATTTCGACATGCAACCAGTAGATACCATATAAAATAGAGTTTTCTCAGTTTCTAAACAACTTTTAGCCACAAAAATGTAGATCTAATTACTATTTAGTTAAAAATCGTTTTTGTGAGAAAGTGACATAAAACTTCATAAAACTTTTCGTTGTTGTTTAGATCGAACATGCAATTAGTAAATATCATTTAAAACAACATTTTAACAGTTTCAAAATTGTTTTTATCCACAGATTCGTGGATCTAAAGAGTATTTCGATTAAAAACGTTTTTGGCCGTAAAAAGTCATAGATTTATGAAAAATCATATTTTTAACCGTTAGATCTTACATGCAATTGAATATTAGTGTAAGAATAATAAAAGTAAAGAGATCTACCGAAGGAAAAGCTTAGATGAAGAGTTTTGGTCGGATTCTTGCTCCAAAAATCTTTACACCCGTGGTCCTTTTTCGAAAAATCAATACCCACTTGCTTCTATTGATGAAAGGGACGATTTGTATGGATTAAAAATGGGCTTTGATGGTGAAATGTTTCTGGATTGGAGGTGTTCTTGAGAGGAATTAGAGAGAAAAAGATGTATGTGTGTGTTTTTAGTTTTTGTAAAAGTGAATGTAAAATGAAAATGACATGGGAGATAGTGAAAGTCTGGCCTTGGGACAGTAACTTGCAGTAAAGGGTCGATTTTGATTGGCCAAATGGGGTGGTGGTGATGTAAAACGAGAAAGGGACCAAATTTGTAACATTTTTGAAAACCTGGCGCGAGGTGCTGCGCACCACTACACTGGGTGCGGCGCACCGGGCCATTTTTGGTCTCTTTGAAATTTTCGTTTTTGCGTTATTGCTTCGTTGGACCTTTTTGTTAGTTATAAGTTGTTGGTTATGATAAGTTATGAACTTAGGAAAGTTCAATAGGTGTTTTCTTGGTATTAGGACTTATAATTTTGATTCCGGAAGTTATTCCGACACTAGTTCCGATAAAGTATAGAGTCAAAAGTTACGAACCAAAATAGAGCGAACGAGACAAAGAAGTAACTAACGTTTCGAATTGATATCACAACAGAATAAGTACTTGAATTTTGACGGTTGTCACATTCTCCCCGGGTTGAAAGAAATTTCGTCCCGAAATTTAGTGCGTCTTATCAGGTAGAAGAGTTCTAGAACAGATGAGGATATTTCTGACGGAATTGGTCTTCACGCTCCCACGTGAATTCGTGACCGCGTCGAGAGTTCCATCGAACCTTGATTATCGGGATACGGCTCTGCCGGAGTTGTTTGACCTCGCGGTCAACAACTTCGAGTGGTTCCTCGATGAAGTTTAATTTGCTGTCGATTTTGACTTCGTCAAGAGGGATGACGATGGTCTCGTCAGACAGACACTTTTTCAAGTGTGAGACATGGAATACGTCATGCACACTCGCGAGAGTTTGAGGAAGGTGGAGACGATAAGCAACGGGACCGATATGTTCGATGACTTCAAATGGGCCTGTGTACCTTGGGCTCAGTTTACCGCGCTTCCCGAAACGGACTACTCCTTTCCAGGGCGATACTTTGAGGAGTACACGGTCGCCCACTTGGAACTCGAGGGGTTTCCGTCGGTTGTCAGCGTAGCTCTTTTGTCGGGTACGGGAAGTCTTCAGTCGTTCACGAATGGTGGTGATCTTATCGATGGTTGCCTGAACGATATCGAGTCTTGTAAGTTGTCGGTCGCCCGCCTCTAACCAGCAGAGTGGTGACCGGCACTTACGCCCGTAGAGAGCCTCGAATGGAGCACACTTGATGCTGGCATGGTAGCTGTTGTTATAGGAGAACTCGACCAAGGGAAGGTGAGTGTCCCAACTTCCTCCGAAGTCTACCACACATGCTCTCAGCATATCTTCAAGTGTCTGAATCGTCCTTTCGCTCTGGCCGTCAGTCTGAGGGTGATACGCTGTGCTGAGGTCTAATCGGGTACCTAAGGATTTCTGGAGAACATTCCAAAAACGGGAGGTGAATCGACTATCCCTATCGGAGATGATGGAGAGTGGGGTTCCATGACGAGAGACGATCTCGTTGATATAGACTTGAGCTAGCTTCTCCATCGAATAGTTTTCCCGAATTGGTAAGAAATGAGCGGATTTGGTCAGACGGTCCACGATTACCCAAATCGTGTCGTTACCCTTAGCCGTACGGGGCAACTTGGTGATGAAGTCCATAGAAATCTGCTCCCACTTCCACATGGGAATTTCCGGTTGCTGAAGTAAACCTGAGGGTTTTTGATATTCCGCCTTGACCTTGGAGCAAGTAAGGCACTTGGCTATGTACAAGGCGATATCCTTCTTCATGCCCGGCCACCAGTAGTACTCCCTGAGGTCCTTGTATAACTTGTCAGATCCCGGATGGATAGAATATCTAGATCGGTGGCCCTCATCCAAAATGAGTTGGCGAAGATCCTTAGATCTTGGATTCCATGCTCGGCCCTTGAAATAATAAATTATGTCCGACTTGCGTTCGAATTCCTTCTCGTGATTATGAAGCGTTTCGGCCTTAAGGTTCTCGGGTTTTAACGCCTCTTGCTGCGCGTTTGCAATCTGCTCTCGTAGGCTCGTCTGAACCTGAATACCCAATGCTCGGACTCGGGATGGCCTTACCCTTTCCTTCCGACTTAGGGCATCTGCTACTACGTTTGCTTTACCCGGGTGGTATTTGATCTCGCAATCGTAGTCACTCTGCAGTTCTATCCATCTACGTTGCCTCATGTTGAGCATTTTCTGATCTAAGATGTGTTGGAGGCTCTTGTGGTCGGTGAAGACCGTACACTTAGTACCATATAGGTAGTGTCTCCAAATCTTTAAGGCAAACACGACTGCTCCTAACTCTAAGTCGTGCGTGGTGTAGTTCTGCTCGTGGATCTTCAGCTGCCTGGAAGCATAAGCGATGACCTTGTCCTTCTGCATTAGGACACAACCAAGTCCTTGGTGGGAGGCATCGCAAAATACTGTAAAATTATCCGTGCCCTCTGGAAGGGATAGGATTGGTTCGTGACATAGTTGGTACTTGAGCTTCTGAAAAGAATCCTCCTGATCTTTTCCCCAAATGAAGTCCTTATCCTTTTGAGTGAGTTCGGTGAGAGGCTTCGCGATCTTGGAGAAATTCTCAATGAATCTTCGGTAATAACCCGCTAATCCTAGGAACTGACGGATTTCTGTCGGGGTTGTCGGAGCTTGCCATTTCTCAATCGCTTCGATCTTGGCTGGATCTACATGGATCCCTTCTTGATTTACCACGTGACCAAGGAAATGTACCTCTCGGAGCCAGAATTCACACTTCGAGAATTTGGCGTACAATTGCTGCTCTTGAAGGAGTTCTAAAACGAGCTCAAGGTGCTTCGCGTGATCTTCCTTGTTCCTTGAGTAGATGAGGATGTCGTCGATGAATACGATCACGAACTTGTCCAGATATGGTCTACACACTCTGTTCATCAAATCCATGAACACTGCTGGTGCGTTGGTTAGACCGAAAGGCATGACAAGGAATTCATGACCGTATCGGGTGCGAAAAGCGGTTTTCGGGATGTCGGACTCACTGACGCGAACCTGGTGATAACCCGAACGGAGGTCGATCTTGGAGAAATAAGTTGCACCCTGCAACTGGTCGAAAAGATCGTCGATCCTCGGGAGAGGGTATCGGTTCTTGACGGTCAGCTTGTTCAACTCTCGATAGTCGATACACATACGGAAGGATCCGTCTTTCTTTTTGACGAAGAGGATTGGGGCTCCCCAGGGGGACGAACTTGGACGAATGAGACCATGGTCTAGGAGTTCTTGCAACTGTTTCGACAGTTCCAGCATTTCGGGTGGCGCCAGATGATAAGGTGTCTTAGCAACCGGTGCTGCTCCAGGGATGAGGTCTATTCGGAACTCCACTTGTCGTTGAGGTGGTAGCCCAGGCAAATCCTCGAGAAAGACTTCGGGATGATCCTTGACTACTGGAATATCTCGGAGTTGAATCTCAGAAGGTTTACGCTCGACGACGTGGGCAAGGAATGCGTCATAGTCCCTCTGGAGGTACTTGCGCATCTTGATGGAAGATACAATGCGGAGTTGTCGTCCAGGCTTGTCTCCCTGAACAACGAGAGTCTCTTTTTCCGAAAGAGGGATACGGATAAGCTTATCGAAACAAATGATTTCCGCTCGGAAGCGAGATAGCCAGTCCATTCCAACGATAACGTCGAAACTGGAAAGCTCGATAGGAATCAGGTCGATGGGGAAAATTTTGTCAGATAGGCACAGGGAACATCCTAAGATTATGTCCTTAGCTTCAAATTCTTGGCCGTTAGCATATTCAACGGTAAAACTATCCTTAAGAACTTCAGATTCTAACCCTATAAGGGGTCTAAATTCTAAGGAAATGAAACTTCTTTCGGCTCCTGAGTCGAATAATATGGAAGCAGAATGATTGTTGAGAGAAAACGTACCAGTAACTGCATTGGGGTCCTGACGTGCTTCCTCAGCCGTTAGCCCGAATGCGCGACCCCTACCCTGCCCTCCTTGATTCTGCGGAGCTCGGTTGAGCTTAGGGCAGGTATTGCGAAGATGCGCTGGTCGCTTACGGCACTCGAAGCAGGTTCGTTTCGTGCTGGAGTAGCGAACTTTCAGGGCAGTACTTGGCATAGTGCCCGTCTTCTGGCACTTGAGGCATATGGGACAGTTCCCGAGATGGGGAAGTTACACTTGTCACACTTTGGGTGTGGTCCGGTGTAGTCCCAGATTAGCTGGTGTGCAGGTGTAGGTGCGGGTGAGCAGTACGGCGTAGTTTCGGGCCTTCTTATTGCGATCGCTTCTTCTCGGGGTGACTCGGCCTTCCTCTTCTCACCAGTCTCCTTTTGGAGGATCCGGAGCGTGAGGAGATGCTGGTATAAGATGGCCAGGATGATTGCGCTCTGGAGGTCTGAGGTTCCTGCAATGACCATGCCTGGATTTCCGAACTAGACCAGAGATGTATAGGTTCGATCCGGTCTCCTCGGGGGTTACCAGCTTGGAACACTACGTAGATAAGGGTTTGTACAGTCCGGGCGGTGGTTTGGGCCGTCGAGATGATCCGGATTGCCTGTTCTGCCAGTTTGTGGGTTTCGTCAGAGGCTTCGAATAGGTGAAGGGCCTGCTGTTGAGTTTCGCCTGCAATCCTCTGAACCTCGTGGAATACACTGCGGAATGCCTCGGGTGGAGGAAGTCGGAGGTTAGGGGGTACTCCGGACGAAGGTGATCCGGCCCCTCGGACACGACGCGTGTCCTCTAGGAACTGGCGTTCCCATGGATAGACTTCCATGACTGGAGGGTGTCCGGCTGGGTTGTACGGGTCCACGGATGGCTGACGAGGTGCGGGTTGGAACGATCCTGGATGCCGAAAAGGTGTCGCATTAGGTGTCGCGCGAGAGGGTGGTAACACAGTTCTCGGGCTAGACCCGTTGCTGCTAATAGTCGTGGAGGTATCCTCGGTTGGTAGAGAAGATTGAGACATGACGGATCTGAGACGTAGAAAGTTTCGTGAGTACTAGAGAACACAAAGAAATGATAAAGGAAAAGTGTAATGAAATGCATGTACGGGTCAGTCGCGTGAGAATCGGGAAAAGACAGTGCCGGGAATTTTGACTCAAAACCGTTAACATTAGTAATTGCGTTTCGTCTTTGCATAATCATTTTGAACTAGGCAGGGGTGATCAGGCCATGCGTAGTTAAATTATAAGCATGCAAATCACGAAATCAATTTTTCTAAAGTTTAGACCCATAAGCGATTTTCCGAAAAGTCTTGGTTATAGTTTGGTTTCGAAAATTTTTGAAAAATTTTTAAAACCGTTTTTCTCTATAACCTGTGCTCTGATACCAAGTCTGTCACACCCCGCTAAAGCGGAAACACGGGAATGTGAAGAGCTGGAAAATCATATCACATGTCATATAAAACATAACGGTAAAAGAGTCATTCATTCAAAATAAAAAGTGTTTAAATCCCATTCGAACAATCGAAAGACAAATAGTTTAACACATTGACACACAATTAAAATGTTTCATAAAAATTCCCAAAATAACTGGCCAAGTCTTTTCCCACTATGGTTCTCCCGCAACCGCCTTGACCCATCCATGCCATGCACCTCAGACTTACACTAATTTCCTGAAACATAAGATAAAGTGTCAACTACGAAAACGCAGTGAGTGAGTTACAGTTTAAATAGTTGGCATAAAAGTATGAGCAAAGTATATAAAGTAAAAGTTTTCCCATAAGGGAGAGTAGCGGAGAATAGTCGCTTAAAAAGTTTATATACTTGTAAAGTTTAAGTAACGGGCGGATTGTGCCCTAACTTGTAAAGTTTAAGTAACGGGCGAATTGTGCCCTAACTTGTAAAGACTAAATAGAATCAAATTAGTCATATAGTAGAAGCGGATAACAATCGCTAAAAATTTATAAGTTTATGCGTAAGTAACTAAATAGATTTCTTGTATCAACCACTTGGCATCTATAACTTAAGTGTTCACACTAATCCGATTATCAACCGAGCGGCCCCAACTTCCCGCCTCTCAAACGGAAAGTTAAAAGAGAGAAATTCAGTAATATGTACTTAGACTGCCATCTAAGCAAGGAACGGTTATTTCCTAAGTATCGATACCCATAATTACTATACGGCTTAAGTAGTTAATAGTGTGTAAGAGAGAAACTAAAACATAATTGGGCACTATGAAATTTTATTATAAAAGAGAGAGAATCAACATCACTTAGAAACGTGTTATAGTTCCATCAAGGGTCGGTTACGCATACAAGTATCAATAAATAGTTGATTTAAAGAGATGAAACAATAGTATAAATAGAGAGGGAAATGTTTTACGCATAAGAAACTAAGTAGACGTTTCAATGTCAAAGTTTAATGAAGTCAAAGTCAAAGTTTAATAAAGTCAAAGTCAAAGTTTAATAAGTCAAAGTTTGATGTATTACAAATTATTTTATAAAGCATAAAATGCAATTAATCTTATGTTTCCCCCAAATTCATGTAAAACATATAAAACAAGGGATTGTAACTCACGGATTGCGAAGAGATCGAGTACTCGGAAAATTCGGTCGGAATGTGTAAGCCGGGAATCACGGATTGCCTATTAATACCAAGGTAGTTTAATGAGTTGTTATATTATTAGGTTCTCATATAATAATATAGGTAAAATGTCATTAAATTGTAAGTGTCAAATTTAAATATCGTCAAAATAGTCCAAAAAGGTAATTGTCACGTTTGTGTCCGAAAGTTTGATTTAACGTTTTAGGTTGTTATATCTTAAGTGCTTTTGCTCGCTGAAGTGATTTACAATTTCTGAGGAAATTTGGGCAGCGCTTCCGCGCCCAAGTTTCATATCCAAAAATTATAAATCAATTCCGCTCACAAATCACCTAAAATACAATAATACATATATTATAGCTTATAATAGTCCAAATAGTCCAACACAAGTCACTTTTATTATTGATTTCATTTATCTCAGTCCCCTCATGATCTTGGTAAAAGTCCAGAACGTATATATAACTTTTAATCGGATAAAACGACGATTTTCGGGAGGACAGCAGCTCGGTGTTGCGCACCTGGGCACAGGTGCGGCGCACCTAGCTGCTGTCTCAACCCCGTTTTGTGTTTTTCTTGCTAAAAACGTTTTGTGACTTATGGATTTCGACATGCAACCAGTAGATACCATATAAAATAGAGTTTTCTCAGTTTCTAAACAACTTTTAGCCACAAAAATGTAGATCTAATTACTATTTAGTTAAAAATCGTTTTTGTGAGAAAGTGACATAAAACTTCATAAAACTTTTCTTTGTTGTTTAGATCGAACATGCAATTAGTAAATATCATTTAAAACAACATTTTAACAGTTTCAAAATTGTTTTTATCCACAGATTCGTGGATCTAAAGAGTATTTCGATTAAAAACGTTTTTGGCCGTAAAAAGTCATAGATTTATGAAAAATCATATTTTTAACCGTTAGATCTTACATGCAATTGAATATTAGTGTAAGAATAATAAAAGTAAAGAGATCTACCGAAGGAAAAGCTTAGATGAAGAGTTTTGGTCGGATTCTTGCTCCAAAAATCTTTACACCCGTGCTCCTTTTTCGAAAAATCAATACCCACTTGCTTCTATTGATGAAAGGGACGATTTGTATGGATTAAAAATGGGTTTTGATGGTGAAATGTTTCTGGATTGGAGGTGTTCTTGAGAGGAATTAGAGAGAAAAAGATGTATGTGTGTGTTTTTAGTTTTTGTAAAAGTGAATGTAAAATGAAAATGACATGGGAGATAGTGAAAGTCTGGCCTTGGGACAGTAACTTGCAGTAAAGGGTCGATTTTGATTGGCCAAATGGGGTGGTGGTGGTGTAAAACGAGAAAGGGACCAAATTTGTAACATTTTTGAAAACCTGGCGCGAGGTGCTGCGCACCACTACACTGGGTGCGGCGCACCGGGCCATTTTTGGTCTCTTTGAAATTTTCGTTTTTGCGTTATTGCTTCGTTGGACCTTTTTGTTAGTTATAAGTTGTTGGTTATGATAAGTTATGAACTTAGGAAAGTTCAATAGGTGTTTTCTTGGTATTAGGACTTATAATTTTGATTCCGGAAGTTATTCCGACACTAGTTCCGATAAAGTATAGATTCAAAAGTTACGAACCAAAATAGAGCGAACGAGACAAAGAAGTAACTAACGTTTCGAATTGATATCACAACAGAATAAGTACCTGAATTTTGACGGTTGTCACATCATTTTTAAAGAGGAAGGATGACATCATTTTCGTTCGCATAATGATAATGCGAAAGATGACGTCATTTTCGATCAATTTGACTTTTTTTTGTTTAGTTGAAGGTAACTATTCAAAATTGGAAACTACAAATCAAAAGTAAAAAATAATCAGTTTCAAATACGAAGGATGACGTCATTTTCGTTCGGATAATGATAATGCTAAGAAAGACGTCATTTTTCCAATAATTTCTTTTTTTTTTTAGTTGAAACAGACTTAGTGTAATACGAACCAACAAATAAAATATGAAATAATTAGTTTTAAAGAGGAAAGATGATTTCCTTTTTGTTCTAATAACGATTTATGCGAACGATGACGTCACTTTTCATATAATTTGACTTATTTTTTTTAGTTGAAGGTAACGTTGCGAAATTGTATCCTACAAATATAGGGTAAAAGAAATATACAATTTCAAGGAGTAAAGATAAGAACATTTTAGTTCGGATAATGATAATGCGAAAGATGACGTCATATTTCGTGTAATTTGAGTTTTTTATGTTGAATGTAACTTTCGCATAATATAAACCTTCAAATTTTAGGAAATATAAAATAATCAATTTTAAAGAGGAAGGATGACGTCATTTTTGTTCTCATAACGATAATGCGAACGATGACGTCATTTTTCGCATAATTTGACTTTTTTTTTCTTCTTTAGTTGAAGGTAACTTTGACAAATTAGAAACCAAAAATTCAGGGTAAAAGAAATAATCAATTTCAAAGACGAAGGATGACGTCATTTTAGCCCGGATAATGATAATGCTAAGGATGAGGTCATTATTCGAACGGTGACGTATATTTTCGAATAAATTGACTTATTTTTCTTTAGTTGAAGGTAACTTGGCAAAATTGTATTCTACAAATTTATGGTAAAAGAAACATTTAATTTCAAAGAGGAAAGATGACGTCATTTTCGTTCGGATATTAATAATGCGAAATATGACATCATATTTCGCATAATTTGATTTTTTTTTTATCTTGAAGGTAACTTTGGCGTAATATGAACCTTCAAATATTCGTGAATATGAAATAATTAATTTTAAAGATGAAGGATGACGTCATTTTGGTTCTTTTAACGATAATACGAACGGTGACGTCATTTTACGTATAATTGGACTTTGTTTTCTTTAGTTGAAGGTAACTTTAAAATATTAGAAACTTCAATTTTATGGTAAAAGAAATAATCAAATTCAAAGAGGAAGGATGACGTCATTTTTCGCATAATTTTATTTAATTTTTACTTGATGTTGATTTTGCATAATATAAACCTACAAATATTTCACAATATGAAATAATCAGTTTTAAAGAGAAAGGATGACGTCCTTTTCATTCGGATAATGATAATGTAAAAGATGACGTCATTTTCTCTCACAACCGTCAAGAACTCAGGATAACTCCGTGTTCTTTATCTTCGAGATATCTGCTATTGCTTCTACTTATACTTTTACCGTAAACGTGTGAGTCTCGAAATCGAAATCAGAATCAATAAATGAATCCTAATACCAAGAAAACACATAATAAACTTGTCTAAGTTCATTGCAAACCAATCATAAACTTTCAACGAACGTAAATGTTTAACGATAACGAAAACGAAAAATGAAAAAGCCTGAAAAACAGCCTGGTGTGCAGCCCTAAGTACTTAGGGCGCAACACTCCCCTGCAGATCAAATTTTATTTTAAGTTGTTGAGTCATTAATGCATGGAAACTTATTGGGCTAATTGTACAAACGACATAGGACCTCCAGATGGTCCAGGCCTGCACACACCAACCCTCTACTCACCTCTTTAATCTCTTTCTTTTATTTCATAAACACAAACACACACACACACACTAGAAACATACACACACACACACACCCATATTCTCTCTCAAACTCTCATATTTCCAGCCACTATTGCAGAGAAAATCACACCAAAAAATCGCACAAATTTCGTCCTCTTCATCAAGGGTAGCAAGGGATTGCATTTACTTTGATCACATACATCATTTCCATCATTTTTCTACCGATTTGAAGCCGAAATCATCATCAAATCTCTCCAAGTCATCATCCATCAATTTTCTATCCGGTATAAAAAAATTTTAACTACTTTTTTTACTCAAATAATTACTTGCATGTTAGATCAATCACCTAAAAATGTGTTTTTATTAAGTTTCATGGTGATTTACAAAAGAAAATAAGTTTTTATAAAGTTATTACATAAATCTTTGTTTTTATAAAGTTTGAAAGTATTTTAAGGTTTTTATCATTTGCATGTTAAGATCCACCATTAAAATACCCATTTTCACAACAAAAACGAGTTTTGGAAAAACTCAAACAGCAAGGGTGTCGCCCCTGCCCTTTGGGGCGGGGCACCGTGCTTCTTACCGTTTCCAAAATCGTTGTTTAATCGTTAAAATCGTAACGTTGAACTTATATAATTAGAATCCGAATAAAGGTTACTGTAATAGACAAAATCTTGTGTTTAAAGTGACTTATTGAGCATATAAACTTCATATTGTGTTTGGTGAATTAGATTTAATATGGTGATAAAAATTGTAAGCGGGAAAGTGTTTGGGAATTTTTGACTTAAAATTTATAGCGCGGTAGCGCTGCCTCATATTCGTTAGACTATAATATAACCTTTAAAACTTAAGCATTTTCGTTGACTAACGATTGTATGAACTTACTAAATTATAATACTTACTCAAAAACTTGGTATGTTCAAGGGTTCCTTTGATTCCAACGCCTTTCGACTTTTTTTCCGCACACGCTTAATTCTTCGCAAATTGTGAGTTACATCCCCACTCTTTTAATGTTTTTATACAACTTTTTGGGGGAAGCATGATAACAAACCTTTTTGTGAACTTATGAACCATTTTATGAACTTATGAACCATTTTATTAACTTATGAACCTTTTCATTAACTTGTAAACCGTTTTAGGAACTTATATGCGTTTACTTACATATCGAACCGTTTTACTTGCTTATATGCGTATGCCTTGCACTTGATACCTTTGGGAACTGAACGAACGATTGTATGTCTTGTAACCGCCACGAGAACGGCATCTTTATTGACCCTTGATAGGAACATAGCATAGCCGGGCCTTTTGTGTGAACACTTACAGTTATGTCATGTCAAGAGGTCAACGTCTATATACAATCAATATTACTTTATACGCATATCTTTACTTGTATATATATATATATATATATATATATATATATATTTATTATCAAGCACATAGACTGCTTTATTTCCGTTGAGAAATCATTCAAACATATACATTGTCGTAAACTATTTTTAGTCGAGGACTAGAAAACTGTATCTCACTCACTACTTTTTGTAAATGACATTTTTTCTCATGTTTCAGGAAATTCAATGTTAGGGCATGAAGTGTATATCTTTTAGGCGGGTCATGCAAGTCACGTGGTTATAAATTGGGAGAAGACCTTAATTATTACTACTTTGGGAACTATCTTTTATGTATTTTGAATGTGATGTAAACTCTTAAAATACTTGGTTATTTTCGAACTGTTAAACGCTTTTAATTATTTTAATGACTTGAAAATCGTTTGTGTTTTATTATACCTCGTGTTATGATATCGACGCTCTTCACACCTCGTGTTTCCGCTTTAGAGGGGTGTGACAGACTTGGTATCAGAGCACAAGGTTATAGTGAATACGGGTTTTCAAAATTTTCAAAATAAAACCAAACTATAACCAAGGCTTTTTCGAAAAATCATTTCACGAGTTTTGACCTTTAGTGGATTAATTCCGCAAATGCATGGTTCATTACTAACTACGCGTAATTTGGCGAACTACGCCTAGTTTGGAATAAACTATGCAAAAACGCAACGTAAATGCTATTGTTAACGGTTTTCGAGTCAAAAGTTCCCGGTCCCACTGATTCCCGAGTCTCACATGACAGACCCGAACGTGCACTGTCATATTACATTTTTCTTTTTACCCATATTTACTCGTAACGTCTTATCATAGTTAGGACATGTCTGGATCGTCACACTCTCATTCGCACTCGCACTCCCGTTCCCGGGTTGTCTTCTCGAACAAAGTATCGGATGACTTCACCGCTTTAGGAGCTCAGCGTCGCGATACTTCTGACCCCTCGGAGGAGAGCTCCATGGCATACACTAGCAGCCACGGTACGTCCAGTCCGAGAACTGTTAGCCAGCCGCACCACCGGTCCCTGCCGCAGCTCCATAGAACCGCGGACCACGCATTAGGTTGACTGCTCGCAAGCAGGTCATCCTTCCCGGTCTCTTACCGGATCCTTACGCGACATCGATTATGCCAACTATGGATCGTTACATGTGCGAGAGACTCCAGGGCCACTCGATGCAGGGCCCCGACGGCGCAAGACCGTCTCGACCACCGATGATGCCATCCAGTCAGAGGTTCACCGCGGACGAGTATCATGCACTCCGCCGAGACCTTCAGGGACTTACCGAGGAGGCTGAGAAGCAGGCTCATCTCCTGTTCTAGGTCTCAGAGGCCGCTCACCGCTTATCTGAGCAGTTTTTCGAGTCATCTCTTCGAATCAGTCTACCTCGAGGACTGTTCAGTGCCTCGTGAGAGCATGCTTGGTGATGGGTACCCTGATAGCTGTCATGCTGTTGAAGATATTCCTGGACAGGCGTCGTTATTATGTATTGTACCATTAGGTTAAGTTGTAATTTTCCCTATCTGTACACAACTTAAGACTCGTATTGTGTTTGTGTTTGAACCTTCCTTATTATTATGAACCTTGTAACCAACTATTATCATGAAATGGAATTTCTTTTATTATTATCACTGCTTTTCTGTCATACTTGGGTTATACTGTTATTCATTGATCGCTTATCGTGCGTGCGCTATCTATCCTTCCTATTTACTATTTACATTACTCTCATTATTCATTGTTAAGATCCTTATCGCGTATTCTTATTCATGTGTTCTAAACGAGTTTTCCTTTTCTGTTGTAGAATCATGCCTCGCAAAAGGACCAACACTGCTCTCATAGCCGAGGAGGTTGCTGCGCAGCTCAATGCAGCAATCCCTAACATGATTGCGCAGATTACCGTTGGGATCAACAAAAACAACGATCCCGAAAACAAAAACGATAACCACCTAGACGAGAAAAACCAAGAACCATACCCTAAACTGAACCAAGATCAGAACCATAATCAGAACCAACACCAGAACCCTAACCCAAACCATCAAGAGAACAGCCCCCGTCGCACCAACAAGGGTTTCATGGCGTGCAAGCCAAAGGAGTTCCACGGCACCTCTGGTGTTGTTCGACTATTCTCGTAGATCGAGAGTATCGAGTCGGTTCTCCAGATCATCCATTGTGTTGAGGCTGAAAAAGTGGAGTACGCTTCCTGTGTACTCCACGGACGAACCTTATCTAGATGGAACCTCATGTTCCAAACCCGAGGATGAGCCGCCACGTATGCCCTATCGTGCGATGATTTCAAAAAAGCTTATCATGGAAGAATATTGCTCAAGGAGTGAAGTACAGAAGCTTGACGTACAGTTGTGGGACCATAAGATGGTCGGAAACGACATCGACACTTACACTGCTCGATTCTACGAGCTTTCCCGCTTGGTGCCGCGGATGGTAACCCCAGAAGAGAACCGGATTGATCGTTACATATCCGGTCTCTCCCCTGAGATCCGTGGAATGGTGATCTCGGCTGAGCCGCTGACGATAAAGAGCGCAGTTTTCCTCGCCCATCGTCTGACCAACAACCTCCTCTCCTCTCCAGCACCAACAAAACGAGAGGAAGGTGAGAAACGAAGGGCTGAACACCAACCAAGTAGGGACAATCGCAACAAGAAGCACCAAACCACCCGCAACTCTGCAGTAGTTGTTGCCCCCATAACAGGACCCCGAACTTACGCTGAGCCGCACGCTAAGTGTGCCAAATGCACCCTCCACCATGTTGGAAACTGCCCGATATGCTTCAAATGCAACAAAGTGGGGCACTACTCCAGATACTACCAAGAGAAAACCAATGACCAAGGCAGGATACAAACTCAGTAATATGTACATTTTCAGTAAACAATTATTACGCATCTATACTATTTGATTCATGAATAGAGAGAAGTCGTGTACCCATTAGAACTTAGACCCCTTATCAATCTAGAGATCAATGTCATTGAGGATAGCTCACTGTGGGCACGTTAACGGTCTAGATTACGAAGCTAAGGAAATAATTGTAGGTTGTCCCATGTGCCCACCCAATAAGATCTTCCCTATAGACCTCATCCCCCGTAGAACTGAAAAGTGTCTATATCATCGTCGGAATGGACGGGTTAGCTCGGTTCCAAGCTGAAATTGTATGTTCCGACCAATTCATTCGTATACCCCTCACGGACGGAAAAACCCTCATTGTACAGGGAGACAAACCCGGACCGCAACTACGACTTCTTTCTGTTACAAACATGCGCAGGTATCACGAGAAGGACTGCGAAGCCTTCTTAGCGAACATCGTTGAACGTAAACCGAAAGAGAAACGTATGCAAGATCACCTCGAAGTCTTTTCAGAGGATTTACCGGACTACCCCCACCCCGACAAGTTGAATTCCGAATTGACCTCATTCTTGGCGCAGCGTCGGTTGCCAAGACACCGTACCGTCTAGCACCATCCGAAATGCGAGAACTCCCTGAATAACTGCAGGAACTCTTAGATCGTGGTCTAATTCGTCCTACGTCCCCGGGGAGAGCTCCAATCCTCTTCGTTTAAAAGAAATACGGATTTTCAGGATGTGCACCGACTAACAAGTACTCAATAAACTGACCGTCAGGAACTGATACCCTCTCCCTCGAATCGACGATCCGTTCGACCAGTTGCAGGGTGCAACTTACTTCTCAAATATCGATTCGCTTAGGGTATCATCAGGTTTGAGTCAGTGATCCCGACATTCCTAAAACAGCCTCTCGAACTCGTCATGGACAATATGAATTCCTCGTTATGCCATTCGGTCTAACCAACGCACCGATAGTGTTCATGGATCTGATGAACTAGGTGTGTAGACCCTATCTGGACAAACTCGTGATCATGCTCATAGATGATGACATCATCTACTCCTGGAACTTCTTAGAGAACAAAAGTTTTAAATGCCACAAGAACGGCGCACGTCTTTTAAACGCCACGAGAACGGCGCCCGTCCTTTAAATGCCACGAGAACGGCGCCCGTCTTTTAAATGCCACAAGAACGGCGCCCGTCTTTTAAATGCCACAAGAACGGCACCCATCTTTTAAACGCCACGAGAATGGTGCACGTCTTTTAAACGCCACGAGAACGGTGCCTATCACACCCCCAAATCTCGTGTTCCTGAGACTCGAGGTGTTGACTTCATGGGTCCCAAATAGCAATGATATATAGACGAACGACCTCTATATGAGTCGTTTTAAAAGAAACATACATCCATTGATATTAAAAATCAGAGTTCTACATTAATACGAAAAGTGATACCAGAGTTCACAAAATAAAGATTCCAATTACACAACTTAAATGAAAATAAGTAATGCAAGATAAATCTCCCAAAAGCGTGACTTTGAAATATGCGACTCTGTGGTATCCCAAAATCCCTCCGTCGAAAGCCCTTTCGACTAAGCACCTGAGACATACATGCTAAAGTCAACATAAAGTTGGTGAATTCATAGGTTTAGTTTAGTAATGCAGTGGACCACAAGATTTTCACTTAAGTAAAAGTCTTACAGTTGCACCTAAGCTCATGACATCGAAACGTAACAAAGTTCCTTACCCCATGAGTATTCCTATGTTATAGCCAGTAACATATATATAGTTTCAAAAGTAAAGCACCCTACTCGAGTCCACGAGTTAGTTGTGGTGGACGTGGGTTACATCGTCTAGCCGTTGGGTGAGGGTTGTCAAACCCTAATAGATCTATCCAATACAATCGCGCTTAAGTCCTTAACTAACGATTCATGATAGGAGAATTTATGTTGGCTTAGTGGTAACTTAGGCAACTAGTAAAGGTTTTGAGTACTTGTGTCCATAAGTAAAAGAGCATGTATCTCACCCCAAGTATGTTATAAAAACAAGTAAAAAGCAGGGATATGAAATCACCTTAAATCCGTGAGCGTATCAAAAGTACGTAAGCTAACGTATTTGAAATGCTCGAGCCAAGTCGAGTATCCGAGTAAGTCTAGTCTTGACCTAGATTGTTTTGTAATTGAGTTTCATAATTCTAGTCCAATACACATGAAATGGGAAAAGTAAATGTATGCATGATGTAGTTTTTGTCCGGTTTGGGACTTAGTAGTAATTTAGTAACACCATTCGGGCCATTATATAACAAAGATCATTCTATAATCGCATGCGGAGCTAGGACACTTTAAATCGTAAAATCCAACAACTCGACACTACGAAATATCGAGATGAATTAATTGTATACAAAGCTACCTAGTATTGTGTTTTTATTATACTATCAAGCTTATTCAAAAAGTTAGTTTTTATAAAGAAAAACTCAACATGTGCTATAAGGTTTATAGAAACTTTAAAAAGTCATAACTTGTTCGATTTTTGACCGATTCTTATGAATCTTATATCGAAAAAACCGTGTTTGAGTTACCTTTCAAATATCCCTTATCTCATATTTGTACTTAATTCCTGGTGTTTGTTATTCAGTAAAAAGACAACGTATGTTTTTAGGTTTATCTCAAAGTCTATGCTAGCTTTCAGTTAGCATATCTCTCTCAATTTTTATTCGTTTTATATGTATTTTATATCGAAACGTTCGTTTTTTATTTAAATTTAATATGGATAAGGCCTCCTATTATGTTTTAATGGTAGTTCTTCCCAGATTTCCCAAAACAGTTTGTGTAGGCAGTGGGCGTAGTTGAAACGTATGTTGTTGCGTAAAATACTTTTAAGATACTGAAACATATCCAAAAATTATGATTTTTACGTCGAAATCTTCAGAAAACATAGAAGTATCTTATGGTTAAAATGGTTTATCCAAAATATTTGAGTTAGATGGTCAAAAAGTGTCTACAAGTCGGTGTAAGTTTCCGGTTAACAAAATAACTTAACTTTTCTTTGTTTATGCTAAGTTGTTGTATAAAATGCATAAGTTTTATGACAAATGAGTATGTAAATATGTTGCATGAAGAGAGTTTTTAGGACATACCTATGGATGGTTTATGCAAGTTTGGTAACTTATACTACATGCATGAAACAATTCATGAAAAGATGATGAATGCAAGGTTAGAGTTTTATGCCTTTCATGTAAGACTAGAAATATAGTTGTAAAAATGTATACGTTTACGTAAAGCGAATCCCGTATACCTAATTCCGATATCCGTATATGTATAGACATAGTTATTAAGCATCATTTATGCATAGTGTGACCTACCGGTCGTACATAATTGAAAACATATACTAGATGTTTAAGAGGTCGAGTTGGTGTGAACCGGGATTTTTATGGGTTGTCACAGTGCCCGTCTTTTAAACGCCACGAGAACGACGCCCGTCTTTTAAACGCCACGAGAACGGCGTAGGTCTTTTAGTCACCACGAGAACGGCGCGCGTCTTTTAGTCGCCACGAGAACGGCGCCGACCTTTTAAACTCCACGAGAATGGCACCTGACTTGTAAACGCCACGAGAACGGCACCTGTCTCATGAACGCCACGAGAACGGAACGTGTCCTTTAGACGCCACGGGAACTGCACCTCTCTGGTAGCGCGCAATTATTCAAAGATTCTCCCACTCCCGATGAGGCAAATTAATTTCGGGACAAGATTCCTTTTAATCAGGGGAGAATGTGACAACCGTCAAGAACTCAGGATAACTCCGTGTTCTTTATCTTCGAGATATCTACTATTGCTTCTACTTAAACTTTTACCGTAAACGTGTGAGTCTCGAAATCGAAATCGGAATCAATAAATGAATCCTAATACCAAGAAAACACATATTGAAATTGCGTAAGTTCATTGCAAAACAGTCTTAAACTTTCAAGGAACGCAAATGCTTAACGATAACGAAAACGAAAAACGAAAAAGGCTGAAAATAGCCCGGTGCGAAGCCCTAAATACTTAGGGCGCAACACTCCCCTGCAGATTCTATTTTTTTAAGTTATTGAGTCACTAATGCATGGAAACTTATTAGGACAATTATACAAACGACATAGGACCTCCAAATGGTCCAGGCCTGCACATACCAACCGTCTACTCACCTCTCTAATCTCTTTCTTTTATTTCATAATCACAAACACAAACACACGCTAGAAACACACACACACACACACACCCATATTCTCTCTCAAACTCTCATATTTCCAGGCACTATTGCATAAAAAATCACACCAAAAAATCCCACAAATTTTGTCCTCTTCATCAAGGGTAGCAAGGGATTGCATTTAGCGAAAGAGCTACCTGGTGGTCCCTAGGTTGCGGCACGTTCGGTCGTTAACTCCTCGCGCCGCTGCCGCTGTTTCTTACTTTGATCACATACATCATTTCCATCGTTTTTCTACCGATTTGAAGCCGAAATCATCATCAAATCTCTCCAATTCATTATCCATCCATTTTCTCTCTGGTATAAATTCTTTTAACTATTGTTTTTATTCAAATAATTACTTGCATGTTAGATCAATCACCTAAAAATAGGTTTTTATAAATTTATTACATTAATCTTTGTTTTTATGGTTTAAAATCTAATAGAAACTGATATTTGAAAGTATTTTAAGGTTTTTATCATTTGCAGGTTAAGATCCACCATTAAAATAACCATTTTCACAACAAAAACGAGTTTTGGAAAAACTCAGACAGCAAGGGCATCGCCCGTGCCCTTTGGGGCGGGGCACCGTGCTTCTTACCATTTCCAAAATCGTTGTTTAATCGTTAAAATCGTAACCTTGAACTTATATAATTAGAATCTAAATAAAGGTTACTGTAATAGACAAAATCTTGTGTTTAAAGTGACTTATTGAGTATATAAACTTCATATTGTGTTTTGTGAATTAGATTGAATATTGTAATAAAAATTTTAAGTGGGAAAGTGTTTGGGAATTTTGGACTTAAAATTTATTGCGCGGAAACGCTGCCCGATTTTTGTTAGACTATAATATAACCTTTAAAACATAAGCATTTTCGTTGACTAACGAATGTATAAACTTACTAAATCATAATACTTACTCAAAAAGTTGGTATGTTCTTGGCAAATTGTGAGTTACATCCCCACTCTTTTACTGTTTTTTTACAACTTTTTGGGGGAAGCATGAGAACAAACCGTTTTGTGAACTTATGAACCATTTTATGAACTTATGAACCATTTTATGAACTTATGAACCGTTTCATGAACTTGTGAAACGTTTAGGAACTTATATACGTTTACTTACTTATCTAACCTTTTTACTTGCTTAGATGCGTATGCCTTGCAGTTTATACCTTTGGGAACTGAACGATCGATTGTATGTCTTGTAACCGCCACGAGAACGGCATCTTTATTGACCCTTGATAGGAACATAGCATAGCCGGGCCTGTAGTGTGAACACTCACAGTTATGTCATGTCAAGAGGTCAATGTCTATATACAACAAAATATTACTTTATACGCATATCTTTACTTGTCTATATAAATATATATGTATATATATTATCAAGCCCATTAACTGCTTTATTTCCGTTGAGCAATCTTTCAAACATATACCTTGTCGTAAACCATTTTTAGTCGAGGACTAGAAAACTATATCTCACTCACTACTTTTTTTAGTAGACACTGTTTCTCATGTTTAGGGAAATTCAATGTAAGGGCATGAAGTGCATATCTTTCGGGTGGGTCAGGCAAGTCACGTGGTTAAGAATCGGGAGAAGACCTTATTTATTACTACTTTGGGGACTATCTTTTATGTATTTTGATTGTGATGTAAACTCTTAAAATACTTGGTTATTTTCGAACTTGTAAATGCTTTTAATTATTTTAATGACTTGAAAATCGTTTGTCTTTTATTATACCATGTGTTATGATATCGACGCTCTTCACACCTTGTGTTTCCGCTTTAGCGGGGTGTGACATTTTCGCTCAATTTGACTTTTTTTGTTAAGGTGAAGGTAACTTTTTAAAATTGGAAACTACAAATCACGGGTAAAAGAATAATCAATTTCAAATAGGAAGGATGACGTCATTTTCATTCGGATAATGATAATGCTAAGAATGACGTCATTTTTTGAATAATTTGATTTATTTTTTAGTTGAAGAGGACTTAGCGTAATCAAACCTACAAATAAAATATGAAATAATCAATTTTAATGAGGAAAGATGATTTCCTTTTTGCTCTAATAACGATTTATGCGAACGATTACGTCACTTTTTCGTATAATTTGACTTCTTTTCTTTATGTGAACGTCAAGTTGAAAATTTTTATCCTACAAATATAGGGTAAAAGAAACATTTAATTTCAAGTAGGAATGATGACCTCATTTTCGTACGGATAATGATAATGCGAAATATGACGTCATATTTCGCATAATTTAAGTTTTTTATGTTGAATGTAACTTTCGCATAATATGAACCTTCAAAGTTTAGGGAATATGAAATAATCAATTTTAAAGAGGTAGGATGACGTCGTTTTTGTTCTTATAACGATAATGCGAACGATGACGTCATTTTTCACATATTTTGACTTTTTTTGTTTCTTCTTTAGTTGAAGGTAACTTTTCCAAATTAGAAACCATAAATTCAGGGTAAAAGAAATAATCAGTTTCAAAAACGAAGGATAACGTCATTTTAGCCCGGATAATGATAATGTTAAGGATGAGGTCATTTTTTGAACGGTGACGTATGTTTTCACATAAATTGACTTATTTTTCTTTGGTTGAAGGTAACTTGGCAAAATTGTATCCTACAAATTTATGGTAAAAGAAACATTTAATTTCAAAAAGAAGAGATGACGACATTTTCGTTCGGATATTGATAATACGAAAGATGACATCATATTTCGCATAAAATGATTTTTTTTTATGTTGAAGGTAACTTTGGCGTAATATAAACATTCAAATATTCAGGAATATGAAATAATTAATTTTAAAGATGAAGGATGACGTAATTTTGGTTTTATAACGGTAATACGAACGATGACGTCATTTTACGTATAATTGGACTTTGTTTTCTTTAGTTGAAGGTAACTTTAAAAGTTGTAAACTACAATTTTAGGGTAAAAGAAATAGTCAATTTAAAGAGGAAGGATGACGTCATATTTCGCATAATTTTATATACTTTGTAGTTGAAGATGATTTTGCATAATACGAACCTATAAATATTTGATAATATGAAATAATCAGTTTTAAAGAGAAAGGATGACTTTATTTTCGTTCGGATAATGATAATACGAAAAATGATGTCATTTTCGCCCAATTTGACTTTTTTTTTGTTAAGTTGAAGGTAACTTTTTAAAATTGGAAACTACAAATCAAGGGTAAAAGAATAATAAATTTCAAATAGGAAGGATGACGTCATTTTCGTTCGGATAATGATAATGCTAAGAATGATGTCATTTTTCAAATAATTTGATATATTTTTTAGTTGAAGGAGACTTAGTCTAATCAAACCTACAAATAAAATATGAAATAAACAGTTTTAAAGAGGAAAGATGATTTCCTTTTTGTTCTAATAACGATTTATGCGAACGATGATGTCAGTTTTCTTATAATTTGACTTATTTTGTTAAGTTGAAGGTAACTTTATAAAATTGTAATCTATAAATATAGGGTAAAAAAAACATTTAATTTCAAGGAGGAAAGATGACGTCATTTTCGTTCGGATAATGATAATGCGAAAGATGACGTCATATTTTGCATAATTTGAGTTTTTTATGTTGAATGTAACTTTCGCATAATATGAACCTTCAAATTTTAGGGAATATGAAATAATCAATTTTAAAGAGGAAGGATGACGTCATTTTTGTTCTTATAACGATAATGCGAACGATGACGTCATTTTTCGCATAAATTGACTTTTTTTCTTCTTATTTAGTTGAAGTTAACTTTGACAAATTAGAAACCACAAATTCAGGATAAAAGAAATAATCAATTTCAAAGACGAAGGATGACGTCATTTTCGCCCAGATAATGATAATTCTAAGGATGAGGTCATTTTTCGAACGGTGACGCATGTTTTCGCATAAATTGACTTATTTTTCTTTAGTAGAAGGTAACTTGGGAAAATTGTATCCTACAAATTTATGGTAAAAGAAACATTTAATTTCAAAGAGGAAAGATGACGTCATTTTCGTTTGGATATTGATAATGCGAAAGCTGACATCATATTTCGCATAATTTGATCTTTTTCTTATGAAGAAGGTATCTTTGGCGTAATATGAACCTTCAAATATTGGGGAATATGAAATAATTAATTTTAAAGATGAAGGATGACGTCATTTTGGTTCTTTTAACGATAATACGAACGATGACGTCATATTACGTAGAATTGGACTTTGTTTTCTTTAGTTGAAGGTAACTTTAAAAAATTGGAAACTACAATTTTAGGATAAAAGAAATAATCAATTTCAAAGGGGAAGGATGACGTCATTGTTCGCATAATTTTATTTACTTTTTAGTTGAAGGTGGTTTTGCATAATACATACCTACAAATATTAGATAATATGAAATAATCAGTTTTAAAGAGAAAGGATGACGTCATTTTCGTTTGGATAATGATAATGCGAAAGATGACGTCATTTTCGCTCAATTTGACTTTTTTTTGTTAAGTTGAAGGTAAGTTTTCAAAATTGGAAACTACAAATCAAGGGAAAAAGAATAATCAATTTCAAATAGGAAGGATGACGTCGTTCGGATAAAGATAATGCTAAGAATGACATCATTATTCGAATAATTTGATTTATTTTTTAGTTGAGGGAGACTTAGCCTAATCAAACCTACAAATAAAATATGAAATAATCAGTTTTAAAAAGGAAACACGATTTCCTTTTTGTTCTAAACTTCATTGTAGAATCGTGAATCCCTTGAATATAGAGAGAAGTTTTATAACGATTTATGCGAACGATGACGTCACTTTTCGTATAATTTGACTTATTTTCTTTAGTTGAAGGTAACGTTGAAAAATTGTATCCTACAAATATAGGGTAAACGAAACATTTAATTTCAAGGAGGAAAGATGACATCATTTTCGTTCGGATAATGATAATGCAAAAGATGACGTCATATTTCGCATAATTTGAGTTTTTTATGTTGAATGTAACTTTCGCATAATATGAACCTTCAAATTTTAGGGAATATGAAATAATCAATTTTAAAGAGGAAGGATGACGTCATTTTTGTTCTTATAACGATAATGCGAACGATGACGTCATTTTTCGTATAATTTGACTTTTTTTCTTCTTTAGTTGAACGAACTTTCCAAAATTAGAAACCACAAATTAAGGGTAAAAGACATAATCAATTTCAAAGACGAAAGATGACGTCATTTTCGCCCGGATAATGATAATGCTAAGGATGAGGTCATTTTTCGAACGGTGACGTATGTTTTCGCATAAATTGACTTATTTTTCCTTACTTGAAGGTAACTTGGCAAAATTTTATCCTACAAATTTATGGTAAAAGAAACATTTAATTTTAAAGAGGAAAGATGACGTCATTTTTGTTCGGTTATTGATAATGCGAAAGATGACATCATATTTCGCATAATTTGATTTTCTTTTTATGTTGAAGGTAACTTTGGCGTAATATGAACCTTCAAATATTCGGGAATATGAAATAATCAATTTTAAAGATGAAGGATGATGTCATTTAGGTTTTTCTAACGATAATACGAACGAAGACATCATTTTACGTATAATTGGACTTTGTTTTCTTTAGTTCAAGGTAACTTAAAAAAATTGGAACCAAAATTTTAGGGTAAAAGAAATAATCAATTTCAAAGAGGAAGGATGACGACATTATTTGCATAATACGAATCTACAAATATTTGATAATATGAAATAATCAGCTTAAAAAGAAAGGATGACGTCATTTTCGTTCGGATAATGATAATGCGAAAGATGACGTCATTTTCGCTAAATTTGACTTTTTTTGTTAAGTTGAAGGTAACTTTTCAAAATTGGAAACTACAAATTAAGGGTAAAAGAATAATCAATTTCAAATAGGAAGGATGACGTCATTTTCGTTCGGATAATGATAATGCTAAGAATTACGTCATTTTTTGAATAATTTAATTGAACTTTTAGTTGAAGGAGACTTAGCGTAATCAAACCTACAAATGAAATATGAAATTAACAGTTTTAAAGAGAAAAGATGATTTCCTTTTTGTTCGAATAACGTTTTGTGCGAACGATGACGTAAATTTTTGTATAATTTGAATTATTTTCTTTAGTTGAACGTAACACTGCAAAATGAGATCCTACATATATAGGGTAAACGAAACATTTAATTTCAAGGAGGAAAGATGACGTTATTTTCGTTCGGATAATGATATTGCGAAAGATGATGTCCTATTTCGCATAATTTGAGTAAATTATGTTCAATGTAACTTTCACATAATATGAGCCTTCAAATTTTAGGGAATATGAAATAATAAATTTTAAAGAGGAAGGATGACGTCATTTTTGTTGTTATAACGATAATGCGAACGAAGACGTCATTTTTCGCATAATTGGACTTTTTTTTCTCTTTAGTTGAAGGTAACCTTGCCAAATTAGAAACCACAAATTCACGGTAAAAGATATAATAAATTTCAAAGACGAATGATGACGTTATTTTCGCCCGGATAATGATAATGCTGAATGGTGACGTATGTTTTCGCATAAATTGACTTATTTTTCTTTAGTTGAAGGTAACTTTTCAAAATTTTATCCTACAAATTTATGGTAAAAGAAACATATAATTTCAAAGAGGAAAGTTCACGTCATTTTCGTTCGTGTATTGATAATGCGAAAGATGTCATCATATTTCGCATAATTTGATTTTTTTTTCATGTTGAAGGTAACTTTGGCGTAAGATGAACCTTCAAATATTCGGGAACATAAAATAATTAATTTTAAAGATGAAGGCTGACGTCATTTAGGTTCTTTTAACGATAATACGAACGATGACATCATTATACGTATAATTGGACTTTGTTTTCTTTAGTTGAAGGTAACTTTAAAAAATTCGAAACTACAATTTTAGGGTAAAAGAAATAATCAATTACAAAGAGGAAGGATGGCGTCATTTTTCGCATAATTTGATTTACTTTTTAGTTGAAGGTGATTTTGCGTAATACGAACCTACAAATATTTGATACTATGAAATAATCAGTTTTAAAGAGAAAGGATGACGTCATTTTTGTTCGGATAATAATAATGCGAAAGATGACGTCATTTTCCCTCAATTTGACTTTTTTTGGTAAGTTGAAGGTAACTTTTCAAAATAGGAAACTACAAATCATGGGTAAAAGAATAATCGAAATCAAATAGGAAAGATGACGTCATATTCGTTCGGATAATGATTATGCTAAGAATGACGTCATTTTTCGAATAATTTGATTTAGTTTTTAGTTGAATGAGACTTAGCGTAATCAAACCTACAAATAAAATATGAAATAATCAGTTTTAAAGAGGAAAGATTATTTTCTTTTTGTTCTAATAACGATTTATGCGAACGATGACGTCATTTTTCGAATAATTTGACTTATTTTCTTTAGTTGAACGTAACGTTGCAAAATTGTATCATACAAATGTAGGGTAAAAGAAACATTTATTTTCAAGGAGGAAATATGACGTCATTTTCGTTCGGATAATTATAATGCGAAGAATGACGTCATATTTCGCATAATTTGAGTTTTTTATGTTGATTGTATCTTTCGCATAATATAAACCTTCAAATTTTAGGGATTACGAAATAATCAATGTCAGGATCAAATAAGTTGTTATACTTCGTTAACCTTAACCTTGTTAGATCGTAATCTATCAAAGAAGTTCAGGCAGCGGATTGAACACTTTGATATTTACAAGTTGATCGAACAGACAAATATCGAAATATACGAATAAATAAGAACAATATATTTGTCGAATGTAAAGCCTCAATTTTATTAATCAAGATATCAATACAACGTGTTTTCTATCTTACAAGGATCTACTATTTATAGACCTTGAGGCTATTCTAGATAAACTAGAAATCTACATCTATATCTAGAAAGGAATCATACTTTGAATACAATTGAAATGAAACTATATCTATTTGACTAAGACTTGAATAACAAGAATTCATCCGTAGTAACTTAAAGTCAGTCCGTAGTAACTTGTATTATCCATAGTAACTAGAGTATCTGTAGTAGTTTTGTTGAACAACCGCATTAACTTGTCTTCCGTAGTAATTCTTAATAGCTTCCATATTAATCTTGTAAGTTACTTATCCGTAGTTAGAAGTAGTATTAGTGAGTTAAACTAAGTTGACTAAGTTATAACCCAACAATCTCCCCTTAACCTTGAACTTTTATAAGCAATCAAAAGTACAAGTTTTCATGCATGAACAATATTAACTACTTCGTTACATAACAAGTTATCTAAGCATTTATTCGTTCATTCTTGTCTTGCCATTCCTCTTCTCTTCCTTTCGCTTGCTCTTCTGAAAGTTAAACCATAATGCTCCATACTAATTCATGTGCTATGTTAGAAGTTTGAAGTCCATGCAATTTAACCTTGATTAGTTCCTTTAATGTTCTCAAGTCATGTGGATAACGTTTTCCCACTAAGTAAAACTCCATGGCTCCATGCCTTCTCACTATCGAGTAGACACCACTTCGTTCATAGACAAACCACTTGACAACTGGATTTGTAGGACCTCCCTTCTTGAACACTGAACTCGTCTTTTCATACCCTGGTTCAAACAAACCATTCAAGCAATCCATAGCCATGTCAATACCTGCACATTGACCACTGCTGCTTGAATACTTGACTCTTCCAATTTCGTACTTCCTCTCTAAATCATCCCTTGAGAAATCCCTTATCACTCGGTGGAAGGCCGGAACAATTGTTTTTGACTTGTCTTGCCTTGTGAATTCCCAGTCGATGATCATAGGAAGCTCAACAGCTAAAGGTGTAAACCTTAGTCCTTCTAGATGAATGATCAAAGCAGAACAGTTTTCTTGAATGACTTCAGGATCATCATCTTCATCTTCCACAGTAATGGGTTCTTTCTTGACTTGTACAAGTGGAATGGTAGGACTTCCTTGAGAAGTAGTTGAAGCAGTAGCAGTTTCTACTCTTCTTCTCTTTGTAAGAGGAATTCTTTTGGATGCAAACTTCTTCCTCCTTGGCTTCTCAGGTGGATTAGACACAATTGGAGCAGTACTAACAGAAGGATTTGGTAACTCCTTTTCTTGTTCAACAAATATTTGTCTACCAGTTTCAAGAGCAATCGTCATAGCTTTCTCCATATCTTGCTTTTTCTTTTCTTGTATCTTGGCAAGTGTAGCTTCCCTTTGAACATCTCTTTTCTTTTCTTTCTCCACCAACTCCAATAAGCTTTCCATCTTCATTGGTCCTAAAGACCTACCACTGTAATTCTTTGTTTTGAGATAGGTGACAAATTTCTGCCTATCTTCAGTGAGCTTATCCTTGGTGGACTGCTTCTTTCTGAGCATTTTATTCTTACCAGACTCAGCTTTGGCTTTTTCAGCCATCTCCTGTTCAAGCATGGCTTTCAAATCCATTTCTTCTTACTTCAGCTTTGCAATTCTTTCAAGTTGTTCAGCTTGTAATTTGGTGTGAATCTCCCTCATTGTTTCAGGATCATCACCCACATCCATGTCTTCATTAGCACTTTGAAAAGCTAGCAATTCTGCAAGCCTATCTTCCTTCTTCTTTTTCTTTTCAAGCTTCTTGCTTTCTTCTTCATCATCTACCACCCTTTTTCCCTTTGCTTTGTCTTCTGGCTTGACTTCTGTCCTTGGTCTAGGAATGTAAGTTCTAGCAGGAGGAACGACAAGAGGTCTTATACCGGAGGATCTAGAAGCATCTGCAACATAGTCAGGCTCAGCTTCAGAGATTTCAAGAGCTTGTGAAGCTGAAGGAATTGTTAGGGCTTTCTCCTTTGGAATACCAGCTGCTGCTGCTATTCTTCTTGCTGCTATTGTTCTTGCCATTTCTAGCTTTAATAGTTCAGCCGCAGCAACTTGTTCATAAACAGTAGGAGTAGATTCCATAGATGTTGTGGTTGTGACTGTTGTAGCTTCAGAAAGAACAGCTTAAAATGATTCACTTCCTTGAATTGTGTTGGATGCTTGATAAAATGTTGGAGGTTTTGTTGTAAACAGCCGAGGTTGTGTATCTATGGGGCTCTTCGTAGTAACTGGATTGCTTGCAGTATTAATGGTGTCCGTAGAAACCATTTCAGCATCCGTAGTAATTACTTCAATTTGAGGAGCCGTAGAAACTGGGACTTCCGCATTAATGGCAGCTGTCTGAGGGGCCGTAGTAACAAAAGGATCCGTAGTAATGAATTCCTCCGTATAAATTACTACTTCATCAATCTCTATTTCCATCTCTTGCTCCCCCTCAACTGATTCATCCATAATCTGCTCCCCCTCAACTGTTTGTTCCTTCTCAGTGGTTTCATCCACCACCATCTTCTCCCCTTCTTCATTAATTAGCATATCTTCGCCATCTTTTTCCTTCTCCCCCTTTGGTGAACTGTCTATCTGCATTTCCACATCCTCGGTTTCAACCTTCATATCTTCACTTTGCTCAGAGGTTGCAGTGATCACAGTCTCATCACTTTTTCTTTCTTCTCCCTTGCTTTCTTCAGATGATAAAATTTGTGTATCTTGTTCTTTCTCCCCCTTTTTGTCAGCTGGAGGAGTATCATCAGAGGAAGAAGAACATGAGGGCTTTGGAGATGTTCCAATGCTCCTTGTGGAAGTGTGTTTGGGCAATAGTTGAGCTGATAAAAGAGCATGTTGAGCCAGCAACTGTTGCACCAAAGTTGGTAATGTGGCAAGAGTTTCCCCTTGTTTATCCACTTTAACCATGACAGCTTTGTACAAATCCATCAATTCCATGTGTATATTAGGACTACCCTTACCCCTTTCCTGTTGGGTACCAACAGGTGGTTGATCATAGGGTGTAAAGATACTTTCCTGCCAAGCAGAAACAGGTATCTCCCCTGTGGTTTCTTGGCGCCAGGGACCACCTTCCCAAGATGAGAATCAGTCATCATCCAAGGATAGTGTTGCCTTGATTTGGGTCTTAGATATGTTAATACTGTCCTGAGCATCACTATGAAAAGTGATGGTTGCAATAGTATTAGCCCTCCCCAAATGGTCACCCCCCTCCTTTGGACCACCTCAGTGAGCATGGGGGTATACTCAATGTGTTCCCCAGATTGTGTCTTTCCTGAAGATAATTCAGGTAAAGACTTTTAAGTGTGAGTGAGTGGGGAAGTCTGAAGCACAAGAGACTGAGGAACGCTCTTGGCTCTTCTAAAAAGCAACTAGTGGTGGTGAGTGAGGTGTAGAAACTGTGGGTGAAGTCACAAAAGTGGTGACTGTGGCAGTATCAACTGGAGAAGAACTCACAGTATCAACTGGAGGTACACTTGCAGTAGAAACTGTAGTTGTAACCTCAGAACTTGCAACAGAAATCGCAGTGGTGCTTCTGGTTGTTACGACAATAGATGGTGGCTGAGACAGAGGTGCAGTCATTTGTCCCTCATCTTGTGAACTTGTGCCCACCATCATTGTTGAGAACAATGGGGTCACATTAGCAGAACAACCTTTATTAATTTTTCTCATGTTTGTAAAAACTTTTCTTGTATGTGCATGAGAAGAGAAAACATTTTCAGATCTAGTTAGATCTTTTAATTCACAGTTAAAAATGTGTTGGAGGAACCTTGGATACATTAGAAATTTATGTTTTAAGTTTACCAAGTTCCACTTCATTTCCTCAAAAATAAGATTTGAAAAATTGTATGTTTGGTTTATGGCCAAACACACCATGGCAGTAGCTAAAGAAGAGCTACCCTCATGCCAACCCGTTCTCTTTTGGGATAAACAATGTTGCAAAGTATGCAACAAGAATTTCCATCGAGGGGACAACTTAGCCTTTTGAAAAGTTGAAATGTGTAAGTCCCCCTCATATCCCATTCTTTCAAAAGTTGAAATAAGAGTTTCATTAGAAAGTTGTGTTATACCTGCTGCATCACGAAGTTGTAGATGTGTGAGTAATGTGGCCTCTGAAACGGTTATTTATTTGCCATCCACTGTGGCATTAATGACTGGTACATCCCCATCAGTGTTAAGATCTGCAGAGGTCCGGAAATTCCTTATGTGTGATTCATGGATTTCAGGGCTAATGGTTAACGCCAGTTTAATGTGAGAGTGCTGCAAGAAATCGATAATGGGATGAAAATATGCATTGTCATAAAGTTTAACCAAGAATGCCACCATGTTGTGAGTCAAATGAAACTGTAATTCCGTCATTGTTAAGAATTTATAAACGATTAAGATTAAAACAAACAATGAGACACAAGATTGAGCAAATATTGAAAGAAAATTTAGGGATTTGATTATAACGGTAACTTTTTAGAAGTTTTAGGGTTCTTTAAGAAATGTAAGTAATAAAACGGTTAGAAGAATCCCTATTTATACTAAAAATTTGTAACCACTTGACGATTTTGATTAGACGCGGGCGATGATTAAAAGTAACGATTCAATTGGGAGGTGCCACGTGTCAGTTGTAGTTGTACCTTGCGCCGGAAATTTAAAAGTAAGGTCCAATAATTTATCGCCACGTCTAAAAGTTGGTTACAAGTTGTGTTTTGACTTGTCAACTCACCATTAATTAAGGAATACTTATGAATTAAGAAACCTTTTTAATACGGTAAGTTGCAGTATTAATAAATAATAACCGTAGTAATTTCATTAATGACCGTAGTAATGATTCAGCGGGCCGTATTAACTGGACTGTCCGTAGTAATGTGAATTACTGTCAGTATTAACCAGAGGTCCGTAGTAACAACAATACTAGTCAGTATTAATCATTCCGTCTGTATTATCATATTAAAGGCAGTAGTAGCTAAACCTTCCTTTAATACGGATAATTTTGTCCGTACTAATAAAACTTTGGTTAAAATTTCATGCTACTGTTGCTTTTGCAGTAGTAACATAGTACAATACTAAAAAGTAAGGCACTTGGTACTTATGTTTTAAGGTTACTACTGCTTCTCGAAGGGACTTAAAATAGAAATACGAAGAGATACAATAAGAGTATATTAATCCATATTGATCATTCCAATACTGGTAATCAAGAATGTGAATCTTCCCACACCAAATGCTTTTGTGAGAAGATCAGCAAGCTGATTGTCAGTGTGGATTTTCTCAACATGAATCAATTTCTTTTCGTTACAGTCTCTTATGAAATCGTAGCGTATCTCTATATTCTTTGTCTTGGAGTGTTTTACTGGATTTTCGATGATGCTAATGGTGCTTTGGTTGTCAATGTAAATTGGTGTGTTCATGAATGAATAGCCATAATCCATCATTTGATTTTGTATCCAGAGCACTTGAGCACAACAACTAGCAGCTACAATGTATTCAGCTTCTGTGGAAGAGGTAGAGACAGTTGTTTGCTTCTTGCATTTCCAGGACACCAGTCTTGAGCCAATGAATTGGCATCCTCCAGTTGTTGATTTCTTTTCTAAGTTTTCACCACCATAATCACTGTTAGTATAAGCAATTAAATCAAAGGGAGAGTCTTTAGGATACCATAAGCCTAAGTTAGGCTTGCCCTTTAGGTAACGAAAGATTCTATTTACTGCAATTATGTGTGACATCTTGGGTCTTGTTTGATATCTTGCACAAACACAAACTCCAAACATGATGTCTGGTCTTGAAGCTGCGAGATATATTAAGGAGCCTATCATTGATCTGTAATTATGTATATCCACATCCTCACCCTCAAGATCAGCAGTCAATTGTTTGTGAGTTTCTTCGGGAGTGCTTGCCATCTTGGCATCCAGAAATCCAAATTTAGTTAGAATGTCCTTGCCATACTTGGATTGGCTGATAAAGAGGCCATCTTCCTTCTGCTTGACTTGTAGACCCAAAAAGAAAGTGAGTTCCCCCATGGAACTCATTTAAAACTTTGTGTGCATTAACTCCTCAAAATCTTTGCACAGAGCATCTTTGGTAGAGCCAAAGATGATGTCATCAACATAGATTTGAACAAGAAGGATGTCTAAGCGAGATTTCTTGAAGAATAGTGTCTTGTCAATTGTTCCTCTTTGAAAGTTATTCTGTAGAAGGTAGTCAGAAAGTGTGTCATACCAATCCCTTGGTTCCTGATGAAGCTCATAGAGAGCTTTGACCAGTTTGTACACCATGTGAGGGTGTTGAGGGTCCTCAAAGCTAGGGGGCTGGTTGACATATAATTGTTCCCCAATGACACCATAGAGGAATGCACTCTTCACATCCATCTGGTAGACTTTAAATCCCATGAATGAGGAAAAGGCTAGAAACAGTCTAATAGCTTCAATCCTAGCCAGTGGAGCAAAGACCTCTTCATAATCAATCCCTCTTCTTGTGTGTAGCCTTGTGTAACCAGTCTAGCCTTGTTTTTGATTACAATTCCTCTTTCATCTTTCTTGTTTCTGAAGATCCATCTTCTACCTATCACCTTCTTTCCAAATGGGACTTCCACTAATTCCCATACTCCTTGAATCTTGAATTGTAGTAGCTCAGCTTGACATGCCTCTATCGAATGTGGATCCAGTAATGCCTCTTGTATTTTTGTTGGTTCCATTTGGGAAAGCAAGCAGGAAAACAGACATGTGTTAAGAAGAGCTTTCACAGGATCCTTTTTGGGCTTAGTTTGACTCCTAATCTCCATTGTGAAGTCAAGATTACCAATGACTTGAGAAGGTGGGTGGTTCTTTGCAACACGAGAAGATGGAATCTTCTCAAGTGTTAATTCAGCACCTAAGTTGGTGTCATTCAAATCTGGCATATCATTGCTTGGGTAATAAGCAGTAGATGGAGGAGTAGTAACTAAAGAAGGTAAGTCATGAGTGTAAGTTTCAAATTCTTCAGTGATAAGTTGGTCAAATCCATTTTCATCCTCTTCTACTAAGTGTGGAACTCCATTGGGTCGTGTGGCATCATCCTTAGCAGTAGTTGTGGACATGGGAACTTCCTCGTCTTCATGTGGATTTTCTTCTTCTTGTTGGGAAGAATCCTCTGTTTCATCTCGGGATATGGGATCAAACAGTTGAATAGGATCCTCCATAGAAACAGGGAGATTGATGTACTCCATAACATCCAAACGGACAGTACCAATGATTGGAGCAGTATTAACTGGATCCGCAGTAACATGATCCGTAGGAATGGAATGTGCCGTATTAACATGATCCGTAGGAATTGTTGAATGTTGAGAATCAAAGTTAAAGTTTAAGGATTTTGTTAATGCATCCAAATGAAAGACCCAGTTTGGTCCTTGACCCTTCTTGGTAGGAGTATCTTCATTGATGTCACATTAGAGATTTCTTCTTTGATTTTTGTTTTGTGGTGGTAAACACGATATGCCTTGCTCTGTGATGAGTATCCAACGAAAGTTCCTTCATCTTCCTTGCTCTCAACCTTACCAAGATAGTCTTAGGAATTCAAGACAGTGCATGGACACCCAAAAGCTTTTAGAAAACTGACTAAAGGTTGTCTCTTGTGAAGTAAATCATATGGAGTTTTGTTTTGAGACTTGACTAGAAGGACCCTGTTCTGAACATAGCAGGAAGTGTTAACTGCTTCTGCCCAGAAAAAGATGGGTAGGTTGGAGTCTGCCAACATACTTCTAGCT
Source organism: Senecio squalidus (assembly GCA_910822075.1). Lineage (NCBI taxonomy): Eukaryota > Viridiplantae > Streptophyta > Magnoliopsida > Asterales > Asteraceae > Senecio > Senecio squalidus. The sequence continues at coordinate 43,684,066 of CAJVGC010000582.1, read as the reverse complement.
GCTTCAATCAATGTCCTATTTCTTCGTTCAGCAACTCCATTTTGTTGAGGAGTTCTAGCAGCACTGAATTGTCTCTCTATTCATTTCTTCGCACATAAGTAATTCATCACTTGGTTCTTGAACTCTGTTCCATTGTCACATCTAATCTTCTTGACGTTGAGGCTGACTTGATGCTCTAATTTGGTGATAAAGGATATGAGAAGCTGGCTTGTTTCATCTTTAGTAGCCAGGAAGTATACCCAAGTGTATCTAGTAAAGTCATCAGTGATGACAAGGCAGTATGACTTCTTGGCAATGCTCTTTACATTGGTAGGACCAAAGAGATCCATGTGTAGTAAATGTAAAGGGGTAGTGTTGGTGTTGATCTCCTTTGACTTGTGAGAAGATTTGTGCTCTTTTCCTTTGAGACAAGCTAAACAGTTATCATCAAGATTGAACTGTTTGTTGGGGAGACCTCTAACCAAATCTGATTTCACCAATTGAGTGATATTCTTCAGATTCATATGGCACATCCTCTTATGCCACATAGTGGATTCATCTAAGGTAGCTTTTGAGAGAAAGCATGCTTCAGATGAAGTTGGTTTGACCTTGGACATGTCTAGAAAATAGACATTGTCTCTTCTTGGTGTTCTAAGTAAGATCATGCTCTTTTCTATAACATATCCTGGTTTCATGATGATGCATTCAGATGTAGTAAATATAGTTGTGTGTTTCTCATCACAAACTTGATAGACACTCAACAAGTTATACTGCAACTGTTGCACATAATACACATCTTTGAAGTGTATTGTTACATTGCTTACTGTTCCTTTTTCAGAAATTCTTCCTCCTTTTGGATTGCCTCCAAATGCAACATATCCTCCATTGAACTTTTCAAAGTCCTGAAGGCATGACATGTTGCCTGTCATGTGCCTGGAACAGCCACTATCTACATGCCAACTGCTCTCACTTTCTTTTCTTGGCTGAACCTGCACATAAACAATGGAAGTTAGTTTCTGGTGGGAACCCAAGCCAAAGCTGACTTGGGTTTTCCCATTTCATCAAAGTAACTCACCTTCCTTTGGACTAGTTTTGAAAAATCAATAGGAACAGGTGGTTGAGTTACTTTGATCTTTGGTTGCCACACTTGTTTGAATGTTTTTGCTTTTGAAACAATTTTAGTGTTAACAGATTTTGGTTTAACCGTAGGAACATATACTAGTTTGACATGCTTTTGTTTCACAGTATTAATATGAGCCGTGGTAACTAAGTTACCTTTGGTAGTATTTACACGAGCAGTATTAACACGGTTATTTTTTACCGTATTAAGCTTTGCAGTAGAAACACAAGTTTGTTTACCAGTATTAACTCTATTTCTACTGTTAGAAAATAAGTTTTTGTTAACACGTATTCTTCCTGAATCCGTAGTAACAAACTTGTTGTGCACATGATTTATTTTGTTACTACTGTTCATGTGTTTGTTTTTATGCTCAGTCTTTCTAGTTTATCCCAACCCGTGATGTGGTTTTTGAATCACTTGCTTTTGATTTTGAGGATTGTGATAACAAACTTTTGTATAATGATTTAATTTTCCACATATAAAGCATCCCTTAACAGAACGATTAGGAGTTTGACCTTTTTGTGTTTTTACTTGGTTCATATTTCGTTGATTTCCTCTTTTACCTATATGTATCCAAGTCTTTTCTTTTTCCTTAGGGACTGTTTTGTTTTTGCTATTAGTGGATGTACTTTCGTTTACTTTCTTAACATGATCATGAGATGGCATAGACACTAGAATTTGTGAAGATTGTTGAGTAATACCTTCTATTGTGATTAGGTGATTTTCTAAAGGAATATCCTTGTTTTTCCACAATGTTCAGTTTACTCTCTTCAATTAAGTCCTCAATCAGAACTTCATCATAGTTGATTGGATCAACACTGAAAGATTCTGTTCAAGGTGTCTGAGTGATAGGGATCTGAGGTTCATCTAAGGATGGAGGGATATATTTTTGGTTAAATGGAGGGACAACTTCTTTGTATCCTAAACCAGCTTTTACCTTTCCATGTATTTTTGTTGAATAAGGTTATTAACTGATTGTGAAGCATGTTCTAATTTTCCTACATCTAACTCAACTTTATCATGTTTTTCTCCTAATATTTTGATCTCCTCCCTTGCCATCTTAAGTGTTACTAATAAATCCTCTCTTTGCCACTCAACTAATCTAAATTGCTCTTGATAACTTTGTGCATTTACTTTGTGTGACTTAATTTGATTCTCTAGGTTATCAATAACTATGGCAGCTGAACGTCTTTGTTCTTCTAAGATTTTAATTGAGTCACTCATTAATTGGTTGTGATTTTTATATTTAAGAATAACTTCCTTACATTCAGAAGAACAAAGTTTAGAATTTACCTCGGCCATGAGAGATGGAGTTTCAGGATCCTTTGATGATGAGTCAATTGCCATTAGAGCATCATCTTAAGTTGGTTCGTGATCGTCTTCGTTCCAGTCATATCCAAGAACGTCATGGTCAATAGTCGTAGTACCCAGGTCAGTATAAACAAGCTCCGTATTAACAGTGTCCTCCGTAGAAACAGTGTCTTCAGCATCCATTACTACTGCTATGCATGCATGGTGAACAGTAGTAATATCTTCCCCAGAAATAGGATCGTCACACGAATTTAGCTCCCTGTTTTGACTAGTTTCTTCGGCTAAGTCATTCCAATCATATCCAAATACGTCCTGTGACATGAGTGCACTTGGACTGTTGTCTTGTGTGGTTCGTGGATTGTCGGATTTTGACTTATTTGGACATTCCCTTGCAAAGTGGCCTGGTTCATTATATTCGTGGCACTTCACCTTGCTTTTATCAAAAGCAATTCGTTCATTGTTCCATGGATTAAACCTTCGTCCGGTTCTATTCACAAATCTCCTAGCACGTAGGGCTAACATAGCAGTTTGCCACTTCAAGTCCATCTCTTCCCAATCATCTTGATGTATTTGCTTCACGTCATCACTAGTGAGATTTGAGCTTTTTGAGATGAATGCTTCAAAAGATATTTCGTCTCCACTTTCATGTTTTGTTCCTCCGGATGTTGTGACAAGTGTAGTATTAACATCATTAATACTGTGGTTGCTACTATTAGGCTTGTTTGCTTCCACCTTTGATTCAAAGACTCTTAGGTCGTTGGATAGATCATCTAACTCCAATTCATCTCCTTGTCTATAGGACATCGTGTAAATAATCCATTCCTTACCTAGACCTCTTATGAATTTTCGGTTGATGTCATCTTTGTCATACTTGACTCCTGCACTTATCATCTCTCTAGTGAGCTTTTTGTATCTGTCAAACGTCTGAGTCATTCTTTCGTCTTTCAAAGCATTGAAATTTTCGTATTCTTGTTTAAGAAGAGCCTTCTTGTTCTTCTTGGTATTCTTTGTTCCGCTGAATCTTTTCTCCAATGCTTCCCATAGAGATTTGGCATCTTGGTATTCTTCAAATTGTGATTGATACTCGTTGGGGATGGCAATCAGGAGAATACTAAGAGCTTTGATCTCCGTTTGTTTTTCTCTTCTCTCCAGGTCAGTCAATGTTTGACGAGTAAGGACTCCTGGTTGTCCATCAGCTCCTTGATTGGTAGCAGGCTAGTTACCATTGATGATAACATCCCAAACTGTATAGTCAGACAGTAGGATGTGTTGCTTGATACGTAGCTTCCATAAATCGAATTCGTTGCTATTCAGAACAGGAACTTTGTTGATTGAAACATCAGCCATAATTTTTATCTTGATTCTTGCGTATGAGAATTATCAACTTGTTGATCAATGGATCTAAAGCACCTCCTGTGCTCTGATACCACTTGTCAGGAACAAATAAGTTGTTATACTTCGTTAACCTTAACCTTGTTAGATCGTGATCTATCAAAGAAGTTCAGGCAGCGGATTGAACACTTTGATATTTACAAGTTGATCGAACAGACAAATAATGAAATATACGAATAAATAAGAACAATATATTTGTCGAATGTTAAGCCTCAATTGTATTAATCAAGATATCAATCCAACATGTTTTCTATCTTACAAGGATCTACTATTTATAAACCTTGTGCCTATTCTAGATAAACTAGAAATCTACATCTATATTTAGAAAGGAATCATACTTTGAATACAATTGAAATGAAACTATATCTATTTGACTAAGACTTGAATAGCAAGAATTCATCCGTAGTAACTTAAAGTCAGTCCGTAGTAACTTGTATTATCTGTAGTAACTAGAGTATCCGTAGTAGTTTTGTTGAACAGCCGCATTAACTTGTCTTCCGTAGTAACTTCTTAATAGCTTCCGTATTAATCTTGTAAGTTACTTATCCGTAGTTAGAAGTAAGATTAGTGAGTTAAACTAAGTTGACTAAGTTATAACCCAACAATCAATTTTAAAGAGGAAGGATGACGTCATTTTTGTTCTTATAACGATAATGCGAACGTTGACGTCATTTATCGTATAATTTGACTTTTTTTCTTCTTCATTAGTTGAAGGTAACTTTGCCAAATTAGAAACCACAAATTTAGGGTAAAAGCAATAATCAATTTCAAAGACGAAGGATGACGTCATTTTCGCCCAGATTATGATAATGCTAAGGATGAGGTCATTTTTCGAACGGTGACGTATGTTTTCGCATAAATTGACTTATTTTTCCGTACTTGAAGGTAACTTGGCAAAATTGTATCCTACAAATTTATGTTAAAAGAAACATTTAATTTCAAAGAGGAAAGATGATGTCATTTTCGTTCGGTTATTGATAATGCGAAAGATGACATCATATTTCGCATAATTTGATTTTCTTTTTATGTTGAAGGGAACTTTGGCGTAATATGTACCTTCAAATATTCGGGAATATGAAATAATAAATTTTAAAGATGAAGGATGACGTCATTTAGGTTCTTTTAACGATAATACGAACGAAGACATCATTTTACGTATAATTGGACTTTGTTTTCTTTAGTTCAAGGTAACTTTAAAAAATTGGAAACTAAAATTTTAGGGTAAATAAATAATCAGTTTCAAAAAGGAAGGATGATGTCATTATTCGCATAATTTGATTTACTATTTAGTTGAAGGTAATTTTGCATAATACGAACCTACAAATATTTGATGATATGAAATAATCAGTTTTAAAGAGAAAGAATGACGTCATTTTCGTTCGGATAATGATAATGCTAAGAATCAAGTCATTTTTTGAATAATTTAATTTAATTTTTAGTTAAAGGAGGCTTAGCGTAATCAAACCTACAAATGAAATATGAAATTATCAGTTTTAAAGAGAAAAGATGATTTCCTTTTTGATTTGATAACGATTTATGCGAACGATGACGTCACTTTTTGTATAATTTGACTTATTTTCTTTAGTTAAACGTAACACTGCAAAATGGTATCCTACAAATATAGGGTAAACGAGACATTTAATTTCAAGGAGTAAAAATGACGTCATTTTCGTTCGGATAACGATAATGCGAAAGATGACGTCATATTCGCATAATTTGAGTTAATTATGTTGAATGTAACTTTCACATAATATAAACCTTCAAATTTTAGAGAATATGAAATAATCAATTTTAAAGAGGAAGGATGACGTCATTTTTGTTCTTATAACGATAATGCGAACGATGACGTCATTTTTCGCATAATTTGACTCTTTTTTTTCTTTAGTTGAAAGTAACTTTGCCAAATTAGAAACCACAATTTCAGGGTAAAAGAAATAATAAATTTTAAAGACGAAGGATAACGTCATTTTCGCCCGGATAATGATAATGCTAAGGATGAGGTCATTTTTCGAAAGGTGACGTATGTTTTCGCATAAATTGACTTATTTTTCTTTAGTTGAAGGTAACTATGCAAAATTGTATCCTACAAATTTATGGTAAAAGAAACATATAATTTCAAAGAGAAAAGATGACGTCATTTTCGTTCGGATATTGATAATGCGAAATATGACATCATATTTCGCATAATTTGAGTTTTTTTTTTATGTTGAAGGTAACTTTGGCGTAAGATGAACCTTCAAATATTCGGGAATATGAAATAATTAATTTTAAAGATGAAGGCTGACGTCATTTAGGTTCTTTTAACGCTAATACGAATGATGACATCATTGTACGTATAATTGGACTTTGTTTTCTTTAGTTGAAGGTAACTTTAAAAAATTGGAAACTACAATTTTAGGGTAAAAGAAATAATCAATTTCAAAGAGGAAGGATGACGTCAATTTTCGCATAATTTGATTTACTTTTTAGTTGAAGGTGATTTTGCGTAATACTAACCTACAAATATTTGATACTATGAAATAATCAGTTTTAAAGAGATAGGATGACGTCAATTTTGTTCGGATAATAATAATGCGATAGATGACGGTCATTTTCCCTCAATTTGACTTTTTTTGGATAACTTGAAGGTAACTTTTCAAAATTGGAAACTACAAATCAAGGGTAAAAGAATAATCAAAATTAAATAGGATAGATGACGTCAGTTTCGTTCGGATAATGATAATGCTAAGATGGACGTCATTTTTCGAATAATTTGATTTATTTTTTAGTTGAAGGAGACTTAGCGTAATCAAACCTACAAATAAAATATTAAATAATCAGTTTTAAAACGGAAAGATTATTTCCTTTTTGTTCTAATAACGATTTATGCGAACGATGACGTCACTTTTCGAATAATTTGACTTGTTTTCTTTAGTTGAACGTTACGTTGCAAAATTGTATCCTACAAATATAGGGTAAAAGAAACAATTAATTTCAAAGACGAAAGATGACGTCATTTTCGTTCCGATTATTATAATGCGAAAGATGACGTCATATTTCGCATAATTTGAGTTTTTTATGTTGAATGTAACATTCGCATAATATGAACCTTCAAATTTTAGGGATTATGAAATAATTAATTTTAAAGAGGAAGGATGACGTCATTTTTATTATTATAACGATAATGCGAACGATAACATCATATTTCGTATAACTTGACTTTTTTTTTTCTTCTTTAGTTGAAGGTAACTTTGCCAAATTAGAAACCACAAATTCAGGGTAAAAGAAATAATCAATTTCAAAGACGATGGATGACGTCATTTTCACCCAGATTATGATAATGCTAAGGATGAGGTCATTTTTCGAACGGTGACGTATGTTTTCGCATAAATTGACTTATTTTACCTTACTTGAAGGTAACTTGGAAAAATTGTATCCTACAAATTAATGTTAAAAGAAACATATAATTTCAAAGAGGAAAGATGACGTCATTTTCGTTCGGTTATTGATAATGCGAAAGATGACATCATATTCCGCATAATTTGATTTTCTTTTTATGTTGAAGGTAACTTTGGCGTAATATGAACCTTCAAATATTCGCGAATATGAAATAATTAATTTTAAAGATGAAAGATGACGTCATATAGGTTCTTTTAACGATAATACGAACGAAGAGGTCATTTTACGTATATTTGGACTTTGTTTTCTTTAGTTCAAGGTAACTTTAAAAAATTGGAAACTAAAATTTTAGGGTAAAATAAATAATCAATTTCAAAGAGGAAGGATGACGTCATTATTCGCATAATTTGATTTACTTTTTAGTTGAAGGTGATTTTGCAGAGAAAGGATGACGTCATTTTCGTTCGGATATTGATAGGAAATAATCAGTTTTAATACGAACCTACAAATATTTGATAATAGGAAATAATCAGTTTTAAAGAGAAAGTTTGACGTCATTTTCGTTCGGATAATGATAATGCTAAGAATCACGTCATTTTTTGAATAATTTAATTTAATTTTTAGTTGAAGGAGACTTAGCGTAATCTAACCTACAAATGAAATATGAAATTATCAGTTTTAAAGAGAAAAGATAACTTCCTTTATGTTCTGATAACGATTTATGCGAACAATGACGTCACTTTTTGTATAATTTGACTTATTTTCTTTAGTTGAACGTAACACTGCAAAAGGTATCCTACAAATATAGGGTAAATGAAACATTTAATTTCAAGGAGGAAAGAGGACATCATTTTCGTTCGGATAACGATAATGCGAAAGATGACGTCATATTCGCATAATTTGAGTTAATTATGTTGAATGTAAATTTCACAAAATATGAACCTTCAAATTTTAGGGAATATGAAATAATCAATTTTAAAGAGGAAGGATGACGTCATTTTTGTTCTTATAACGATAATGCGAACGATGACGTCATTTTTCGCATAATTTGACTTTTTTTTTCTTTAGTTGAAGGTAACTTTGCCAAATTAGAAACCACAAATTCAGGGTAAAAGAAATAATAAATTTCAAAGACGAAGTATGACGTCATTTTCGCCCGGATAATGATAATGCTAAGGATGAGGTCATTTTTCGAATTGTGACGTATGTTTTCGCATAAATTGACTTATTTTTCTTTAGTTGAAGGTAAATTTGCAAAATTGTATCCTACAAATTTATGGTAAAAGAAACATATAATTTCAAAGACGAAAGATGACGTCATTTTCGTTCGGATATGTATAATGCGAAAGATGACATCATATTTCGCATAATTTGATTTTTTTTTATGTTGAAGGTAACTTTGGCGTAAGATGAACCTTCTGTGACAACCGTCCAAATTCATATGCATTTTATACTCTATGTCTCTCATATTGTCCGTCATCGTCTTTATCTGTACATTAACCGGAAACGCGTCAGTGTCGGAATCACTCCCGGAATCGAATTATATAAGTCCTAATACCAAGAAAACACCTAATGAACTTTCCTAAGTTCATAACTATCATAATTAAGAACTTTTAGTTAACGAAAAGGTCCAACGAAACAAAAACGCAAAAGTGAGAAAAATAAAAAATTCTTCAAAATAGGACCAGTGCGACGCACTGGACGGGCAAATTCAAAACTTTTTAGTTTTTAAACATTGTCTCATTTTACACAACTTTCCAACAACTCCCAACTCGGATTCTGACTTGTTTTCAGTATTTCCCACTATCCCAAGACCCCTTATTATTACTTGTGATCTTTTTTTTTCATTTCCATTTTCTTAAAACATAAAACACCTACACACACTTGTTTCCTCCATCTTCTCTCTAGCTTCTCTCTAACACCCTCACAAAAACCAGAAAGTTACAGCCATTTAATCCACTATAATCACCATCTAAACATGTTCTAACATCAAGAGGAAGCAAGGGGATCAAAGTTATTTCGGTTTCAAGGCATTTTCACCATTTTTGGAGCTCAAAACACTTCTAAAACATCATCTAAGCCATTTTATCCGGTAGAAATCCTTCATTTTACTTTATTTACTGATTTTACCATTTGCATGGATGATCCATGGCACAAAAATGAGTTTTTATAAAGATTTATAACTTTTTTTTTATACAAAAACGATTTTTAACTAAATAATACTTAGATCTATGCTTTTGGTGGTTAAATGTTGTATAGAAACTGTAAAATTACTATATTATGAAGTATCTACTAAATGCATGTCGAAATCTATCGGTAACAAATCGTTTTTGGCAAGAAAAACACAAAACGGGAAAAAGACAGCAGGCAGTGCGCCGCACCGGGCTGCTGTCCTTCCCGAAAATCGTCGTTTTGGTCGTTTAAAACTTATGTGCGTGTTCTGAATTTCCGTTACTGACATTATGGGACTGAGATGAGTAAAATGTTTATATTGGTGGCATGTATTGGACTATTTTACAATAAAATGAACTTGTTTAAATAAGATTATGTATATACATGTGTTTTGTGAGTGGGAAGTGACTTTAGGTTTTGGACATAAAATATGGCCGCGGTAGAGCTGCCCAAATTTCGTTAGAAGACCTAAACCACTCTAGCAACCAAAACATGTCTATCATAATAATAATAATAACGTTAACTTTGGACTTTTCGGACTAAATATAACGTTAACCGCTTCGGACCCTTTTTGGAACAATATTAAACTTGACACTTAAAGTTTAACAAAAATTTCATCTATTATATATTATGTATAATAACTTAATATAATAATAATAATTGAACAATATTGGTATCCTTAGGCGTTCCGTGATTCCCGGCTCTCATTTTCGACCGGTTTCCTCATTCTTATCTTCGCAACCCGTGTGACAACCGTCAAATTTCAGGTGTTCTTTACGCTCTATGTCTCTCGTTTTGTGTTTTAAGTCTTTAAATTTAACTTTTATCGGAAACGTGCACGTGTCGGAATCACAACCGGAACCAACTTATGTAAGTCCTAATGCCAAGAAAACACCTAATGAACTTTCCTAAGTTCATAATGTAACATACTTTAAAACATTAGTTAACGAAAAGGTCCAACGAAACACTTATGCAAAAACAGCTAAAACGCAAAAGAATTTACAAAACAGGTCCTGGACGGCGCACACATGCCTTGTGCGCCATCCTGCAGGACGAAAATTGTAAGAAATTTGAATTTCTTGCATGTCTCGATTCTTACAACTTTTGAGCAATTAAACTCGGTTTTGGAGCATCATTTACTGCATCCTTGCAGTACCAACACAACTCATAATTGCTTTTCTTTATTTTCTTTCATTTCTCTTTCACATATTCATTTTTACAAAACTTTAAACATAAAACACACACTTTCTCTCTAAAACCTCCCACAAACCTCCATTGTTCCAGTAAACTACAGCCCTCAAACACCATTTCTAAGCCATTAAAATCGTTTGGATCACCAAGGAAAGCAAGAGGTGTCATTATTTCGAAAAAGGACTAATCTTGTAAAGATTTTTGAAGCGCAAATCCGACCAAAAACACAACATCCGAGTTTTTCCTCCGGTAGATTTCTGTCTTTTTACTATTTTTATACAAATAATCAATTGCATGTAAGACCTAACGGTTAAAAATAAGTTTTTATACAAATCTATGACTTTTTATGGTCAAAAACGTTTTTAACCGAAATATTACTTAGATCTATGTTTTTATGGATGAAAACGTTTTAGAAACTGTTAAAATGGTGTTTTACTAAGTATAAACCGATTGCATGTCAAGATCTATGGCTAAGACAAACGTTTTACAAGAAAAACCAAAGAAAACGAGGCTGTGCGCCGTCCAGGGAGCAAGGACGACGCAGCGGGACACAAAACTGTGTTCTGTGCGCCGTCCCAGCCTTCACAACGGCGCACAGGCCCGCCAGATTTTCGAAAACTCGTTTTTGGCACGTTTTTGACTAGATTGACCCGCTGACTTTTTGACTTACGACACCTTGGGACTGATCTTGTAAAAGTAATAATAATTGGGACTTGTAATGAACTTTTGGAACTTAAATGGACTCGTTTGGATATGTTATAATGTTGTATGTATTTTTGTGAGCGGAATTGGTAGGTACATTTTTGGATGTGAAATTTGGGAAGCGCTGCCCATATTTCCCTAGAAAAAAAAATGTAAACCACTTCAGCAGCAAAAACACTTATGACCTAACCACAATAAACGTTAAAATTGGACTTTTGGGACAAAAACGTAACTTTCACCGTTTTGAGACTATTTTGATTAAACTTAACCTTTACACTTAAAGTTTAATTGAAAACTTGATTTTATTATCTTAAGTACAATGAAATAATTAGATAATACCAATTGGACTACCTTGGTATTATTAGGCGACCCATGATTCCCGACCTCCGCTCCGACCGATTCCCCAGCTCTTTATCTTCGCAAACCGTGAGTTACACCCCTCCTTAATTTAACATTTTAAGTACCTTTTTTGGGGGAAACATGAGATCAAATTCTTTTGTGAACAATATCTTTATGTGAAACTATTTTCCGTGCTTGAATCTATGAACAATGTGATGTGATCTATTTTTGGAAACTTTTGAACTAATTGAGCCACCTTTCTATTTTTGGAAACTTTCGAACCAAATGAGCTACCTTTCTATTTTTGGAAACTTTTGAACTAATTGAGCCACCTTTCTATTTTTGGAAACTTTTGAACTAATTGAGCCACCTTTCTATTTTTGGAAACTTATGAAATAAATGAGCTACCTTTCTATTTTTGGAAACTTATTGAACTTGCTACTCCTTGAACTCTTGGAACTTTGAGAACTTTTGAACTATTTTGGAACCTTACAAATAATATGCGTAGATAATATCTTTATTCGAATTGGCTTACTTTAGACTCCCTAGGTTTGCCTCTTTGGATTTATGATTAGACAATGATAGCTTGGTTGTATTTTGGAGCAAAACCCTAGGTGAGAATATAGCGCCGTAAGTACAAACAAACAGATTTTTGAACGGAACGAACTAAATTCATCGCAACTTTTCTTGGAACTGAACTCTACACACTATTAACACTAGCCGTTAGCAAAATTTATGGGTATCGATACTTAGGAGCGGTCACTCCTTACTTTAGGGTAGCAACCTGGGTACATATTGCTAAGTTCTCGCGAACTCGAACTCTAGACTGGAACTAGGGGCTGGAACTTGACCAGAATCGGATTAGTGTGCAAAACTAAATCTTACGTATATTAAGCTTAGAGGTTGGTACAACTCGAGGATCATAGGTCTTATTATTTCCGCATATGCTTACTTTCTGTCTTACACATGTGGATTAATCCACCACTGAGGTAATGACTACTCTTTTTACCGCTCGCTACGCAACTTGAACTTACTTAAATTATTCTTGAATTTTTAAGCACTTGAACTTACTTAAATTATTCTTGAATTTTAAGCACTTGAACTTACTTAAATTATTCTTGAATTTTAAGCACTTGAACATATTTAAAATATTCTTGAATTTTAAGCACTTGAACTAATCTTGAACTTTTGACTCTGAAAGAATCTTGAACTTTTATGAACTTTGAACTTGTCTCGAACTCTTACGAACTTTAAATTCTTGTTTTGAACTATTACGACAGTATATAAAAGATCTGACGCGCCTGCTCATTCGCTTACTCCTTTTTGGAAACTTGATACTTATCTATATATATACTTGTTGAACCTTTATTTGAAACCTTTTGTCAACTTATAAACTGTAACTCACTCACTACGTTTTCGTAGTTGACACTTTATCTCATGTTTCTGGAACTAAGCGTAAGTTATGAAGTGCATTGCTCAGGCGGGTCAAGTCTCTTTTGTGAAGTGTACCTTGGGAAGAAGACCTTATTTTGGGAATTTTTATTTAAAAACAATTTATTATGTATTATGGTCTTAACTTTGAATCTTGGTTGTAACTTTGACTTGTACTTTTCAATTTAAATCTTAATGACTTGAACCGTTGATTTTAGTGTAACCCGTGAAATGATTCTTTGCTCTTCACATTCCGTGTTTCCGATTTACCGGGGTGTGACAGACTTGGTATCAGAGCACGGGTTATAGTGAAACGGTTTTAAAAATTTTCAAAAAGTTTTCGAAACCAAAACTATAACCAAGGCTTTTCAGAAAATTCATTTTCGGGTTCAAACTTTAGAACATTACTTTCTGCAATTGCATGATTATCTTTTTCAACTATGCGTGACTTGATCAACCATGCATAGTTCAAAATGAAATATGCAAGAACGGAAAGTGAATGGCTATCGTTAACGGTTTTGAGTCCAATAATTCCCGGTCTTGTCAATTACCGACACTCACATAATTGACCCGTGCATGCATTTTACTTACGTTTTCCTATTCTTAGCTTCCCCCGTACTTATGTAACTCTCTATTCGCAGATACGACATGTCTCAGTCATCACGCTCTCGGTCCCAGACTCGATCACTTCCACGAGCCGCCTACCCCTCTCACGAACCCTCCGAGGGCCACACGGCTTCCGAAAGTCAGCGTCACCAGACGACTGACCCAACGGAAGACACATCCCGGACCATTAGAAGCAGCAATGGGTCCAGCCCAAGGACGGTACTCCCACCTCCTAGGCTGGTTCCTGTCGCAGCACCGCCACAGCCCCGAGGACCCAATGCTAGAGCACCCATGAATCAGCAGTCGGGCCCGTTCCGACCCGCACCTCCCCAGTCTTTCTTGGATCCTTACGACCCCGCCCTGTGTACCCCGATGGCGGAACGCTACGCGTGGGATCGCCAGTTCATAGAAGAAAGACGACATGCCAAGGAGGCCGGACCCTCCCGACCCATGATGCCACCTACCCATCAGCCTCTCCCACCAGACGCATTCCTCAACCTGCACCGTCAGGTCCGCGGACTCGCTGAAGAAGCCCAGGAGTAGGGTCTTCTTCTCTTTGAAGTCTCCGATGCTGCCAATGAGCTGGCACAGCAGTCTAGGCGGATCATTGCAACAGCTCAGGCCACCGCCCGGACAGTGCAGTGCCTCACCAGAGCCTGCTTGGTCATGGGAGCACTTATCGTAGCCATTGCCTCTATGATGTTCTTTGAAGAGCGTTATTAGGCATATTTTCTTTTATTTTGTACTGTACCGGCTTAGTCGTATTTTTCCATTGTACACGACTTGAGCCATTATCTATTATTTCTTTATGAATCGTACTTGTATTTCTTTCAGTATTTTGTTCTATGTACTAAAACCTCCTATTATTAATGAAAATTTCTATCTTCTATTTAATTATACTTGTCTTGTCACGTGAACCTTTCTCCATTGTTAAACATTATTACTAATTCTTGAATCATCATCGTGCGTATACTGTCACCTTACTCGTACACTCTTTTACTTCTATCGTTATCATACTTGTGCTAATTGTCCACTCTCATTTCCCTCGTGTACTCGATAATTATTAACTCTGAGTTGGATCCTGGTAGTAATTTCCAATTTGTGCGTTCTAAACTAGTTTCTTCTTTCCCTTGTAGAACCATGCCTCCAAAGAGAAGCCGCGCGGATCGCATAGCCGAACAGAATGTCGTGCAATTCTAAGCGGTACTCCCAAGCGTGATCGCCCAGATCGTCGCGGGAATCAACCATGAGGTCTTCGGACTCCACGAACCTCTTCTCCCTCTTGTACCAATTAGGGAGGACGAGGACGAGGATTTTGGAACCGACTGCCTACCTTCCCCTCCAGCCCTCTTCCAACGAAGAGAGAGTAAGAGAAGGAAAATTCACCACCAAACCTCATGGACTAACATCACCCAGGAATCCACCACCGTAACCCGAACCTACACTGGACCGCACCCCCAGTGCAGCAGGTGCCACTTCCATCATGCTCGAAGATGCCCGGTATGCAGACTTTGCAACGTAGTAGGACATTACCCCTGGTGCTGTCCGGAAAATGCAAACAGAAAACTGTTATGCCTCGATTGTGGAAGCGACCAGCACCTCCGTGGGGATTGTCTCCTAGAGCATACCACGGAAACTCTCAGTGCTCTAGCAATCACGGCCGAGGAAACCCCTCAGGACCCCGATGCAGCTACTGGTACGTTCCCTGTCAAAGAACCATTTTCTTCCGTACTATTTGATTCAAGAACTGAAAGGAACTTTGCCCCCTTAGGAATTAGACCCCTTGCCGGCTTAGGACCTAAAGCTTTGCGGATAGCTTTCCATCGAATATGCCAATGTCCAACAGTCGAAGCTACGAATACAAACTTAGGATTCCCGATACTTCATCTGCCTAAAACCTTTTCCCATGAACCCAACCCCTAACGAACCAATAAGCTTTGACGTTGTCGTTGGGATGGACCGGTCACCCCATTTTGAACCAAGATCGTCCGTTCCGACAAACTCAACCGTATCCTTACCATAAAGGGGAAACTCCCGTCGTTCAGGAGTACAAACCTGAATGACAACTTCGCAGCGTGTATCCCTCGACGATGCACCAGTATCTCGAGAAGGACTACGACGCACCCTCCGAGCATAACTTCGAACGTAAATCTAGGGAAAGCCGAGTCCAAGATATTCCCACAGTCAAGGACCATCCAAAGCCTTCCTGGGAAATTGCCTGGGCTACCGCCCAATCGACAAGTGGAAATTCCGAATAAATCTCGTGCCTGACACAGCACTGGTCGCCAAGACACCCTACCATCTAGCACCACCCGAGATGCTAAGGCAGCCAAAGCTGCTGTAGGAACTTCCCGACCCTAGTCCTACCACTCAATCCGATTTCCCTATCAACAGGCAGACGGACCCTTCCGTTTATACACTGATCGTCGTAAACGTATCAAGCCAACCGTCAAGAACGGATAACCATCCCCGAAGATCGACAACCTATCCGAGTGGTTGCAGGATGCAACATACATCTCAAAAGTCGACCCCGCCCGGGTTATCACCAGGTTCGAGACAATATGACCAACGCTACCAAAACCGCATCCCCAAACTAAATGCAAGCAATCCAAGCCTTCCCCTCTGTCAGTATGCCTAAACAACACACTGCCAATATTAAAGGACGTAATAGACAAAGTGTGTGGGCGTACTAGACGATTAACTACCACAGTCATTTTCAACACTCTCACCTACTCAAGGAAGATTCTGTGAACATCCCGAGCTCACCCTAGAACTCTCCCGAGGCCAGGAATTGTACGCCAATTTCCCAAAGTGTGAATTCTGACCCTGAGAAGAACCTTTCCCCGATTCTATAGTCAACCTTGAAGGAACTCGAACTCAGGCTAAACGTAACCCGTTACGCCAAGCCCCAAGCATGAGTTCTGAAACCCGGAGGTCCTTGTAGACTCATTTCCGACAAGAGCCACATTTTCCGCTTCCTTACCCACCCGGGACCCGACTTGTTGTACAAGATTTCCAGAGGGTACTGTTCTGGCCGGACATGTATAAGGACATTACCTTGTATCCAGCCGAGTGCCTCACTTACTCCGAGGTCCAGACGGAATACCGAGACCCATCCCTCTATTAGTCGATCCACGTCCCGCTCTCTTCGGAGTGCCCTCCAGAGAATTGCTAGGGACGCGACTAGACCTCATCACACCTCACCATTCACCTCCCTCTGATCGAGTTCACCTATGCCAACGGCTTCCATGCCAGCACTAATGTGCGCACCTTTCGGTCTCTATATGGACACAAGTGTCGAACACCACCCTATCGGCTAGAAGCTGACGGTCGACAATTTTCCAGGGCCGATGCCTAGCTCTACCTGAGAAAGACTGGAAGCATTCCGTACCCGGCCAAGGAGCTGCTTAACCATCTAGAAGAAAAGGCCTCAATCCCTAAGATGGCAATAGAGTATCCCACAGGATGTCGCCATGAAAGAGGATAGCCTACTTCTGGAAACGCGGCAAACTGAGCCCGAGGTACCCCGGTCCAATCTGAGTCTTAGAGCATATCGGTCCGATTACTCATCGCCGTAACTTCCCCTGTCCTCTCCTAACATCCTTATGTGTTCCCATTTCACGCATAAAAGCGTTCATCGGATAGGACCAACGTCACCCCTCTAGAGAAGGTCAAGAATGGTGTCAAACCCAATTTCCTTGATGAACCGCCTAAGTAGTTGACTCCAAGGTCAAACAACCCAGACCGAACCTTTTCCCATCTCTAAGTTCGGTGGAACCTCCGACGTAGCCCCACAACCGCGTGAAGACGCAGGGACCAAAAATTCGTTAGGAGAATCCACCATGATACAACGACACTTCTTCCCCATGAGACGAACTAAATTTCGGGACGAAATTCCTTTCAAGCCGGGGAGAATGTGACAACCGTCAAATTTCAGGTGTTCTTTACGCTCTATATCTCTCGTTTTGTCTTTTATGTCTTTAAATTTAACTTTTATCGGAAACGTGCACGTGTCGGAATCACAACCGGAACCAACTTATGTAAGTCCTAATGCCAAGAAAACACCTAATGAACTTTCCTAGGTTCATAATGTAACATACTTTAAAACATTAGTTAACAAAAAGGTCCAACGAAACACTTATGCAAAAACAGCCAAAACGCAAAAACATTTACAAAACAGGTCCTGGACGGCGCACCCATGCCTTGTGCGCCGTCCTGCAGGACGAAAATTGTAAGAAATTTGAATTTCTTGCATGTCTCGATTCCTACAACTTTTGACCAATTAAACTCGGTTTTGGAGCATCATTTACTGCATCCTTGTAGTACCAACACAACTCATAATTGCTTTTCTTTATTTTCTTTCATTTCTCTTTCCCTAATTCATTTTTACAAAACTTTAAACATAAAACACACACTTTCTCTCTAAAACCTCCCACAAACCTCCATTGTTCCAGTAAACTACAGCCCTCAAACACCATTTCTAAGCCATTAAAATCGTTTGGATCACCAAGGAAAGCAAGAGGTGTCATTATTTCGAAAAAGGACTACTCTTGTAAAGATTTTTGAAGCGCAAATCCAACCAAAAACACAACATTCGAGTTTTTCCTCTGGTAGATTTCTGTCTTTTTACTATTTTTATACAAATAATCAATTGCATGTAAGATCTAACGGTTAAAAATAAGTTTTTATACAAATCTATGACTTTTTATGGTCAAAAACGTTTTTAACCGAAATATTACTTAGATCTATGTTTTTATGGATGAAAACGTTTTAGAAACTGTTAAAATGGTGTTTTACTAAGAATAAACAGATTGCATGTCAAGATCTATGGCTAAGACAAACGTTTTAGAAGAAAAACCAAAGAAAACGAGGTTGTGCGCCGTCTAGGGAGCAAGGACGACGCAGCGGGACACAAAACTGTGTTCTTTGCGCCGTCCCAGCCTTCAGAACGGCGCACAGGCCCGCCAGATTTTCGAAACCTCGTTTTTGGCACGTTTTTTACTAGATTGACCCGCTGACTTTTTGACTTACGACACCTTGGGACTGATCTTGTAAAAGTAATAATAATTGGGACTTGTAATGAACTTTTGGAACTTAAATGGACTCGTTTGGATATGTTATAATGTTGTATGTATTTTTGTGAGCGGAATTGGTAGGTACATTTTTGGATGTAAAATTTGGGCGCGGAAGCGCTGCCCAAATTTCCCTAGAAAAAAAAAATGTAAACCACTTCAGCGAGCAAAAACACTTATGACCTAACCACGATAAACGTTAAAATTGGACTTTTGGGACAAAAACGTAACTTTCACCGTTTTGGGACTATTTTTATTAAACTTAACCTTGACACTTAAAGTTTAATTAAAAACTTGATTTTATTATCTTAAGTACAATGAAATAATTAGATAATAACAATTGGACAACCTTGGTATTATTAGGCGACCCGTGATTCCCGACCTCCGCTCCGACCGATTCCCGAGCTCTTTATCTTCGCAAACCGTGAGTTACACCCCTCCTTACTTTAACATTTTAAGTACTCTTTTTGGGGGAAACATGAGATCAAATTCTTTTGTGAACAATATCTTTATGTGAAACTATTTTACGTGCTTGAATCTATGAACAATGTGATATGATCTATTTTTGGAAACTTTTGAACTAATTGAGCCACCTTTCTATTTTTGGAAACTTTCGAACCAAATGAGCTACCTTTCTATTTTTGGAAACTTTTAAACTAATTGAGCCACCTTTCTATTTTTGGAAACTTTTGAACTAATTGAGCCACCTTTCTATTTTTGGAAACTTATGAACTAAATGAGCTACCTTTCTATTTTTGGAAACTTATTGAACTTGCTACTCCTTGAACTCTTGGAACTTTGAGAACTTTTGAACTATTTTGGAACCTTACAAATAATATGCGTAGACAATATATTTATTTGAATTGGCTTACTTTAGACTCCCTAGGTTTGCCTCTTTGGATTTATGATTAGACAATGATAGCTTGGTTGTATTTTGGAGCAAAACCCTAGGTGAGAATATAGCGCCGTAAGTACAAACAAACAGATTTTTGAACGGAACGAACTAAATGCCCCGCAACTTTTCTTGGAACTGAACTCTACACACTATTAACACTAGCCGTTAGCAAACTTTATGGGTATCGATACTTAGGAGCGGTCACTCCTTACTTTAGGGTAGCAACCTGGGTACATATTGCTAAGTTCTTGCGAACTCGAACTCGAACTAGGGGCTGGAACTTGACCAGAATCGGATTAGTGTGCAAAACTAAATCTTACGTATATTAAGCTTAGAGGTTGGTACAACTCGAGGATCATAGGTCTTATTATTTACGCATATGCTTACTTTATGTCTTACACATGTGGATTAATCCGCCACTGAGGTAATGACTATTCTTTATACCGCTCGCTACGCAACTTGAACTTACTTAAATTATTCTTGAATTTTTAAGCACTTGAACTTACTTAAATTATTCTTGAATTTTAAGCACTTGAACTTACTTAAATTATTCTTGAATTTTAAGCACTTGAACTTATTTAAAATATTCTTGAATTTTAAGCACTTGAACTTATCTTGAACTTTTGACTCTGAAAGAATCTTGAAATTTTATGAACTTTGAACTTGTCTCGAACTCTTACGAACTTTAAATTCTTGTTTTGAACTATTACGACAGTATATAAAAGATCTTACGCGACTGCTCATTCGCTTACTCCTTTTCGGAAACTTGATACTTATCTATATATATACTTGTTGAACCTTTATTTGAAACCTTTTGTCAACTTATAAACTGTAACTCACTCACTACGTTTTCGTAGTTGACACTTTATCTCAAGTTTCAGGAACTAAGCGTAAGTTATGAAGTGCATTGGTCAGGCGGGTCAAGTCTCTTTTGTGAAGTGTACCTTGGGAAGAAGACCTTATTTTAGGAATTTTTATTTAAAAACAATTTATTATGTATTATGGTCTTAACTTTGAATCTTGGTTGTAACTTTGACTTGTACTTTTCAATTTAAATCTTAATGACTTGAACCGTTGATTTTAGTGTAACCCGTGAAATGATTCTTTGCTCTTCACATTTCGTGTTTCCGCTTTAGCTGGGTGTGACAACCCGTGAGTTACAACCCCACTTTTATTAACTGTTTTTAAATAATTAATTTGGGGGAAACATGAGAAACAAACTTTTATGTACTTATGCAACAACATTTTTATTGCCTCGCTCGGCATTTGTGAAACTACTTTATTGCCACACTCGGCATCTGTGAAACTACTTTATCGCCACACTCGGACTTTGTGAAACTACTGTATCGCCACACTCGACATTTGTGAAACTACTTTATTGCCACACTCGGCATCAGTGAAACTACTTTATCGCCACACTCGGCATTTGTGAAACTACTATATTGCCACACTCGGCACTCGTTTGAACATTTATTGATCGTATAACTAACGTGAAACTTGAGGGATATATAACATGCTTCTTAACTGACAACTACTAGTTATAAAAGGAAACAGTAATGCCCATCTTGCAACACACACTATTAGCTTTGTTAAGTCGTTTAGTAATTATGGGTATCGATACTTAGGAAATAACCGTTCCTTGCTTAGGCGGCAGCTTAAGTACATATTACTCGATCAGAAATGACTCCTCGTAAGTAGTGCGGGGTAAGGGGCTTCGCGGTTGGTTAATCGGTTTAGTGTGAACACTTAAGTTATATTATGCCAAGTAGTCGTTATACATGAGTTCAATCAATAGTTTACCTATCTTTTGAGCAACTTTATGCAACGCAACTATCTTTTGAGCAACTTTATGCAACGCAACTATCTTTTGAGCAACTTTGTGCAACGCAGCTATCTTTTGAGAAACTTTATGCAACGCAACTATCTTTTGAGCAACTTTATGCAACGCAACTATCTTTTGAGCAACTAATATGAAACGCAACTATCTCTTGAGCATCTTTTATGGATCGCAACCATCTTTTAAGTATTTTCATACTTTACCCAACTATCTTTAAGTATTGTTTACTTACCGCAAACTTTTAAGTATTGTTATACTTGACTCAAACCATTTTTAGTCGAGGACTAGAAAACTGTAACTCACTCGCTACTTTTGTAGTTTGACACTTTTTCTCATGTTTTCAGGAAACCAAATGTAAGGATATTAAGTGCATACCATGGATGGGTCAGGCATGTCACGTGAATTCAAGAGTTGGGAAAAGACCTATTTTATCATTTTGGGAATTTTGTTAAACAATTAATCATGTATTCTGAATGTGATACGTTAAATGCTTGGTTATTTTCAAACTTGTAAACTCTTATCTTCTATCATAATGACTTGAAACCGTATGTTTTAATTATAACTCGTGTAATGATATCGTTGCTCTCCGCACTTCGTGTTTCCGCTTTAGCGGGGTGTGACAGTCTTGGTATCAGAGCACAGGTTATAGTGAAAAACGGTTTTAAGAATTTTTCAAAATTTTTGAAACCAAACTATAACCAAGGCTTTTTTAGAAAAATCATTTCACGAGCTTTTGAACTTTAGTAGATTAATTCCGCAATTGCATGAGTTGCTTTTAACTAGGCGTAACTTGATCAACTATGCCTAGTTCAAAATAAATTATGCGAGAACGGAAAGTAATTGCTATCGTTAAACGGTTTTCGAGTCGAAAAATTCCCGGTCTTATCCATTCCCGATTCTCACGTGACTGACCCATTTATGCACTATCGTTTACATTTTTCCTTATTCCTTCCCCTCTACTCACGTAACTCATTATTCTTAGATCCGACATGTCTCAATCGTCACACTCATGATCTCAGTCTCACTCCCGGTCACAGTCGCTCTCACATTCGCGAGCCGTCTACACGCCAGAAGTCTCGGAAGACTTCTCCGCACCAGAGGCTCAGCACAACGAGACCACTAACCCGACCGAGGAGAACTCGATGGCTTTCTCGAGCAGCCACGGTGCTTCCAGCCCGACGACCGTGCTACCAGCTGCACCACCGGTGCCCGTCGCAGCACCATCTCAGCAGCGTTGACCCCGAGTCCGGACGACAGCCCGTAAGCAGCTCGTCCTTCTTGTTCGTATGCCTGATAGGATGATGCGACAGACTCCCGACTCATCCAGACCCGCTCCTTCCGCGATGCCGTTCGTACACCCGTATGCTGGAGCTTCGCGTACGCCAACGATGGATCTCTACCATTGGGAGCGTCAGTTTCAGGAGCAGCAGACGCAACGCCCTGACAGCGTCGGACCATCTAGGCCGATGATACCGCCCTCGCCACCGTTGCCCCCCACCAGCAGCGTTCCTTCAACTCCGTCGAGACCTACAGGGACTCACGGAAGAGGCCGAGCAACAGGGTCTGCTTTTGTGTGAAGTCTCTGATGCTGCACACCGACTGTCTGAACAGTCAATCCGAGTCATCACGTCGGCTGAGGCCACGTCGAGGACGGTGCAGCGTCTCGTCAACGCTTTCCTGGTCATGGGGACCCTTATTGCGGTCATCGTAGCGAAGATGTTCCTTGATAGGCGTCGTTAGGCATTTCGTTTTATGTATTGTATCTCAAGCTTAAGTCGTAATTTTCTATATGTAAACGACTAGAAGCTAAATCGTATTTTATTTTATGTTGTATTGTACTAGTATTTGAACCTTTCACATTATGAACGTTGTAACCGACTACTCTTATTATAGAATGAAATTCTACCTTCATTATCCTTACTTGTTTATTTTGTCAGAATCCTTTTATCTTTCCTTAATCGCTTATCGTGCGTGCGCTATCTACCTTTACGACATACATTATTGTTTTATATCCATATTGCATATTCTTATTCGTGCGTTCTAAACTAGTTCCCTTCTTTCCATTGTAAAATCATGCCTCCCAAGAGAAGCCACGCTGACCTATTAGCCGAGCAGATTACCGTGCAGCTCAAAGCAGCACTCCCAAACATGATCGCCCAGATCATCGGTGGGGTCAACAACGAAATTTTCGGAGATGATGCCCTAACGACAACCACCCAGAGAACAACCATGACCATAACCTCCACCTCTTCCCAGCCACCATCAAACAAGAGGAAGGTGAAAACCTCGGAAGCATTCAACCCCTTCTCCCTCCTGTATCAAGCAAATAGGAAAATGACGAGAACTTTGGAACCAATAGCCTCCCTTTCCCTTCAGCATGCGTCCAGCGAAAGGAGAGTAACAAAAGGAAGGCCCATCATCAACCAACAAGGAGCAACAGCAACAAGAAACCCACACAAGGAACCCGAACTTACACTGGGTCGCTCCCTAAGTGTCCCAACTGCCCCCTCCACCATGTTGGAAACTGTCCGGTGTGCTACAAATGCCACAGGGTGGGACACCTCTCGAAGTACTGTCCAGAAAAAGCAAACAACCGAGTTAAGAAGTTGCGATGCCTCGAGTGTGGAAGCGACCAACACCTTCGTGTGACTTGCCCCATAGCACATACAACAAAAACTTTTAGTACTCTCGCAATCACAGCCGAGGAAGCACGTCAGGACCCAACTGAAGTTACGGGTACGTTTTCTATCAATGACCACTTTGCCTCCGTACTATTCGATTCAGGAGCTGAAAGAATCTTTGCTTCCGTAGAATTTAGACCCCTCATTAACCTAGGATCTAAAGCTCTTAGGGGTAGCTTACCATCGAATATGTCAAACGGTCAAGAGTTCGAAGCTAAGGATATAATCTTAGGATGTTCAATATACTCATCTGACAAAAATCTTCCCCATCGATCTAATTCCTATCGAGTTGTCAAGCTTTGACGTTAGCCTCAGGATGGATTGGCTATCTCGTTTTCGAGCCAAGACCGTCTGTTTCGACAAACTCATTCGCATCCCCCTTTTTCAGAAAATGAAACTCTCTTCGTTCAGGGGGACAAGCCTGCACGACAACTTCGCATCGTATCTTCCATAAAAATGCGCAAGTACCTCGAAAAGAACTATGACGCATTCCTCGCTCATGTCGTCGAACGTAAATCTACAGAAAGCCGAATCCAAGACATTCCCGTAGTCAAGGATCATCCAGAAGCCTTTCCCGAGGATTTGTCTGGGTTACCGCCGCATCGACAAGTGAAATTCCGAATAGACCTCGTTCCTGGCGCAGCACCGGTTGCCAAGACACCATACCGTCTGGCGCCACCCGAAATGCTGGAACTGTCAAAACAGCTACAGGAACTCTTAGATCATGGTCTTATTCGCCCGAGTTCGTCCCCGTGGGGAGCCCCAATCCTCTTTGCCAAAAGAAAGACGGATCCTTCCGTATGTGCATCGATTATCGCGAACTTAACAAGCTGACCGTCAAGAACCAATAACCACCCACGAGGATCGACGACCTATTCGAACAGTTGCTGGATGCAACTTACATCTCAAGGGTAGACCTCCGCCCAGATTATCAACAGGTTCGTGTCAGTAAAACTGACATTCCTAAGACCGCATTTCAAACTCGATACGGACATTACGAATTCCCCGTCATGCCATTTGGTCTAACAAACGCACCAGCAGTGTTCATGGACCTAATGAACATAGTGTGTAGGCCATACTTAGACAAATTTGTAATCGTATTCATAGACGACTTTCTCATATATACTCCAGGCACAAGGAAGATCATACGAAACACCTTAAGCTCATTCTAGAACTCCTCAGAGATCATAAATTGTACGCCAAATTCTCGAAGTGTGAATTTTGGCTCCGGGAAGTACATTTCCCTGGTTATGTGGTCAACCAAGAAGGAATTCGAACTCAGACCAGACGTAACCCGCTACATCAAGGGCAGGGCATGAATTCCGAAATCCGAGAATCTTCATAAACTCATTTTGGACGAGGGCCACCGATCTCGATATTCCATCCATCCGGGATCCGACTGGTTGTACAAGGATATCCGAGAATAGTGTTGGTGGTCGGGGATGAAGAAGGATATCGCCTTGTATGTAACCAAGTGCCTTACTTGCTCCAAGTTCAAGGCGAAATATCAAAAGCCCTCAGATCTACTTCAACAGCCGGAGATTCCCAGGGGGAAGTGGGAAAAAATCTCTATGGACTTCATCACAAAGTTACCCCGTACGACAAGTGGTAAAGACACGATTTGGGTCATCGTGAACCGTTTGACAAAATCCGCTCATTTCTTACCGGTACGAGAAAGTCACTCGATGGAGAAATTCACTCAAATCTACATCAACGAGATCGTCTCTCCTCATGGAACACCCCTCTCCATCATCTCCGACAGGGATAGTCGATTCACGTCCCGCTCTTGGAATGCCCTTCAGAAATCGTTAGGGACGCGACTAGACCTCGGCACCGCATACCACCCTCAGACCGATGGTCAGAGTGAAAGGACGATCCAAACGCTTGAAGAGGTGCTGAGAGCGTGTGTAGTTGGCTTAAGAGGAAATTAGGACGCTCACCTCCCTTTGGTCAAGTTCTCCTATAAAAACATCTACCAGGTCAGCATCAAGTGCGCACCATTCGGGGCCGTATATGGACGAAAGTGTCGGTCACTGCTTTGTTGGCTAGAAGCTGGCGATCGACAACTTACGAGGCTCGAAATCGTCCAGGAGACCATTGACAAGATCACCACTATTGGTGAAAGACTGAGAACATCACGTACCCGGAAGAAGACCCCTCGAGTTCCAAGTTGGCGATAGAGTGCTTCTCAAGATATCGCCATGGAAGGGGGTAGTCCGCTCCGGGAAGTGCGGAAAACTAAGCCCAAGGTACACCGGTCCATTTGAGGTCATATAGCGTATCGGTCCAGTTGCTTATCGTCTTCAACTCCCCCAGACTCTCTCGAACGTTCATAATGTCTTCCATGTCTCGCACTGTAAAAAGTGTTTATCTGACGAGACCATCGTCATCCCCCTCGACGAGGTCAAGATCGATAACAAACTCAATTTCATTGAAGGACCGCTTGAGGTTGTTGACCGAGAGGTCAAACAACTCAGGCAAAGTCGTGTTCCTATTGTCAAAGTTCGGTGGAATTCCCGACGTGGTCACGAATTCGCGTGGGAACGTGAGGACCAAATCCGTCAGAAGTGTCCACATCGGTTCGGGAACACTTCTTCATGATGGGACGAACTAAATTTCGGGACGAAATTTCTTTCAAGCCGGGGAGAATGTGACAACTGTCCAAAATCAGATGCATTTTATACTCTATGTCTCTCATATTGTCCGTCATCGTCTTTATCTATACATTTACCGGAAACGCGTCAGTGTCGGAATCACTCCCGGAATCGAATTATATAAGTCCTAATACCAAGAAAACACCTAATGGACTTTCCTAAGTTCATAACGTATCATAATTAAGAACTTTTAGTTAACGAAAAGGTCCAACGAAACAAAAACACAAAAGTGAGAAAAATAAGAAATTCCTGAAAATAGGACCAGTGCGCCGCACAGACCACCAGTGCGACGCACTGGACGGGCAGATTCAAAATTTTTTTGTTTTTAAAGTTTGTCTCGTTTTACACAACTTTCCAACAACTCCCAACTCGGATTCTGACTTGTTTGCAGTATTTCCCACTATCCCAAGAACCCTTATTATTACTTGTAATCATTTTCTTTTCATTTCCATTTTCTTAAAACATAAAACACCTACACACACTTGTTTCCTCCATCTTCTCTCTAGATTCTCTCTAAAACCCTCACAAAAACCAGAAAGTTACAGCCATTTAATCCACTAAAATCACCATCTAAAAACGTTCTAACAACAAGAGGAAGCAAGGGGATCAAAGTTATTTCGGTTTCAAGGCATTTAACCATTTTTGGAGCTCAAAACACTTCTAAAACATCATCTAAGCCATTTCATCAGGTAGAAATCCTTCATTTTACTTTATTTACTGATTTTACCATTTGCATGGATGATCCATGGCACAAAAATGAGTGTTTATAAAGATTTATAACTTTTTTTTTATTATTAAAAAACAATTTTTAACTAGATAATACTTAGATCTATGTTTTTGGTGGTTAAAAGTTGTTTAGAAACTGTAAAAATACTATATTATGAAGTATCTACTAACTGCATGTCAAAATCTATCGGTAACAAATCGTTTTTGGCAAGAAAAACCCAAAACGGGAAAAAAAAACAGCAGGCAGTGCGCTGCACTTGTGCCCAGTGCGGCGCACCGGGCTGCTGTCCTTCCCGAAAATCGTCGTTTTGGTCGTTTAAAACTTATGTGCGTGTTATGGATTTCCGTTACTGTCATTATGGGACTGAGATGAGTAAAATATTTATATGGGTGGCATGTATTGGACTATTTTACAATAAAATGAACTTGTTTAAATAAGATTATGTATATACATGTGTTTTGTGAGCGGGAAGTGACTTTAGGTTTTGGACATAAAATTTGGGCGCGGAAGCGCTGCCCAAATTTCGTTCGAAGACCTAAACCACTCTAGCAACCAAAACATGTCTATCATAATAATAATAATAACGTTAACTTTGGACTTTTCGGACTAAATATAACGTTAACCGCTTCGGACCATTTTTGGAACAATATTAAACTTGACACTTAAAGTTTAACAAAAATTTCATCTGTTATATATTATGTATAATAACTTAATATAATAATAACACTTGAACAATCTTGGTATCCTTAGCCGTTCCGTGATTCCCGGCTCTCATTTCCGGCCGGTTTCCGCATCCTTATCTTCGCAACCCGTGAGTTACAACCCCACTTTTATTTACTGTTTTTAAATAATTATTTTGGGGGAAACATGAGAACCAAACTTTTATGTACTTATGCAACAACATTTTTATTGCCACACTCGGCATTTGTGAAACTACTTTATTGCCACACTCGGCATCTGTGAAACTACTTTATCGCCACACTCGACATTTGTGAAACTACTATGTTGCCACACTCGGCACTCGTTTGAACATTGATTGATCGTATAACTAACGTGACTCTTCAGGGATATATAACATGCTTCTTAACTGACAACTACTAGTTATAAAAGGAAACAATAATGCCCATCTTGCAACACACACTATTAGCTTTGTTAAGCCGTTTAGTAATTATGAGTATCGATACTTAGGAAATAACCGTTCCTTGCTTAGGCGGCACCTTAAGTACATATTACTAAATCAGAAATGACTCCTCGTAAGTAGTGCGGGGTAAGGGGCTTCGCAGTTGGTTAATCGGTTAGTGTGAACACTTAAGTTATATTATGCCAAGTAGTCGTTATACATGATTTCAATTAATAGTTTACCTATCTTTTGAGCAACTTTATGCAATACAACTATCTTTTGAGCAACTTTATGCAACGCAACTATCTTTTGAGGAACTTTGTGCAACGCAACTATCTTTTGAGCAACTTTATGCAACGCAACTATCTTTTGAGCAACGTTATGCAACGCAACTATCTGTTGAGCAACTTTATGCAACGCAACTATCTTTTGAGAAACTAATATGAAACGCAACTATCTCTTGAGCATCTTTAATGGATCGCAACCATCTTTTAAGTATTTTCATACTTTACGCAACTATCTTTAAGTATTGTTTTACTTACCGCAAACTTTTAAGTATTGTTATACTTGACTAAAACCATTTTTAGTCGAGGACTAGAAAAATGTAACTCACTCGCTACTTTTGTAGTTTGACACTTTTTCTCATGTTTTCAGGAAACCAAATGTAAGGATACTAAGTGCATACCATTGATGGGTCAGGCATGTCACGTGAATTCAAGAGTTGGGAAAAGACCTATTTTATCATTTTGCGAATTTTGTTAAACAATTAATCAGGTATTCTGTTATGTGGTACGTTAAATGCTTGGTTATTTTCAAACTTGTAAACTCTTATTTTCTATCATAATGACTTGAAACCGTATGTTTTAATTATAACTCGTGTAATGATATCGTTGCTCTTCGCACTTCGTGTTTCCGCTTTAGCGGGGAGTGACACCTTCAAATATTCGGGAATATAAAATAATTAATTTTAAAGATGAAGGCTGACGTCATTTAGGTTCTTTTAACGATAATACGAACGATGACATATTGTACGTATAATTGGACTTTGTTTTCTTTAGTTGAAGGTAACTTTAAAAAATTCGAAATTATAATTTTAGGGTAAAAGAAATAATCAATTTTAAAGAGGAAGAATGATGTCATTTTTCGCATAATTTGATTTACTTTTTAGTTGAAGGTGATTTTGCATAATGCGAACCTACAAATATTTGATACTATGAAATAATCAGTTTTAAAGAGAAAGGATGACGTCATATTTGTTCGGATAATAATAATACGAAAGATGACGTCATTTTCCCTCAATTTGACTTTTTTGTGGTAAGTTGCAGGTAACTTTTCAAAATTGGAAACTACAAATCATGGATAAAAGAATAATCAAAATCAAATAGGAAAGATGACGTCATTTTCGTTCGGATAATGATAATGCTAAGAATGACGTCATTTTTCGAATAATTTGATTTATTTTTTAGTTGAATAAGACTTAGCGTAATCAAACCTACAAATAAAATATTAAATAATCAGTTTTAAAGAGGAAAGATTATTTCCTTTTTTTCTTGATAACGATTTATGCGAACGATGACGTCACTTTTCGTATAATTTGACTTATTTTCTTTAGTTGAAGGTAACGTTGAAAAATTGTATCATACAAGTATAGGGTAAACGAGACATTTAATTTCAAGGAGGAAAGATGACGTCATATTTCGCATAATTTGAGTTTTTTATGTTGAATGTAACTTTCGCATAATATAAACCTTCAAATTTTAGGGATTACGAAATAATCAATTTTAAAGAGGAAGGATGACGTCATTTTTGTTCTTATAACGATAATGCGAACTTTGACGTCATTTTTCTTATAATTTGACTTTTTTTCTTCTTCATTAGTTGAAGATAACTTTGCCAAATTAGTAACCACAAATTCAGGGAAAAGAAATAATCAATTTCAAAGACGATGGGTGACGTCATTTTCGCCCGGATAATGATAATGCTAAGGATAAGGTCATTTTTCGAACGGTGACGTATGTTTTTTGCATAAATTGACTTATTTTTCCTTACTTGAAGGTAACTTGGCAAAATTGTATCCTACAAATTTATGTTAAAAGAAACATTTAATTTCAAAGAGGAAAGATGACGTCATTTTCGTTCGGATATTGAAAATGCGAAATATAACATCATATTTCGCATAATTTGATTTTGTTTTTATGTTGAAGGTAACTTTGGCGTAATATGAACCTTAAAATATTCGGGAATATGAAATAATTAATTTTAAAGATGAAGGTTGACGTCATTTAGGTTCTTTTAACGATAATGCGAACGATGACCTCATTGTACGTATAATTGGACTTTGTTTTCTTTAGTTGAAGGTAACTTTAAAAAATTGGAAATTACAATTTTAGGGTAAAAAAATAATCAATTTCAAAGAGGAAGGATGACGTCATTTTTCGCATAATTTGATTTACTTTTTAGTTGAAGTTGATTTTGCGTAATACGAACCTACAAATATTTGATACTATGAAATAATCAGTTTTAAAGAGAAAGGATGACGTCATTTTTGTTCGGATAATAATAATGCGAAGGATGACGTCATTTTCCCTCAATTTGACTTTTTTTGGTAAGTTGAAGATAACTTTTCAAAATTGTAAACTACAAATCATGGGTAAAAGGATAATCAAAATCAAATAGGAAAGATGACGTCATTTTCGTGCGGATAATGATAATGCTAAGAATGACGTCATTTTTCCAATAATTTGATTTATTTTTTAGTTGAAGGAGACTTAGCGTAATCAAACATACAAATAAAATATGAAATAATCATTTTTAAAGAGGAAAGATTATTTCCTTTTTATTCTAATAACGATTTATGCGAACGATGACGTCACTTTTCGAATAATTTGACTTATTTTCTTTGGTTGAATGTAACGTTGCAAAATTGTATCATACATATATAGGGTAAAAGAAACATTTAATTTCAAGGAGGAAAGATGACATCATTTTCGTTCGGATAATTATAATGCGAAAAATGACATCATATTTCGCATAATTTGAGTTTTTTTATGTTGAGTGTAACTTTCGCATAATGTAAACCTTCAAATTTTTGGGATTATGAAATAATCAATTTTAAAGAGGAAGGATGACGTCATTTTTGTTCTTATAACGATAATGCGAACGTTGACGTCATTTTTCGTATAATTTGACTTCTTTTCTTCTTCTTTATTTGAAGGTAACTTTGCCAAAAAGAAACCACTAATTCAGGGTAAAAGAAATAATCAATTCCAAAGACGAAGGATGACGTCATTTTCGCCCGGATAATGATAATGATAAGGATGAGGTCATTTTTCGAACGGTGACGTATGTTTTCGCATAAATTGACTTATTTTTCCTTACTTGAAGGTATATTGGCAAAATTGTATCCAACAAATTTATGTTAAAAGAAACATTTAATTTCAAAGAGGAAAGATGATGTCATTTTCGTCCGGATATTGATAATGCGAAAGATGACATCATATTACGCATAAATTGATTTTTTTATGTTGAAGGTAACTTTTGCGTAATATGAACCTTCAAATATTCGGGAATATGAAATAATTGATTGTAAAGATGAAGGATGACGTCATCTTGGTTCTTTTAACGATAATACGAACGATGACACCATTTTGGTTCTTTTAACGATAATACGAACGATGACGTCATTTTTCATATAATTGGACTTTGTTTTCGTTTGTTGAAGGTAACTTTAAAAAAATTGGAAACTACAACTTTAGGGTAAAAGAAATAATAAATTTAAAAGAGGAAGGATGACGTCACTTTTCGCATAATTTGATTTACTTTTTAGTTGTAGGTGATTTTGCATAATACAAACCTACAAATATTTGATAATATGAAATAATCAGTTTTAAAGAGAAAGAATGACGTCATTTTCGTTCGGATAATGATAATGCGAAAGATGACGTCATTTTCGCTCAATTTGACTTTTTTTTGTTAACTTGAAGGTAACTTTTCAAAATTGGAAACTACAAATCAAGGGTAAAAAATAATCAATTTTAAATAGGAAGGATAACGTCATTTTCGCCCGGATAATGATAATTCTAAGGATGAGGTCATTTTTCGAATGGTGACGTATGTTTTCGCATAAATTGACTTATTTTTCCTTACTTGAAGGTAACTTGGCAAAATTTTATCCTACAAATTTACGTTAAAAGGAACATTTAATTTCAAAGAGGAAAGATGACGTCATTTTCGTTCGGTTATTGATAATGCGAAAGATGACATCATATTTCGCATAATTTGATTTTCTTTTTATGTTGAAGTTAACTTTGGGGTAATATGAACCTTCAAATATTTGGGATTATGAAATAATTAATTTTAAAGATGAAGGATGACGTCATTTAGGTTCTTTTAACGATAATACGAACGAAGACGTCATTTTACGTATAACTGGACTTTGTTTTCTTTAGTTCAAGGTAACTTTAAAAAATTGGAAACTAAAATTTTAGGGTAAAAGAAATAATCAATTTCAAAGAGGAAGGATGACGTCATTATTCGCATAATTTGATTTACTTTTTAGTTGAAGTTGATTTTGCATAATACGAACCTACAAATATTTGATAATATGAAATAATCAGTTTTAAAGAGAAAGGATGACGTCATTTTCGTTCGGATAATGATAATGCCAAAGATGACGTCATTTTCGCTCAATTTGACTTTTTTTGTTAAGTTGAAGGTAATATTTCAAAATTGGAAACTACAATTCAAGGGTATAAGAATAATCAATTTCAAATAGGAAGGATGACGTCATTTTCGTTCGGATAATGATAATGCTAAGAATTACGTCATTTTTTGAATTTCTTAATTTATTTTTTAGTTGAAGGAGAGTTAGCGTAATCAAACCTACAAATGAAATATGAAATAATTAGTTTTAAAGAGAAAGGATGATTTCCTTTTTTTCTAATAACGATATATGCGAACGATGACGTCACTTTTTTGTATATAATTTGACTTATTTTCTTTAGTCTAAAGTAATACTGCAAAATCGTATCCTACAAATATAGGGTAAACGAAACATTTAATTTGAAGGAGGAAAGATGATGTCATTTTCGGTCGGATAATGATAATGCGAAAGATGACGTCATATTTTGCATATTTTACAAATTTTTAGGGAATATGAAATAATCAATATTAAAGAGGAAGGATGGCGTCATTTTTGTTATTATAACGATAATGCGAACGATGACATCATTTTTCGGATAATTTGACTTTTTTCTTTCTTTAGTTGAAGGTAACTTTGCCAAATTAGAAACCACAAATTCAGGGTAAAAGAAATAATCAATTTCAAAGACGAAGGATGACGTCATTTTCGCCCGGATATTGATAATGCTAAGGATGAGGTCATTTTTCGAACGTTGACGTATGTTTTCGCATAAATTGACTTATTTTTCTTTAGTTGAAGGTAACTTTGCAAAACTGTATCCTACAAATTTTATGGTAAAATAAACATTTAATTTCAAAGAGGAAAGATAACGTCATATTCGTTCGGATATTGATAATGCGAAAGATGACAACATATTTCGCATAATTTGTTTTTATTTTTTTTATGTTGAAGGTAACTTTGGCGTAATATGAATCTTCAAATATTCGGGAATATGAAATAATTAATTTTAAAGATGAAGGCTGACATCATTTAGGTTCTTTTAACGATAATACGAACGATGACATCATTGTACGTATAATTGGACTTTGTTTTCTTTAGTTGAAGGTATCTTCAAAAAATTGGAAACTACTAATTTAGGGTAAAAGAAATAATCAGTTTTAAAGAGCAAGGATGACGTCATTTTTGTTCGGATAATAATAATGCGAAAGATGACGTCATTTTCCCTCAATTTGACTTTTTTTTTGGGAAGTTGAAGGTAACTTTTCAAAATTGGAAACTACAAATCAAGGGTAAAAGAATAATCAAAATTAAATAGGATGGATGATGTCAGTTTCGTTCGGATAATGATAATGCTAAAAATGACGTCATTTTTCGAATAATTTGATTTATTTTTTAGTTGAATGAGACTTAGCGTAATCAAACCTACAAATAAAATACTAAATAATCAGTTTTAAAAAGGAAAGATTATTTCCTTTTTGTTCTAATAACGATTTATGCGAACGATGACTTCATTTTTCGAATAATTTGACTTATTTTCTTTAGTTGAACGTTACATTGCAAAATTGTATCCTACAAATATAGGGTAAAAGAAACATTTAATTTCAAGGACGAAAGATGACGTCATTATCGTTCGGATTATTATAATGCGAAAGATGACGTCATATTTCACATAATATGATTTTTTTAATGTTAAATGTAACTTTCGCATAATATGAACCTTCAAATTTTAGGGATTATGAAATAATTAGTTTTAAAGAGGAAGGATGACGTCATTTTTGTTATTATAACGATAATGCGAACGATGACGTCATTTTTCGTATAACTTGACTTTTTTTTTCTTCTTTAGTTGAAGGTAACTTTGCCAAATTAGAAACCACAAATTCAGGGTAAACGAAATAATCAATTTCAAAGACGATGGATGACGTCATTTTCGCCCGGATAATGATAATGATAAGGATGAGGTCATTTTCCGAACGGTGACGTATGTTTTCGCATAAATTGACTTATTTTTCCTTACTTGAAGGTAACTTGGCAAAATTGTATCCTACAAATTAATGTTAAAAGAAACATTTAATTTCAAAAAGGAAAGATGAGGTCATTTTCGTTCCGATATTGATAATGAGAAAGAAAACATCATATTTCGCATAATTTGATTTTCTTTTTATGTTGAAGGTAACTTTTGCGTAATATGAACCTTCAAATATTCGGTAATATGAAATAATTAATTTTAAAGATGAAGGATGACGTCATTTAGGTTTTTTTAACGATAATACGAACGATGACGTTATTTTACCTATAATTTGACTTTGTTTTCTTTACTTAAAGGTAACTTTAAAAAATTGGAAACTAAAATTTTAGAGTAAAAGAAATAATCAATTTCAAAGAGGAAGGATGACGTCATTATTCGTATAATTTGATTTACTTTTTAGTTGAAGGTGATTTTGCATAATACGAACCTACAAATATTAGATAATATGAAATAATCAGTTTTAAAGAGAAAGAATGACGTCATTTTCGTTCGGATAATTATAATGCGAAAATGAGGTCATTTTCGCTCAATTTGACTTTTTTTTGTTAAGTTGAAGGTAACTTTTCAAAATTGGAAACTACAAATCAAGGGTAAAAAAAATAATCAATTTCAAATAGGGAGGATGATGTCATATTCGTTCGGATAATGATAATGCTAAGAATTACATCATTTTTTGAATTATTTAATTTATTTTTTATTTGAAGGAGACTTAGCGTAATCAAACCTACAAATGAAATATGAAATAATCAGTTTTAAAGAGAAAAGATGATTTCCTTTTTGTTCTAATAACGATTTATTCGAACAATGACATCACTTTTGTATAATATAAACCTTCAAATTGTAGGGATTACGAAATAATCAATTTTAAAAAGGAAGGATGACGTCATTTTTGTTCTTATAACGATAATGCGAACGTTGACGTCATTTTTCTTATAATTTGACTTTTTTTCTTCTTCATTAGTTGAAGGTAACTTTGCGAAATTAGTAACCACAAATTCAGGGAAAAGAAATAATCAATTTCAAAGACGATGGGTGACGTCATTTTCGCCCGGATAATGATAATGCTAACGATGAGGTCATTTTTCGAACAGTGACGTATGTTTTCGCATAAATTGACTTATTTTTCCTTACTTGAAGGTAACTTGCCAAAATTGTATCCTACAAATTTATGTTAAAAGAAACATTTAATTTCAAAGAGGAAAGATGACGTCATTTTAGTTCGGATATTGATAATGCGAAAGATGACATCATATTTCACATAATTTGATTTTTTTTAATTTTGAAGGTAACTTTGGCGTAATATGAACCTTCAAATAATCGGGAATATGAAATAATTAATTTCAAAGATGAAGGCTGACGTCATTTAGGTTCTTTTAACGATAATACGAACGATGACATCATTGTACGTATAATTGGACTTTGTTTTCTTTAGTTGAAGGTAACTTTGAAAAATTTGAAACTAAAATTTTAGGGTAAAAGAAATAATCAATTTCAAATAGTAAGGACGACATCATTATTCGCAAAATTTGATTTACTTTTTAGTTGAAGGTGATTTTGCATAATATGAACCTATAAATATTTGATAATATGAAATAATCAGTTTTAAAGAGAAAGGATGACGTCATTTTCGTTCGGATAATGATAATGCTAAGAATTACGTACTTTTTGAATAATTTAATTTATTTTTTAGTTGAAGGAGACTTAGCGTAATCAAACCTACAAATGAAATATGAAATAATCGGTTTTAAAGAGAAAAGATGATTTCCTTTTTGTTCTAATAACGATTTATGCGAACGATGACGTCACTTTTTGTATAATTTGACTTATTTTCTTTAGTTGAACATAACAGTGAAAAATGGTATCCTACAAAAATAGGGTAAACGAAACATTTAATTTCAAGGAGGAAAGATGACGTCATTTTCGTTCGGATAATGATAATGCGAAAGATGACGTCATATTTCTCTTAATTTGAGTTTTTTATGTTGAATGTAACTTTCGCATAATATGAACTTTCAAATTTTAGAGAATATGAAATAATCAATTTTAAAGAGCAAATAGGACGTCATTTTTGTTCTTATAACGATAATGCGAACGATGACATCATTTTTCGCATAATTTGACTTTTTTCCAAATTAGAAATGTGACAGCCGTCAAAAAATTTCAGGTGAAATTCGTGCCCTACATCCTTTAAAGTGTCCGTCTTGCCCTTAACCGTACTTTTACCGAGAACGCGTCAGTGTCGGAATCAAATTCGGAATCAAGATATCTAAGTGCCAACTTTTTAGTATCCTCATAATTATAATTTAGAAGGTCTATGCCAAATTTGTCGGTTAACGCATTCTTTATACGCGAGTTATCGCCCTTTTGCTCTTGTTTACTCCTTTACCGAAATCGTGCGAATCTCGAAATCGAAAGTGAAAATATAATATTAAATGAACCCAATATAAAGTAAATCAAAGTATGAACTTTCCTAAGTTCAACGCAAAAAGAATCGGGAACTTTCGACGAACGAAACTCCTTAACGGTCGGAAACAAGTCTACCGAACCAGCCGACTAGCCAGCAGCTGGCAGGGCTTCAGCCGGCGGCTGAGCCCCTCCAGCCGACGGCTGGAAGTGTCTTGTCAGGTGTTGGTGACTCATTTTTGCATGAAAATCGATTGGGACTAGTGTATAAACTCGATTTGACCCCATCCCTGCCAGAAATCTCTGTCCCAACACTTTATCATTATCCTTTTCTTCTTTTTTTTTCACTTTCTTTCATTTTCTTTCATTTTGGTTATAACAAAAACACACACATACTCTTTGGTTCTCTCCAAGACTCCCTCTCAAACATAATCTTGGTGGCTGTAAATCCCAGCCATTATTCTCCAAATAAACACCATAAATATCACAACAATCGGTTCCATTCATCAAATGAAGCAAGAGGTGGTCATCTAGTGGTGGTGTGTTTCGGTTTTTCTTCATTTTCGGGTTTAATCTCCATCAAAATCATCATCTAACAAGCTAGATCATCATACTTTCCTTTTTCTTGAGGTATAACAAACTTTTCCCACTGTTTTATACATATTTTTACACATGCATGTCCAATCTAAGATCAAATAAACGTTTTTATAAAACTTTCTATGGTGATTTAACTAAGAACATAAATTTTATAAACCTTTACAAAGATCTTGATATAAAAAGATGTTATTTGAAGAAATAAATGGGTGTTATTAAAGGTTTTTAAGTTGCATGTCGAAATCTACGGAAAATACTCTTGAAAAAGCTTAAAAACGCAAAATTTACGAAAATCCGGATCCGACTGAGGAGCTCCAGCCGACGGCTGGATCATCCCAGCCGGCGGGTGGATGTGTCTGATGTCACAAAAATCGTCGTTTTGCTAATTTTCGGTGGTTGTCTTGTGTTTTGGAGGCGGATATTCTCATCACTACACCACTGAATTTGTTGATTCCAGATCCTTGTCAAATCAAGCGGGTGTTAGCGGTGTAACTTGTTACTCTTGTGAATCTTTCGATTTCATTATATTCGTTATTCGGTTTTAGCCTTGAAAACGGTTAGGATTAATTATTAGACCAACACTCGTCGTATTTTATCGGTTTGGACTGAGATTGGACAAATAAAGTTAAAATATAAGTTAACCAAACTATTGTATTAAACTTAATGTGGTATTCTGTATTATGAATAATGGTCTAAAATGCAATTGTTGTTAAGCGGGAAAGTGATTGAAATTTGGACGAATAAATTATAGCGCGTAAGCGCTGCCCGATTTTCATTAGACCTTAACATAACTTCTAAAACTAAAGCATTTTCGTTGACTAACGATGCTATAAACTCATAAACAATTAAACTTACTCGATGACTTGGTATAACTATAGGATTTCCTTGATTCCGAAGCATTCCGACCCCGTTTCGCACTCGTCTCGTACTCTTTGCAATCCGTGAGTTACAATCCCCACTATGTTTTGCTATTTTTAAATACTTATTTGGGGGAAACATAAGATTGTATGTTTATGTGACTTTTTGAAACTAATTGCAACTCGTATGAAACTTTGAAACCTGTTAAACTTATGAAACTTGGAAACTTTGGAAACTCGTGAAACTTTGAAACTTTTGAAACTTATGAAACTTGGAAACTTTGTGAAACTCGTGAAACTTTGAAACTTTTGAAACATGTGAAACTTGGAAACTATGGAAACTTGTGAAACTTTGAAAGGATTATGCGTATATTGTGTTAATGCCCTTAACTTGGCTAAACTAAATTTAGGATACTTGTAGGCGAGACCAATCCTTGATGAAAATATAAACCCGTAAGTGCTTACTACTATTTTTAGAAACAGAACTCAATTGCCCCGTTTTTGGTTCGAAACTTTACACACTATTAGCAATAGCCGTTAGTATTATGGGTATCGATACTTAGGAGATGTCACTCCTTGCTTGTGGTTCGCGTCCTAAGCACATATTACTAGATTCAGGTGGAAACTCAATGAAACATTTGGGGCTAGATCTGACCAGACAAACGGTTTAGTGTAGACTTACTTTTATATTATGCCAAGTGATTGATACAAGTTACTAATTTAATTAAGCACATATTACTTACGCATACACTTTATTTTAGCGATTTCCGCTACAACTTTTATGATACGAGTTCCACTTTACTTGCGTACGTTCGAAACTTTTGTAAATATATATGTTTTAGCGCCGTTCCACTTTCTTCTCATTTATGGTACTTTTTACATATACATTTTCACACTAGGAAACTTTTATCGAGAAACTCAAAACTGTAACTCACTCACTACTTTATGTAGTTGACACTTTATCTTATGTTTCAGGAAACCAAATGTAAGGATACTAAGTGCATACCACGGATGGGTCAGGCATGTCACGTGAATTCAAGAGTTGGGAAAAGACCTATTTTATTATTTTGGGAATTTTGTTAAACAATTAATCATGTATTTTGTTATGTGATACGATAAATGCTTGGTTATTTCAAACTTGTAAACTCTTATTTTCTATCGAAATGACTTGAAACCGTGTGTTCTATTTATAACTCGTGTAATGATATCGTTGCTCTTCGCATCTCGTGTTTCCGCTTTAGCGGGGTGTGACAGACTTGGTATCAGAGCACAGGTTATAGTGAAAAACGGTTTTAAGAATTTTCAAAATTTTTGAAACCAAACTATAACCAAGGCTTTTTCGGAAAAATCATTTCACGAGCTTTCGAACTTTAGTAGATTAATTCCGCAATTGCATGAATTACTTTTAACTAGGCGTAACTTGATCAACTATGCCTAGTTTAAAATAAGTTATGCGAGAACGGAAAGTAATTGCTATCGTTAAACGGTTTTCGAGTCGAAAAATTCCCGGTCTTATCCATTCTCGATTCTCACGTGACTGACCCATATATGCACTATCGTTTACATTTTTCCTTATTTTTCCCCCTGTAATCACGTAACTCATTACTCTTAGATCTGACATGTCTCAATCGTCGCACTCACGATCTCAGTCTCACTCCCGGTCACAGCCGCACTCACATTCGCGAGCCTTCTATACGCCAGGAGTCTCGGAAGACTTCTCTGCACTAGAGTCTCAGCACCACGAGACCACTGACCAGACCGAGGAGAACTCAATGGCTTTCTCGAGCAGCCACGGTACCTCCAGCCTGAGGACCGTGCTACCAGCTGCTCCTCCGGTGCCAGTTTCCGCACCACCCCGGCAGCGTGCACCCCGTGCCCGGATGACAGCACGTAAGCAGGTCGTCCTTCCTGGTCGTCTACCTGATAGGATGATGGGACAGACTCCCGACTCATCCAGAACCGTTCCTCCCGCGATGCCGTTCGTAGACCCGTACGCTGGAACTTCACGTGCGCCAACGATGGATCGATATCATTGGGAGCGTCAGTTTCAGGAGCAGCAGACGCAGCACCCCGACAGCGCCGTACCATCTAGGCTGATGATGCCGTCTTCACTACCATCGCCCCCACCAGCAGCGTTCCTTCAACTTCATCGAGAACTTCGGGGAATCACCGAAGAGGCCCAACAGCAGGGTATTCTTCTGTGTGAAGTCTCTGATGCTGCACACCGACTGTCTGAACAGTCAATCCGAGTCATCACGTCGGCTCAAGCCACGTCGAGGACAGTGCAGTGTCTCGTCAGCGCTTGCTTGATTATGGGAAGCCTGATTGCGGTCATCGTAGCGAAGATGTTCCTTGATAGGCGTCGTTAGGCCTTTCATTTTATGTATTGAATCGCAAGCTTAAGTCGAAATTTTCCATATATACACGACTTGAAGCTAATTCGTATTTTATTTTATGTTGTATTATACTAGTATTTGAACCTTTCACATTATGAACTTCGTAACCGACTACTCTTATCATGGAATGAAATTTCTACCTTCATAATCCTTACTTGTTTATTATGCTTTAATCCTTTTCTCATTCCTTAATCGCTTACCAGGCGTGCGCTATCTATCTTTCCGATATACATTATTGTTCTATATCCTTATTTCATATCCTTATTAGTGCGTTCTAAACTAGTTTCCTCCTTTCCATTGTAGAATCATGCCTCCTAAGAGAAGCCGCACTGACCTATTAGCCGAGCAGATTACCGTGCAGCTCAAAGCATCGCTCGCAAACATGATCGCTCAGATCATCGCTGGGGTCAACAACGAAACTCTCTGGGACGATAACCCCAACGACAGTCACCTGGAGATCAACGGTGACAATAACCTTCACCACTTCTCAACCACAGTTAAACAAGAGGAAGGCGAAAACCTCGGAAACGTTAACCCCTTTCTCTTTCCAGTAGCAATCAAACAAGAAGAAGGAGAGCACTCCAGAAACAATAACCTCCTTCCCCCTCCGGCAACCGTTGAGCGTAAGGAGAGTAAGAAAAGGAAGGTTGACCACCGACCAACGAGGAGCAATCACAACAAGAAACCCACAACCGGACCCCGACCTTACAAGGGTCCGTACCCCAAATGCGAAGAATGCGACTTCCACCATGCGGGAAGTTGCCCGGTGTGCAACCGTTGTAACAAGACGGGGCATTACGGCAGATATTGCCAAGAAAGAAAGCCAGCTTGCATCGAATGCGGAAGCGAAAAACACCGCCGTAAGACTTGCCCCATACTGCTGACAACAAGAACTTTTAGGACTCTCTCAATCACCGCCAAGGAGGCAAGGCAGAATCCCAAAGCAGGAACAGGTACATTTTCGATGAATAACCATTTCACATCTATATTATTCAATTAAGGAGCAGAGGAAGCCTGGTATCCTTAGGTCCTAGAACCCTTATTAATCTAGTAATTAAAATCCTTAAGGATAGCTTCACTAAAGAATGCGTTACTGGCCGAGAAATCAAAGCTGAGGACGTAATTCTAGGCTGCTCAGCGTATCTATTCAATAAGACCCTCCCCATGAATCTCATCCCTATAGGACTGAAAAGTCTCGACATCAACATCGGAATGGGCTGGTTAGCCCGATCCGGAGCTGAAATTGTCTGTTTCGACAAATTCGCTCTAGTACGTCATCCGGGAGAGCCCCAATCCTCTCCGATAAACGGAAAGACGCATCTCTCATGATGTGCATCGATTCGCGCGAACTCAATAAACTGACCTTCAAGAACCGATACCCTCTCCTTCGAATTGACGACCTATCCGGTCAGTTGCAGGGTGCAACTTACTTCTCAAGAATCGACCTCCGTCCAAGGTATCATTAGGTTCGAGTCAGTGAAACCGATACTTCTGAAACCTCCTTCCGAACTTGCTACGGGCATTACAAATATCTCGTTATGCCATGCGGTCTGACCAACGCACCGTCAGTGTTCATGGACTAGATGAACCGGGTGTGCAGACCATATCTGGGCAAATTCGTAATCACATTCGCAAACGACATCTCATCTATTCACGGAATAATCAAGACCACGCGAAACACTTGGAACTCATACTAGAACTCCTTAGGGATCAGAAGTGGTATGTGAAACTCTTGAGATGTATATTCTTACTTCGGGAAGTATATTCCCTTAGTCATGCGA
Organism: Senecio squalidus; assembly: GCA_910822075.1. Lineage (NCBI taxonomy): Eukaryota > Viridiplantae > Streptophyta > Magnoliopsida > Asterales > Asteraceae > Senecio > Senecio squalidus. The sequence continues at coordinate 43,640,757 of CAJVGC010000582.1, read as the reverse complement.
TCAATTAGGAGGGAATTCGCGTAGACCCAGCCAAAATCAAAGCGATTGAGAAATAGCAAGCTCCAACATCCCCTACGGAAATCCAACAATTCCTAGGATGGGCGGGCCACTAACGAAGATTCATTCAGAATTTCTCAAGGATCGCTAAGCCATTGACCGAAGTCACTCCGAAATATGCAGTTCCCTTTGGGGCAAAGAACAGAAGGAACCATTTCAGAAGCTCAAATTGGAATCGCTAGAGCTCAGAGCGAAGCATTGAAACCCGAGAACCTTAAGGACAAGACACTACAGAACCCCGTGAGGAAATTCGATCTTAATCCAGACGGAATCCACTACTTCGAGAACCGAGCGTAGATTCCGAGATCCGAAAACCTTCACAAACTTATACTAGTCAAGGGCCACCGTCCCAGACATTCCATCCACCCAGAATCCGACAATCGTACAAAGACCCTCGAGAATATTATTGGTGGCCAGACATGAAGAAGGATATCGCCTTGTACGCGGCTAACTGCTTAACTTGCCCTGAGGTCAAGGCGAATATCAGAAACCATCAGGCCTACCGCAACCGCCAGAGACCCCCTGTGAAAGTGGGAACAAATCTCCATTGACTTCATCACCAAAACTGGCCCGTACGACAAGAGGTAACGACATGATTTGGATGATTGGTGATCAATTGACAAAGTCTGCACACTTTCTACCGGTACGTGAAAACCACTCGATGGAGCAGTTCGCTAAGATTTACACCAACGAAATCGCCTCTCGTCACGGAAAACCTCTCACCATTGTCTCCGACAGGGATAGTTGATTCACGTCCCGCTTTTTGAATGCCCTTCAAAAACCGCTCGGGACGCAACTAGACCTTAGCACCGCGTACCATCCCCAGACCGATGGTCAGGGTGAACGGACGATCCAAACGCTTGAGGATATGCTAAGAGCGTGCGTAGTTGACTTTGGAGGAAGTTGGGACGCTCACCTCCCTTTGGTCGAGTTGTCCTATATCAACAGCTAGCAAGCAAGCATCAAGTGCGCACCATTCGAGGCCTTACACGGACGTGAGTGTCGGCCAACGCTTTGTTGGATAGAAGCTGGCGATCGACAACTCACAAGGCTCGATATCATCCAGGAAACCATCGACAAGATTACTACCAATCGGAAAAACTGAAGACATCTCGTACCCGACAGAAGAGCTACGCCGACAACCGGAGGAAACCCCTTGAGTTCCAAGTTGGAAATAAGGTGCTTCCCAAAATATCGCCATGGAAGGTGGTAATTCGCTTCTGGAAGCGCGGCAAGCTAAACCCGAGGTACACCGATCCATTCGAAGTGAGAGAGCGAATCGACCCGGTTGCGATCATACCAGCACTAAAGCACTGGTTCCCATCAGAACTCCGCAGTTAAGCGTGCTTGGGCTGTTACAAACTCCAACTCCCGCAGATCCTCTCCAACGTTCACAACATATTCCAGGTCTCGCACTTGAAAAAGTGTTTATCTGGTGAGACCATCGTCATCCCCCCCCCCCCCCCCCCCCCCCTCGACGAGGTCAAGATCGATAACAAACTCAATTTTATTGAGGAAACGCTTGAGGGCGTTGACCGAGAGGTCAAACAACTCAGGCAAAGCCGTGTTCCTATTGTTAAAGCTCGGTGGAAACCCCGACGTGGTCATGAATTCACGTCGGAACGTGAGGACCAAATCCATCAGAAGTATCCACGTCTGTTCGGGAACACTTCTTCATGATGGGACGAACTAAATTTCGGGACGGAATTTCTTTCAACCCGGGGATAATGTGACAACCGTCAAAAAATTTCAGGTGAAAATCGTGCCCTACATCCTTTGAAGTGTCCGTCTTGCCCTTAACCATACTTTTACCGAGAACGCGTCAGTGTCGGAATCAAATTCGGAATCAAAATATCTAAGTTCCAACTTGTTAGTATCCTCATAATTATAAGTTAGAAGGTCTATGCCAAATTTGTCGGTTAACGCATTCTTTATACGCGAGTTATCGCCCTTTTGCTCTTGTTTACTCCTTTACCGAAATCGTGCGAATCTAGAAATCGAAAGTGAAAATATAATATTAAATGAACCCAATATAAATTAAATCAAATTATGAACTTTCCTAAGTTCAACGCAAAAAGAATCGGGAACTTTCGACGAATGAAACTCCTTAACGGTCGAAAACAAGTCTGCCGAACCAGCTGACCACCCATTAGCTGGCAGGGCTTCAGCCGGCGGCTGAGCCCCTCCAGCCGACGGCTGGAAGTGTCTGGTCAGGTGTTGGTGACTCATTTTTGCATGAAAATCGATTGGGACAAGTGTCTAAACTCGATTGGACCCCATCCCTGCCAGAAATCTCTGTCCTAACACTTTATCATTATCATTTTCTTCTTTTCTTTTCACTTTCTTTCATTTTGGTTATAGCAAAAACACACACATACTCTTTGGTTCTCTCCAAGACTCCCTCTCAAATATCATCTTGGTGGTTGTAAATCCCAGCCATTATTCACCAAATAAACACCATAAATATCACAACAATCGGTTCCATTCATCAAATGAAGCAAGAGGTGGTCATCTAGTGATGGTGTGTTTCGGTTTTTCTCTATTTCCGGGTTTAATCTCCATCAAAATCATTATCTAACAAGCTAGATCATCATACTTTCCTTTTTCTTGAGGTATAACAAACTTTTCCCACTGTTTTATACACATTTTTACACATGCATGTCCAATCTAAGATCAAATAAACGTTTTTATAAAAGTTTCTATGGTGATTTAACTAAGAACATAAATTTTATAAACTTTTACAAAGATCTTGATATAAAAAGATGTTATTTGAAGAAATAAATGGGTGTTATTAAAGGTTTTTAAGTTGCATGTCGAAATCTACCGAAAATACTCTTGAAAACGCTTAAAAACGCAAAATTTACGAAAATCCGGATCTGACTGAGGAGCTCCAGCCGGCGGCTGGATCATCCCAGCCGGCGGCTGGATGTGTCTGATGTCACAAAAATCGTCGTTTTGCTAATTTTCGGTGGTTATCTTGTGTTTTGGAGGCGAATATTCTCATCAGTACACCACTAAAAATGTTGATTCCAGATCCTTGTCAAATCAAGCGGGTGTTAGCGGTATAACTTGTTACTCTTGTGAATCTTTCGATTTCATTATATTCGTTATGCGGTTTTAGCCTTGAAAACGGTTACGATTAATTATTAGACCAACACTCGTCGTATTTTATCGGTTTGGACTGAGATTGGACAAATAAAGTTAAAATATAAGTTAACCAAAGTATTGTATTAAACTTAATGTGGTATTCTGTATTATGAATAATGGTCTAAAAAGCAATTGTTGTTAAGCGGGAAAGTGATTGAAATTTGGACGAATAAATTATAGCGCGTAAGCGCTGCCCGATTTTCATTAGACCTTAACATAACTTCTAAAACTAAAGCATTTTCGTTGACTAACGGTGCTATAAACTCATAAACAATTAAACTTACTCGATGACTTGGTATAACTATAGGATTTCCTTGATTCCGAAGCATTCCGAACGCGTTTCGCACTCGTCTCGTACTCTTCGCAATCCGTGAGTTACAATCCCCACTATGTTTTGCTATTTTTAAATACTTATTTGGGGGAAACATAAGATTGTATGTTTATGTGACTTTTTGAAACTATTTCCAACTCGTATGAAACTTTGAAACCTTTTAAACTTATGAAACTTGGAAACTTTGGAAACTCGTGAAACTTTTGAAACTTATGAAACTTGGAAACTTTGGAAACTCGTGAAACTTTAAAACTTTTGAAACATGTGAAACTTTGAAACTATGGAGACTTGTAAAACTTTGAAACGATTATGCTTATATTGTGTTAATGCCCTTAACTTGGCTAAACTAAATTTAGGATACTTGTAGGCGAGACCAATCCTTGATGAAAATATAAACCCGTAAGTGCTTACTACTATTTTTAGACACTATTAGCAATAGCCGTTAGTATTATGGGTATCGATGCTTAGGAGAGGTCACTCCTTGCTTGTGGTTCGCGTCCTAAGCACATATTACTAGATTCAGGTGGAAACTCAATGAAACATTTGGGGCTAGATCTTTCCAGACAATCGGTTTAGTGTAGACTTACTTTTATATTATGCCAAGTGATTGATACAAGTTACTAATTTAGTTAAGCACATATTACTTACGCATACACTTTATTTTAGCGATTTACGCTACAACTTTTATGATACGAGTTCCACTTTACTTGCGTACGTTCGATAATTTTATAAGTATATATGTTTTAGTGCCGTTCCGCTTTCTTCTCATTTATGATACTTTTTACATATACATTTTCACACTTGGAAACTTTTATCGAGAAACTCAAAACTGTAACTCACTCACTACTTTATGTAGTTGACACTTTATCTTATGTTTCAGGAAACCAAATGTAAGGATACTAAGTGAATACCATGGATGGGCCAGGCATGTCACGTGAATTCAAGAGTTGGGAAAAGACCTATTTTATTATTTTGGGAATTTTGTTAAACAATTAATCATGTATTTTGTTGTGTGATACGATAAATACTTGGTTATTTCAAACTTGTAAACTCTTATTTTCTATCGAAATGACTTGAAACCGTGTGTTCTATTTATAACTCGTGTAATGATATCGTTGCTCTTCGCATCTCGTGTTTCCGCTTTAGCGGGGTGTGACATGAACCACAAATTTAGAGTAAAAGAAATAATCAATTTTAAAGACGAAGGATGACAACATTTTTGCCCGGCATGATAATGCTAAGGATGAGGTCATTTTCCGAACGGTAACGTATGTTTTCGCATAAATTGACTTATATTTCTTTAGTTGAAGGTAACTTTGCAAAATTGTATCCTACAAATTCATGGTAAAAGAAATATTTAATTTCAAAGAGGAAAGATGACGTCATTTTTGTTTGGATATTGATAATGCGAAAGATGACATCATATTTCGCATAATTTAATTTTTTTTATGTTGAAGGTAACTTTGGCGTAATATGAACCTTCAAATATTTGGGAATATGAAATGATTAATTTTAAAGATGAAGACTGACGTCATTTAGGTTCTTTTAACGATAATACAAACGATGACATCATTGTACGTATAATTGGATTTCGTTTTCTCTAGTTGAAGGTAAATTTAAAAAATTAGAAACTAAAATTTTAGGATAAATGAAATAATCAATTTCAAAGAGGAAGGATGAAGTCATTATTCGCATAATTTGATTTAGTTTTTGGTTGAAGGTGATTTTGCATAATACGAACCTACATATATTTGATAATATGAAATAATCAGTTTTAAAGAGAAATGATGACGTCATTTTCGTTCGGACAATGATAATGCGAAAGATGACGTCATATTTCACATAATTTGAGTTTTTTATGTTGAATGTAACTTTCGCATAATATGAACTTTCAAATTTTAGGGAATATGAAATAATCAATTTTAAAGAGGAAAGATGACGTTATTTTTGTGCTTATAACGATAATGCGAACGATGACATCATTTTTCGCATAATTTGACTTTTTTTTTCATTTAGTTGAAGTTAACTTTGCCAAATTAGAAACCACAAATTCAGAGTAAAAGAAATAATCAATTTCAAAGACGAAGGATGACGGCATTTTCGCCGGGCATGATAATGCTAAGGATAAGGTCATTTTTCGAACGGTAACGTATGTTTTCGCATAAATTGACTTATTTTTCTTTAGTTGGAGGTAACGTCGCAAAATTGTATCCTACAAATTCATGGTAAAAGAAATATTTAATTTCAAAGAGGATAGATGGGGTCATTTTCGTTTGGATATTGATAATGCGAAAGATGACATCATATTTCGCATAATTTAATTTTTTTTTATGTTGAAGGTAACTTTGGCGTAATATGAACCTTCAAATATTCGGGAATATGAAATAAGTAATTTTAAAGATGAAGACTGACGTCATTTTAGTTCTTTTAACGATAATACGAACGATGACATCATTGTACGTATAATTGGACTTTGTTTTCTCTAGTTGAAGGTAACTTTAAAAAATTGGAAACTAAAATTTTAGGGTAAATGAAATAATCAATTTCAAAGAGAAAGGGTGAAGTCATTATTCGCATAATTTGATTTACTTTTTAGTTGAACGAGATTTTGCATAATACGAACCTACAAATATTTGAAAATATGAAATAATCAGTTTTAAAGAGAAATGATGACGTCATTTTCGTTCAGATAATGATAATGCTAAGAATTACGTCATTTTTTTGAATAATTTAATTTATTTTTTAGTTGAAGGAGACTCAGCGTAATCAAACCTACAAATGAAATATGAAATAATCAGTTTTAAAGAGAAAAGATGATTTCCTTTTTGTTCTAATAACGATTTATGCGAACGATGACGTCAGTTTTTGTATAATTTGACTTATTTTCTTTAGTTGAACATAACACTGCAAAATCGTATCCTACAAAAATAGGGTAAACGAAACATTTAATTTCAAGGAGGAAAGATGACGTCATTTGATAATGATAATGCGAAAGATGACGTCATATTTCGCATAATTTGAGTTTTTTATGTTGAATGTAACTTTCGCATAATTTGAAACTTCAAATTTTAGGGAATATGAAATAATCAATTTTATAGAGGAAGGATGACGTCATTTTTGTTATTATAACGATAATGCGAACGATGACATCATTTTTCTCATAATTTAACTTTTTTTTTTCTTTAGTTGAAGTTAACTTTGCCAAATTAGAAACCACAAATTCAGAGTAAAAGAAATAATCAATTTGAAAGACGAAGGATGATGTCATTTTCGCCTGAATAATGATAATGATAAGGATGAGGTCATTTTTGGAACGGTGACGTACGTTTTCGCATATATTGACTTATTTTTCTTTAGTTGAAGGTAACTTTGCAAAATTGTATCCTACAAATTCATGGTAAAAGAAATATTTAATTTCAAAGAGGAAAGATGACGTCATTTTTGTTTGGATATTGATAATGCGAAAGATGACATCATATTTCGCATAATTTAATTTCTTTTATGTTGAAGGTAACTTTGGCGTAATATGAACCTTCAAATATTCGGGAATATGAAATGATTAATTTTAAAGATGAAGACTGACGTCATTTAGGTTCTTTTAACGATAATACAAACGACGACATCATTTTACGTATAATTGGATTTTGTTTTCTCTAGTTGAAGGTAACTTTAAAAAATTGGAAACTAAAATTTTAGGATAATGAAATAATCAATTTCAAAGAGGAAGGATGACGTCATTATTCGCATAATTTGATTTAGTTTTTGGTTGAAGGTGATTTTGCATAATGTCACACCCCGCTAAAGCGGAAACACGGAATGTGAAGAGCGAAGAATCATTTCACGTGTCACAATAAAGTTCACGGTTCAAGTCATTAAGATTTAAATTGAAAAGTTCAAATCAAAGGTACAACCAAGATTCAACGTAAGACCATAGTACATAACAAAATATTTTAAAATAAAATTCCCAAAATAAGGTCTTCTTCCCAAAGTACACTTCACATAAAAGACTTGACCCGCCTGAGCAATGCACTTCATAACTTACGTTTAGTTCCTGAAACATGAGATAAAGTGTCAACTACGGAAACGTAGTGAGTGAGTTACAGTTTGAATTGAAGAAAAGTTCAATATTAAAAGCTCATAAGAGTCCGAGACAAGTTCAAGATTTATAAAGGTTCAAGAGTCGTTCGAGGTCAAAGAATTTCAAGATAAGATCAAGTACTTAAAATTCAAGGATAACTTAATTAAATTTAAGTGCTTAAAATTCGGGAATAATTTAGTCTCAAGACAATTTCAAATATGCTCAAAATAAGTTTAAGTACGATCAAAATAAGTTCAAGTACGTTCAAAATAAGTTCAAGTACGATCAAAATAAGTTCAAGTACGTTCAAAATAAGTTCAAGTACGTTCAAAATAAGTTCAAGTACGATCAAAATAAGTTCAAGTCAAATACAAGATCAAATAGTGTAGCGAGCAAAAAGGGTTGTAGTCATTACCTCAGTGGTGGATTAATCCACATGTGCAAGACAATAAGTAAGTATATGCGTAATATAGACCTATGATCCTCGAGTTGTACCAACCACCAAACTTAATATACGTAAGATTTAGTCTACACACTAATCCGATTCTAGTCAAGTACCTGCCCACTAGTCAAGTCTAAAGTCTGAGTCCGCGAGGACTTAGCAATATGTACCTTGGTCGCTACCCATTGGTAAGGAGTGACCGCTCCTAAGTATCGATACCCATAATATATGCTAACGGCTTGTGTTAATAGTGTGTTTAGTCGTCCAAGTAAATTGTGGGACTTTTAGTCGAACATTTTGAAAAGTCTTTTAGTCTGCACTTACGGCGTTATATTCTCACCTAGGGTTTAGTACTTAAATACAACCAAGCTATCAATGTCTATTCAAGTATCCAAAGAGGCAAACCTAGGGAGTCTAAGGTAAGCCAATCCGAACAGTTGATGTTGTTTACGCATACCAATCCAAGTAGTCGTCCAAAAATAGTCCCAAAGTTGTCCAAATAGTCGTTCAAGTAGTCAAAAAGGTTTCCAAAGGTTCGCAAAAGTTTAACAAGTTCGTGAAAGTTTTAAATAATAAGTAGCCAATAAGGCAATTAAGCATTTTTACGCATAAAAGTCTCTAAGAATTTGTCCAAAATAGTTCCAAGATCCACGAGTCAAAATAGTTTATAAGTCCAAAAGTCAAACTAGTTCAAATAGTTCAAAAGTCAAAATAGTTTATAAGTCCAAAAGTCAAACTAGTTCAAATAGTTCAAAAGTCAAAATAGTTTATAAGTCCAAAAGTCAAACTAGTTCAAATAGTTCAAAAGTCAAAATAGTTTATAAGTCCAAAAGTCAAACTAGTTCAAATAGTTGAAATGTCAAAATAGTTTATAAGTCCAAAAGTCAACTAGTTCAAATAGTTCAAAAGTCAAAATAGTTTAATAAGTACAAAAGTCAAACTAGTTCAAATAGTTCAAAAGTCAAAATAGTTTAATAAGTACAAAAGTCAAACTAGTTCAAATAGTTCAAAAGTCAAAATAGTTTATAAGTCCAAAAGTCAAACTAGTTCAAATAGTTCAAAAGTCAAAATAGTTTATAAGTCCAAAAGTCAAACTAGTTCAAATAGTTCAAAAGTCAAAATAGTTTAATAAGCTATTTCACATAAATGCCATAGTCCAAAAACAATTTGATCTCATGTTTTCCCCAAAAAGCATATTTAAATGTAAAAGTAAGGAGGGGTGTAACTCACGGTTTGCGAAGAGAGTGAACTCGGAATCGGTCAGAGAAAGGAGCCGGGAATCACGGAATGCCTAAGAATACCAAGATTTGTCCAAAAGTTAATGTCTTATTAGGTTCTTTATGTAAGATTAGGTAACCTTTGTTTATGATTATGTGTTGAAGTCAAATTGTCTCAAAATTGGTCCGAAGTGGTTAACGTTTATTTTTAGTTTGAAAGTTCAATGTTAAAGTTATTAATATGATAAAGATGTTTAGGTTACTGAAATGGTTTAGATGTTCTAATGAGATTTGGGCAGCGCTTCCGCGCCCAAATTTCATGTCCAAAACCTACAACCATTTCCGCTCACAAAACACGCATACACACATAATAACTTCATAATAAGTCAAATAAGTCCAAAAAGTCCAATACAAGTCACCATTATTATAGTTTTTATTCATCTCAGTCTTATAATAATATTAGCAAAAGTCCAGAATGTGTGTACAAGTTTAAAACGGACAAACGACGATTTTTCGGGAGATTAGCAGCTCGGTGCTGCGCACCTGGGCACAGGTGCTGCGCGCTGCTGTCTTTTTCCCATTTTGTGTTTTTCTTGCTAAAAACGTTATGTGACTCAAAGATTTCGACATGCAACCAGTAGATAACTTATAAAACACCATTTTAATGGTTTCTAAACAACTTTTATCCATAAAAACATAGATCTAAGTATCATCTAGATAAAAATCGTTTTTGTAGAGAAAGTGACATAAATCTTTATAAAAACTCATTTTTGTTGTTTTAGATCTAACATGCAATTAGTAAAAATAGTAAATAAAGATAGGAGAAAGGTTTCTACCGAAGGAGATTGAATGTATGATGTTTTTGGTTGGATTAAAGCTCCAAAATCTTTACAAACTTGGTCCTTTTTCGAAATAAATGGCACCTCCTTGCTCCTCTAGATGATTCAAACGTTTTCTATGGGTTGTAATGATGTTTTGATGGTGTAAATTTTCTGGAAATGAAGAACACTTGAGAGGTTTTTGAGAGGAATGAGAGAAGATGATGAACTATGTGTAAATGAGTGTGTGTTTTGATTTTTCTAAAATGAAAATGATAATGAAAAAGAAAGAGGGTTAATACTGGACTTAGGGACTGAGAAAAACAGTAATTGAGTGGCTAGGTTCGAGTATGATTGGTTGGTGGTTTATAAAAACGAGACAAGGACTAAAAATGTAACATTTTTGAAAACTGGCGTGAGGTGCTGCGCACCTATACTATAGGTGCTGCGCACCGGGCCCTTTTTTCAGCATTTTCTGATATTTCGTTTTTACGTTATTGCTTCGTTGGACCTTTTTGTTAATTGAAAGTTCTTAATTATGATTAGTTATGAACTTAGGGAAGTTCAATGTGTGTTTTCTTGGTATTAGGACTTTTATAATTGATTCCGGAAGTTATTCCGACACTAGTTCCGACAAAGCACAGACTCAAAAGTTACGAACTAGAACAAAGCGAATACGATAAAAGAGTGACTAATGATTCGAACCGATGTAGTAGCTGAACAAGTACCTAGATTTTTGACGGTTGTCACATTCTCCCCGGGTTGAAAGGAATTTCGTCCCTAAATTTAGTTCGTCTCATGGGGAAAAGTTTGCCGTCGGATCGTGGTGGATTCTCCTGACGGATTTCGGTCCCTGCGTTTCCACGCGGCTGTGGGGCTACGTCGGAGGTTCCACTGAACTCAGAGGTGGGGACAAGGTTCGGTCTAGGTCGTTTGACCTTGAAGTCAACAACCTAAGCGTTTTAACAAGGGAGTTGATTCGGTAGCGGTTTTGACCTTGTTTAGAGGGAGATGACAAAGGTCTCATCCGATGAACACTTTACAAGTGTGAGGAGGGGGCACGTAAGTACATTGGGAGACGGTCGGGAAAGTTAAAAGCGATGAGGGGTCGGATCGGTATATCCCGAGACTTAGATTGAACCGGTGTACTTCGGCTTAGTTTGCCGCGTTTCCTGAAGCAGACTGTCCTCCTTCCGTGGCGATATCCTAAGGGATATCCTATTTCCATCCAAGGGATTGAGGTTTTACTTCTAGATGGTCACGCGGCTCCGTGGCCGGGTACGGGAACGTTTCCGGTCCTTCGCGAGTAGAGGTAGACGTAGGACCTTGCAAGTCGTCAACCGTCAGCTTCTAGCCGATGGGACGGTGTTTGACACTTGCGTCCAGGCATAGACCGATGGGTGTGCACTTAGTGCTGGCACGGGGTCCGTGACATAAGTGTACCCGATTAAAGGAAGGCGAATAGTGAGAGATGATGAGGTCTAGTCGCGTTCCTGGCGATTCTCAGGAGGGCACTCCAAAGAGAGGGGGACGTAGATCGACTAATAGTGGGGTGAGTTTCGGTGTCCTGCCTTGACCTCGAGGTAAGTGAGGCACTTGGCGGGATACAGGGTAGTGTCCTTACACATGTCCGGCCAGAATAGTATTCTCGGGAACTCCTGTTATAGCAAGTCGGATCCCGGTTAGGTGGAATAACAATTCGATGGCCCTTGACGGGAATGGGTTCACGAATACCTTCGGATTTCAGAACTCATGCTAGGGGCTTGGCGCTACAAGCTACGTTTGGCCTGGGTCCGAGTTCCTTCAAGGTTGACTATGGGATCAGGGAAATGTTCTGCTTAGAGTCGGAATTTGCACTTTGAGCATTGGGCGTACAACCTCTGATCTCGGGAGCGTTCTAGGGTGAGTTTGGGATGCTCACAGGGTCTTCCTTGAGTAGGTGTGAGTGTTGGCAAAGGGTATGATTATCAATCATCCCAGTACGGCCTACACACTTTGTTCATTAAGTCCATGAATACCGGCGATGTGTTTTTTAGGCGTACTGACAGAGGGAAGGCTTGGGTTGCTTGCATCAAGTTTGAGGAGATGCGGTCCTCGGAAGTGTTGGTCAAAAATGTCGCGAACCTGGTGATAACTCGGGCGGGGTCGGCCTTTGAGAGGTATGCTGCATCCTGCAACAATTCGGACCGGTTGTCGATCCTCGGGGATGGTTATCGGTTCTTGACGGTCGGTCTTGGTGAGTTCATGACGCTTAGCGTCAAGGCTTGATGGTTCGGTAAGAACTGGGCCGAGGGAGGAATTTTAGGCAAGCGAAGTACTGGGGATCCTAAATTTGTATTTGTAGCTGCGACTATTGGGCCGTTGGCACATTCGAAGGAAAACTATCCGTAAGACCTGAGGTCCTAAACTGATGAGATGTCTAATCTCTAAAGGGCAAGGTTTTCTTCAGCTCTTGAGTCAAATAGCGCGGAAGGAAGAAGGGTCATTTGACAGGGAACGTACCAGTAGTTGCTTTGAGGTTCTGGGAAGTTTCCTCGGCTGTGATTGCGAGCGCGCTGAGGGTCTCTGTGGTATGCTCTAAGAGACAATCCTCACGGAGGTGCTGGTTGCTCCCACACTCGAGACATAGCAGCTTTCTGTTCGCGTTTTCTGGACAGCACCAGGGGTAATGCCCTACTGTGTTGCAAAGTCTGCATACCGGGCACTTCCGGACATGGTGGAAGGGGCATCTGCTGCATTGGGTGTGCGGTCCAGTGTGGGTTCGAGGTATGGTGGGGTATCCCTGGGTGATACTAGTCTGTGAGATTTGGTGGTGAAGTTTCCTTCTCTTGTTCTCCCTTCGTTGGAAGAGAGCAGAAGAGGGAGGTAAGGGGTTAGTTCCAAGGTCCTCGTCCTGCCTAGCAGCATATTCGCGACAATGTCGGAAGAGGTGCCCGATTTTGTTGCATGCGTAGCACGCATGGCAGTCCCCAGTGTGATGCCGGTAGCACTTACCGCACTTAGGGTGCGATCCAGCATACTCTCGGCGTCTGATTGCGGGCTTCTTGTTGAGGTCGCCCCTTATGGGTTGGTGACTAGCCCTACGCTTCTTACTTTTCCTCCGAGTGACGGGGGCTGGAGGAGAAGGGAGGTTGTTGTCATGATTGGTTTCCGAACAGAAGGTGTCGGGGTTATCGCCACGGAAGATCCTGTCGCTCACTCCGGCGATTACCTGGGCGATCATGTCCGGTATTGCGGCGTTCATCTGGGCAATGACTTGCTCGGCGAGGTCACTAGCACTCAGGTGCGGGGGTGCCATGATTCTGCAACAGAAAGAATTTAGGTTGGATTTAGAACGCGCAGATGAGATATGATAAGAATTACGATTAAGTGACCATAGATAGTCATAGCACGAGATTAACACGAATGATCAAGTAGTACACGCAAGATTATGATTTAGGAGATAGAACCATAGTGTTCGCAACAAGTACAAAGTTCACAAGATACGGTAAACCTAATGATAAAAGATAGAATTTTCATTAATAATAAGAAGTTTCGGTACACATGACAAATTCACTGAGAGAAATGCAAGTACAATACATAGAGAAATAATAAATAATGGCTTAAGTCGTGTACAATGGGAAAATTACGACTAAGCCGGTACAGTACAGTGAAAAGAGAAATATGCCTAATAACGCTCTTCCAAGAACATCATGGCGGCGAGAGCTACGACAAGTGCTCCCATGACTATGCAAGCTCTGACGAGGCACTGGACGGTCCAGGCGGTGGCCTGAGCCGTCAGGATGATCCGCCGGGACTGCTGTGCTAACTCGTTTGCAGCATCGGAGACTTCAAATAGAAGAAGGCCCTGCTCCTGGGCTTCCTCGGCAAGTCCACAGACTTGACGGTGTAAGTTGAGGAAGGCGTCTGGTGGCAGAGGCTGGTGAGTAGGTGGCATCATGGGTCGGGAGGGTCCGGACTCCTGCGCACGCCGTCTTTCCTCGATGAACTGACGATCCCATGCGTAACGTTCCGATATCGGAGTGCGAAAGGCAGGATCGTAGGGGTCCAAGAAAGACCGGGGAGGCGCGGGTCGGAACGGGCCCGACTGCGGACGCACAGGTACTCCAGCATTGGGTCCTCGAGGCTGTGGTGCTGCAACGGGCACCAACCTAGGAGGTGGGAGTACCGTCCTTGGGCTGGACCCATTACTGCTACTGATGGTCTGGTACGTGTCTTCCGTTGGGTCAGTCGTCTGGTGACGCTGACTCTCGGATGCGGTGTGGCCCTCAGAGGGTTCGTGAGAGGGGGAGGCGGCTCGGGGAAGTGATCGAGTCTGGGATCGAGAGTTCAAAGACTGAGACATGGCGTATCTGCGAATAGAGAGTTACATAAGTACGGGGAAACTAAGAATAGGAAAAAAAAAACGTAAATAAAATGCATGCACGGGTCAATCATGTGAGTGTCGGGAATTGACAAGACCGGGAATTTATGGACTCAAAACCGTTTAACGATAGCCTTTCATTTTCCGTTCTTGCATAATTCATTTTGAACTACGGGTGGTTGATCAAGTCACGCATAGTTGAAAAAGTTAATCATGCAATTGCGGAAAAATAACATACTAAAGTTTGAACCCGAAAATGAGGTTTTTCTGAAAAGTCTTGGTTATAGTTTTGGTTTCGAAAACTTTTTGAAAGATTTTAAAACCGTTTTCACTATAACCCGTGCTCTGATACCAAGTCTGTCACACCCCGCTAAAGCGGAAACACGGAATGTGAAGAGCGAAGAATCATTTCACGGGTCACAATAAAGTTCACGGTTCAAGTCATTAAGATTTAAATTGAAAAGTTCAAATCAAAGGTACAACCAAGATTCAACGTAAGACCATAGTACATAACAAAATATTTTAAAATAAAATTCCCAAAATAAGGTCTTCTTCCCAAAGTACACTTCACATAAAAGACTTGACCCGCCTGAGCAATGCACTTCATAACTTACGCTTAGTTCCTGAAACATGAGATAAAGTGTCAACTACAAAAACGTAGTGAGTGAGTTACAGTTTGAATTGAAGAAAAGTTCAATATTAAAAGCTCATAAGAGTCCGAGACAAGTTCAAGATTTATAAAGGTTCAAGAGTCGTTCGAGGTCAAAGAATTTCAAGATATGATCAAGTACTTAAAATTCAAGGATAACTTAATTAAATTTAAGTGCTTAAAATTCGGGAATAATTTAGTCTCAAGACAATTTCAAGTATGCTCAAAATAAGTTTAAGTACGATCAAAATAAGTTCAAGTACGTTCAAAATAAGTTCAAGTACGATCAAAATAAGTTCAAGTACGTTCAAAATAAGTTCAAGTACGTTCAAAATAAGTTCAAGTACGATCAAAATAAGTTCAAGTCAAATACAAGATCAAATAGTGTAGCGAGCAAAAAGGGTTGTAGTCATTACCTCAGCGGTGGATTAATCCACATGTGCAAGACAATAAGTAAGTATATGCGTAATATAGACCTATGATCCTCGAGTTGTACCAACCACCAAGCTTAATATACGTAAGATTTAGTCTACACACTAATCCGATTCTAGTCAAGTACCTGCCCACTAGTCAAGTCTAAAGTCAGAGTCCGCGAGGACTTAGCAATATGTACCTTGGTCGCTACCCATTGGTAAGGAGTGACCGCTCCTAAGTATCGATACCCATAATATATGCTAACGGCTTGTGTTAATAGTGTGTTTAGTCGTCCAAGTAAATTGTGGGACTTTTAGTCGAACATTTTTAAAAGTCTTTTAGTCTGCACTTACGGCGTTATATTCTCACCTAGGGTTTAGTACTTAAATACAACCAAGCTATCAATGTCTATTCAAGTATCCAAAGAGGCAAACCTAGGGAGTCTAAGGTAAGCCAATCCGAACAGTTGATGTTGTTTACGCATACCAGTCCAAGTAGTCGTCCAAAAATAGTCCCAAAGTTGTCCAAATAGTCGTTCAAGTAGTCAAAAAGGTTTCCAAAGGTTCGCAAAAGTTTAACAAGTTCGTGAAAGTTTTAAATAATAAGTAGCCAATAAGGCAATTAAGCATTTTTACGCATAAAAGTCTCTAAGAATTTGTCCAAAATAGTTCCAAGATCCACGAGTCACAATAGTTTATAAGTCCAAAAGTCAAACTAGTTCAAATAGTTCAAAAGTCAAAATAGTTTATAAGTCCAAAAGTCAAACTAGTTCAAATAGTTCAAAAGTCAAAATAGTTTATAAGTCCAAAAGTCAAACTAGTTCAAATAGTTCAAAAGTCAAAATAGTTTATAAGTCCAAAAGTCAAACTAGTTCAAAAGTCAAAATAGTTTATAAGTCCAAAAGTCAACTAGTTCAAATAGTTCAAAAGTCAAAATAGTTTAATAAGTACAAAAGTCAAACTAGTTCAAATAGTTAAAAAGTCAAAATAGTTTAATAAGTACAAAAGTCAAACTAGTTCAAATAGTTCAAAAGTCAAAATAGTTTATAAGTACAAAAGTCAAACTAGTTCAAATAGTTCAAAAGTCAAAATAGTTTATAAGTCCAAAAGTCAAACTAGTTCAAATAGTTCAAAAGTCAAAATAGTTTAATAAGCAATTTCACATAAATGCCATAGTCCAAAAACAATTTGATCTCATGTTTCCCCCAAAAAGCATATTTAAATGTAAAAGTAAGGAGGGGTGTAACTCACGGTTTGCGAAGAGAGTGAACTCGGAATCGGTCAGAGAAAGGAGCCGGGAATCACGGAATGCCTAAGAATACCAAGATTTGTCCAAAAGTTAATGTCTTATTAGGTTCTTTATGTAAGATTAGGTAACTTTTGTTTATGATTATGTGTTGAAGTCAAATTGTCTCAAAATTGGTCCGAAGTGGTTAACGTTTATTTTTAGTTTGAAAGTTCAATGTTAAAGTTATTAATATGATAAACATGTTTAGGTTACTGAAATGGTTTAGATGTTCTAATGAGATTTGGGCAGCGCTTCCGCGCCCAAATTTCATGTCCAAAACCTACAACCATTTCCGCTCACAAAACACGCATACTCACATAATAACTTCATAATAAGTCAAATAAGTCCAAAAAGTCCAATACAAGTCACCATTATTATAGTTTTTATTCATCTCAGTCTTATAATAATATTAGCAAAAGTCCAGAATGTGTGTACAAGTTTAAAACGGACAAACGACGATTTTTCGGGAGAACAGCAGCTCGGTGCTGCGCACGTGGGCACAGGTGTTGCGCACCTAGCTGCTGTCTTTTTCCCATTTTGTGTTTTTCTTGCTAAAAACGTTATGTGACTCAAAGATTTCGACATGCAACCAGTAGATAACTTATAAAACACCATTTTAATGGTTTCTAAACAACTTTTATCCATAAAAACATAGATCTAAGTATCATCTAGATAAAAATCATTTTTGTAGAGAAAGTGACATAAATCTTTATAAAAACTTATTTTTGTTGTTTTAGATCTAACATGCAATTAGTAAAAATAGTAAATAAAGATAGGAGAAAGGTTTCTACCGAAGGAGATTGAATGGATGATGTTTTTGGTCGGATTAAAGCTCCAAAATCTTTACAAACTTGGTCCTTTTTCGAAATAAATGGCACCTCCTTGCTCCTCTAGATGATTCAAACGTTTTCTATGGGTTGTAATGATGTTTTGATGGTGTAAATTTTCTGGAAATGAAGAACACTTGAGAGGTTTTTGAGAGGAATGAGAGAAGATGATGAACTATGTGTAAATGAGTGTGTGTTTTGATTTTTATAAAATGAAAATGATAATGAAAAAGAAAGAGGGTTAATACTGGACTTAGGGACTGAGAAAAACAGTAATTGAGTGGCTAGGTTCGAGTATGATTGGTTGGTGGTTTATAAAAACGAGACAAGGACTAAAAATGTAACATTTTTGAAAACTGGCGTGAGGTGATGCGCACCTATACTATAGGTGCTGCGCACCGGGCCCTTTTTTCAGCATTTTCTGATTTTTCGTTTTTACGTTATTGCTTCGTTGGACCTTTTTGTTAATTGAAAGTTCTTAATTATGATTAGTTATGAACTTAGGGAAGTTCAATGTGTGTTTTCTTGGTATTAGGACCTTTATAATTGATTCCGGAAGTTATTCCGACACTAGTTCCGACAAAGCACAGACTCAAAAGTTACGAACTAGAACAAAGCGAATACGATAAAAGAGTGACTAATGATTCGAACCGATGTAGTAGCTGAACAAGTACCTAGATTTTTGACGGTTGTCACACATAATACGAACCTACAAATATTTGATAATATGAAATAATCAGTTTTAAAGAGAAATGATGACGTCATTTTCGTTCGGACAATGATAATGCGAAAGATGACGTCATATTTCACATAATTTGATTTTTTTATGTTGAATGTAACTTTCGCATAATATGAACTTTCAAATTTTAGGGAATATGAAATAATCAATTTTAAAGAGGAAAGATGACGTTATTTTTGTGCTTATAACGATAATGCGAACGATGACATCATTTTTCGCATAATTTGACTTTTTTTTTCATTTAGTTGAAGTTAACTTAGCCAAATTAGAAACCACAAATTCAGAGTAAAAGAAATAATCAATTTCAAAGAAGAAGGATGACGGCATTTTCGCCGGGCATGATAATGCTAAGGATAAGGTCATTTTTCTAACGGTAACGTATGTTTTCGAATAAATTGACTTATTTTTCTTTAGTTGGAGGAAACGTCACAAAATTGTATCCTACAAATTCATGGTAAAAGAAATATTTAATTTCAAAGAGGATAGATGAGGTCATTTTCGTTTGGATATTGATAATGCGAAAGATGACATCATATTTCGCATAATTTAATTTTTTTTTATGTTGAAGGTAACTTTGGCGTAATATGAACCTTCAAATATTCGGGAATATGAAATAATTAATTTTAAAGATGAAGACTGACCTCATTTTAGTTCTTTTAACGATAATACGAACGATGACATCATTGTACGTATAATTGGACTTTGTTTTCTCTAGTTGAAGGTAACTTTAAAAAATTGGAAACTAAAATTTTAGGGTAAATGAAATAATCAATTTCGAAGAGGAAGGGTGAAGTCATTATTCGCATAATTTGATTTACTTTTTAGTTGAACGAGATTTTGCATAATACGAACCTACAAATATTTGAAAATATGAAATAATCAGTTTTAAAGAGAAATGATGACGTCATTTTCGTTCGGATAATGATAATGCTAAGAATTACGTCATTTTTTGAATAATTTAATTTATTTTTTAGTTGAAGGAGACTTAGCGTAATCAAACCTACAAATGAAATATGAAATAATCAGTTTTAAAGAGAAAAGATGATTTCCTTTTTGTTCTAATAACGATTTATGCGAACGATGACGTCACTTTTTGTATAATTTGACTTATTTTCTTTAGTTGAACATAACACTGCAAAATGGTATCCTACAAAAATAGGGTAAACGAAACATTTAATTTCAAGGAGGAAAGATGACGTCATTTTCGTTCGGATAATGATATTGCGAAAGATGACGTCATATTTCGCATAATTTGAGTTTTTTATGTTGAATGTAACTTTCGCATAATTTGAAACTTCAAATTTTAGGGAATATGAAATAATCAATTTTATAGAGGAAGGATGACGTCATTTTTGTTATTATAACGATAATGCGAACGATGACATCATTTTTCGCATAATTTAACTTTTTTTTTTCTTTAGTTGAAGTTAACTTTGCCAAATTAGAAACCACAAATTCAGAGTAAAAGAAATAATCAATTTGAAAGACGAAGGATGATGTCATTTTCGCCCGAATAATGATAATGATAAGGATGAGGTCATTTTTGGAACGGTGACGTACGTTTTCGCATATATTGACTTATTTTTCTTTAATTGAAGGTAACTTTGCAAAATTGTATCCTACAAATTCATGGTAAAAGAAATATTTAATTTCAAAGAGGAAAGATGACGTCATTTTAGTTCGGATATTGATAATGCGAAAGATGACATCATATTTCGCATAATTTAATTTTTTTTATGTTGAAGGTAACTTTGGCGTAATATGAACCTTCAAATATTCGGGAATATGAAATGATTAATTTTAAAGATGAAGGCTGACGTCATTTGGGTTCTTTTAACGATAATACGAACGATGACATCATTGTACGTATAATTGGGCTTTTTTTTTTTAGTTGAAGGTAATTTTAAAAAATTGGAAACTAAAATTTTAGGGTAAAAGAAATAATCAATTTCAAAGAGGAAGGATGTCGTCATTATTCGCATAATTTGATTTACTTTTTAGTTGAAGGTGATTTTACATAATACGAACCTACAAATATTTGATAATATGAAATAATCAGTTTTAAAGAGAAAGGATGACGTCATTTTCGTTCGGATAATGATAATGCTAAGAATTACGTCATTTTTTGAATAATTTAATTTACTTTTTAGTTGAAGGAGACTTAGCGTAATCAAAACTACAAATGAAATATGAAATAATCAGTTTTAAAGAGAAAAGATGATTTCCTTTTTGTTCTAATAACGATTTATGCGAACGATGACGTCACTTTTTGTATAATTTGACTTATTTTCTTTAGTTGAACATAACACTGCAAAATGTTATCCTACAAATATAGGGTAAACGAAACATTTAATTTCAAAGAGGAAAGATGACAATTTTTCGTTCGGATAATGATAATGCGAAAGATAGCGTCATATTTCGCATAATTAGAGTTTTTTATGTTGAATGTAACTTTCGCATAATATGAACCTTCAAATTTTAGTTAATATGAAATAATCAATTTTATAGAGGAATGATGACGTCATTTTTGTTCTTATAACGATAATGCGAACGATGACGTCATTTTTTCCGCATAAATTGACTTTTTCTTTAGTTGAAGGTAACTTTGCCAAATTAGAAACGACAAATTCAGACTAAAAGAAATAATCAATTTCAAAGACGAAGGATGACGTCTTTTTCGCCCGGATAATGATAATGCTAAGGATGAGGTCATTTTTCGAACGGTGACGTATGTTTTCGCATAAATTGACTTTTTTTTCTTTAGTTGACGTCTTTTTCGCATAATTTGATTTACTTTTTAGTTGAAGGTGATTTTGCGTAATACAAACCTACAAATATTTGATACTATGAAATAATCAGTTTTAAAGAGAAAGGATGACGTCAATTTTGTTCGGATAATAATAATGAGAAAGATGACGTCGTTTCTCTCAATTTGACCTTTGTTTGGTAAGTTGAAGGTAACTTTTCAAAATTGGAAACTACAAATCAAGGGTAAAAGAATAATCAAAATCAAATAGGAAGGATGACGTCATTTTCGTTCGGATAATGATAATGTTAAGAATGACGTTATTTTTCGAATAATTTGATTTATTTTTTAGTTAAATGAGACTTAGCTTAATCAAACCTACAAATAAAATATGAAATAATCAGTTTTAAAGAGGAAAAATTATTTCCTTTTTGTTCTAATAACGATTTATGCGAACGATGACGTCGCTTTTCCCATAATTTGACTTTTTTTTTTCATTTAGTTGAAGTTAACTTTGCCAAATTAATAACCACAAATTCAGAGTAAAAGAAATAATCAATTTCAAAGACGAAGGATGACGGCATTTTCGTCGGGCATGATAATGCTAAGTATAAGGTCATTTTTCTAACGGTAACGTATGTTTTCGAATAAATTGACTTATTTTTCCTTAGTTGGAGGTAACGTCACAAAATTGTATCCTACAAATTCATGGTAAAAGAAATATTTAATTTCAAAGAGGATAGATGAGGTCATTTTCGTTTGGATATTGATTATGCGAAAGATGACATCATATTTCGCATAATTTAATTTTTTTTTATGTTGAAGGTAACTTTGGCGTAATATGAACCTTCAAATATTCGGGAATATGAAATAATTAATTTTAAAGATGAAGACTGACGTCATTTTAGTTCTTTTAACGATAATACGAACGATGACATCATTATACGTATAATTGGACTTTGTTTTCTCTAGTTGAAGGTAACTTTAAAAAATTGGAAACTAAAATTTTAGGGTAAATGAAATAATCAATTTCGAAGAGGAAGGGTGAAGTCATTATTCGCATAATTTGATTTACTTTTTAGTTGAACGAGATTTTGCATAATACGAACCTACAAATATTTGAAAATATGAAATAATCAGTTTTAAAGAGAAATGATGACGTCATTTTCGTTCGGATAATGATAATGCTAAGAATTACGTCATTTTTTGAATAATTTAATTTATTTTTTAGTTGAAGGAGACTTAGCGTAATCAAACCTACAAATGAAATATGAAATAATCAGTTTTAAAGAGAAAAGATGATTTTCTTTTTGTTCTAATAACGATTTATGCGAACGATGACGTCACTTTTTGTATAATTTGACTTATTTTCTTTAGTTGAACATAACACTGCAAAATGGTATCCTACAAAAATAGGGTAAACGAAACATTTAATTTCAAGGAGGAAAGATGACGTCATTTTCGTTCGGATAATGATAATGCGAAAGATGACGTCATATTTCGCATAATTTGAGTTTTTTATGTTGAATGTAACTTTCGCATAATTTGAAACTTCAAATTTTAGGGAATATGAAATAATCAATTTTATAGAGGAAGGATGACGTCATTTTTGTTATTATAACGATAATGCGAACGATGACATCATTTTTCGCATAATTTAACTTTTTTATTTCTTTAGTTGAAGTTAACTTTGCCAAATTAGAAACCACAAATTCAGAGTAAAAGAAATAATCAATTTGAAAGACGAAGGATGATGTCATTTTCGCCCGAATAATGATAATGATAAGGATGAGGTCATTTTTGGAACGGTGACGTACGTTTTCGCATATATTGACTTATTTTTCTTTAATTGAAGGTAACTTTGCAAAATTGTATCCTACAAATTCATGGTAAAAGAAATACTTAATTTCAAAGAGGAAAGATGACGTCATTTTAGTTCGGATATTGATAATGCGAAAGATGACATCATATTTCGCATAATTTAATTTTTTTTATGTTGAAGGTAACTTTGGCGTAATATGAACCTTCAAATATTCGGGAATATGAAATGATTAATTTTAAAGATGAAGGCTGACGTCATTTGGGTTCTTTTAACGATAATACGGACGATGACATCATTGTACGTATAATTGGGCTTTTTTTTTTTAGTTGAAGGTAATTTTAAAAAATTGGAAACTAAAATTTTAGGGTAAAAGAAATAATCAATTTCAAAGAGGAAGGATGTCGTCATTATTCGCATAATTTGATTTACTTTTTAGTTGAAGGTGATTTTACATAATACGAACCTACAAATATTTGATAATATGAAATAATCAGTTTTAAAGAGAAAGGATGACGTCATTTTCGTTCAGATAATGATAATGCTAAGAATTACGTCATTTTTTGAATAATTTAATTTACTTTTTAGTTGAAGGAGACTTAGCGTAATCAAAACTACAAATGAAATATGAAATAATCAGTTTTAAAGAGAAAAGATGATTTCCTTTTTGTTCTAATAACGATTTATGCGAACGATGACGTCACTTTTTGTATAATTTGACTTATTTTCTTTAGTTGAACATAACACTGCAAAATGTTATCCTACAAATATAGGGTAAACGAAACATTTAATTTCAAAGAGGAAAGATGACAATTTTTCGTTCGGATAATGATAATGCGAAAGATAGCGTCATATTTCGCATAATTAGAGTTTTTTATGTTGAATGTAACTTTCGCATAATATGAACCTTCAAATTTTAGTTAATATGAAATAATCAATTTTATAGAGGAATGATGACGTCATTTTTGTTCTTATAACGATAATGCGAACGATGACGTCATTTTTTCCGCATAAATTGACTTTTTCTTTAGTTGAAGGTAACTTTGCCAAATTAGAAACGACAAATTCAGACTAAAAGAAATAATCAATTTCAAAGACGAAGGATGACGTCTTTTTCGCCCGGATAATGATAATGCTAAGGATGAGGTCATTTTTCGAACGGTGACGTATGTTTTCGCATAAATTGACTTTTTTTTCTTTAGTTGACGTCTTTTTCGCATAATTTGATTTACTTTTTAGTTGAAGGTGATTTTGCGTAATACAAACCTACAAATATTTGATACTATGAAATAATCAGTTTTAAAGAGAAAGGATGACGTCAATTTTGTTCGGATAATAATAATGAGAAAGATGACGTCGTTTCTCTCAATTTGACCTTTGTTTGGTAAGTTGAAGGTAACTTTTCAAAATTGGAAACTACAAATCAAGGGTAAAAGAATAATCAAAATCAAATAGGAAGGATGACGTTATTTTCGTTCGGATAATGATAATGTTAAGAATGACGTTATTTTTCGAATAATTTGATTTATTTTTTAGTTAAATGAGACTTAGCTTAATCAAACCTACAAATAAAATATGAAATAATCAGTTTTAAAGAGGAAAAATTATTTCCTTTTTGTTCTAATAACGATTTATGCGAACGATGACGTCGCTTTTCGCATAATTTGACTTTTTTTTTTCATTTAGTTGAAGTTAACTTTGCCAAATTAGAAACCACAAATTCAGAGTAAAAGAAATAATCAATTTCAAAGACAAAGGATGACGGCATTTTCGTCGGGCATGATAATGCTAAGGATAAGGTCATTTTTCTAACGGTAACGTATGTTTTCGAATAAATTGACTTATTTTTCCTTAGTTGGAGGTAACGTCACAAAATTGTATCCTACAAATTCATGGTAAAAGAAATATTTAATTTCAAAGAGGATAGATGAGGTCATTTTCGTTTGGATATTGATTATGCGAAAGATGACATCATATTTCGCATAATTTAATTTTTTTTTATGTTGAAGGTAACTTTGGCGTAATATGAACCTTCAAATATTCGGGAATATGAAATAATTAATTTTAAAGATGAAGACTGACGTCATTTTAGTTCTTTTAACGATAATACGAACGATGACATCATTATACGTATAATTGGACTTTGTTTTCTCTAGTTGAAGGTAACTTTAAAAAATTGGAAACTAAAATTTTAGGGTAAATGAAATAATCAATTTCGAAGAGGAAGGGTGAAGTCATTATTCGCATAATTTGATTTACTTTTTAGTTGAACGAGATTTTGCATAATACGAACCTACAAATATTTGAAAATATGAAATAATCAGTTTTAAAGACAAA
The DNA here is from genome assembly GCA_910822075.1 of Senecio squalidus. Taxonomy (NCBI): domain Eukaryota; kingdom Viridiplantae; phylum Streptophyta; class Magnoliopsida; order Asterales; family Asteraceae; genus Senecio; species Senecio squalidus. Next base: position 43,615,486 of record CAJVGC010000582.1, on the reverse strand, counting down.
TGCTGACGTCATTTTCGTTCGGATAATGATAATGCTAAGAATTACGTCATTTTTTGAATAATTTAATTTATTTTTTAGTTGAAGGAGACTTAGCGTAATCAAACCTACAAATGAAATATGAAATAATCAGTTTTAAAGAGAAAAGATGATTTCCTTTTTGTTCTAATAACGATTTATGCGAACGATGACGTCACTTTTTGTATAATTTGACTTATTTTCTTTAGTTGAACATAACACTGCAAAATGGTATCCTACAAAAATAGGGTAAACGAAACATTTAATTTCAAGGAGGAAAGATGACGTCATTTTCGTTCGGATAATGATAATGCGAAAGATGACGTCATATTTCGCATAATTTGAGTTTTTTATGTTGAATGTAACTTTCGCATAATTTGAAACTTCAAATTTTAGGGAATATGAAATAATCAATTTTATAGAGGAAGGATGACGTCATTTTTGTTATTATAACGATAATGCGAACGATGACATCATTTTTCGCATAATTTAACTTTTTTTTTTCTTTAGTTGAAGTTAACTTTGCCAAATTAGAAACCACAAATTCAGAGTAAAAGAAATAATCAATTTGAAAGACGAAGGATGATGTCATTTTCGCCCGAATAATGATAATGATAAGGATGAGGTCATTTTTGGAACGGTGACGTACGTTTTCGCATATATTGACTTATTTTTCTTTAATTGAAGGTAACTTTGCAAAATTGTATCCTACAAATTCATGGTAAAAGAAATATTTAATTTCAAAGAGGAAAGATGACGTCATTTTAGTTCGGATATTGATAATGCGAAAGATGACATCATATTTCGCATAATTTAATTTTTTTTATGTTGAAGGTAACTTTGGCGTAATATGAACCTTCAAATATTCGGGAATATGAAATGATTAATTTTAAAGATGAAGGCTGACGTCATTTGGGTTCTTTTAACGATAATACGAACGATGACATCATTGTACGTATAATTGGGCTTTTTTTTTTTAGTTGAAGGTAATTTTAAAAAATTGGAAACTAAAATTTTAGGGTAAAAGAAATAATCAATTTCAAAGAGGAAGGATGTCGTCATTATTCGCATAATTTGATTTACTTTTTAGTTGAAGGTGATTTTACATAATACGAACCTACAAATATTTGATAATATGAAATAATCAGTTTTAAAGAGAAAGGATGACGTCATTTTCGTTCGGATAATGATAATGCTAAGAATTACGTCATTTTTTGAATAATTTAATTTACTTTTTAGTTGAAGGAGACTTAGCGTAATCAAAACTACAAATGAAATATGAAATAATCAGTTTTAAAGAGAAAAGATGATTTCCTTTTTGTTCTAATAACGATTTATGCGAACGATGACGTCACTTTTTGTATAATTTGACTTATTTTCTTTAGTTGAACATAACACTGCAAAATGTTATCCTACAAATATAGGGTAAACGAAACATTTAATTTCAAAAAGGAAAGATGACAATTTTTCGTTCGGATAATGATAATGCGAAAGATAGCGTCATATTTCGCATAATTAGAGTTTTTTATGTTGAATGTTACTTTCGCATAATATGAACCTTCAAATTTTAGTTAATATGAAATAATCAATTTTATAGAGGAATGATGACGTCATTTTTGTTCTTATAACGATAATGCGAACGATGACGTCATTTTTTCCGCATAAATTGACTTTTTCTTTAGTTGAAGGTAACTTTGCCAAATTAGAAACGACAAATTCAGACTAAAAGAAATAATCAATTTCAAAGACGAAGGATGACGTCTTTTTCGCCCGAATAATGATAATGCTAAGGATGAGGTCATTTTTCGAACGGTGACGTATGTTTTCGCATAAATTGACTTTTTTTTCTTTAGTTGACGTCTTTTTCGCATAATTTGATTTACTTTTTAGTTGAAGGTGATTTTGCGTAATACAAACCTACAAATATTTGATACTATGAAATAATCAGTTTTAAAGAGAAAGGATGACGTCAATTTTGTTCGGATAATAATAATGAGAAAGATGACGTCGTTTCTCTCAATTTGACCTTTGTTTGGTAAGTTGAAGGTAACTTTTCAAAATTGGAAACTACAAATCAAGGGTAAAAGAATAATCAAAATCAAATAGGAAGGATGACGTCATTTTCGTTCGGATAATGATAATGTTAAGAATGACGTTATTTTTCGAATAATTTGATTTATTTTTTAGTTAAATGAGACTTAGCTTAATCAAACCTACAAATAAAATATGAAATAATCAGTTTTAAAGAGGAAAAATTATTTCCTTTTTGTTCTAATAACGATTTATGCGAACGATGACGTCGCTTTTCGAATAATTTGACTTATTTTCTTTAGTTGAACGTAACGTTGCAAAATTGTATTCTACAAATATAGGGTAAAAGAAACATTTTATTTGAAGGAGGAAAGATGAAGTCATTTTTCGTTCGGATAATTATAATGCGAAAGATGACGTCATATTTCACATAATTTGATTTTTTTTATGTTGAATGTAACTTTCGCATAATATGAACCTTCAAATTTTAGCGATCATGAAATAATCAATTTTAAAGAGGAAGGATGACGTCATTTTTGTTCTTATAACGATAATGGGAACGATGACGTCATTTTTCGTAAAAGAAATAATCAATTTCAAAGACGAAAGATGACGTCATTTTCGCCCGGATAATGATAATGCTAAGGATGAGTTCATTTTTCGAACGGTGACGTCATCTTTGGCATTATCCTTATCCGAACGAAAATGACGTCATCCTTTCTCTTTAAAACAGATTATTACATATTATCAAATATTTGTAGATTCGTATTATGCAAAATCACCTTCAACTAAAAACTAAATCAAATTATGCGAAAAATGACGTCATCCTTCCTCTTTGAAATTGATTATTTCTTTTACCTTAAAATTGTAGTTTCCAATATTTTAAAGTTACCTTAAACTAAAGAAAACAAAGTCCAATTATACGAAAAATGACGTCGTCTTTCGTATTATCGTTAAAAGAACAAAAATGACCTCATCCTTCCTCTTTAAAATTAATTATTTCATATTCTCGAATATTTGAAGGATCATATTACCCCAAAGTTACCTTCAACATAAAAAAAATAAAAACAAATTATGCGAATTATGTTGTCATCTTTCGCATTATCAATATCCGAACGAAAATGACGTCATCTTTCCTCTTTGAAATTAAATGTTTCTTTTACCATACATTTGTAGGATACAATTTTGCCAAGTTACCTTCAACTAAAGAAATACATACGTGACCTTTCGAAAAATGACCTCATCCTTAGCAAATCCAAACCACTTCAACGACCAAAATGTATGTATCCTAATAATAAAAACGTTAACCTTGGACACTTTTCGGACTAAACATAACGATAACCATTTCGGACTATTTTTGGTAAATTTAACCTTGACACTTAAAGTTTGACTATAATTTCATCTATTATATATTATATATAATAACATAATGAGATCATAACACTTAAACAATCTTGGTATTATTAGGCTTTTCTTTTTTTTCCTGCTCGTTTTTCCGACCATTTCCCGAATTCGTTATCTTCGCAATCCGTGAGTTACATCCCCTCTACTTTTGTCTTTTAAGTACTCTTTTGGGGGAAACATGAGATCAAATGCTTTTGACTTTTATGAACTATGACTTCTATGTACCATGAACATTTATGAACTATTTGACATTTTTGACTTATATGCGTAAAACTATTTAATTGCCCCATTCGGTATTCTTTTACATTTTGACATTATGGCTTGCCCCCTTTCGGCATTTTAACTAAACTATGATTGTTTGATTGTATATGTACAAACCCTTGATTAGAATATAAACGCCGTAAGTGCCTACTATCAGTTTTGACAAAAATTACATAAGTGCCCCGTTTTCAGTTCAGTTCATTACATACTATTAGCTTAAGCCGTCGATACTTAGGAGAGGTCACTCCTTACTTTAGGCTAGCTACCTAAGTACATATTACTAGAACAGACAAACTTCGTCGATAGTGCGAGGTTGGGGCAGATCAGACCAGTTAATCGGTTTAGTGTGAACTCGTACGTTATATTATGCCAAGTGGTTGATACAATTCAAAAATCGTGTGTTATTATTATTTACGCATATACATACTTATCGTCTTACACATGTGGATTATTCCACCGCTGAGGTAATGACAACGTACATTTATTGTCTTGCTCCGTAACTTGAACTTTTCCAAATATTGATCTATTTGTCTATGATCTACTTTAAAAGTATATATATTTTAAGCGCTTTTATCCGCTATCTTTCTTTTAAGAAGAATTTCATACATATATATACTTGTCGGAACTTTTGTCGGAACTTTTGTCGAAAACTTATAAACAGTAACTCACTCACTACGTTATGTAGTTTGACACTTTATCTCATGTTCCAGGAAACTAAGCGTAAGTCATGAAGTGCATTGCTCGGGCGGGTCAAGATGGTTATGTGAAGTGTAATTAGGGAGAAGACCTATGTTATGTTGGGAATTTTTATTAAACACTTTATTATGTAATCGTTTTCTTAAACATTATTACTCTTGGTTACGCCTTTTGAACATTGGAACTTATTTTCAAATTTTATATTTAATGACTTGAACCGTTACCTTTTGTTATAACTCGTGAAATGATTATTTGCTCTTCGCACCTCGTGTTTCCGCTTTAGCTTGGTGTGACAAACTTGGTATCAGAGCACGGGTTATAGTGAAAACGGTTTTAAATTTTTTTTCAAAAGTTTTCGAAACACAAACTATAACCAAGGCTTTTAAGAAAAATCATTTTCGGGTTCAAACTTTAGTATATTATTTTCCGCAATTGCATGATTATCTTTTTCAACTACGCATGACTTGATCAACCATGCCTAGTTCAAAATGAATTATGCAAGAACGGAAAGAAGTTGCTATCGTTAACGGTTTTTGAGTCGAAAAATTCTCGGTCTTATCGATTCCGGATTCTCACATAACTGACCCGTGCGTGCATTTTACTTACGTTTTTCCTATTTTAGTTTTCCCCCGTACTTATGTAACTCCCTTTTCGCAGATACGTCATGCCTCAGTCGTCACACTCGCGATCTCAGTCACGATCCCTTCCGCGGTCCGCTTCTTCGTCACACGAAGCTTCAGAGGGCCCACGGCATCCGAGAGTCAGCGTCACCAGACGACTGACCCAACGGAGGACACATCGTTGGCAGTCTCCAGTAGTATCCGGTCCAACCCGAGGTCTGTGCTTCCACCTCCTCCACCAGCGCCCGTCGCAGCACCACCGCAGTTTCACGGGCCCCGCAATAGGTTGACCGCGCGTAAGCAGGTCATCCTACCTGGACGTCTGCCAGATCGGATGGCCGGCCAGCAGCCCGGTCCATCTCGACCCGCACCTCCTCAGTCCTTCATTGACCCTTACGACCCCGCCATGCGTACACCGGTTATGGAACACTATGCGTGGGAGCGTCAGTTCCTCGAGGAGAGGCGACGTGCCCAGGAGGCCGGACTCTCCAGACCTATGATGCCACCTACCCTACAGCCTCCCCCACCTGCACCGCGAGGTTCAGGGACTTTCAGAGGAGGCCCAGCAGCAGGGTCTTCTCCTCTGTAAGGTTTCCGACGCCGCACACCGACTGTTGGAACAGTCGTTGCGAGTTATCGCATCAGCTCAGGCCACAGCTCGGACCGTGCAGCGCCTTGTTGGGGAATGTCTGGTCATGGGACTCTGTTGGCGGTCATTGTCGCCAAGATGTTTCTGGAGAGGCACCGCTAGTTATTTCTTTATGTACTGTACTAAGCTTAGTCGTAATTTTCCATTGTACATGACTTAAGCTATTTATCTATTATTTCCTTTGTATTGTACTTGTACTTCCATTTCAGTATTTTGTTCTATCTACTAAACTTGATATTATTATTAATGGAAAGTTCTATCCTTCATTATTCGTACTTGTCTTGTCGTGTGAATCTTTATATTATTTTCAAAATCATTATATTACTATCTCTTGAATGATTGTCGTGCGTGTGCTATTACATTCCTTGTTTGCTCCTTGATCATTATTATTGTTAGCGTTCATTATTTTACACTCTTTATCACTCGCGCCTATTCGTGCGTTCTAAACCTTTCTCTTTTCTGTTACAGAAACATGCCTCCTAAACGCTCTAACGCTAGCCTCATCGCTGAACAAGTTGCTACTCAACTCAACGCGGCTATGCCCGACATGATCGCTCAGATCACTGCGGGATCAATGCCAACGTTAACAACAACCAGCAGCAACAGCAACAGCAGCAGCAACAGCAACAGAACAACAACAACCAGAATCAGCACCAAAACCCAAACCCTCCTGCTTGTATCTATAAGAGTTTCATGGCTTGTAAGCCAAAGGAGTTTCACGGCACAATTGGTGTTGTAGGACTACTACAATGGTTCGAGAGTATCGAATCAGTCCTGCACATCAGCCGATGTGCTGAAGCCAACAAAGTGGAGTAGGCCTCCTGCGTGTTCCATGGCCGAGCCTTGTCGTTGTGGAACAGTGTTGTCCAAACTCGAGGGCGTGAAACTGCCTACGCTCTTTCCTGGAATGCATTCAAGAACCTGCTAATCGAAGAGTACTGCCCAAGAGGGGAAATCAAGAAGCTCGAGGCAGAGCTTTGGGACCACAAGATGATCGGCAACGACATCGAAAGGTACACCACCCAGTTCCACGAGCTCGCCCAGCTAGTTCCAAGGTTGGTAACCCCTGAGGAAAACCGGATTGACCTCTACATCTCCGGTCTTGTTCCGGAAATCCGCGGCATGGTCATCTCATCCGAGCCCCAGACACTTCAGAGCGCAATCATCTTAGCTCATCGTCTCACCAACAATCTCCTCACCGCTCCTGCATCTTCCTAGAAGGAGTCGGGTGAGAAGAGGAAATCTGAGCAGACCCCGAGAAGGAGCGACCGAAACAAGAAGGCCCGAAGCACCCGCAACTATGCTGTGACCGCTACACCTGCACCCGCACCGACACCACCTACTGGACCTAGGCCTTACTCTGGACCGCACCCAAGATGTGACAAGTGTCGTTACCACCACACCAGTAAATGCCCCACTTGCCTCAAATGCCAGAAGGTGGGCCACTTCGCCAAGCACTGCCAAGACAAGACAATCATCCAGGGTCAGAAGCCGAGGTGCTTCGAGTGCGGGAGCGACCAGCACCTCCGAAACACCTGCCCTAGACTGCATCGAGCTCAGCAGAATCAGGGTGGACAAGGTTGAGGTTGTGCTTTTCCACTTATAGCCGAGGAGGCACGTCAGGACCCAAATGCAGTGACGGGTACGTTTTCTATCAATGACCACTTTGCTTCCGTACTATTCGATTCAGGAGCTGAAATAAGCTTTGTTTCCTTAGAATTTAGACCCCTCATTAACCTAGGATCTAAAGTTCCTAAGGATAACTTTACTATCGAATATGCTAACGGCCAAGAGTTCGAAGCCGAGGATATAATCTTAGGATGTTCTATATGCCTATCTGACAAAATCTTCCCCATCGATCTAATTCTTATCGAGCTGACAAGCTTTGACGTTATCGTCGGAATGGACTGGCTATCTCGTTTTCGAGCCGAGATCGTCTGTTTCGACAAACTTATTCGTATCCCTCTTTCAGAAAGTGAAACTCTCGTTGTTCAGGGAGACAAACCTGGACGACAACTTCGCATCGTGTCTTCCATAAAAATGCGCAAGTACCTCGAGAAGGACTAAGACGCATTCCTCGCTCATGTCGTCGAATGTAAACCTAAAGAAAGCTGAGTCCAAGACATTCCCGTAGTCAAGGATCATCCAGAAGTCTTTCCTGAGGATTTTCCTGGGCTACCGCCGCAACGAGAAGTGGAATTCCGAATAGACCTCGTTCCTGGCGCAGCACCGGTTGCCAAGACACCGTACCCTCTAGCACCACCCGAAATGCAAGAACTGTCAAAACAGCTGCAGGAACTCTTAGATCATGGTCTTATTCGGCCAAGTTCGTCCCCCTAGGGAGCCCCAATCCTCTTTGTCAAAAAGAAAGACGGATCCTTCCGTATGTGCATCGATTATCGTGAACTGAACAACTGACCGTCAAGAATCGATACCCACTCCCGAGGATCGATGATCTGTTCGACCAGTTGCAGGGTGCAACTTACTTCTCTAAAATCGACCTCCGTTCAGGTTATCATCAGGTTCGTGTAAGTGAGACCGACATTCCTAAAACTGCATTCCGAACTCGTTATGGTCATTACGAATTCCTTGTCATGCCATTTGGTCTGACCAACGCACCAGCAGTGTTCATGGACCTAATGAACAGAGTGTGTAGGCCATACCTAGACAAATTCGTTATCGTATTCATAGACGTCCTACTCATCTACTCCAGGAACAAGGAAGATCATGCGAAACACCTTAAGCTCATTCTAGAACTCCTCAGAGATCAGAAATTGTACGTGTTGGTGCAATATCTGTGACAGTTGTTCTAGATTAATTAAGTCTTTAGTAATAGTTTATTTGAGTCTGTTATGGCCCAATAGCATTGTATTGTTAAGTGGGCTATTTAGTCTGTTATGGGTGTTAATGTACTTTGCATAGTCCATGAGCCCATTAGTGGCCCAAGCCTGTAAACATGTCTCTATATAAAGAGACATTGAGTTTAGGTTTAGGGTTAATGGTTTAGGAGCAGAGACAGACTGTGAGAGTTCTGAGAATACTTTATTGTAATTGAGTGATTCAATAATAAAGTATTTGGAATTCGGTGATTCGCATTTGTCATTTACTGCATTCGTTTATAACCTGTTTGATTACTGATTACGAGATTCCGCCTCGTGATTAGTTAGTTTAATCCTGTAGATCGGACCACTAGGACCTAAAATTGGTATCAGAGCAAACGCACTGTTTGCTCTCTATCGAGATTTGGTTCAGGATTAAATTTCAGGTTTTAATCGATTTTGGGATTTAGGGTTCTTCAATTTTTCTGACGGCTATTATAAATTAGGGTTAAATTTTCTCTTTTTGACGGCTGAAAAATCTGGTTACAGTTCGTAACCTAGCAAAATACAAGTTGCAATTTCCTTTCAATTGGGCTTTCATTATTTGTTTTTGGTGAGATTCTAATTTTCTTGGGCCTTGTTCGTAGACCAAGACAACAATTAAATTGAGAAAGAAAAAAGGCAACGGTAGTGGACTAGTGGTACACTTTAGTTTTTCTTTGGTGAGTTTGGGAATTAAAAGGAAAAGAGTAGCGGTGGAATCTTTTTTGGGGCACATTGTTTTCTCTGCCGACATACACACAGACATAAATTAAATTGGGGATAAGGTTCACATACACAGCAAAAACAAAAAAAAAGGAGTATACTACACACAGAGAAAATAATATAGCAGCGGGGGAGACAGAGAAAATTAAAATCAAATTTGGGATCGAGAATCATCTTCGTTTCAATAATTCAGTCCATGCTTGGCGATTTGGGATTAAAGTTGATGCTCGTGGCAGATGTTCGTCTTCATCTTCGTCAATTGATGTTCGTTTGCAGATGTTCGTCTTGACTCCAGATTCATCTTCGTTTAGCTTCATCTTCGTAGCTTTAAAATCATCTTCGCCGATATCTTCGTCTCATCTTCGTATCATCTTCGTTGCTCAACTTCGTAATTAATTTGGGGGCAGCGGTGGAATTAATTGAAAAGTCAAGACAGCCGACATTTAAGTGTGTGGTTATTCAATTAAATCATCTTCGTGGTTGTGTTTGAACATCATCGTCTTCGTGAAAGCTTCTTCGTTTCATCTTCGTGTTGAAACATCTTCGTGGCTGATTTCAAGTTTGTTGACGAACTTTATCTTCGTATAGAATACATCTTCGTTTTCATACTTGTTCGTGACGAGAGTCGGATCTTCGTGGAAAACAGCGAACATCATCTTCGTTTTCATTCGTCTTCGTTAAGAGGCAACAACAGGAAGACGAACATCATCTTCGGCTCATCTTCGTCGAGGGATTAAAACAGGAAAGAACTTCTTCGTGACTGTTCAAATTCACATATTCGTCGTGACTTAGTTTGTGTTCGTGGTAAATTGTTTGTTCGTGAATTTTTTTTTGTTTATTTGTGATTGATTCAACAGATCGTGGGAGAAAACTTGTTTGGAACAGACTGGTTCTGTATTTAGATTGGGCTTCGGTGTGTGAGAAGAAATACTAAGCGGGCTTTTAACATTGGACCTTAACTTTCTTAATCGGACTTTTTGATTGGACTTTTTTGATTGGACTGTTTATTTGGGCCTGCAACTGATTTGGACTTGGATTGTTTATTGGACTGAATTTAATTTGGAGTGTTTCTTGAATCTTTACGTGCACTTAATTAATTTAACAAAAATTGAAGAAATGTATCCTTTTACATGTGATAGTCCAGCTGATAAACCAAGTTTAAGTAGAGGAGCCATTCTTAAAAATGAATTTGATACATTCACAGCTAATATTAACGTAGACTTTGAAGATACAGTCACCAGATACAACGATCTTATTACAGAAATTCGCAAATATCGTATAAGGCTTGGAGGGAAAGTAATAGAGAGATTTTTGGAGGCTTTGCCTAAGTATTGGGAGGCATGGATAAAATTGATAAAAGTTGAACTCAATACCAATACCGATATGTATACATGCTTAACTCTGAAAGACGTGATTGAAAGATTGAGAGTGTATAAATCAGCATCAACGGCATTTATTGAGGAATTTCGCAGTGAAGCCAATAGTACTGCAGGTGATCCTAGTACTACAAGTGAAATTGGCTCGGATGAAAAGGGTATTCAAAATATTGAAGATTTCAAAGGTTCGCAGTTGTACGTTGGACCTATCTAACGAAAACTTCGTTGAAAAGATGGCCGACCTCAAAACCGAGAAGTCAAAGGTACTTCTTGATCTTCAATCCGTAGAAGAATTATGCTACTCTTTTACAACCTTAACTCTTCAAAACGATAAATTGACTAAGTCAGTATCCGCTTTGGAATCTCAGCAAACTGAATTCACACAAACCATCTCAAATTTAACTTATCAAAGGGATGAATTTTCAAAGCAATATTATAAAACTGAGACGGATCGAACGGAACTTTTATCGAATGTCGGTCTTTTGACACAAAAAATTGACATACTATATGAATGTCTTGAAAAAGAAAAGAAGAACTTTGCTGAGAAAGTCCAAGAGTTAAACAACTGTGAAATAAGGTTAATTGAGCAAGAAAGGCAGATCGAACAGTTCCGCACTTCTTCCAGTACTTTGAACTCCATCTTAAGTCGTCAACGTACCAGTGGGAATACTGCAGGTTTGGGATACAATGAAACACCTCCACCTTTTAATCACAATTATAGTTTTCTTAAAACTGAATGTGATGTGAAGGAAAACAATGTTGACTCTTCCTGTGACTCTATCTCTACAAAGGATGATCAGACTGAGTCAAGTACTTCAACTGACTCGAGTGTTTCAAAAACAGAAATGAGTACATTAGCTGAAAACTCAAAACCCAAGCAGCCTATGGATGATTTAAAGTGTTTTAAATGCCGTGAACATGGTCATGTAGCCTCGGTATGTCCAAAGAAGAAGCAAAAGCAGGCCAACAGATCGCCTTCTCAGAAGAAAGAGAAAGCTAGCAGATCGTCTTCACCGAAGACTAAACAAAAGGCTCATTCACACTCACCTGTACGGAAACAGGTGCAGCATGCTCGGCACTCAATGGCTCGGTCATATTCACCTGTATGGAAACAGGTGCCTCGAAAGTAGATTAAGAAACAGGAACACACGGGTGTTTCTAATGATCGTTCATTTCAATCACGTCCATTTCGACCGTCTTTTCGATCTTCTAATCCATACTGCCCGAGTCAGAAAGTAAATTCCTTTTATCGGGAACCGAGTCAGAGGATAAATTCTTGTTATCAGCAGTCGAGATCCTTTTGTCCACCGAGGAACCACCTGAATTCTAATGTTAACGCTTCAGTTACTAAAGAGGATGGTTTCTTCAAGGAGTTTGTGTACGTGAACGAAAGCGGTCAATCAAGACGTGTTATGGCATGGGGTTCCCACCATAACTGATTATTGCTAATTTAGCTGATATTTTTGTAACTTTGTAATTTCTTTTTATGAAAAATAGAATCGACATGAGAACCTCAAAAATTTCATGTCGATCTCAAAAAAATAAAAAAAATAATTAATAAAAAAATAAAAAAATAAAAAAATTAGAACTAACGTTTGTTTGCAGGTTACGAAGCGCGTACGAGAAGCGCATACGAGACTCTACTCTTGAAACTGCTGTTTCAGACGTTGTTCATCGTCAGACAGCTCAGGGGGAGTTTTGTTGTCATTTATGGAAGCTCGAAGAATACAAGCAAAAGTGATGAACTCAATTGAGTCAACCAGTGATGAAGACTCTGATAAAGAACGAAGTTCACAACAACAAATGGAGCTGCCTAACTCTTCACAAGCATTAACAGAGAAGACTGAATTATTGCAACAATTCAGGGGGAGTTATTCAAGACAATGATGAGTTAGAAGAACCTGCAAGGAACACAAGGAGAACAAGACTATAAAGACTTTGAGCGTATAACGGAATCTAGAAGCAACAGTCAAGGGGGAGTTTGTTGGTGCAATATCTGTGCCAGTTGTTCTAGATTAATTAAGTCTTTAGTAATAGTTTATTTGAGTCTGTTATGGCCCAATAGCATTGTCTTGTTAAGTGGGCTATTTAGTCTGTTATGGGTGTTAATGGACTTTGCATAGTCCATGAGCCCATTAGTGGCCCAAGCCTGTGAACATGTCTCTATATAAAGAGACATTGAGTTTAGGTTTAGGGTTAATGGTTTAGGAGCAGAGACAGACTGTGAGAGTTCTGAGAATACTTTATTGTAATTGAGTGATTCAATAATAAAGTATTTGGAATTCAGTGATTCGCATTTGTCATTTACTGCATTCGTTTATAACCTGTTTGATTACTGATTACGAGATTCCGCCTCGTGATTAGTTAGTTTCATCCTGTAGATCGGACCACTGGGACCTAAAGTACGCCAAATTCTCGAAGTGTGAATTTTGGCTCCGGGAAGTACATTTCCTTGGTCATGTAGTCAACCAAGAAGGGATTCATGTAGATCCGGCTAAGATCGAAGTGATCGAGAAATGGAAAGCCCCAACGACTTCTACGGAAATCCGTCAATTCCTAGGGTTGGCTGGCTATTATTGAAGGTTTATCGAGAATTTCTCGAAGATCGCTAAACCTCTCACCGAGCTCACTCAAAAAGACAAGGACCTCATTCTCAAAAAAGACAAGGACCTCATTTGGGGAAAGGAACAGGAGGAATCCTTCCAGAAACTCAAACACCAGCTATGTCACGCACCGATTTTGTCCGTGCCGGAGGGCACGGATAATTTTGTAGTGTTTTGCGATGCATCCCATCAAGGACTTGGGTATGTCCTTATGTAGAAGGACAAAGTCATCGCATACGCTTCGAGGAAGCTTAAAGTGCACGAGCAGAACTACACGACACACGACTTAGAGCTGGGAGCCTTCGTGTTCGCTTTGAAAATTTGGAGTCACTACTTGTACGGCACCAAGTGAACGGTTTTCACGGATCATAAGAGTCTCCAGCACATTTTGGACCAGAAAATGCTCAACATGAGGCAACGTAGATGGATAGAACTGCTAAGTGACTAAATTGCGAGATCAAATACCACCCGGGTAAAGAAAACGTAGTAGCAGATGCCCTGAGTCGGAAGGAAAGGGTAAAGCCATCTCGAGTTAGAGCATTGGGTAGTCAGATTCAGACAAGTCTTCGAACGCAAATCGCAAAGGCACAACAAGAAGCGTTGGAACCCGAGAACATTAAGGTCTAAACATTGCACAACCACGTAAAGAAATTCGCACGCAAGTCTGACGGAATCTACTACTTCAAGGGCCGAGCATCGATTCCGAAATCCGAAGATCTTCGTAAACTCATTTTGGACGAGGGCCACCGATCCAGATATTCTATTCATCCGGGATCCGACAAGTTGTATAAGGACCTCCGAGAATATTATTGGTGGTCGGGCATGAAGAAAGATATTGCCTTGTATGTAGCCAAGTGCCTTACTTGCTCGAAGGTCAAGGAGGAATATCAGAAGCCCTCAGGTCTACTTCAGCAGCCGGAGATTCCCATGTGGAAGTGGGAACAAATCTCATGGACTTCATCACCAAGTTGCCCCGTACGGAAAGGGGTAATTACACGATTTGGGTCATCATGGACCGTTTGACAAAATCCGCTCATTTCCTACCGGTACGAGAAAACCACTCGATGGAGAAATTTGCTCAAATCTACATAAATGAGATCGTCTCTCGTCACGGAACACCTCTCTCCATCATCTCCGATAGGGATAGTCGATTCACGTCCCGTTTTTGGAATGCCCTTCAGAAATCACTCGGGACGCGACTAGACCTCAGCACTACATACCATCCTCAAACCGATGGTCAAAGTGAAAGGACGATCCAAACGCTTGAAGATATGTTTAGAGCATATGTAGTTGACTTCGAAGGAAGTTGGGACGCTCACGTTCCTTTGGTCGAGTTCTCCTATAACAACAGCTACCATGCCAGCATCAAGTGTGCACCGTTCGAGGCCTTATATGGACGCAAGTGTCGATCACCGGTTTGTTGGCTAGAAGCTGGCGATCGACAACTTACGAGGCTCGACAATGTTCAAGAGACCATCGACAATATCACCACCATCCGGGAAAGACTGAAGACATCCCGTACCCGGCAGAAGAGCTACGCCGACAACCGGAGAAAACCCCTCGAGTTCCAAGTTGGCGATAGAGTGCTCCTCAAGATATCGCCATGGAAGGGGGTAGTCCGCTTCGGAAAGCGCGGAAAACTAAGCCCAAGGTACACCGGACTCTTTCCAACGTATCGGTCCAGTTGCTTATCGTCTCCAACTCCCCAGACTCTTTCCAACGTTCATAATTTTTCCATGTCTCGCACTTGAAAAAGAGCCTATCTGATGAGACCATCGTCATCCCTCTCGACGAGGTCAAGATCGATAACAAACTCAATTTCATTAAAGAACCGCTTGAGGTTGTTGACCGCGAGGTCAAAAACTCAGGAAAAGTCGTGTTCCTATTGTCAAAGTTCGGTGGAATTCCCGACGTGGTCATGAATTCACGTGGGAGCGTGAGGACCAAATCCGTCAGAAGTATCCACATCTGTTCGAGAACACTTCTTCATGATGGGACGAACTAAATTTCGGGACGAAATTTCTTTCAACTCGGGGAGAATGAGACAACCATCAAAATATCAGGTGCATTTTACACTCTATGTCTCTTATATAGTCTGTCATTCTCTTTAACCGTACTTTTACCGGAAACTTGTCAATGTCGGAATCACTCTCGGAATCAATCTATATAAGTCCTAATACCAAGAAAACACCTAAGGAACTTTCCTAAGTTCATAACGTATCATAATTAAGAACTTTCAGTTAACGAAAAGGTCCAACGAGACAAAACGCAAAAACGGAAAATCCGAAAAATATTTAAAAAATGAGCCAGGACGCCGCACAGACCCCCTTGTGCGACCACCTGGATGTCCAGTTTCGAAATTTTTGAATGTTTATTGCATGTCTCGTTTTTATAAAACTTCCCCCCAACCAAAAACGAGATTTGACACCCCATTTACTGTCAATAGCAGTCCCAAAGCATTTCATTATTACTAATTTCATTTTCTTTTCATTTTTCATTATCATAAAAATAAAACACATACACACACTAATTTTCTCTCAAGAACACTCCCGTTTCAAGCCAAAAACAGCCACATAAATCCATTTTTCAACCATCAAAAATCGTCTAAACATCAAGAGGAAGCAAGGAGGAACAAATCCTTTCGGTTTAAAGCTTTTTTTTTACCACTTTTGGAGCTCAAAATCCGTCTAAAACATCATCCAACCACTTTCATTCGGTAAAAACAAGTTTTTATAAAGATTTATAACACTTTTTGGACAAAAACAATTTTTAACCGAAATAACATTTAGATCTATAGTTTTATGGGTAAAAGTGGCATATAAACTGTAAAAATGATATAATATGAAGTATTTACTGTTTGCATGTCGAAATCTATGGTTGGAATAATCGATTTTGCAAGAAAAAGATAAAACGGGAAAAGACAGCAGCAGGTGCGCCGTCCCAGTGACCCAGGACGACGCACACCAGCTGCTGTCTTCCCGAAAAATCGTCGTTTGGTCGTTTAAAACTTATGTGCGCGTTCTGGATTTTCGTTACTGACATTTTGGGACTGAGAATGATGAAATGGTTATAATTTCTATATATATTGGACTTATTAAATTAAAATGAACTCGTTTGATATGATTTTGTGATATATGTATTTTGTGAGCGGGAAAGTGACTTTGGATTTTGGATATGAAATTTGGGCGCTTCCGCGCTGCCCAAATTTCGTTAGAAAATCCAAACCACTTCAGCGACCAAAATGTATGTATCATAAGAATAAAAACGTTAACCTTGGACACTTTTCGGACTAAACATAACGATAACCGTTTCGGACTATTTTTGGACAATTTAACCTTGACACTTAAAGTTTGACTAAAATTTCATCTATTATATATTATATATAATAACATAATGAGATCATAACACTTAAGCAATCTTGGTATTCTTAGGCTTTTTGTGATTCCCGACTCGCTTTTCCGACCGTTTCCCGAATTCGTTATCTTCGCAATCCGTGAGTTACATCCCCTCTACTTTTGTCTTTCAAGTACTCTTTTGGGGGAAACATGAGATCAAATGCTTTTGACTTTTATGAACTATGACTTTTATGTACCATGAACATTTATGAACTTTTTGACATTTTTGACTTATATGCGTAAAAGTATTTAATTGCCCCGTTCAGCATTGTTTGACATTTTGACATTATGGCTTGCCCCCTTTCGGCACTTGACTAAACTATGATTGTTTGATTGTATATGTAAAAACCCTTGATGAGAATATAAACGCCGTAAGTGCTTACTATCAGTTTTGACAAAAATTACATAAGTGCCCCGTTTTCAGTTCAGTTCATTACACACTATTAGCTTAAGCCGTTGGTAATTATGGGTATCGATACTTAGGAGAGGTCACTCCTTACTTTAGGCTAGCTACCTAAGTACATATTACTAGAACATACAAACTTCTTCGATAGTGCGAGGTTGGGGCGGATCAGACCAGTTAATCGGTTTAGTGTGAACTCTTACGTTATATTATGCCAAGTGGTTGATACAATTCAAAAATCATATGTTATTATTATTTACGCATATACATACTTATCGTCTATGATCTACTTTAAAAGCATATATATTTATTGTCTTGCTCCGTAACTTGAACTTCTCCAAATATTGATCTATTTGTCTATGATCTACTTTAAAAGCATATATATTTTAAGCGCTTTTATCCGCTATCTTTCTTTTAAGAAGAATTTCATACATATATATACTTGTCGGAACTTTTGTCGGAACCTTTGTCGGAACCTTTGTCGAAAACTTATAAACTGTAACTCACTCACTACATTATGTAGTTTGACACTTTATCTCATGTTTCAGGAAACTAAGCGTAAGTCATGAAGTGCATTGCTCGGGCGGGTCAAGATGGTTATGTGAAGTGTAATTCGGGAGAAGACCTATGTTATGTTGGGAATTTTTATTAAACACTTTATTATGTAATCGTTGTCTTAAACATTATTACTCTTGGTTATGCCTTTTGAACATTGGAACTTATTTTAAAATTTTATATTTAATGAACCGTTAAGTTTTGTTATAACTCATGAAATGATTCTTTGCTCTTCACACCTCGTGTTTTCGCTTTAGCGGGGTGTGACATTACTAGCTTCGGGACCAGTCGGGCCAGCTCGTGGAATCGGGTAGTGTACCCTTCCATGTCGTTTCTGATCATCGTGTGATCCCAGAGCTCCGCCTCGAGTTTCTTAATTTCCCCTTTTGGGCAGTACTCCTCGATCAGGAGGTTCTTGAATTGGTCCCAAGTGAGAGCATAGGCGATTTCGCGTCCTCTGGTTCGGACTACACTGTTCCACCAACTCAGAGCTTTCCCGTGTAGTACGCAGGAAGCGTACTCCACCTTGTCAGCCTCGACACACCTGCTGATGTGCAGAACTGACTCGATGCTCTCGAACCAGGACACGAGACCTACAGCACCGTAGAACTCTTTAGGCTTGCAGGCCATAAAGCTTTTGTAGTTACAGATGGGAGGGTTTTGATGGCCTCCCTGATGCTGATGTTGCTGCTGCTGCTGTTGCTGTTGCTGTTGTTGCTGATTGTTGTTGACGTTGTTGTTTATCCCCGCAGTGATCTGGGCGATCATGTTGGGCATAACAGCGTTTAGTTGAGCCGCGACCTGCTCGGCTATGAGGCTACCATTGGAGCGCTTACGTGCCATGATTCTACAACAGAAAGAGAGATCTAGTTTAGAACGCACGAATAGAATAAGATAAGAATTTAATTTAATGGACAATAGTACGAATATGCAAAAGTAATATGGAAGGATATATGGTACATGCACGATAACGATAATGATAAAGAGTAAACAAGGAACAATAGCAGTACACGCACGATAATGATTCAAGAGATAGTAATATAATGGTTCAACAATAGTATGAAGATTCACACGACAAAGATAAGTACTGATAATAAGGTAGAAAATTTCCATTAATAATGATAAGGTTGAATACATAGTTCATAATAAGAAAGATGCGATACAAGTACAATACAATGGAAATAAATAAGAACTAGCTTTGAGTTGTGTACATGGAAAATTACAACTCATGCTTACGGTACAATAAAGAAAGAAATGACTAGCGGCGCCTCTCTAGAAACATCTTGGCCACAATTACCGCCATCAGGGTCCCCATGACCAAACACGCCCCAACGAGACGCTGCACAGTTCGCGCCGTGGCTTGAGCCGATGCGATGACTCGCATTGACTGCTCCGACAACTTGTGTGCAGTATCGGAGACTTCACACATGAGGAGTCCCTGTTGTTGGGCCTCCGCAGAAAGTCTCCGAACTTCTCGGTGGAGATGTAGAAATGATGCTTGTGGGGGAAGCTGAGGGGTAGGCGGCATCCTCTGCCTCGCTGCTTCAGCGTCACGGGCACGCTGCATCTCTTCACGCTCGATCCGTCGCTCCCACGTGTAGTGATCCATGACGGAGGTACGCGGAGCCTCAGCGTACGGGTCTCCGAATGTCATGGGTGGAGGAGCGGGTCTGGATGGACCGGCCTGCTGTCCGGCAATCCTGTCCGGCAGGCGGCCTGGGAGGATGACCTGCTTACGAGCGGTCAGTCTCATACGAGGCCCCTGGTACTGAGGTGGTGCTGCGACGGGCACCGTTGGAGGGGGTGGAAGCACAGTCCTCGGGCTGGACCCGATACTGCTGGAAATAGCCATGGAGGTATCCTCCGTGGGGTCGGTGGTCTGGTGGCGTTGGCTTTCAGAGGCAGCGCGGTCCTCCGAAGCCTCACGAGAAGATGCGGCTCGTGGGAGTGAGCGGGACTCGGATCATGACGGTGATCGTGATCGTAACAAGTGAGACATGACGGATCTGCGAACAAGGAGTTGCGTAAATATGGGGAAACAAAAATAGTAAAGGAAAAGTGTAATAAAATGCATGCACGCGTCAGTCACGTGAGAATCGGGAATCGATAAGATCGGGAATTTTGGACTAAATCGTGGAATGAATACACTAAAGTTTGAACCCATAAATGATTTTTCGAAAAAGCCTTGGTTATAGTTTAATTTCGAAAACTTTTGAAAAAAACAAAATTTTAAAACCGTTTTCACTATAACTTGTGCTCTGATACCAAGTCTGTCACACCCCGCTAAAGCGGAAACACGAGGTGCGAACCATTACACGGGTTATAACAACATATAACGGTTTCAAGTCATTGATTATAAAATAAAAATAGTTCACAAGTTCAAAGACAACCAAGTTGTTCACATTTCGAGTACAAATACATAATCAAAGTCTTAAACAAATTCCCAAGGTAAATAAAACAGGTCTTTCCCAATACGTATCTCACGTAACCTTCCTGACCCGTCCATGCCATGCACTTCATTCTTACACTAGTTTCCTTACACATGAGATAAACTGTCAACTACAATAAAGTAGTGAGTGAGTTACAATTTATAAGTTCAAAGACAAAAGTTCCGACAAGTATATATAAGTAGTAAGTTTTCTTAGGAGAAAGGTGCGCGGAAAAGTCGCTTAAAATATATATACTTTTAAAGAAGATCATAGTCAAGTAAAACAATATATGGAAAAGTCAAGTTGCGGATTCAATCGCTAAAAGAGTGTATATGCGTAAGTAAGTAACTAATGATTAAAACCTTGTATCAACCTCTAGGCATAATATAATATAAGTGTACACACTAAACCGATTATCAAACGGTGAGGCCCCTTACCCCGCACTATCTACGAGGAGTATTTCTGATCATAGTAATATGTACTTAGACTGCCATCTAAGTAAGGAACGGTTCTTTCCTAAGTATCGATACCCATAATTACTAAACGGCTTAACAAAGCTAATAGTGTGTAAATAACTAAAAACTGTGCACTAATGTAATTTTGTTTCGAACTGATAGTAGGCACTTATGAGTCGCGTTATATTCTCATCACGGGTTGGTCACATATACAAGCAATCATAGTTTTTAGTCAAGTGCCGATCGGGGGTAAGCCATCAAGTCAAAATGTCATAGAGTGCGGAACAGGGCAAATAAAATAGTTTTTTTTACGCGTATAAGTTCAAAAAGGTTCAATTTCATAAAACAAGTATTCTCATGTTTCCCCCAAATAGTTATATAAAAATACAATAAGTAAGAGGGGATGTAACTCATGGGTTGCGAAGATAAAGTCTCGAGTAAAAGACAGGAGCGGAACACGTCGGGAATCAAAGACGACCTAAACACCCAAGTTTCGTGTAAGTATAATTATTACGATTTAAGTTATGTTAAAGTTACATTTTAACATTTTAGAGGTCAAGTTCTTATATCTAGATTCTGTCCGAAAGTTTTTATGCGGAAAACTTATGTGTTACGACATGTTTAAATTACGCTTAATGTCTGATTAGTCCCATTATGTCCAAAAAGGGTCGAGTTCAAAAGTCAATATGGTTAAGTTATAATGACAATTCGTTACTGAATTTAAGTACATGTTACGGTGAAATTTGGGCAGCGCTTCCGCGTAATACAAATTTAGTCCATTTCAAATAAAACCACTTTCCCGCTTTACAAACATTCTCAACGACAAGATTAATAAGTAATTGTTTCTTAGTTGTAAAAAGCTTAACCAAAACTTATGTTCTCACAAAACCAATAATCTGTCCCAAATTGTAATAATCTGTGAAAATTTATTAGTTCTTGAATCTTAACGTTTAAGTTATAAAAACGAAGTTTTTGTGTATAGCAAGATCCAGACAGCGACTGGATATGCTCAGCCGCCGGCTCGAGGCCTTCGGCCAGTTTCACCATTTTGACATTTTTACGATTTTTTAGCGTTTTAGTGATGGATTTAGACATGCAACAGGTTCTTAATGAAGTATAATCATATTAGTGTTAAAATCACAGTTTCTTTTAGATCTTTAACACAACTTAATAGATTTATTTGAAAAACCCGTTTTTTGTAAGAAAAACGTTATAAATCTTTATAAAAACAAGTTTTAAAGTCATGGATCGTCCATGCAAGGCCATTTTTGTATAAGCTTGATGATGTTTGGAGAAGATGAAGGCTTCGAAAATTGTAGGAAACTTCTTCAAAAACCCGTTTTTATGCGACCCTTTTGACACCCCTTGCTTTGTGGACAATTTGTATAAGTTTTATGGACGATTTTTGTGTTTTACTTGCTGTTTTGATGGTGTTTTAGTGGTGAAAAATCACTGTTTTTGCTTGGTGTTCTTGATAGTTTAGAGAGAAAACAAATGTGTGTGTGTGTTTGTTTTTGAAAAGTGATTATGAAAATGAAAGGGAAGGAGTAAAGAGGTCATTACTGGCCTAGGAAATCACATAAGGTCAGTATTTTGGTCCAATCCCGTTCAATATCTTTGGCCCAATCAAGAAGCATGCAGAAATGAGTCATTAAGTCACTGGTCAGCTGCTTTCAGCCGCCGGCTGGGCTTATCCAGCCGCTGGCTGACAGCCTACACCCATCGGCTGGATGCTTTTCCCGGCTAGGTGTCGTTTTAAGTTTTCCGCTTGTTCTAGTTGTGAACTTAGTCAAGTTCATAGTACAGTTACTTGGTGTTAGGATTTATTGGTTGATTCCGACTTTGGTTCCGACACAAATACAGTCACAATATAGTACGAACAAGAATGACACGACATTACGAAGACAAAAAATAAATAAACGAGAATCACCTGAATTTTGGACGGTTGTCACATCTGATCTTCAAACACATATTGTACCTTTTATTCAATTTTCTGTGATCCAAGCATTTGTCAAATTGCATTCTTTCCGAACTCATATTCTCTTATTGCATCTTTCCACCTAATATAATCATCAGAGTTTTTATCATTGTCATCATCTCAATTCTTCATGATGGTTTCAATCTCTCTCTTTATTAGCCTGAGAGTTCCTGTGGGAAAATGGTGTACTTCGTCAAACAACATGATAACATTGTCATTCCAGTGAGGACTTGTATCAACGATCCCTTTCTCTCCAATGTTCACGATCGCCCATTTTCTGATATATTGTAGATCGAAGCTTTGTCTTGGAGCAGCCAAGTTCACTTTGTCTTGTAGATCAAATCTTCTATCCTTTTAGAAGATTTACTGGGATTCGTACTTATCAAGCTTACTATTATTGTGTATTAATAGTGAGCTTGAGCTTAGTAATTCGTGGTACCTTATGAATCAATATAACCGTGTGTTATTCTCGTTGCTTTGTTATTATATTTCCGCTATAATAAACTAAGAAACTAAGTAATTAATCGATTCGTAACAATTAACATCTAAATACTTATTTGTAATTGATTAGCTAGTGTTTGAGATCTTATTGAGACCTAACAACTGGTATCATAGCAAATAAGATTTAAATTTTAATAAATTTACAAATCTTAAACGATTAATACATATATCTCAAATACAATGTCATCATCCTCTACACCTACTATGGTCGGAAAAGGCATTCCCATTTTCAATGGAGATAACTTTGCCCATTGGAAACTAAAGGCTGAATGGCACTTATCAGGAATCCATGAAGAAATGATGAGAACCATTGAAGAAGGACCAATCATTCCAGGAAAACAGATTGAAGAAGTCAAGGAGGGAGACAAAGTTCTTCAACGTGCAAGATGGGTTCAAACTCCAAAATCACAATGGACCGATCTTGAAAAACTGTTATACAATCTAGATCCAAAAGCAAGAAGCATTATGGGAAATGCTGTGTCTGAGCAAATCTTCTCAAAGATTGCCGGTTGCAGATCTACTAAAGAATAGTGGGACACCTTAATTGTATCCTATGAAGGTGTACCTATAGTAAAAGAGCAATCTAGATCCAAAAGCAAGAAGCATTCTAGGAAATGCTGTGTCTGAGCAAATCTTCTCAAAGATTGCCGGTTGCAGATCTACTAAAGAATAGTGGGAGACCTTAATTGTATCCTATGAAGGTGTACCTATAGTAAAAGAGCAAAGATTGAATAGCCTGATTAGAAATTATGAAAATTTCTATGTGAAAGAAAAGGAAACATTGGCTGATGTGCATACAAGGTCTCAAATCTTGTTGAATGACTTGTCAGCTCTAGGGCTAATAAAGGATGATGATGAATTGTGCAAGAAATTTGTTGATATCTTACCACACAAATTTGAATCAGTAATAACATCTCTTGTGGTTAGTGAAAAGTTGTCCACTTACAAGCTACCTAGTCTCTTCGGACTACTATTGAACTTTGAAGAATCTCAAGAGAGGAAGAAGATAAACAATCGAAGAACTGCTAAAGACCCTGAAGCTGCATTAGTTGCTACGAGCAAATGGAATAAAGAGATTTATTCTAAAGCTGACTCATCTGAGTCTGAGTCACACTCAGACTCAGAATCAGATGATGAAACTGAGGTCAAAAAGCTAAAAAGTCAGCTTGCCCTGTTGACTATGAAACTGGAACAGAAGACAGGTTACAAAGGAAAGAAACCTTTCGATTTAAAGAAGGTTAAATGTTTCAAATGCAATGAGTATGGTCACATGGCTGCTGACTGTAAAGTGAAAAATGCTCAGACTGAGCACATGGATGAAGTTGCTGAGAGAGCTCAAAGATATAGAAGGAAGTATCTTAAATACAAGAAAGGAAACAGTTCAACAACTCAAAAAACTCAAACTGAGCAGAAGGCATTCTTCGCTGAAGAATGGTTAGATGAGGAACTATCATCTGATGAAGATGAGGAAGTGGTAGATAAGTTTTTAATGGCATTCGTGGAGGAAGTGACTGAAGCTGAGAAGTCTGCAGCTCAGTTTGAGAAGGATCTGAAGGAGGCTGAGAGACTGAGCCATAATTCAGAATGGAACAAATCAAAGCTTTACAAGGTACATAACTTTAATACTTATACTAATGAACAAAAACTTCAAATGTTTGAGTATATCTTAATTGATTTTACCACCACTTTAGAAGAACAATCTGAACTTAAACAACAGATTAAAGATTTTGAAAATGTTTTGAAAATTAAAGATGATAAAATAAGTGAACTAGAAAGTTATAAAGTTCTTTTAAATGCTCAGATTGAAGCTTATA
Source organism: Senecio squalidus (assembly GCA_910822075.1). Classification (NCBI taxonomy): domain Eukaryota; kingdom Viridiplantae; phylum Streptophyta; class Magnoliopsida; order Asterales; family Asteraceae; genus Senecio; species Senecio squalidus. Next base: position 43,590,717 of record CAJVGC010000582.1, on the reverse strand, counting down.
GTGATCTTGCAAAAGAAAATTATAAATTTAGAGAAGAAACTGAGCATTATAAAAGAATTTGTAAATCATGGTTCATATCATCCTTAAAAAATTAAGATTGTTTAAGCAGACAGGTACCCAAACAAGTTCAAGCTGTGTTGGGTGAGGACTTCAGTCTGAAGATGCATATGACTGAAGAAGAAGAAGAAGCTGAAAAAGCTGAAAGAGAAAAAATCATTTTCAAACCTGAAATTTTTCCAAACACTTTCACTTATATGAAAGGAGAAAAAACTATGATGTCAAATGCTTTTGTCATACCTGTAATTTCCCAAGTTTTTAATAAAAGTGATTCTTCAACTTCTTCTCAGTCTGAATGTGTTAATTTATCTGAAACTGATACAAATGTGCATGCTGAAAAAGATTCTTTACATTTAAATAATGTCTTGCCCAAGGTTGTGAGTAAACCTAAGATTCAGAGCCAAGTCAGTTCCAAAATTCCTAACAAAAGTCATGAAACAAAAACTATTGATAAATTGGGAAATCAATTGTTGGAACTGACTAACATCGTAAAAACTCTAGTCAGTAATAAATCACCTAATCACATCAGGCCCAAGACTCCTCCTAAGAAAATATGCTACAATTGTGGTGAAAAAGGATATGAAGCTGTGTTTTGTAAGCAACTGACTCAGTATAGACCACAAAAAACCATTTTTCAAAAGGCAGTTCCACAAAAACCTATGTCAGCTCCATTCGTACAAAAGTCAGTTTCACCAAACTTTAAGTCAGTATCATCAAAATCGAAGTCAGTCTCGCCTCAAAAGCAAAGACAAATCTTTCAAACTAAACCAAAGTCAGTCAAAAATACCAAAAATATGTCAGCTCCACTTCAAGTCAGTCTCAAAGATACTCCATGCAAATACTGTGGAGTCATAGGTCACTATTCCGTTAACTGGATGAAAGAACTCAATAAATGGAATTACACGAGCTCCAAAACTGAATGCAAGATTGAACCTAAACTTAAATCCGTTTCAGTTCATGGATCTACTCTAAAGTGGGTACCCAAAAGGAACTAATTTTCTCTGTTTCATGTGCAGGACTCTACAAAATGTTATCTAGATAGTGGAGCTTCAAGGCACATGACAGGAATGAAGTCTTTTCTACAAGACTATAAAGAAGAAGATGGGCCTCAAGTGAGATATGGTGACAACGGGGTATCAATGACACGAGGATATGGAAAGATTCATGCTGGAGCTGTTACATTCAAAAGAGTTGCATATGTAGAAGGCTTACAACATAACTTACTAAGTGAAAGTCAAATCACTGATGAAGACCATGAGGTCAGATTCAGAAAGCAAGCTGGAATAATCTACAGTGCTAAGGGAACACCATTACTACTTGCCAAAAGAGAAAGAGATATATTTTGTCTAGATCTGAGTACAGCTAATGATGACGCTGATACGTGTTTGTTCACAGAAACTAAAGAAGAACTTAATTGGCTATGGCATCGAAGATTATCTCATTTAAACTTCAAAAACATAAATGCCTTGTCAAAGAGTAAATTGGTTAGAGGTCTTCCTGAACTGACCTATTCCAAAGACAAAATATGCTCAGCTTGTGTGCTTGGAAAGCAAACCAAGACTCAATTCCCATCCAAAATGTTGCACTCAATTGACGAACCTTTATTCATGCTACATATGGATCTGTTTGGACCAATTGGGATTGAGAGTCAAGGAGGAAATAAATACACCCTTGTGATTGTAGATGAATATACTAGATTCACTTGGGTTATATTCTTATGGGCTAAAAGTGATGCAGCTGAGGAAATCATCAATCTGATCAAAAGAGAACAGCGACAGAAAAATACTCTTGTTCGACAGATGAGGAGTGATCATGGAACTGAGTTCAAAAACTCAGTCTTGATAGATTTTTGTGATCAATTAGGAATAGTCCAAAACTTTGCCTCAGTTCGGACACATACACGAAACGGAGTTGCAGAGAGAAGAAATAGAACATTAATTGAAGTTGCCAGAACAAAGATGTGTTATGGGAACATGAAGATAAAATTCTGGGCTGAAGCTGTGAACACTGCCTGCTTCACACAGAATAGATCAATCATAGTGAAGAGACATGGAAAAACTACATATGAATTGTATCATAACAAAGTTTCTTCCATTCATTATTTCCATATATTTGGGAGTAGATGTTATATTCTGAATCAAAGGGACTTGTTGTGTAAGATGTCTCCTAAAGCTGATGAAGGATTGTTTGTTGGATACTCAAGCATCACAAAAGCATTCAGAGTCTACAATGAAAGAAGAAAGGTTGTGGAAGAAAGCATAAATGTTACTTTTGATAACACTACTCAGTCTGACAAAGATGAATCGTCATCACAGACTGACATAGCCACTATCAATCAGCTGTGTGATGAATTACTAGTAACCACATTTGAAGCTGACTCTCAGGCTGCAGATCAGAATGATGAAAAAGCCCATCAAAATCAAGAGTCTGAAAGTGAACCACCTTTCCAGAGTGTCCCTGATATTGAACATACTGAGTCTAATGAAACTGGTGAAACTCAGCCTGATACCCTTCAGTCTGACCAAACTGAATGCAAGATTGAACCTACTACTCAGCCTGATGACACTCAGACTGATGATACTCAGTCTCAAGCAGATGCAGTTTGTGACAACCGTCAAAAATCTAGGTACTTGTTCAGCTACTACATCGGTTCGAATCATTAGTCACTCTTTTATCGTATTCGCTTTGTTCTAGTTCGTAACTTTTGAGTCTGTGCTTTGTCGGAACTAGTGTCGGAATAACTTCCGGAATCAATTATAAAAGTCCTAATACCAAGAAAACACACATTGAACTTCCCTAAGTTCATAACTAATCATAATTAAGAACTTTCAATTAACAAAAAGGTCCAACGAAGCAATAACGTAAAAACGAAAAATCAGAAAATGCTGAAAAAAGGGCCCGGTGCGCAGCACCTCACGCCAGTTTTCAAAAATGTTACATTTTTAGTCCTTGTCTCGTTTTTATAAACCACCAACCAATCATACTCGAACCTAGCCACTCAATTACTGTTTTTCTCAGTCCCTAAGTCCAGTATTAACCCTCTTTCTTTTTCATTATCATTTTCATTTTACAAAAATCAAAACACACACTCATTTACACATAGTTCATCATCTTCTCTCATTCCTCTCAAAAACCTCTCAAGTGTTCTTCATTTCCAGAAAATTTACACCATCAAAACATCATTACAACCCATAGAAAACGTTTGAATAATCTAGAGGAGCAAGGAGGTGCCATTTATTTCGAAAAAGGACCAAGTTTGTAAAGATTTTGGAGCTTTAATCCGACCAAAAACATCATCCATTCAATCTCCTTCGGTAGAAACCTTTCTCCTATCTTTATTTACTGTTTTTACTAATTGCATGTTAGATCTAAAACAACAAAAATGAGTTTTTATAAAGATTTATGTCACTTTCTCTACAAAAACGATTTTTATCTAGATGATACTTAGATCTATGTTTTTATGGATAAAAGTTGTTTAGAAACCATTAAAATGGTGTTTTATAAGTTATCTACTGGTTGCATGTCGAAATCTTTGAGTCACATAACGTTTTTAGCAAGAAAAACACAAAATGGGAAAAAGACAGCAGCTAAGTGCGCAGCACCTGTGCCCAGGTGCGCAGCACCGAGCTGCTGTTCTCCCGAAAAATCGTCGTTTGTCCGTTTTAAACTTGTACACACATTCTGGACTTTTGCTAATATTATTATAAGACTGAGATGAATAAAAACTATAATAATGGTGACTTGTATTGGACTTTTTGGACTTATTTGACTTATTATGAAGTTATTATGTGTGTTTGCGTGTTTTGTGAGCGGAAATGGTTGTAGGTTTTGGACATGAAATTTGGGCGCGGAAGCGCTGCCCAAATCTCATTAGAACATCTAAACCATTTCAGTAACCTAAACATGTTTATCATATTAATAACTTTAACATTGAACTTTCAAACTAAAAATAAACGTTAACCACTTCGGACCAATTTTGAGACAATTTGACTTCAACACATAATCATAAACAAAAGTTACCTAATCTTACATAAAGAACCTAATAAGACATTAACTTTTGGACAAATCTTTGTATTCTTAGGCATTCCGTGATTCCCGGCTCCTTTCTCTGACCGATTCCGAGGTCACTCTCTTCGCAAACCGTGAGTTACACCCCTCCTTACTTTTACATTTAAATATGCTTTTTTGGGGGAAACATGAGATCAAATTGTTTTTGGACTATGGCATTTATGTGAAATTGCTTATTAAACTATTTTGACTTTTGAACTATTTGAACTAGTTTGACTTTTGGACTTATAAACTATTTTGACTTTTGAACTATTTGAACTAGTTTGACTTTTGGACTTATAAACTATTTTGACTTTTGAACTATTTGAACTAGTTTGACTTTTGTACTTATTAAACTATTTTGACTTTTGAACTATATGAACTAGTTTGACTTTTGGACTTATAAACTATTTTGACTTTTGAACTATTTGAACTAGTTTGACTTTTGGACTTATAAACTATTTTGACTTTTGAACTATTTGAACTAGTTTGACTTTTGGACTTATAAACTATTTTGACTTTTGAACTATTTGAACTAGTTTGACTTTTGGACTTATAAACTATTTTGACTCGTGGATCTTGGAACTATTTTGGACAAATTCTTAGAGACTTTTATGCGTAAAAATGCTTAATTGCCTTATTGGCTACTTACGACTATTTGGACAACTTTGGGACTATTTTTGGACGACTACTTGGACTGGTATGCGTAAACAACATCAACTGTTCGGATTGGCTTACCTTAGACTCCCTAGGTTTGCCTCTTTGGATACTTGAATAGACATTGATAGCTTGGTTGTATTTAAGTACTAAACCCTAGGTGAGAATATAACGCCGTAAGTGCAGACTAAAAGACTTTTAAAAATGTTCGACTAAAAGTCCCACAATTTACTTGGACGACTAAACACACTATTAACACAAGTCGTTAGCATATATTATGGGTATCGATACTTAGGAGCGGTCACTCCTTACCAATGGGTAGCGACCAAGGTACATATTGCTAAGTCCTCGCGGACTCTGACTTTAGACTTGACTAGTGGGCAGGTACTTGACTAGAATCGGATTAGTGTGTAGACTAAATCTTACGTATATTAAGCTTGGTGGTTGGTACAACTCGAGGATCATAGGTCTATATTACGCATATACTTACTTATTGTCTTGCACATGTGGATTAATCCACCGCTGAGGTAATGACCACAACCCTTTTTGCTCGCTACACTATTTGATCTTGTATTTGACTTGAACTTATTTTGATCGTACTTGAACTTATTTTGAACGTACTTGAACTTATTTTGAACGTACTTGAACTTATTTTGATCGTACTTGAACTTATTTTGAACGTACTTGAACTTATTTTGATCGTACTTAAACTTATTTGGAGCATACTTGAAATTGTCTTGAGACTAAATTATTCCCGAATTTTAAGCACTTAAATTTAATTAAGTTATCCTTGAATTTTAAGTACTTGATCTTATCTTGAAATTCTTTGACCTCGAACGACTCTTGAACCTTTATAAATCTTGAACTTGTCTCGGACTCTTATGAGCTTTTAATATTGAACTTTTCTTCAATTCAAACTGTAACTCACTCACTACGTTTTCGTAGTTGACACTTTATCTCATGTTTCAGGAACTAAGCGTAAGTTATGAAGTGCATTGCTCAGGCGGGTCAAGTCTTTTATGTGAAGTGTACTTTGGGAAGAAGACCTTATTTTGGGAATTTTATTTTAAAATATTTTGTTATGTACTATGGTCTTACGTTGAATCTTGGTTGTACCTTTGATTTGAACTTTTCAATTTAAATCTTAATGACTTGAACCGTGAACTTTATTGTGACCCGTGAAATGATTCTTCGCTCTTCACATTCCGTGTTTCCGCTTTAGCGGGGTGTGACAGACTTGGTATCAGAGCACGGGTTATAGTGAAATCGGTTTTAAAATATTTCAAAAAGTTTTCGAAACCAAAACTATAACCAAGACTTTTCAGAAAAACGTCATTTTCGGGTTCAAACTTTAGTATGTTATTTTTCCGCAATTGTATGATTAACTTTTTCAACTATGCGTGACTTGATCAACCACCCGTAGTTCAAAATGAATTATGCAAGAACGGAAAATGAAAGGCTATCGTTAAACGGTTTTGAGTCCATAAATTCCCGGTCTTGTCAATTCCCGACACTCACATGATTGACCCGTGCATGCATTTTATTTACGTTTTTTTTTCCTATTCTTAGTTTCCCCGTACTTATGTAACTCTCTATTTGCAGATACGCCATGTCTTAGTCCTCGAACTCTCGATCCCAGACTCGATCACTTCCCCGAGCCGCCTCCCCCTCTCACGAACCCTCTGAGGGCCACACCGCATCCGAGAGTCAGCGTTGTGACAACCGTCACTCTCTCCGTCCATAGTTAGCTAGTATGCCTGTTGATCATTACCTAAATCCACTGAAAATTTAAAACTTTTTCTTACCTTGTTGATTACTACAGTACTTAAATGTGACATTGCTATTATGAATGTGTGTATACTTCTGTATGTGTTGTTACCGTGTTAGTTTAAGTGCAAGTAGGTAGAACCCGCTAGACGAGCTCCTAGATGACTTAACAACTTATCCCGTACTCGTGTTAGAAATATATTGAACATTTTGTAAACTTCTAATACCCTAATAGTTCATTTCCTGTTGTTAAACTAATTTAAGTTACGTCTTGTTAGTTTCGAGTTCTGTTACTCTTCGTTGCGTTTCATTTTCATAAACCGCTCGTTGGAAATATACAAATTACTTTCGTTTATGTGTGTGTATTAACCAGTGACTAGAACTAAGCTAGCCAAGCCATGCTTGGTCGAGCCATGCACCAAACACCCTTGCAAGTCACTACTAACCCTAATAACCATCACATATATATTACTACTAAACAAAACCCTAGCCTCTCTTTTCTTTTGTTCCAGCCGATCCCAAAAAAAAAACCCTATTCCAGAAATCGATTCCCATCTTTAACCAGCCAACTCCTCCATTTTCATTGCTAGTTTGAAGGTTCTCGACACCCCTGATTGCCATCAATAATCAGTCTTGCTATTCACCATATTCAATCATAAACTAGTAAGTATTGGTAATTGTTTTCTCTTGCAGCCGATCTATATATCACGGTTTGACATGAGACTTCTTTCAGCCTCATCAATTCGTTCTCTTTCTTTTAGCAGTCGAGCATCATCATTTTCGAGCTTCAATCTCGTCTCTTTCGCTGTCAAGGTAAGCGTTTTCAAGTGTTGTGAAACCCTAATCTGGATCGGATGTATCATCTTATTAATCAATTGTGTATCTTGCATTGTTGTTGGGTCTTGTGTGGGGCGATCTCGTGAACCAATTCAGCAGGTGTTTCCTGGTTATTTTGTGAATTGGAGGTCAGCCATCGTTCAGCATAATTACCAGCATACTAATCGTTCATCCCCTTCTTTGGAGTTGTTCAATTTGAAGTGTGTGTTTGTACTCGTGACCTTGCAATCCTACTCGACATCACCATCATAAATTCCTAGCAAATTCGTTGGTAAGCTGATGTTTATCTAGATATTCATGTCGATATCTCCATCATATCACCAAGTTTCGTTCTTTTATGAAAACTGAATCGTATATTACTTGTTGTTGTCAGCCATACTCGATCTTGCTAGTCTTGGATCTGTGTGTTGATCATCCGTGAGAGCAGCCTCTTGGAGCCAGTCGATCAGGTCCAAGAACCCGAGGAGTCTTGTCCCTCTATTCGTTGCCATCAATCTAAGAGTATATCCCTACATTTCATTTACATTCTTTGATCTTTGGTTGTGTATATCATCGTGATAGTTGATTGATAATTCTGGAATTTGAATCTGTAATAAGCTTATCTAACATCCTATAAAACACGTTTACAAATTCGTATTCGTAAGCGTAAACGTCATAAAACTCAAATCCTAGACTAAGAACAAGTTAACTTAAAAACCTTGCTAAAATGAATGTTGGTCTGTCTTCATCATGTTGTATCTTAAAATTGGTCGTGATTTAGAATAAGTTATCTGAATATTAAATGTAGCTCTTCGACTCTAGTTTTCAAAAATATAAGATTCGTAATCTGAAACATCTTAGAACTCCCAGAATCTGTGTTTTAGTACACGTTAGTCTAATCTGAATTTGGTAAAATAGCTGTTGTATTCGCCTGTTTTGAAAAAGTCACATCTACTAAACCGTCTTGAATTTTAATTGGGTATAAGACCAAAGTTGTAGGTATTGGAGTCTATTTTCTGGAAATATAAGCCTCGTTGTCTAATTATTTGTCAAACTCTCTAAAATTGCAATTTAATAAGGGTTGGTCAAATCTGAATTTCTGAAATTTCATTATTAGGTGTTAGTAACTTGATATTGTGTAACGACTTAGCAAACGTATTAATTTTGTGAAACTGATTGTCGTGGGTGTATATCAGGTCTTTTATATCATCGTAAGGGTCTAAGTCATTCGTTTACTTGTCGGACTTTTAAACCGTTTTAAAACTTAAAGAGTAGAACTTGGTATTTTGGGACAGATTGTATACTTGTTGTGTTTCGATCATATCATGGTCATAAATAACTCAAATGAACTGATTCCGGATTCCTCGATGTAGCTCTCTGAGTCTAGTTTCTGTAGATATAAAATTCATCGTTTAATTCTTTATAAAACTCAAGTTACAACAGTTTTATCGAACATATATACTCGCTGAATTTTCTTCGACATACTTGAGTCTATTCCTTTATCGTAAACGTATAATTTTTTATAACCTTTCTAAAATGGGACATTTTGGATACATTCATTTATCGAGTTGTAACACAATGACTTATTTATTTACGACTTAATACTTACTCATTTAGGGGAGCTCTATACCTAGTCGGGACCTAGCTTGTGACTTATCTTATACACACACACTCACACTACTAGAGTAGTGTCTTTGCTATTATACGAGGTGAGTTCATCGCCCCATATTTACTGTTTTCCTATTTTAAACTAAACGGGGGGAAGTAAAACTCAACTAAACGATTTATGAGAAAACAAATACCATTTTCAAACTTACCATAAATAGATATTTCTATTTATGGAAACACACTATTTTTGGAAACTTTCTATTTCGGGAAATTTACTACTTTCGATAAACTTACTATAAATAGAACTTCCTATTTATAGAAACCTACTACGTTTAGAAACCTACTATTTACGGAAAACTACTACAAATCGGATTTCATAAAACGTGTAACAAAATCTAATGCACTTTTCAAACTTATGAGATACGGGTATATTTGGATTCATGGTACTTATACACTGCCTAGCTAACTTAGTACTGCCGAGGCGTACTAAGGGTAGCGTTCGGACCTGACACAGCCGATGCGTGTCATACTGACTTGACGTTGCCGAGGCGCGTCAAGGGCAGTGTTCAGATTCGATATTGCCGACGGGCGTATCACTTACAGGGCACTGCCGATGCGTGTCACTGTGTTCGTTACATATGGTTACTATTTTCAATATGGTTACAATTTTACTACTTATGCATTAGTTACACGCTTTTCTTATAATACTGTTGTGCTTGAGATTGAAAAACTGTTTACTTACTTTTTATTACTTAATACTCGATGAATTCGCTCAACCTTTGTGTTGACTTTTAAGTTTTACTTTCAGGTATTGATCAGGCATAGGATCTAGCTGGACTGGACTCCTAGAGACTTAGAGTTATTCTTGCATTGTGGCTTGTTTACGATACATTTATTTACTTATATTTCGGGCTTGCATGCCTACGTATTTTATTTTCATTTTCGGATTTATTTTGGATATTGTTTCATTGTAGTGATTGGCGTAATTGTGTACCAAGGGGTTTTACCTTGTACATGGCGACGTCATGACATACGAATTTTATTTATTTCATATAGATTATTTCTTTATTTACTAATGTGTTATGACGATCTCCAATCAGTTGCACCCTGCGTTCCGCCACTGGCGGGGTGTGACAGATTGGTATCAGAGCACATGGTTATAGAGAACTAGGTGGTTTGTCCTAGACTATAACTAGGTGTCCTTCATATAGATTCTTTTAGGATCTTTTTCATTGATTTCATTACGTCTCACTACTCGTACGCGACGACTCATTCGCCTAAGGAAGACGGCGACCAATATCGGCTTTCGACATTGAAAGATTTTGTTTTATGGATTTATCCTTTTCATTTATGTTTCTTTGATCACATATTTTGGATACTACTTTGGAACCTCGATTAAACTCTCATATTTCAATTTCTTGATTCGAATATGTTAATATTATGATAATGAACATGGGAAGCGGACATGTATATGAGGCGAGGTGTATAAAATTATGGGTGGCCAACGTAATTATATCCATAGCGGGTCATATATATGTTTACATGACCATGTTTGTAGTTGTAATACCGAACATACCTAAAGTTCTTATGGTTGAGTTATTAATCATATCCATTCCTTAAAATTTGCGATTTCGATTATACTGATATATGCTTGTTCCTTTCTTATGTAGATGCCTCGTCGTCGTGCACTTACTCAGGCTCAAGTGGCCGCTATGATCGCTGAGCAGCTAGCTGCGGTTGTACCTACTATCGTGGCACAGGTCACGAACGCTATTAATCAACAACCTCAAGGACCACCTCCTCCACCACCACCACCTCCTCCACCTCCACCTGCACCTGCACACGTTTGTTCTTACAAATATTTTCTGAGTTGTAAGCCGACAGAATACGACGGAACGGGCGGGGCCCTAACTCTCAGTCAATGGTTCGAGCAAGTTGAGTCAGTCTTCGACATCAGCAACTGCAGTGCCGAAAACCGAGTCCGATACTCCACACAGCTTCTAAAGGTCAAGGCCCTTACCTGGTGGAATTCCGTGATCAGCGCCCGTGGCAGGGAAGTCGCCATGGCTATATCTTGGGCGGATCTCAGGACGCTTATGCTGGACCAGTTTGTTTCTCGCACGGAGATGAAGAAGTTAGAGGATGAACTATGGGGTCATACTATGGAGGGACCCAAGCTGACCGAGTACATCGACCGTTATCACGAGCTCGTTCGTCTATGTCCGAGGATGGTAGATACTGAAGTTCGTCTTGTCGAGCGCTTTATTCACGGACTGCACTCAGAGATTCGTCGATCACTGAGGGGAATCGATCCTCCTACACTACATGATGCCATCCACCGTGCGGAGTCTATTACGGAAGATCTGATCAGAGATGGCGTGTTTGATTCGGAGAAGAAGAGGGGTCACAGTGAAGCCGAGCAGAGCAACTTCAAGAAGGTTAAGAGAGATGCGGGTCAGTCGAGCAACACCACGAGATCGGGGTATAATGGTACATTTCCTTTCTGTCAGAAATGTAACCATCACCATGAGGAGCACATGCCATGTACTTGTTCGCTATGTCGTAGGAGGGGCCATTTGGCCAAGGATTGTCGTTCTAGAGCTGTTGCTGCCGTGCCGACGAATGGGGTGAAGCCAAATTCTTGCTTTCAATGCGGGGGTACCGACCACTTCATTAGAGATTGCCCCCACAAGCAGGGTACTGCTGCTCAAGCTAATCCACCTCAGATCACTCAGGGAAATCAGGGACCAAACACTCGTGCTCGTGCTAGAGCCTACATGCTGGGAGCTGCAGAGGAGCAGCAGAATCCGAATGCCGATGCTGGTACTTTATTATCCAACTCTGATATTACTCGTAACGCATGTTGATACTTTACTTTCTGATTATGAGCCTTACGTTTCAATGATCTGTTTGTGACGGTACTTTCTACTTGAATTTCGGGACGAAATTCTTTTAAGTGGGGTATTCTGTGACAACCGTCACTCTCTCCGTCCATAGTTAGCTAGTATGCCTATTACCTAAATCCACTGAAAATTTAAAACTTTTTCTTACCTTGTTGATTACTACAGTACTTAAATGTGACATTGCTATTATGAATGTGTGTATACTTCTGTATGTGTTGTTACCGTGTTAGTTTAAGTGCAAGTAGGTAGAACCCGCTAGACGAGCTCCTAGATGACTTAACAACTTATCCCGTACTCGTGTTAGAAATATATTGAACATTTTGTAAACTTCTAATACCCTAATAGTTCATTTCCTGTTGTTAAACTAATTTAAGTTACGTCTTGTTAGTTTCGAGTTCTGTTACTCTTCGTTGGGTTTCATTTTCATAAACCGCTCGTTGGAAATATACAAATTACTTTCGTTTATGTGTGTGTATTAACCAGTGACTAGAACTAAGCTAGCCAAGCCATGCTTGGTCGAGCCATGCACCAAACACCCTTGCAAGTCACTACTAACCCTAATAACCATCACATATATATTACTACTAAACAAAACCCTAGCCTCTCTTTTCTTTTGTTCCAGCCGATCCCAAAAAAAAAAACCCTATTCCAGAAATCGATTCCCATCTTTAACCAGCCAACTCCTCCATTTTCATTGCTAGTTTGAAGGTTCTCGACACCCCTGATTGCCATCAATAATCAGTCTTGCTATTCACCATATTCAATCATAAACTAGTAAGTATTGGTAATTGTTTTCTCTTGCAGCCGATCTATGTATCACGGTTTGACATGAGACTTCTTTCAGCCTCATCAATTCGTTCTCTTTCTTTTAGCAGTCGAGCATCATCATTTTCGAGCTTCAATCTCGTCTCTTTCGCTGTCAAGGTAAGCGTTTTCAAGTGTTGTGAAACCCTAATCTGGATCGGATGTATCATCTTATTAATCAATTGTGTATCTTGCATTGTTGTTGGGTCTTGTGTGGGGCGATCTCGTGAACCAATTCAGCAGGTGTTTCCTGGTTATTTTGTGAATTGGAGGTCAGCCATCGTTCAGCATAATTACCAGCATACTAATCGTTCATCCCCTTCTTTGGAGTTGTTCAATTTGAAGTGTGTGTTTGTACTCGTGACCTTGCAATCCTACTCGACATCACCATCATAAATTCCTAGCAAATTCGTTGGTAAGCTGATGTTTATCTAGATATTCATGTCGATATCTCCATCATATCACCAAGTTTCGTTCTTTTATGAAAACTGAATCGTATATTACTTGTTGTTGTCAGCCATACTCGATCTTGCTAGTCTTGGATCTGTGTGTTGATCATCCGTGAGAGCAGCCTCTTGGAGCCAGTCGATCAGGTCCAAGAACCCGAGGAGTCTTGTCCCTCTATTCGTTGCCATCAATCTAAGAGTATATCCCTACATTTCATTTACATTCTTTGATCTTTGGTTGTGTATATCATCGTGATAGTTGATTGATAATTCTGGAATTTGAATCTGTAATAAGCTTATCTAACATCCTATAAAACACGTTTACAAATTCGTATTCGTAAGCGTAAACGTCATAAAACTCAAATCCTAGACTAAGAACAAGTTAACTTAAAAACCTTGCTGAAATGAATGTTGGTCTGTCTTCATCAAGTTGTATCTTAAAATTGGTCGTGATTTAGAATAAGTTATCTGAATATTAAATGTAGCTCTTCGACTCTAGTTTTCAAAAATATAAGATTCGTAATCTGAAACATCTTAGAACTCCCAGAATCTGTGTTTTAGTACACGTTAGTCTAATCTGAATTTGGTAAAATAGCTGTTGTATTCGCCTGTTTTGAAAAAGTCACATCTACTAAACCGTCTTGAATTTTAATTGGGTATAAGACCAAAGTTGTAGGTATTGGAGTCTATTTTCTGGAAATATAAGCCTCGTTGTCTAATTATTTGTCAAACTCTCTAAAATTGCAATTTAATAAGGGTTGGTCAAATCTGAATTTCTGAAATTTCATTATTAGGTGTTAGTAACTTGATATTGTGTAACGACTTAGCAAATGTATTAATTTTGTGAAACTGATTGTCGTGGGTGTATATCAGGTCTTTTATATCATCGTAAGGGTCTAAGTCATTCGTTTACTTGTCGGACTTTTAAACCGTTTTAAAACTTAAAGAGTAGAACTTGGTATTTTGGGACAGATTGTATACTTGTTGTGTTTCGATCATATCTTGGTCATAAATAACTCAAATGAACTGATTCCGGATTCCTCGATGTAGCTCTCTGAGTCTAGTTTCTGTAGATATAAAATTCATTGTTTAATTCTTTATAAAACTCAAGTTACAACAGTTTTATCGAACATATATACTCGCTGAATTTTCTTCGACATACTTGAGTCTATTCCTTTATCGTAAACGTATAATTTTTTATAACCTTTCTAAAATGGGACATTTTGGATACATTCATTTATCGAGTTGTAACACAATGACTTATTTATTTACGACTTAATACTTACTCATTTAGGGGAGCTCTATACCTAGTCGGGACCTAGCTTGTGACTTATCTTATACACACACACTCACACTACTAGAGTAGTGTCTTTGCTATTATACGAGGTGAGTTCATCGCCCCATATTTACTGTTTTCCTATTTTAAACTAAACGGGGGGAAGTAAAACTCAACTAAACGATTTATGAGAAAACAAATACCATTTTCAAACTTACCATAAATAGATATTTCTATTTATGGAAACATACTATTTTTGGAAACTTTCTATTTCGGGAAATTTACTACTTTCGATAAACTTACTATAAATAGAACTTCCTATTTATAGAAACCTACTACGTTTAGAAACCTACTATTTACGGAAAACTACTACAAATCGGATTTCATAAAACGTGTAACAAAATCTAATGCACTTTTCAAACTTATGAGATACGGGTATATTTGGATTCATGGTACTTATACACTGCCTAGCTAACTTAGTACTGCCGAGGCGTACTAAGGGTAGCGTTCGGACCTGACACAGCCGATGCGTGTCATACTGACTTGACGTTGCCGAGGCGCGTCAAGGACAGTGTTCAGATTCGATATTGCCGACGGGCGTATCACTTACAGGGCACTGCCGATGCGTGTCACTGTGTTCGTTACATATGGTTACTATTTTCAATATGGTTACAATTTTACTACTTATGCATTAGTTACACGCTTTTCTTATAATACTGTTGTGCTTGAGATTGAAAAACTGTTTACTTACTTTTTATTACTTAATACTCGATGAATTCGCTCAACCTTTGTGTTGACTTTTAAGTTTTACTTTCAGGTATTGATCAGGCATAGGATCTAGCTGGACTGGACTCCTAGAGACTTAGAGTTATTCTTGCATTGTGGCTTGTTTACGATACATTTATTTACTTATATTTCGGGCTTGCATGCCTACGTATTTTATTTTCATTTTCGGATTTATTTTGGATATTGTTTCATTGTAGTGATTGGCGTAATTGTGTACCAAGGGGTTTTACCTTGTACATGGCGACGTCATGACATACGAATTTTATTTATTTCATATAGATTATTTCTTTATTTACTAATGTGTTATGACGATCTCCAATCAGTTGCACCCTGCGTTCCGCCACTGGCGGGGTGTGACAAGCGTCACCAGACGACTGACCCAACGGAAGACACGTCCCAGACCATCAGTAGCAGTAATGGGTCCAGCCCAAGGACGGTACTCCCACATCCTAGGTTGGTGCCCGTTGCAGCACCACAGCCCCGAGGACCCAATGCTGGAGTACCTGTGCGTCCGCAGTCGGGCCCGTTCCGACCCGCGCCTCCCCGGTCTTTCTTGGACCCCTACGATCCCGCCTTTCGCACTCCGATATCGGAGCGTTACGCATGGGATCGTCAGTTCATCGAGGAAAGACGGCGTGCGCAGGAGTCCGGACCCTCCCGACCCATGATGCCACCTACTCACCAGCCTCTGCCACCAGACGCCTTCCTCAACTTACACCGTCAAGTCCGTGGACTTGCCGAGGAAGCCCAGGAGCAGGGCCTTCTTCTATTTGAAGTCTCCGATGCTGCAAACGAGTTAGCACAGCAGTCCCGGCGGATCATCCTGACGGCTCAGGCCACCGCCCGGACCGTCCAGTGCCTCGTCAGAGCTTGCCTGGTCATGGGAGCACTTGTCGTAGCTCTCGCCGCCATGATGTTCTTGGAAGAGCGTTATTAGGCATATTTCTCTTTTCATTGTACTGTACCGGCTTAGTCGTAATTTTCCCATTGTACACGACTTAAGCCATTATTTATTATTTCTCTATGTATTGTACTTGCATTTCTCTTAGTGAATTTGTCATGTGTACCGAAACTTCTTATTATTAATGAAAATTCTACCTTTTATCATTAGGTTTACCGTATCTTGTGAACTTTGTACTTGTTGCGAACACTATGGTTCTATCTCCTAAATCATAATCTTGCGTGTACTACTTGATCATTCGTGTTAATCTCGTGCTATGACTATCTATGGTCACTTAAATCGTAATTCTTATCATATCTCATCCGCGCGTTCTAAATCCAACCTAAATTCTTTCTGTTGCAGAATCATGGCACCCCCGCACCTGAGTGCTAGTGACCTCGCCGAGCAAGTCATTGCCCAGATGAACGCCGCAATACCGGACATGATCGCCCAGGTAATCGCCGGAGTGAGCGACAGGATCTTCCGGGGCGATAACCCCGACACCTTCTGTTCGGAAACCAATCATGACAACAACCTCCCTTCTCCTCCAGCCCCCGTCACTCGGAGGAAAAGTAAGAAGCGTAGGGCTAGTCACCAACCCATAAGGGACGACCTCAACAAGAAGCCCGCCATCAGACGCCGAGAGTATGCTGGATCGCACCCTAAGTGCGGTAAGTGCTACCGGCATCACACTGGGACCTTGGAACTAACCCCTTACCTCCCTCTCCTGCTCTCTTCCAACGAAGGGAGAACAAGAGAAGGAAACTTCACCACCAAATCTCACGGACTAGTATCACCCAGGGATACCCCACCATACCTCGAACCCACACTGGACCGCACACCCAATGCAGCAGATGCCCCTTCCACCATGTCCGGAAGTGCCCGGTATGCAGACTTTGCAACACAGTAGGGCATTACCCCTGGTGCTGTCCAGAAAACGCGAACAGAAAGCTGCTATGACTCGAGTGTGGGAGCAACCAGCACCTCCGTGAGGATTGTCTCTTAGAGCATACCACAGAGACCCTCAGCGCTCTCGCAATCACAGCCGAGGAAACTTCCCAGAACCTCAAAGCAACTACTGGTACGTTCCCTATCAAATGACCCTACTTCCTTCCGCGCTATTTGACTCAAGAGCTGAAGAAAACCTTGCCCTTTAGAGATTAGACATCTCATCAGTTTAAGACCTCAGGTCTTACGGATAGTTTTCCTTCAAATGTGCCAACGGCCCAATAGTCGCAGCTACAAATACAAATTTAGGATCCCCAGTACTTCGCTTGCCTAAAATTCCTCCCTCGGCCCAGTTCTTACCGAACCATCAAGCCTTGACGCTAAGCGTCATGAACTCACCAAGACCGACCGTCAAGAACCGATAACCATCCCCGAGGATCGACAACCGGTCCGAATTGTTGTAGGATGCAGCATACCTCTCAAAGGCCGACCCCGCCCGAGTTATCACCAGGTTCGCGACATTTTTTACCAACACTTCCGAGGACCGCATCTCCTCAAACTTGATGCAAGCAACCCAAGCCTTCCCTCTGTCAGTACGCCTAAACAACACATCGCCGGTATTCATGGACTTAATGAACAAAGTGTGTAGGCCGTACTGGGATGATTGATAATCATACCCCTCACCAACACTCACACCTACTCAAGGAAGACCCTGTGAGCATCCCAAACTCACCCTAGAACGCTCCCGAGATCAGAGGTTGTACGCCCAATGCTCAAAGTGCAAATTCCGACTCTGAGCAGAACATTTCCCTGATCCCATAGTCAACCTTGAAGGAACTCGGACCCAGGCCAAACGTAGCTTGTAGCGCCAAGCCCCTAGCATGAGTTCTGAAATCCGAAGGTATTCTTGAACCCATTCCCGTCAAGGGCCATCGAATTGTTATTCCACCTAACCGGGATCCGACTTGCTATAACAGGAGTTCCCGAGAATACTATTCTGGCCGGACATGTGTAAGGACACTACCCTGTATCCCGCCAAGTGCCTCACTTACCTCGAGGTCAAGGCAGGACACCGAAACTCACCCCACTATTAGTCGATCTACGTCCCCCTCTCTTTGGAGTGCCCTCCTGAGAATCGCCAGGAACGCGACTAGACCTCATCATCTCTCACTATTCGCCTTCCTTTAATCGGGTACACTTATGTCACGGACCCCGTGCCACCACTTAGTGCACACCCATCGGTCTATGCCTGGACGCAAGTGTCAAACACCGTCCCATCGGCTAGAAGCTGACGGTTGACGACTTGCAAGGTCCTACGTCTACCTCTACTCGCGAAGGACCGGAAACGTTCCCGTACCCGGCCAAGGAGCCGCGTGACCATCTAGAAGTAAAACCTCAATCCCTTGGATGGAAATAGGATATCCCTTAGGATATCGCCACAGAAGGAGGACAGTCTGCTTCAGGAAACGCGGCAAACTAAGCCGAAGTACACCGGTTCAATCTAAGTCTCGGGATATACCGATCCGACCTCTCATCGCTTTTAACTTTCCCGACCGTCTCCCAATGTACTTACGTGCCCCCTCCTCACACTTGTAAAGTGTTCATCGGATGAGACCTTTGTCATCTCCCTCTAAACAAGGTCAAAACCGCTACCGAATCAACTCCCTTGTTGAAACGCTTAGGTTGTTGACTTCAAGGTCAAACGACCTAGACCGAACCTTGTCCCCACCTCTGAGTTCAGTGGAACCTCCGACGTAGCCCCACAGCCGCGTGGAAAAGCAGGGACCGAAATCCGTCAGGAGAATCCACCACGATCCGACGGCAAACTTTTCCCCAGGAGACATACTAAATTTCGGGACGAAATTCCTTTCAACCCGGGGAGAATGTGACAACCGTCAAAAATCTAGGTACTTGTTCAGCTACTACATCGGTTCGAATCATTAGTCACTCTTTTATCGTATTCGCTTTGTTCTAGTTCGTAACTTTTGAGTCTGTGCTTTGTCGGAACTAGTGTCGGAATAACTTCCGGAATCAATTATAAAAGTCCTAATACCAAGAAAACACACATTGAACTTCCCTAAGTTCATAACTAATCATAATTAAGAACTTTCAATTAACAAAAAGGTCCAACGAAGCAATAACGTAAAAACGAAATATCAGAAAATGCTGAAAAAAGGGCCCGATGCGCAGCACCTATAGTATAGGTGCGCAGCACCTCACGCCAGTTTTCAAAAATGTTACATTTTTAGTCCTTGTCTCGTTTTTATAAACCACCAACCAATCATAGTCGAACCTAGCCACTCAATTACTGTTTTTCTCAGTCCCTAAGTCCAGTATTAACCCTCTTTCTTTTTCATTATCATTTTCATTTTACAAAAATCAAAACACACACTCATTTACACATAGTTCATCATCTTCTCTCATTCCTCTCAAAAACCTCTCAAGTGTTCTTCATTTCCAGAAAATTTACACCATCAAAACATCATTACAACCCATAGAAAACGTTTGAATCATCTAGAGGAGCAAGGAGGTGCCATTTATTTCGAAAAAGGACCAAGTTTGTAAAGATTTTGGAGCTTTAATCCGACCAAAAACATCATCCATTCAATCTCCTTCGGTAGAAACCTTTCTCCTATCTTTATTTACTGTTTTTACTAATTGCATGTTAGATCTAAAACAA
This sequence comes from Senecio squalidus, assembly GCA_910822075.1. Lineage (NCBI taxonomy): Eukaryota > Viridiplantae > Streptophyta > Magnoliopsida > Asterales > Asteraceae > Senecio > Senecio squalidus. The sequence continues at coordinate 43,570,982 of CAJVGC010000582.1, read as the reverse complement.
CAAAAATGAGTTTTTATAAAGATTTATGTCACTTTCTCTACAAAAACGATTTTTATCTAGATGATACTTAGATCTATGTTTTTATGGATAAAAGTTGTTTAGAAACCATTAAAATGGTGTTTTATAAGTTATCTACTGGTTGCATGTCGAAATCTTTGAGTCACATAACGTTTTTAGCAAGAAAAACACAAAATGGGAAAAAGACAGCAGCTAAGTGCGCAGCACATGTGCCCAGGTGCGTAGCACCGAGCTGCTTTTCTCCCGAAAAATCGTCGTTTGTCCGTTTTAAACTTGTACACACATTCCGGACTTTTGCTAATATTATTATAAGACTGAGATGAATAAAAACTATAATAATGGTGACCTGTATTGGACTTTTTGGACTTATTTGACTTATTATGAAGTTATTATGTGTGTATGCGTGTTTTGTGAGCGGAAATGGTTGTAGGTTTTGGACATGAAATTTGGGCGCGGAAGCGCTGCCCAAATCTCATTAGAACATCTAAACCATTTCAGTAACCTAAACATGTTTATCATATTAATAACTTTAACATTGAACTTTCAAACTAAAAATAAACGTTAACCACTTCGGACCAATTTTGAGACAATTTGACTTCAACACATAATCATAAACAAAAGTTACCTAATCTTACATAAAGAACCTAATAAGACATTAACTTTTGGACAAATCTTGGTATTCTTAGGCATTCCGTGATTCCCGGCTCCTTTCTCTGACCGATTCCGAGTTCACTCTCTTCGCAAACCGTGAGTTACACCCCTCCTTACTTTTACATTTAAATATGCTTTTTGGGGGAAACATGAGATCAAAATGTTTTTGGACTATGGCATTTATGTGAAATTGCTTATTAAACTATTTTGACTTTTGAACTATTTGAACTAGTTTGACTTTTGGACTTATAAACTATTTTGACTTTTGAACTATTTGAACTAGTTTGACTTTTGGACTTATAAACTATTTTGACTTTTGAACTATTTGAACTAGTTTGACTTTTGTACTTATTAAACTATTTTGACTTTTGAACTATTTGAACTAGTTTGACTTTTGGACTTATAAACTATTTTGACTTTTGAACTATTTGAACTAGTTTGACTTTTGGACTTATAAACTATTTTGACTTTTGAACTCTTTGAACTAGTTTGACTTTTGGACTTATAAACTATTTTGACTTTTGAACTCTTTGAACTAGTTTGACTTTTGGACTTATAAACTATTTTGACTTTTGAACTATTTGAACTAGTTTGACTTTTGGACTTATAAACTATTTTGACTTTTGAACTATTCGAACTAGTTTGACTTTTGGACTTATAAACTATTTTGACTCGTGGATCTTGGAACTATTTTGGACAAATTCTTAGAGACTTTTATGCGTAAAAATGCTTAATTGCCTTATTGGCTACTTATTATTTAAAACTTTCACGAACTTGTTAAACTTTTGCGAACCTTTGGAAACCTTTTTGACTACTTGAACGACTATTTGGACAACTTTGGGACTATTTTTGGACGACTACTTGGACTCGTATGCGTAAACAACATCAACTGTTCGGATTGGCTTACCTTAGACTCCCTAGGTTTGCCTCTTTGGATACTTGAATAGACATTGATAGCTTGGTTGTATTTAAGTACTAAACCCTAGGTGAGAATATAACGCCGTAAGTGCAGACTAAAAGACTTTTAAAAATGTTCGACTAAAAGTCCCACAATTTACTTGGACGACTAAACACACTATTAACACAAGTCGTTAGCATATATTATGGGCATCGATAATTAGGAGCGGTCACTCCTTACCAATGGGTAGCGACCAAGGTACATATTGCTAAGTCCTCGCGGACTCTGACTTTAGACTTGACTAGTGGGCAGGTACTTGACTAGAATCGGATTAGTGTGTAGACTAAATCTTACGTATATTAAGCTTGGTGGTTGGTACAACTCGAGGATCATAGGTCTATATTACGCATATACTTACTTATTGTCTTGCACATGTGGATTAATCCACCGCTGAGGTAATGACTACAACCCTTTTTGCTCGCTACACTATTTGATCTTGTATTTGACTTGAACTTATTTTGATCGTACTTGAACTTATTTTGAACGTACTTGAACTTATTTTGAACGTACTTGAACTTATTTTGATCGTACTTGAACTTATTTTGAACGTACTTGAACTTATTTTGATCGTACTTAAACTTATTTGGAGCATACTTGAAATTGTCTTGAGACTAAATTATTCCCGAATTTTAAGCACTTAAATTTAATTAAGTTATCCTTGAATTTTAAGTACTTGATCTTATCTTGAAATTCTTTGACCTCGAACGACTCTTGAACCTTTATAAATCTTGAACTTGTCTCGGACTCTTATGAGCTTTTAATATTGAACTTTTCTTCAATTCAAACTGTAACTCACTCACTACGTTTTCGTAGTTGACACTTTATCTCATGTTTCAGGAACTAAGCGTAAGTTATGAAGTGCATTGCTCAGGCGGGTCAAGTCTTTTATGTGAAGTGTACTTTGGGAAGAAGACCTTATTTTGGGAATTTTATTTTAAAATATTTTGTTATGTACTATGGTCTTACGTTGAATCTTGGTTGTACCTTTGATTTGAACTTTTCAATTTAAATCTTAATGACTTGAACCGTGAACTTTATTGTGACCCGTGAAATGATTCTTCGCTCTTCACATTCCGTGTTTCCGCTTTAGCGGGGTGTGACACAGTTTCCCACAATGAGATAGGAAACATCAAGACTGTCAAGGGACATCCCATATCATCGGTTATTGGTTCATTAACTGAAGGAGTCAAAACCAGACGAAATACTGCCACAGCTAATTTTTGTCTCTATACAAACTTCTTGAGTCTGATGGAACCAAAGAAGGTTGAAGAAGCTCTATTAGATGAAGACTGGGTTGATGGTATGCAAGAGGAGCTTGGAGAATTCATAAGGAAAATTTTTTGGACAAAGGTCCCACGTCCCCTGTTTAAGATTATCATTGGACTTAAATGGATATTTCGAAATAAATATGACAAAGATGGAGTGGTGATCAGGAATAAAGCTCGATTTGTGGCTCAAGGATACAAGCAGGAAAAAGGCATTGATTATGATGAAACTTTTGCTCCAGTGGCCAGAATTGAAGCAATTCTCTTATTCTTAGCATATGCAGCCTTTAAAGACTTCTTGGTGTATCAAATGGGTGTGAAGAGTGCATTTTTGAATGGTGATCTACAGGAGGAAGTCTATGTCAAGCAGCCTCCAGGTTTTGTTGATCCTAACTTTCCTGATCATGTTTTTAAATTAAACAAAGTTTTATATGGTCTCAAACAAGCTCCTAGAGCTTGGTATGATACTCTATCTGACTTTCTTCTCAAAAACCATTTTAAAAGAGGATCAATAGATAAAACACTTTTGTCAAAAAGGAAAACGGACATGTGATTTTGGTACAAATATATGTTGATGACATTATATTTGGTTCCACAAATGAAAAGTTGTGTACTGTGTTTTCAAATCTCATGTGCAGTGAATATAGAATGAGTATGATGGGAGAACTCACGTTTTTCCTTGGTCTACAAGTAGATCAAAAGAAAGATGGCATTTTTATAAATCAAAGCAAATATGTCCATGATTTAATAAAGAAATTTGGTTTTAAATCATGTTCTGAAATGAAAACACCAATGAGTATTTCTGATAAGTTGCATACAGACTCATCTGGCAAGTCAGTTTGTCAAGCTACTTAGAGAGGTATGATTGGCTCTTTACTTTACTTAACTGCTAGTAGACCTGATATCATGTTCTCTACTTGTCTATGTACACGTTATCAAGCTGACCCAAAAGAATCCCATCTTAAAGCTGTCAAAAGAATTTTCAGATAACTTGAGGGTACTCCAAATCTTGGCCTATGGTACTCTAAAGATTCTGGTTTTGAACTTATTGGTTACACAGATAGAGACTATGCAGGGTGTAGATTGGACAGAAAAAGTACATCAGGAGGATGTCAGCTTCTGGGAGGAAAACTAGTCAGTTAGTCAAGTACAAAGCAAAACTCGGTGGCAACTTCCACAGGTGAAGCTGAGTACGTGGCTGCAGGGAGCTGTTGTGCACAATTACTATGGATGCAACATCAATTGGCTGATCTTGAAATCAAGATTCAAAATACTCCAATCATGTGTGACAACAAAAGTGTCATTCAAATAACTAGGAATCCAGTCTTCCACTCCAGGACAAAACACATTGAAATAAGACATTATTTCATTCGAGACTGTGTGGAGAAAGGCAAGGTCAGAATGGAGTTTGTCGCTACTCATGATCAATTGGCAGACATTTTCACGAAACCTCTGAGTGAGGACAGGTTTTTCAATCTGTTACGGGAACTGGGCATGTTGAATCCTTAATATGTCTCAAAAAGTCCATTTCAGGCTGACCTTTTAGTCAGCTTGTGATTTTGCAGTCTGACTTGTTAGTCAGCTCAAGATTCTTCAGTCTGACCATGTGCTCAGACTGAATGTAATTTTCGTAAAAAAATTTTAAATTTTTTTTTTCTTTTTTCTTTAGCCTGTAAAGTTTTTTTTTTTTTTTTTTTTTTTTTGATTTTTATTTTCTAAATTTTAGTTTTTTGTTGGGTCAGTTGTAAATCTTTTTCTACCTCAAGGGTAATAATTGCCAATAGGGTTAAATTACATAGACTAAATGGAAAGTTTCCTAACTTAGTTACTTAAATTTCGCTCCTTTAGTTTATATTCAACTTATTTCAAATTTTAACCTAATTGTTATCTGGCGAATGCAAACATGATCCTTCACGTTACTTCTCGTATGATTCCTGGTGTCGATTTTCAAAACAGGGTACAGATCAAGGACAATAACAGGGTGGCTACTACCGATATTCCCGCCAATCGACAAAACAGGGGTTTCGAACAACCGTGTCAGTTCATGCAATCACATCCCCTGTATGGCGCGTACTTCTGTGAAACGGTGATGTACCCACCGGTGTTTTGTGAGTGGTGGTACACCTGCACCGCTAATGAGGATCAGACTGAGCTCAATGGCACTTATAATGATGGAAGGCAAACCCTTACCAAAACTGAGGAGACCATTCGTGCAACCCTCTTGTTACCTACTACTAATGAAGCTGGTGAAGGGGGTTTTCAAGCCAAACTGACTAAAGCAAGCTCGAGCTGAGGCATTCCCTCTCATTGGTCAGCATGTCACTCAGGGAGTTATTGAATACAAATTCTTCCCAGGCAGATGGAAATTCATATTTTCCAGTATCACTCGATGTTTGGGGGGTAAATCTTGGAGTCTGAATCAGATGAATGAATTCGAGACTCATCTCTTTCATTCCATGGTAACGGGACGACGAATCTCTTATTCACAACTATATTTTGAAGAGATTCTCTCCCTTGTTTTAGAAACAAAGAGACCGAATGATGTTCCATTTATTCGGGTCCTTTCACTCAGTTTTGAGGAGGCTCTGGGAAAGCCAGCCTATGAGGCACTTGATCAAATTTTTTTATGTGTGCCCTCTTCGCAGACTGACCTCTAAAATTTTTACTTACATCAACATCACTGAAGCTGAGCTAGGTTTAACACCAGTTATGCTTCAGTGGATTGCTAATCCGTTTATTGACCCTGAAAGCACTGAGTCTGATCATTCAGATTTAGAAAATCACGATGACGGAGCTGAAGTAAATTTGTAGGCAAACATTCCCGCTACAGAAGCTGAGGTGAAACTGGGTGGGGCAGGGCGCGATGAGGCTGAATCAGGTATGAATATAACTCTTTCTCTCCTTCAGTATGAGAGTATCCCATCTTAGTCTGAGGTGCAGTCCACTCCTCCACTTGATGTCTTAGCATCACAAGCGACCAATCTTTTGAACTCACCAACTTCTTTTGAAAAAGCACTCACATCTAGCCACACTCTAAATCAAGCACTGATGGACTCACTTTTCCATGAGGCTGAGAGTTCTAAAGTCCCCTCAAGTGCTGTAGATCAGACCATCTGATATCGCTCATTTATACGAGTATTTCATAGCGATATTTGTTATGTTTAGAGCCTAAAACGTAATGGATAGGCCCCGTATTGCTTATATTTCGTGTAAAGTTTGTTTTATAGGTTTCTAGTTATGTTTGGAGTTAAAGGAGACAATTTGGGACCAAAAGTGCAGCTGATAGTAAAACGGATGTATCGGGAGCATACGGACTCGAAAAGACCTCCGGTGCGCAAGACGTGCTGCTGGCAGTTACAACTTTGTTTCTTTAATCCTAATTAAGTGGGAACCCAAGGGTTAGTGGAGAGAATACTTATGAACGATTTTCTGGACAAAAATATCATCATTATCATCATATTATCAGCTTCTTAATCATCAATTAGCAAAAGGGAAAGCGAAGGAATTTTCATTATCGTTATTTCAAGTTGGAACAATCGTTACTTTAATTTCTACTTTGTTAATTTGGGGATACTTGGAACCTAATTTCTGGATTTTGGTATTGAATCTTTTATCATTTTTTATTTGCAATTGAATCATGTCTTTTACATATTTGATTGTGTTTGTTACAATTATGAGTAGCTAATTTCTTTAAACGTTTGCTTGGATTATGTGATCGTTTATGTGTTAGGTTTTGGGTGTGAAATTAGAGTGATATGTAGAGGTTAATTGGGGATCCGTTTGGGTTAATTTCTTAATTATCTTGTTAAAATTGCTTATACTCTTGTTTGGTAATCTAAAAACGGGTATTCGAAAGGAATCCGTAATTTTTACTAAAATAGGAACGAATTAATCGACCGGTCTTTAGTTGATTATAAGTAAATGATATTCGAAAGGAATCATTAACAACAATTTTTACAAGTAGATATTAACACAAACGCTAGCTACTAAATTAAGAGAAATCGGTTTAGGAGTTAGTAAGCTATTCGAAAGGAAGCTTATAAATTAATTCTCACATATCGGCTTGAAACCTTATGCACAATTACTTGAGGTGTTAACGGTATTCGAAAGGAATCGTTGCATGGTTAGGTAATTGGAGAAATCCGGTATTCGAAAGGAACTTAGGATTTTATATTAGAAGTTTATCGATATTTTCACACCTAAGAAATAACACATATTCGTAAGCGGTCCAAGCAAGCGTCCTTTTATCCATATTTGAATTCAATAATATTTTCATTGTTAGTATAATCAAGTCTTCTTAAGACTAAAACCCAATTGTTACTTGTTACGTGTTATTACAAAAACTAAAATTCTCAATTATAAATAGTCCCTGTGTTCGAACCCGATATTTACCAATACTATTTTACAACCGATAAGGGTACACTGCCCGTGTAGTAATCTAGTAAAAGTTAATTTTCGGAAAACTAGATTTTTCACATCACCATCCTCCCTCTGCTAGAGCAAGAGGTGGATCTGACTACCCAGACTACCCAAAGCCAATCTAGCGTAGTCAGCTTGGAGACACACGTTACTGCTGACACACTGACACATGTGGTAAGCATTGAAGACGATATTCCACTCCTGAATATCCCTGTACCTAGTATAGGACCACCCCCCTCAGTTTCAAAGCCAATTTCTAATGCTATTTTCACTAGCTCTGTGCTAGTTCACGATAAGGTACCACCAAAATTCTCACACTCCTATGCACAAGTCGTCAATGCCTCACTTCCCAAACTTAGTGAGGTACAGACTTCCTCTTCTATGGCTAAGGATCATTCTCCTAAACAACAAGGAGGGAGTGAGGCTATACCAACTGTTTCATTACCTACTGTTACTACTTCCCCTCAGTCTGAGGTTGCTATGACTGTTCCTGTGCTGTTACAGGCAATTAAGGACATCTCAACTCAGTTTGATGTCAAACTGAGTGAAATGCAGACTGAGTTACATGCACTGAAATGCCAAAATACTGAGGAGATGGAGGAATTAAAGGGGATGGTATTGAAACTGACTTCTGAGATCAGTGTGATGAGAAAGGGGAAACAGGTTGCTGAAGTATCACAAGGGGATGCTCGGACTCAGGGGGAGAAAACTGTTACACCAACTGATGAGTCTGACCTTCCCAAGAAAGACTTGAAACGAAAAAGAGATGAAGGGGAGAAACGATACTACAAGACAACAAGATTCAATCTGAAAGCTGGTCAGTCTGAAGACTTCTATGAGACTGATTACAGCGACATATCCAGTAGTAAATCTGAGAAAGAAGACCAAGGAAGTGACAAGGAGGGAAAAGGCAAAGTTGGAGCTGATCCTGATAATAAAATGGAAGATCAAACTGATCAGGCTGAGGAGGAAATTGGGATGGAAGAGCCAACTGTTCAGACTGAGCTAGAAACTGAAATAAAGAAAAGACAAGCTGAAGCTGAAAAACTAGCAAAGCTTCAAAGATATGCACACAATGCGGGGATGACAGTTGAAAAATACAAGGAGTATGTCAAAGGGTTATACATGGAGAAGTTTGAGGACAATCCACAAGACCAGTCCATGAAAGCAGCTGAAACACTTTAAGCTGAGATGAAAGAAGAAGAAAAAATTGGCAATTGATGAAGAGCAGCAGAGGATAGAAGCTGACAGAAAAATGGCCAAACAAGTGTTAAGGGAGGAAGCCAGACTGGACTACATTGAGTCAAACTTTGTAACAAGGAGGAATGCAAATAAGATTCAAAACTTGGATTGTGATGATACTGGTGGATCTGACCTCATGCCGACTTGTTATCACAAAGAGGGCTCCTTCAGAGTTGGGGTACACAGAATGCATACTTTGGGCTTAGAAGAATGGAAAGAAATTGCCAGTCTGAGCTCAAGAATAACCAATATTGCACACAGGCTTGAGGTAAAAAGGGAAGCAGTGTCAAATGTGAATGTGGCTTATCTACTGAAACTGATCTTAGATGAAGACTACAGAGCATTCTGCACTGTAAACAGAGTAAGAGCTGGAGCTAAATCACTTGGTTTGGAAACCACCTATCTTCATCCTGTTCCCAAAGGTGTAATCTTCCAAGGTAAGACTTATGTGAAGAATGACAATCATGAAGGCTTATGTTATGTTGACTATGGGGGAGAGGAATGCTTTCAAGCTAAAGACAGATTGAATATAGCTTCCATATATCACTGCATTGCTCTGCTAAGTGAATGTGAATCTGATCAATGCATCCCCTTTAGTATGAAGCTGATCAGTTGGTTATTCAATAACCTTAGAAGAATTGAAGAAATGGGGACATTGATGGACAAGGTTGAACTGATCAAGAAAGAATATCAAATACTGTTCCACAAATCTGATGCTGAGATGGAAAAGCTACTTGATTGGAAAACTGAAAGACACCAGTGGGCAAAAGAAGTGAAGAAGCCTAATCCATGGGAGGTGCCATTGAAGCAGAAAAGATCTTCCAATAGAAGAAAGTGATGTGTCTTTTTGTTCACAAACAATTTTATGTTGACATTTTAAGTTTGTGCTTATTTTTGATGCATGAATTGTAAAAGACTTTAATCCAAATAGATAGGGGGAGATTGTTGGGAAAATCAACGATTTAACCCAAGTTAATAAATCTGTTTATTAAAGTCTTAGTTGATAAGTCTGAGTGACTTTGAGTCTGAGTGACAAAAAGCGACTAAGGCATTATGAAGCTGACTACTCAGCTCCATAATGAAACATATTGCTTTATTTTAGGTATGTTGGTTAGATCAAATCTTCTATCCTTTTAGAAGATTTACTAGGATTCGTACCTTATGAATCAATATAACTGTGTGTTATTCTCGTTGCTTTGTTATTATATTTCCGTTATAATAAACTAAGAAACTGAGTAATTAATCGATTCCTAACAATTAACATCTAAATACTTATTTGTAATTGATTAGCTAGTGTTTGAGATCTTATTGAGACCTAACAGTAAATGCAATCCCTTGCTACCCTTGTTGAAGAGGACGAAATATGTGGGTGTTTTTGGTGTGATTTTATCTGCAATAGTGGCTGGAAATATGAGAGTTTGAGAGAGAATATGGGTGTGTGTGTGTGTTTCTAGTGTATGTTTGTGTTTGTGATTATGAAATATAAGAAAGAGATTAAAGAGGTGAGTAGAGGGTTGGTGTGTGCAGGCCTGGACCATTTGGAGGTCCTATGTCGTTTGTACAATTGTCCCAATAAGTTAATATGCATTAGTGACTCAACAACTTTAAAAAAAAATTGAATCTGGAGGGGAGTGTTGCGCCCTAAGTATTTAGGGCTGCGCACCGGGCTGTTTTTCAGCCTTTTTCGTTTTTCATTTTCGTTATCGTTAAGCATTTGCGTTCGTTGAAAGTTTACGATTGTTTTGCAATGAACTTAGGCAAGTTCATTATGTGTTTTCTTGGTATTAGGATTCATTTATTGATTCCGATTTCGATTCCAAGACTCACACGTTTACGGAAAAGTATAAGTAGAAGCAATAGCAGATATCTCGAAGAAAAAGAACACGGAGTAATGCTGAGTTCTTGGCGGTTGTCACATTCTCCCCCGATTAAAAGGAATTTTGTCCCGAAATTAATTTGCCTCATCAGGAGTGGGAGAATCTTTGAATAATTGCGCGCTACCAGACAGGTGCCGTTCTCGTGTGGTTCATGAGACGGGTGTCGTTCTCGTGGCGTCCGAAAGGCAGGCGCCGTTCTCGTGGCGTTTACAAGTCAGGTGCCATTCTCGTGGCGATTAAAATACGGGTGCCGTTCTCGTGGCGACTAAAAGACGGGCGTCGTTCTCGTAGCGTTTAAAAGACGTGTGCCGTTTTCGTGGCGTTTAAAAGACGGGCACCGTTCTCGTGGCATTTGAAAGACGGGAACCGTTCTCGTGGCGTTTAAAAGACGTGCACCGTTCTCCTAGCGTTTAAAAGACGGGTGCCGTTCTCGTTGCGTTTAAAAGACATGCGCCGTTCTCATGGCATTTAAAAGACGGGCGCCGTTATCGTGGCATTTAAAAGACGGGCGCCTTTCTCATGGCATTTAAAGGACGGGCGTCGTTCTCGTGGCGTTTAAAAGAAGTGCGCCGTTCTCGTGGCGTTTAAAACTTCTGTTCTCTAAGAAGTTCCAGGAGTAGATGATGTCATCATCTATGAGCATGATCATGAGTTTGTCCAGATAGGGTCTACACACCCTGTTCATCAGATCCATGAAAACTGCCGATGTGTTGGTTAGACCGAATGGCATAACGAGGAATTCGGAATGCCCATAACGAGTTCGAGAGGCAGTTTTAGGAATCGGGTTCACTGACTCGAACTTGATGATACCCTAAGCGATTCGATATTTGAGAAGTAACTTGCACCCTGCAACTGGTCGAACGGATCGTCGATTCGAGGGAGAGGGTATCGGTTCCTAACGGTCAGTTTATTGAGTTCTTGTTAGTCGATGCACATCCTGAAAGATCCTTCTTTCTTTTAAACGAAGAGGATTGGAGCTCCACCGGGGGACGTACTAGGACGAATTAGACCACGATCTAAGAGTTCCTGTAGTTGTTCAGAGAGTTCTCGCATTTCGGATGGTGCTAGACGGTACGGTGTCTTGGCAATAGGCGCTTCGCCAGGAATGAGGTCAATTCGGAATTCCACTGGTCGGGGTGGGGGTAGTCCGGTAAATCATCTGAAAAGACTTCCGGGTGATTTGCATACGTTTCTCTTTCGTTTTACGTTCAACGATGTACGCTAAGAAGGCTTCGCAGTCCTTCTCGAGATACATGCGCATGTTTGTAACGGAAACCAGTCGTAGTTGCGGTCCGGGTTTGTCTCCCTGTACAATGAGGGTTTTTCCGTCCGTGAGGGTTATACGAATGAATTGGTCGGAACAGACAATTTCAGCTTGGAACCGAGCTAACCCGTCTATTCCGACAATGATATAGAAACTTTTCAGTTCTACGGGGGATGAGGTCTATAGGGAAGATCTTATTGGCTGGGCACATGGGACAACCTACAATTACGTCCTTAGCTTCGTAATCTAGACCGTTAACGTGCCCACAGTGAGATATCCTCAATGACATTGATCCCTAGATTGATAAGGGGTCTAAGTTCTAATGGGTACACGACTTCTCTCTATTCATGAATCAAATAGTATAGATGCGTAATAATTGTTTACTGAAAATGTACCTATTACTGAGTTTGGATCCTGCCTTGGTCATTGGTTTTCTCTTGGTAGTATCTGGAGTAGTGCCCCACTTTGTTGCATTTGTAGGACACCGAGCAGTTTCCAACATGGTGGAGTGTGGATTTGGCACACTTAGGGTGGGGCTCAGCGTAAGTTTGGGGTCCTGTTATGGGGGCAAAAACTATTGAAAAGTTGCGGGTGGTTTGGTGCTTCTTGTTGCGATTTTACCTACTTGGTTCGTGTTCAGTCTTCCGTTTCTCACCTTCCTCCCGTTTGGCTGGTGCTGGAGAGGAGAGGAGGTTGTTGGTCAGACGATGAGCGAGGAAAACTGCGCTTTTTATCGTCAGCGTCTCAGCCGAGATCACCATTCCACGGATCTCGGGGGAGAGACCAGATATGTAATGATCAACTCGGTTCTCTTCTAGGGTTACCATCCGCGGCACCAAGCGCGAAATCTTGTAGAATCGAGCAGTGTAAGTGTCGATGTCGTTTCCGACCATCTTATGGTTCCACAACTCTGCCTCAAGCTTCTGTACTTCACTCCTTGAGCAATAGTCTTCCATGATAATCTTTTTTGAAATCTTCCCACGATAGGGCATACGTGGCGGCTCGTCCTCGGGTTTGGACCATGAGGTTCCACCAAAATAAGGCTCGTCCGTGGAGTAAACAGGAAGCGTACTCCATTTTTTCAGCCTCAACACAACGGCTGATATGGAGAACCTACTCGATACTCTCGATCCACAAGAATAGTCCCACAGCACCAGAGGTGCCGTGGAACTCCTTCGGCTTGCACGTCATGAAACCCTTGTTGGTGCAACGGGGGAGGTTCTCTTGATGGTTTGGGTTAGGGTTCTAGTGTTGGTTCTGATCTTGGTTCAGGTTAGGGTTTGGTGATTGGTTTTGCTCGTCTAGGTGGTTATCGTTGTTGTTTTCGGGATGGTTGTTGTTGGGTGGTCATCTGGACAATCATGGTAGGGATTGCTGCGTTGAGCTGCGTAGCAACCTCCTAGGCTATGAGAGCAGCGTTGGTCCTTTTGGGAGGCATGATTCTACAACAGAAAAGGAAAACTCGTTTAGAACGCACGAATAGGAATATGAGATAAGGATCTTAACAATGAATAATGACACTAATGTAAATAGTAAATAGGAAGGATAGATAGCGCACGTACGATAAGCGATCAATGAATAACACTATAACCCAAGTATGACAGAAAAGCAGTGAGAATAATAATAGAAATTTTATTTCATGATAATAGTTGGTTACAAAGTTCATAATAATAAGGAAGGTTCAAACACAAACACAATACGAGTCTTAAGTTGTGTACAGATAGGGAAAATTACAACTTAACCTAATGGTACAATACATAATAAAAGGAAGTAAACTAATGACGCCTGTCCAGGAACATCTTTAACAGCATGACAGCTATCAGGGTACCCATCACCAAACATGCGCTCACGAGGCACTGAACAGTCCTCGAGGTAGACTGATTCGAAGAGATGACTAAAGAATTGCTCAGATAAGCGGTGAGCGGCGTCTCAGACCTGGAACAATAGATGAGCCTGCTGCTCAGCCTCCTCGGTAAGTCCCTGATGGTCTCGGAGGAGTGCATGATACTCGGCCGCGGTGAACCTCTAAATGGATGGCATCATCAGTGGTCGAGACGGTCCTGCGCCGTCAGGGCGCTGCATCGAGTGGCTGTGGAGTCGCTCCCACATGTAACGATCCATAGTTGGCGTAATCGATGCCGCGTAAGGATCCTCTAGGTTCAGTGGAATGTGCGTAGGTGTAGCTCTGGCTGGGTCGGGAGTCGTCTGTCCGACCATACGATTCGGTAAGCGATCGGGAAGGATGACCTGCTTGCGAGCAGTCAACCTGATGCGTGGTCCGCGCTGCTGTGGAGCTGGGATAGGGACCAGTGGTGCGGCTGGCAGAATAGTTCTCGGACTGGATGTACCGTGGCTGCTAGTGTATGCCATGGATCTCTCCTCCGAGGGGTCAGAAGCATCGCGACGCTGAGCTCTTGAAGCGGTGAAGTCATCCGAGACTTTGTTCGAGAAGACAGCCCGAGAATGGGAGTACGAGTGCGAATGAGAGTGTGACGATCCAGACATGTCGTAACTGCGATAAGACGTTACGAGTAAATATGGGTAAAAGGAAAAATGTAATATGACAGTGCACCTTCGGGTCAGTCACGTGAGAATCGGGAATCAGTGGGACCGGGAACTTTTGACTCGAAAACCGTTAACAATAGCAATTACGTTCCGTTCTTGCATAGTTTATTCCAAACTAGGCGTAGTTGGCCAAATTACGCGTAGTTAGTAATAAACGAGGCATTTGCGGAATTAATCCACTAAAGTTTAAAACTCGTGAAATGATTTTTCGAAAAAGCCTTGGTTATAGTTTGGTTTTATCTTGAAAATTTTGAAAACCCGTATTCACTATAAGCTTGTGCTCTGATACCAAGTCTGTCACACCCCGCTAAAGCGGAAACACGAGGTGTGAAGAGCGTCGATATCATAACACGAGGTATAATAAAACACAAACGATTTTCAAGTCATTAAAACAATTAAAAGCGTTTACAAGTTCGAAAATAACCAAGCATTTTAAGAGTTTACATCACAATCAAAATACATAAAAGATAGTTCCCAAAGTAGTAATAATTAAAGTCTTCTCCGGATTCATAACCATGTGAATTGCTTGACCCGCCCAAAAGATATGCACTTCATGCCCTTACATTGAATTTCCTGAAACATGAGAAAAAGTGTCGTTTACAAAAAGTAGTGAGTGAGATACAGTTTTCTAGTCCTCGACTAAAAATGTTTTACGACAAGATATATGTTTGAAAGATTTCTCAACGGATATAAAGCAGTCTATGTGCTTGATAATATATATATACATATATATATATATATATATATATATATATATATATATATATATATATATATATATATATATATATATATATATATATATATATATATATATATAAGTAAAGATATGCGTATAAAGTAATATTGATTGTATATAGACATTGACCTCTGGACATGACATAATTGTAAGTGTTCACACTAAAGGCCCGGCTATGCTATGTTCTTATCAAGGGTCAATAAAGATGCCGTTCTCGTGGCGGTTACAAGACATACAATCGATCGTTCAGTTCCCAAAGGTATCAAGTGCAAGGCATACGCATATAAGCAAGTAAAACGGTTCAATAAGTAAGTAAATGCATATAAGTTCCTAAAACGGTTCACAAGTTCATGAAACGGTTCATAAGTTCATAAAATGGTTCATAAGTTCATAAATAGGTTCATAAATTCACAAAACGGTTTGTTCTCATGCTTCCCCCAAAAAGTTGTATAAAAACAGTAAAAGAGTGGGGTTGTAACTCACAATTTGCGAAGAATTAAGCGTGTGCGGAAAAGAAGTCGGAATGCGTCGGAATCAAAGGAACCCTTGAACATACCAAGTTTTTTAGTAAGTATTATAATTTAGTAAGTTTATACAATCGTTAGTCAACGAAAATACTTAAGTTTTAAAGGTTATAGTATAGTCTAACGAAAATCGGGCAGCGCTTCCGCGCTATAAGTTTTAAGTCCAAACTTCCCAAACACTTTCCCCCTTACAATTTTTATTACAATATTCAATCTAATTCACCAAACATAATATGAAGTTTATATGCTCAATAAGTCATTTTAAACACAAGATTTTGTCTATTACAGTAACCTTTATTCAGAATTTAATTATATAAGTTCAAGGTTACGATTTTAAAGATTAAACAACGATTTTGGAAACGATAAGAAGCACGGTGCCCCGCCCTAAAGTCAGGGGCGACGCCCTTGCTGTCTGAGTTTTTCCAAAACTCGTTTTTGTTGTGAAAATGGTTATTTTAATGGTGGATCTTACTTTCAAATATCAGTTTCTATTAATTTTTCAACCATAAAAACAAAGTTTTATGTAATAACTTTATAAAAACTTATTTTCTTATGTAAATCACCATGAAACTTAATAAAAACACATTTTTAGGTGATTGATCTAACATGCAAGTAATTATTTGAAAAAAACAGTAGTAAAAAGAATTTATACTGGAGGGAAAATGGATGGATGATGACTTGGAGAGATTTGATGATGATTTCGGCTTCAAATCGGTAGAAAAACGATGGAAATGATGTATGTGATCAAAGTAATTCCAATCCCTTGCTACCCTTGATGAAGAGGACGAAATTTGTGGTTGTTTTTGTGTGAGTTTCTCTGCAATAGTGGCTGTAAATATGAGAGTTTGAGAGAGAACATGGGTGTGTGTGTGTGTGTGTTTCTAGTGTGTGTTTGTGATTGTGATTATGAAATAAAAGAAAGAGATTAAAAAGGTGAGTAGAGGGTTAGTGTGTGCAGGCCTCGGCCGTTTGGAGGTCCTATGTCATTTGTTCAATTTTCCCAATAAGCTTCCATGCATTAGTGACTCAACAACTTAAAAAAAAAATTCGATCTACAAGGGAGTGCTGCGCCCTAAGTATTTGCGTTCGTTGAAAGTTTAAGATTGATTTGCAATGAACTTAGGCAAGTTCATTATGTGTTTTCTTGGTATTAGGATTCATTTATTGATTCCTATTTCGATTCCGAGACTCACACGTTTACGGTAAAAGTATAAATAGAAGCAATACCAGATATCTCGAAGATAAAGAACACGGAGTTATCCTGAGTTCGTAACGGTTGTCATAGAAAATGACGTCATCTTTCCCATTATCATTATCCGAAAGAAAATGACGTCATCCTCTCTCTTTAAAACTGATTATTTCATATTATCAAATATTTGTAGGTTCGTATTATGCAAAATCACCTTCAACTAAAAAGTAAATAAAATTATGTGAAAAATGACATCATCCTTCCTCTTTGAAATTGATTATTTCTTTTATCCTAAAATTGTAGTTTCCAATTTTGTAAAGTTACCTTCAACTAAAGAAAACAAAGCCAAATTATACGTAAAATGACGTCGTGGTTCGTATTATCGTTAAAAGAACCAAAATGACGTCAACCTTCATCTTTAAAATTAATTATTTCATATTCCCGAATATTTGAAAGTTCATATTACGCCAAAGTTACCTTCAACATTAAAAAAAATCAAATTATGCGAAATATGATGTCATCTTTCGCATTATATCCGAAAGAAAATGACGTCATCTTTTCTCTTTAAAATTAAATGTTTCTTTTACCATAAATTTGTAGGATAAAACATTGCCAAGTTATCTTCAACTAAAAAAAATAACTCAACTTATGCGAAAACATTCGTCACCGTTCGAAAAATGACCTCATCCTTAGCATTATCATTATCCGGGCAAAAATGACGTCATCCTTCGTCTTTGAAATTGATTATTTCTTTTACCTTGAATTCGAGGTTTCTAATTTGGCAAAGTTAAGTTCAACTAAAGAAGAAGAAAAAAAAGTCAAATTATGCGAAAAATGACGTCATCGTTCGCATTATCGTTATAAGAACAAAAATGACATCATCCATCCTCTTTAAAATTGATTATTTCATATTTCCTAAAATTTGAAGATTTATATTATGCGAAAGTTACATTCAATATAAAATACTCAAATTATGCGAAATATGACGTCATCTTTCGCATTATCATTATCCGAACGAAAATGTTGTCATCTTTCCTCCTTGAAATTATATATTTCTTTTACCCTATATTTGTAGGATACAATTTTGCAACGTTACCTTCAACTAAAGAAAATAAGTCAAGTGACGTCATCGTTTGCATAAATCGTTATTAGAACAAAAAGGAAATCATATTTTATTTTTAAAACTAATTATTTCATATTTTATTTGTTGGTTCGTATTACGTTAAGTCTCTTTCAACTAAAAAAATGAATCAAATTATTCGAAAAATGACATAATTCAACTAAAAAATAAATCAAATAATTTGAAAAATGACGTCATTTTTATCATTATCATTATCCGAACAAAAATTACGTCATCCTTCCTATTTGAAATTGATTATTTTTTTACCCTTGATTTGTAGTTCCAATTTTGAAAAGTTACCTTCAACTTAACAAAATAAAAGTCAAATTAAGCGAAATGACGTCATCTTTCGCATTAACATTATCCGAACGAAAATGATGTCATCCTTTCTCTTTAAAACTGATTATTTCATATTATCAAATATTTGTAGGTTCGTATTATGCAAAATCACCTTCAACTAAAAAGTAAATCAAATTATGCGAAAAATGACCTCATCCTTCCTCTTTAAAATTGATTATTTCTTTTACCCGTAGTTTCCAAGTTTTTTTAAGTTACCTTCAACTAAATAAAACAAAATCCAATTATACGAAAAATTACGTCATCGTTCCTATTATCGTTAAAAGAACCAAAATGAAGCCATCCTTCCTCTTTAAAATAGATTATTTCATATTCCCTAATATTTGAAAGTTCATATTATTATGCCAAAGTTACCTTCAACATAAAAAAAAAATCAAATTATGCGAAATATGACATCATCTTTCGCATTATCAATATCCGAACGAAAATGACTTCATATATCCTCTTTGAAATTAAATGTTTCTTTTACCATAAATTTGTAGGATACAATTTTGCCAAGTTATCTTCAACTAAAGAAAAATAAGTCAATTTATGCGAAAACATACGCTACCTTTCGAAAAATGACCTTATGCTAAGTATTCTCATTATCCGGACGAAAATGACGTCATCCTTCGTCTTTGAAATTGATTATTTCTTTTACCCTTAATTTGTGGTTTCTAATTTGGCAAAGTTACCTTCAACTAAAGAAGATAAAAAAATCAAAATATGCGAAAAATGACGTCATCGTTCGCAGTATCGTTATACGAACAAATATGACGTCATCCTTCCACTTTAAAATTGAGTATTTCGTATTCCCTAAAATTTGCAGGTTCTTATTATGCGAAAGTTACATTCAATATAAAAAACTCAAATTATGCGAAAT
Source organism: Senecio squalidus (assembly GCA_910822075.1). Classification (NCBI taxonomy): domain Eukaryota; kingdom Viridiplantae; phylum Streptophyta; class Magnoliopsida; order Asterales; family Asteraceae; genus Senecio; species Senecio squalidus. The sequence goes on along the minus strand of CAJVGC010000582.1, from coordinate 43,551,932 downwards.
GTGACGTCTTTTTCCCCATTATCATTATCCGAACGAAAATGACGTCATCTTTCCTCCTTGAAATTAAATGTTTCTTATACCCTATATTTGTAGGATACAATTTTACAACTTTACCTTCAAAAAAAGAAGATAAGTCAAATATACAAAAAGTGATGTAATCGTTTGCATAAATCGTTATTAGAACTAAAAGGCAATCTTATTTCCTCTTTAAAACTGATTATTTTATATTTTATTTGTAGGTTCGTAATACGCTAAGTCTTTTTCAACTAAAAAATAAATCAAATTCTTCTAAAAATGACGTTATTCTTGGCATTATCATTATCCGAATGAAAATGACATCCTCCTTCCTATTTGAAATTGATTATTTTTTTACCCTTGATTTGTAGTTTCCAATTTCTAAAAGTTACCTTCAACTTAACAAAAAAAAGTCAAATTGAGCAAAAATGACGTCATCTTTCGCATTATCATTATCCGAACGAAAATGACGTCATCCTTTTCTCTTTAAACCTGATTATTTCATATTATCAAATATTTTTAGGTTCGTATTATGCAAAATCACCTTCAACTAAAAAGTAAATCAAACTACGCGAAAAATGACGTCATTCCTTCCTCTTTGAAATTGATTATTTCTATTACCCTAAAATTAGAGTTTCCAATTTTTAAAATTACCTTCAACTAAAGAAAACAAAGTCCAATTATACGTAAAATGACGTCATCCTTCGTATTATCGTTAAAAGAACCAAAATGACGTCATCCTTCATCTTTAAAATTGATTATTTCATATTCCCGAATATTTGAAGGTTCATATTACGCCAAAGTTACCTTCAACATAAAAAAAAAAATCAAATTATGCGAAATAGATGTCATCTTTTGCATTATCAATATCCGAACGAAAATGACGTTATCTTTCCTCTTTGAAATTAGATGTTTCTTTTACCATAAATTTGTAGGATACAATTTTGTCAAGTTACCTTCAACTAAAGAAAACTAAGTCAATTTATGCGAAAACATACGTCACCTTTCGAAAAATGAGCTCATCCTTAGCATTATCATTATCCGGATGAAAATGACGTCATCCTTCCTCTTTGAAATTGATTATTTCTTTTACCCTGAATTTGTGGTTTCTAATTTGGCAAAGTTAACTTCAACTAAAGAAGAAAAAAAAAAGTCAAAGTATGTGAAAGATGACGTCATCGTTCGCATTATGGTTATAAGAACAAAAATGACGACATCCTTCCTCTTTAAAATTGATTTTTTCATATTCCCTGAATTTGAAGGTTCATATTATGCGAAAGTAACATTCAACATAAAAAACTCAAATTATGCGAAATATGACGTCATCTTTCCCATTAACATTATCCGAACGAAAATGACGTCATCTTTCCTCCTTGAAATTAAATCTTTCTTTTACCCTATATTTGTAAGATACAATTTTGCAACGTTACCTTCAACTAAAGAAAATAAGTCAAATTATACGAAAAGTGATGTCATCGTTCGCATAAATCGTTATTAGAACAAAAAGGAAATCATTTTTCCTCCTTAAAACTGATTATTTCATATTTCATTTGTAGGTTTGTAATACGCTAAGTCTCCTTCAACTAAAATATAAATCAAATTATTCAAAAAATGACGTCATTCTTAGCATTATCATTATCCGAACGAAAATGACGTTATCCTCTCTATTTGAAATTGATTATTCTTTTACCCTTGATTTGTAGTTTCCAATTTTGAAAAGTTACCTACAACATAAAAAAAAAGAAGTCAAATTGAGCGAAATTACGTCATCTTTCTCATTATCATTATTAAAACGAAAATGAAGTCATCCTTTCTCTTTAAAACTCATTATTTCATAATATCAAATATTTGTAGGTTTGTATTATGCAAAATCAGCTTCAACTAAAAAGTAAATCAAATTATGCCAAAATTGACGTCATCATTTCTCTTTTAATTTGATTATTTCTTTTACCCTTTAATTGTAGCTTCCAATTTTTTAAAGTTAACTTAAACTAACGTTATAAGAACCAAAATGGCGTCATCCTTCATCTTCAATATTAATTATTTCATATTCCCGAATATTTGAAAGTTCATATTACGCCAAAGGTACCTTCAACATAAAAAAAATCAAATTATGCAAAATAAGATGTCATCTTTCGCATTATCAATATCCGAACGAAAATGACGTCATCTTTCCTCTTTGAAATTAAATGTTTCTTTTACCAAAAATTTTTACAATACAATTTGGCCAAGTTACCTTCAACTAAAGAAAAATAAGTTAATTTATGCGAAAACATACGTAACCCCCATTCGAAAAATGACCTCATCCTTAGCATTATCATTATCCGGGCGAAAATGACGTCATCCTTTGTCTTGTAAATTGATTATTTCTTTTACCCTGAATTTGTGGTTTCTAATTTGACAAAGTTACCCTCATCTAAAGAAGAAAAAAAAAGTCAAATTATGCGAAAAATGACGTCATCGTTCGCATTATCGTTATAAGAACAAAAATGACATCATCCTTCCTTTTTAAAATTGATTATTTCATATTCCCTAAAATTTGATGGTTCATATTATGCGAAAGTTACATTCGACATAACAAAACTCAAATTATGCGAAATATGAAGTCATCTTTCGCATTATCATTATCCGAACGAAAATGACGTCATCTTTCCTCCTTGAAATTAAATGTTTCTTTTACCATAAATTTGTAGGATACAATTTTGTCAAGTTACCTTCAACTAACGAAAAATAAGTAAACCGTCACCAAGCTGGGAAATGTCATCCAGCCGATGGCTGGAAGCTGTCAGTCAGCGGCTGAAGCCTAGCCGACGGCTGGATTTGGCTGGTCGGCGGCTGAAAGCCGCTGCCTGTGAGTTGCTGACTCACTTTTGCATGTATCTTGATTGGATAAACGTAATAATTACGGGATTGGACCCCCTTTATGACGATTTTGAGTCCCAATGCCAGTCTTGAACACCCCTTAACCACTTTTCTTTCATTTTTCCTTATCATTTTCAAAATCTAAAACACACACACCACCCTCTCTCTAAACTTTCTCTCATGTAAAACCAGTGACTTTACACCTCAAAACAGCAAAATAAAACACAAAATCACCATCAAAAACACCTACAAATCGTCCAAAGGCAAAAGGGTAACAAGGGAGAAGCATAAAAACGGGTTTTGAAGAGGTTTTTCTACCATTTTGAAGATTTCTCTCATCCAAACCGTCACATAGCATTTTCCTTCGGTAAAACCCTTTTATTTTACTGTTATTACATAAATTATTACTTGCCGGCAGCTGAATATCTCCAGTCGCTGCCTGAATCTTGTTGTTCACCAAAAATGTCGTTTTACAACTTAAACGTTAAAAATGGTGACCAAATAAACTTACCACATAATATATATATTTGAAAACTTAATGGTTTTATAAATGATATTGTATGGATAAGTTTATGAATAACAACTAAGGTATTGCTGAATTACATGGTTTGAAACGTTTGTTAAAGCGGGAAAGTGGTATTGAAAATGGACTAAATTTTTATAGCGCGGAAGCGCTGCCCAAATCTCACCGTAAAATATACCCGAAATTCAGCGACTTATTATTTCTGTGACTTAAACATTTTGACCATGGACATCGACCCTTTTTGGACATAATTGGACTAATCGGACACTAAACGAAATTGAACACGTTGTAACACATAACTTTTCCATATTGAAACTTTTGGACATAATTTAAAGTATAAAGATTTAACACTAAAAATGTTAAAATGGAACTTTAACATAACTTAAAACATACAATTTATACTTACACGAAACTTGGGTGTTTAGGTCGTCTTTGATTCCCGACGCGTTCCGCTCCTTCCATTTACTCGAGACTTATCTTCGCAACCAGTGAGTTACAACCCCACCTTCATTTACTGTTTTGAATATTTATTTTGGGGGAAACATAAGATTCATTTGTCTTGGAAATTTTTGTGAACTTTGCAAGTCGCATGAACCTTTTGAAACTATTATGAACTTTTGGAACACTGTATGAACTATTGATCTATGTTAGAAACTTGTGAAACTCATATGCGTAAAAACATTTTATTGCCCCTATTGGCTTACTGGCTTGCCCCCGTTAAATGGCTAAACTAAATTAAGGTTACTTGTATGCGAAACCAACCCTTGATGAGAATATAAACCCCGTAAGTGCTTACTATCAGTTTCGAAACAAAGAGTACAAAGTGCCCCGTTTTTAGTTCAGTTCATTCACACTATTAGCAATAGCCATTAGTAACTATGGGTATCGATACTTAGGAGAGGTCACTCCTTACTTGTGGTTCGCGACCTAAGTACATATTACGAAGTTCAGACGAACTCCATCTCTAGTGAAACTTTGGGGCGTGTTCTGACAAGTTAATTGGTTTAGTGTAAATCTTACGTTATATTGTGCCAAGAGGTTGATACAAGATATTAATTTTGTTACTTACTTATCTATTACGCATATACTCTCTTTTAGCGATTGACTCCGCAATTACTATTGTTACAAGTATTGTTCTGCTTGTATTTGTTCAAACTTTTAAAGTATATATATATTTAAGCACCGCTCCGCATCTTTTCATTTAAGAAACTCTTTATCTATATATACTTCATGGAAACTTTTGTCGAGAAACTCAAACTGTAAGTCACTCACTACTTTATTGTAGTCGACACTTTATCTAATGTTTCAGGAAATTAAGTGTAAGAATGAAGTGCATGGCATGGACGGGTCAGGATGGTCGCGTGAGACATACATTGGGAAAGACCTGTTTTTATTTTGGGGAATCTTATTTGAAACTTTAATCTATGTATTTGTATTGAACGCTAAACTACTAGGTTGTTTTTGGGATTGTGAACAATTTTATTTTAATCAATGACTTGAACCGTTATATTTTTGTTATAACCCGTGTATTGGTATTCCAGCTCTTCACATCTCGTGTTTCCGCTATAGCGGGATGTGACAAACTTGGTATCAGAGCACAGGTTATAGTGAAAACGGTTTTAAAAAATTTCAAAAAGTTTCGAAACCAAACTATAACCAAGGCTTTTTCGGAAAATCATTTATGGGTTCAAACTTTAGGGAATTAATTTCGCGATTGCATGATTATTTTCCACTATGCATGGCCTGATCACCCATGCCTAGTTCAAAATAAATTATGCAAAGACAGAACGTAATTACTATCGTTAAGCGGTTTTTGAGTCAGAAAATTCCCGCTCTTATCAATTCCCGAATCTCACATGACTGACCCATGCATGCATTTCATTACACATTCCCTTTACTATTATTTTGTTTCCCCTTACTTACGAAACTCCTTGTTCACAGATCCGTCATGTCTCACTCTTCCCGTTCATGATCACCATCGCGATCCCAGTCCCGATCACTACCACGAGCAGCGTCATCCCGCGAGGCTTCTGAGGGCCACACCGCCTAGCCTAGGCCATCAGACCACCGATCCCACGGAGGACACCTCCATGGTCGTTTCGAGCAGCATCGGGTCCAGCCCGAGGACGGTACTACCACCCCCTCCACCGGTACCCGTTTCCGCACCACCCCAGTACCAAGGGCCTCGTACCCGGCTGACCGCCCACAAACAGGTCATCCTCCCAGGCCGCTTGCCGGATTGGATGGTCGGACAGCAGGCCGGTCTGTCAAGACCCGCACCTCCCCATCTTCTGTTCGGACACCCGCACCCCGAGGCTCCACGCAACTCCATGCTAGATCACTACACGTGGGAGCGACAGCTCGAACGTTAGGAAATGCAGCGTGCCCGTGAGGAAATGCAGAGGATGCTGCCTACCCTACAGCCTCCCCCTCCTGCCGCTTTCTTGCACCTCCACCGCGAGGTAAGGGGACTATCTGAGGAGGCCCAGCAGCAAGGGCTTCTCCTCTGCGAGGTCTCTGATGCAGCGCATCGGTTTTCGGAACAGTCGTTGCGACATCTCGCTTTGGCTCAGGCCACAGCCCGAACAGTGCATCGCCTGGTTGGGGCGTGTTTTATTATAGGGACCCTGTTGGCGGTTATTATCACCAAGATGTTTCTCGAGAAACGCCGCTAGATTTCTCCTTTTATTTATTGTACGGTAGGTTTGAGTTTTAATTTTCCAGTGTACACAACTCAAAGCCATTTCCATTTATTTCCTTATGTATTGTACTTGTACTTCATTTCTCATTTGAACTATGTATTTAACGTTATCATTAATGAATGGAAGTCCTATCTTTATTATCTACTTTTGCCATTGTCGTGTGAATCTTGTATTGTGGTTGAATTATTTCTCTTGCGTATGAATCATTGTCGTACGTGTAATAATTGTTCTTTCTTAATAATCTTGCGTGGTCATTATCATTTTTCATTGGGTTATATTCTTACCGTATTCCATTCGTGCGTTCTAAACTGGATCTATTTTTTTTCTGTTGTAGAATCATGGCACCTAGGTGCTCCAACACTGACCGCATTGCTGAGCAAGTTACTGCTCAGTTGAACGCCACGATGCCCAACATGATCGCCCAGATCACTGCCGACATCAACGCTAACCTCAACAACCACCACCGCCAGCAGCAGCAACAACAACAGCAGCAGCAACAGCAACAGCAGGATCAGAACAATAACCAGAACTAGAACAACAATCAAAACCAGCAACAAAACCCAAATCCCCCTGCCTGCACCTACAAAATTTTCATGGCCTGCAAGTCGAAGGAATTCCACGGCACAACTGGTGTTGTAGGACTCGTGTCCTGGTTTGAGAGTATAGAGTCAGTTCTGCACATCAGCAGGTGTGCTGAGGCTGCCAAGGTGGAGTACGCCTGCTGCGTACTACACGGAAAGGCCCTGACTTGGTGGAACAGCGTAGTCCGAAACAGAGGACGAGAAACCGCCTATGCTCTCACATGGGACCAATTCAAGAACCTTCTGATAGAGGACGAGAAACCGCCTATGCTCACACGATGATCGGAAACGACATCGAAGGGTACACTACCCGATTCCACGAGTTGGCCCGACTGGTCCCGAGGCTGGTAACTCCTGAAGAAAACCGCATCGACCGCTACGTCTCCGGTCTCATTCCGGAGATCCGGGGAATGGTCATCTCAGCTGAACCTCAAACTCTCCAGAGCGCCATCATCCTAGCTCACCGCCTCACCAACAATCTACTCACCGCTCCTGCATCTTCCAAGAAGGAGTCGGGTGAGAAAAGAAAATCTGATTAAACCCCCAGGCGAAGCGATAGAAAAAAGAAGAAGAAGACCACCCAAAATTTCGCAGTGATTGATGTAGCACCACCACCACCACCATCTAGAGCCCGAGCTTACACGGGGACGAACCCCAAGTGCAACAAGTGCAACTTCCACCACCACGGGAACTGCCCGGTGTGCTTAAAATGCCAAAAGGTAGGGCACTTTGCTAGATATTGTACGGAGAGGGTAATAGTCCCAGGTCAGAAGTCGGTGTGCTTCGAGAGCGGAAGTGATAGCACTTCCGGAACGCTTGTCCCAGACTCCAGAACGCCCAACCGATCCAAGGCGGGCGAGGTCGAGGACGTACCTTCGCACTCACAGCTGAGGAAGCCCGACAGGACCCAAACGCGGTGAACGGTACGTTTCCTGTATATAACCATTATGCATCAGTATTGTTCGACTCAGGGGCTGAGAGAAGCTTTGTATCCTTAGAATTTAGACCCCTCATTAACTTAGGATCTAAAGTTCTTAAGGATAGCTTCACCATAGAGTACGCTAACGGTCAAGAGTTCGAAGCTAAGGATATAATCTTAGGATGTTCTATATGCCTATCCGATAAAACCTTCCCCATTGACTTAATTCCGATCGAGATAAAAAGCTTTGACGTAATCGTCGGAATGGACTGGCTATCTCGTTTTCGAGCGGAGATCGCCTGTTTCGACAAACATATTCGCATCCCTCTCTCGAACACTAAAACTCTAGTTGTTCAAGGAGACAAACCCGGACGACAACTCCGTATCGTGTCCTCCATGAAAATGAGCAAGTACCTCGAGAAGGACTGTGACGCATTCCTCGCTCACGTTATCGAACGTAAACCCAAGGAGAGCCGAGTACAAGATATCCCAGTAGTCAAGGATCACCCTGAAGTCTTTCCCGAAGATTTACCCGGGCTACCGCCGCATCGACAAGTGGAATTCCGGATAGACCTAGTTCCTGGCGCAGCACCGGTCGCTAAGACACCATATCGTCTAGCCCCACCGGAAATGCAAGAGCTATCGAAACAACTATAGGAACTCTTGGATCACGGTCTTATTCGGACAAGCTCTTCCCCCTAGGAGCCCCAATACTCTTTGTTAAAAAGAAAGACGGATCCTTTCGTATGTGCATCGACTACAACGAACTGAACAAGCTGACCGTCAAAAACCGATACCCACTCCCGAGGATCGATGACCTGTTCAACCAGTTGTAGGGTGCAACTTATTTCTCGAAAATCGACCTCCGTTCGGGTTATCATCAGGTTCGTGTCAGTGAGACCGACATTCCCAAGACCGCTTTTCGAACTCGTTACGGTCATTACGAATTCCTCGTCATGCCATTTGGTCTGACCAACGCACCAGCGGTGTTCATGGATTTGATGAACAGGGTGTGTAGACTATATTTGGACAAATTCGTGATCGTATTCATTGACGACATCCTTATTTACTCGAGAAACAAAGAGGATCACGCGAAACACCTGAAACTTATCTTAGAACTCCTCCGAGATCAGAAAATGTACGCCAATCTCTCGAAGTGTGAATTTTGGCTCCGGGAAGTACATTTCCTTGGTCATGTGGTCAACCAAGAAGGGATCCATGTAGATCCGGCTAAGATCGAAGCGATCGAGAAATGGCAAGCCCCAACGACTCCCACGGAAATTCGTCAATTCCTAGGGTTGGCCGACTATTATCGTAGGTTCATCGGGAATATCTCGAAGATCGCTAAGCCACTCACCGAGCTCACCCAAAAGGAGAAGGATTTTGTGTGGGTACGAAACAAGAGGAATCCTTCCAGAAACTTAAACATCAGCTCTGCCACGCACCGATTTTGTCCCTACCGGAGGGTACGAAAAACTTCGTAGTTTTCTGCGATGCATCCCATCAAGGACTTGGGTGTGTCCTTATGCAGAAGGATAAATTCATCTCCTACGCTTCAAGACAACTTAAAGTGCACGAACAGAACTACACCACACACGACCTAGAGTTGGGAGCCTTCGTATTCGCTTTACAGATCTGGAGACATTATTTGTATGGTACTAAGTGCACGGTTTTCACGGATCATAAGAGCCTTCAACACATTCTAGACCAGAAGATGCTCAACATGAGACAAAGGAGATGGATCGAACTGCTAAGTGACTACGATTGCGAGATCAAGTACCACCCGGGTAAGGCAAACGTAGTAGCAGATGCCTTGATTCGGAAGGAAAGGGTAAGACTGTGACAACCGTCTTATTTCAGGTGAAAACCGCATTCTCTATCTATTTCTTAACTCGAATTGATCTTTTATTACTTGTCCCGTAAGCTCGGGTGTGTCGGAATCGAAATTGGAATCACTTAAACGAATCCTAATACCGAGTAAACACTTAGTGAACTTGTCTAAGTTCCTATCAAAAATAACCGGAAACTTTCAACTAACGAAAACGCTTAACAAAGGAACAAACGAAAAACAAACAAAGCTGAAACAAGCCCGAATGCGCCGCCTGTTGTCCCAATGCGCCGCATTCGGGGCTAGTTCAGCTAAGTTTGTGTTTTTGTAAAATTTAAAAAAACGGACCCAAATCTTTAACCCACGTTTTGGCCCAGGCTCTTAGGGTCCATGACCTTTTTAAAAGTCCAGAAACACCACTTATAACACACAAACATAACACAATTGTCACACACACACCTAAACACAAACACTCTCTACACTCTCTCTCCCTCTCTATTAGCTCAAGAACACACATACTCACACCAACAATTCCAGTGACTTATACTACAGAAATACAGAATTTTAGCCACATAAAACACATAAAAATCGTCATCAATCAAGGAGGAAGAAAGGGGTTAGCATTTCTTGGGTTCAAAATCGAGTTCTAAGCTTGTTTGGGGTCAAAATCATCAAGGATTCACTTCCACCATCTTCAAATCATTATCTACTCGGTATAAACCCTTTTAATCCTCTGTCTTTTTGATTTTTACTCATTGCATGTGCAATCCATCCATTAAAAATGGGTTTTTACAAAGATTGGTGACTATTTATGAACAAAAACGAATTTTTATGTAATGCATGTTAAGATCCATGAATTGGTGGCTAAAAACTCTAAAGCAACTATAAAACATCATGTAAATATATGAATCTATGAATGCATGTCGAAATCCACCACCAAAATACCATTTTTAGCACAAAAACGATTTTTACCATAAAGCTGTAAGTCTAGGAATGTGGCGCATTCCTAGATTAGCAGCCAGAAAAATTTGCAATTTTCGGTATAAGACGTGATCTTGAGCTTATTTCTTCAAACCGAGTCAAATAACCTGTAAAGAGCTAAACTTACATGTAAAGGGACTAATGGAACAAGTTTTCAACATTTTATGTTTGGTATAAATATATGAATTTTGGCTATAAAAATTGTTAAGCGGGAAAGTGTTAAATTGGATTTAATGATTTTGGCGCGGAAGCGCTGCCCGATTTTCGGTAGACCAAAAACCAACACTTTTAATAAAAACATTTTGTTACCTAACAAGATTATAAACATGGATACTTATTAAATCTTGGTATTTCTTTAGGAGTTCCGTGATTCCTACCCGTTTCGACCCGTTCCGACCGCTCTCTCTTTTGTGCTATCCTTCGCAAATTGTGAGTTACAACCCCACTTTATTTACTATTTTCAAATAACTTTTGGGGGCAACAAGAGATCTAAATAAACTTTGGAACTGTTATGAACTTTGGTACAATCGTGAAACTTATACTTATTTAGTTTTATGGCTTTTTGGCCTATGATAAACTAATGGTTAGCCACCCTTTATTCGGCTTAATGGTTCGCCACCTTTACTCGGCTTTTTGGTTCAAAATTATATTAAACTTTTTTAATGCCACTCTCGGCACTCGTATGTACTTTGATTGATCGTATAACTAACGTGACTCTTGAGGGATATAACTAACCATAAGTGACTACTACTAGTTGGAAAAATGAAACATTAGTGCCCATCTCGCAACACACTATTAGCTTTGATAAGCCGTTTAGCAATTATGAGTATCGATACTTAGGAAATAACCGTTCCTTGCTTAGGCGGCAGCTTAAGTACATATTACTTCATCAGAAATGACCCCCCGTAAGTAGTCGGGGTAAGGGGCCACACGGTTGGTAATTCGGTTTAGTGTGAACACTTAAGTTATATTATGCCAAGTAGTCGTTATACATGAATTCAATCAATGGTTTACTTATCTTGCGCGTATAGAGTTATACGACTTCCGCAACTATCCTTTAATCAACTGTTTTGGTTTGAACTATTCTTTAAGTATTGTTCTACTTTTAGAAACTTCTAAGTATAGATATACTTAATTCAAACTTTTTAGTCGAGGACTAGAAAACTGTAACTCACTCACTACTTTATTGTAGTTGACACTTTATCTCTTGTGTCAGGAAACCAAATGTAAGATACGAAGTGCATTATGTGGATGGGTCTGGCCTATCACGTGAAGAACTGAATCGGGAGAAGACCTATTTTGATTATATTTTGGGAATTTTGTTAAACAATTACTATGTTCTTATGTTATGTACTTGTCAAATGCTTGGTTATCTTTAAACTGTTAACTCATGGTTTATTCGTAATGACTTGAAACCGTATGTTTTAATTATAACTCGTGCGATGATATCTTTGCTCTTCACATTCTGTGTTTCCGCTTTAGCGGGGTGTGACAAAGACCATCTCGTGTTAGAGCATTAGCTATACAGATTCAGACAAATCTTCAAACGCAGATCGCCGAGGCTCAACGAGAAGCGTTGAAACCCGAGAACTTAAAGGACGAAACGTTGCACAATCATGAGAAGGAATTCGAACTCAAATCCGACAGAATCCACTACTTCAAGGGCCGAGCCTGGATTCCGAAATCCGAAGATCTTCCAAAGCTAATTTTGGACGAAGGTCACCGTTCCCGATACTCCATCCACCCTGGATCCGATAAATTGTACAAGGACCTTCGGGAATATTATTGGTGGTCGGGCATGAAGAAGGATATCGCCTTGTACGTAGCCAAGTGCCTTACTTGCTCGAAGGAAAGGCGGAAAATCAGAAGCCCTCAGGACTACTTTAACAACCGGAGATTCCTATGTGGAAGTGGTAACAGATCTCCGTGGATTTCATCACCAAGTTGCCCCGGACGGCAAAGGGTAACGACACGATTTGGGTAATTGTGGACCGACTGACAAAGTCTGCTCATTTCCCACCAGTACGGGAGAACCACTCGATGGAGAAATTCGCTCTAATATACATCAACGAGATCATCTCTCGCCACCAAACACCTCTCTCCATTATCTCTGACAGGGATAGTCGATTTACGTCCCGCATTTGGAACGCGCTTCAGAAATCGCTCGGGACGCGGCTAGACCTTAGCACCGCTTACCACCCTCAGATCGATGGTCAAAGCGAAAGGACGATCCAAACACTTGAGGATATGCTAAGAGCATCGTAGTTGACTTCGGAGGAAGTTGGGAGACTCACCTTCCTCTGGTCGATTTTTCCTACAACAACAGCTACCACGCTAGCATCAAGTGATCTCTGTTTGAGGCCTTATATGGACGTAAGTGTCGGTCGCCGCTTTGTTCGCTAGAAGCCGTCGATCGACAACTCACAAGGCTCGACATCGTCCAGGAAACCATCGACAAGATTACTACTATCAGAGAACGACTGAAGACGTCCCGTACCCGACAGAAGAGCTACGCCGGTAACCGAAGGAAACCTCTCGAATTCGGCGATCGTGTGCTTCTCAAAGTATCGCCATGGAAGGGGGTAGTTCATTTCGGGAAACGCGGCAAGCTAAGCCCAAGGTATACTGGACCATTCGAAGTTATCTTATGAGACCATCGTCATCCCACTCGACGAGGTCAAGATCGACAACAAGCTCAACTGTATCGAGGAACCGCTTGAGGTTGTGGATCGCGAGGTCAAACAACTCAGGCAAAGTCGTGTTCCTATTGTCAAGGTTCGGTGGAACTCCCGACGTGGTCATGTGTCACACCCCGCTAAGAGCGGAAACACGGGATGTTCCAGTTATAATATCAAGAGTCAAGATTACAACAATATAACCAATAAACAAAACATCAAATTGAATAGATCATGCCAAATGTTAAAAATACATCATAAGTCAAGGGCGGTAAGACGCCAAATACAATACAACTTCAAAAGAAATCAACAAATGGATCGTCATGGAAATTACATAAACAAGATAAATTCAAATTTCCCAAAAGCAAGCGATCCAAAATAAACTATGGCATGATCACGGAAATCCTCAATTTCCTGCAAAGCGTTAAAACGACATCAACAACATGTTGGTGAATTATTCGCAAATTTAGAGTAAAAGTTGACCCATCGACAATTTTCATCAAAACAACGTTAATTTCAAATGATATATCTTGTTTTCAACAACCAATAGTGAGAGGTACTTTGCCTAGACTATTCATACACTGAACCTGACCGTACAACCCCAAATCCTGAGGTCGCCAACCAAAGGTAACAATTCAATTAACCGGCCATAACTTCCACTCCTAGAAACATTCTACCGAGCAGAGAGGGTTAGGTCTATAACCCATATAGATCTATATATATGTAAAACCGTTGGGCTCAAAGCTTAACAAGTGTATCAGGGGGCCCCAACAAGGGCTAAAGGCTTAATCTAAGGCAGACCTAATCCACTAGGCAAACAAGATAATCAACAACATTCCGCATACAAGCAGGCATTTTAAAATACGCTCTACAGCCCAAAATATTTAAAACAAGGGCTACGAATAACTCACAGATAAACTTCAGCAAACAAATATCGGGTACACCAAACACAGAGCTACAACTCCACCGCCTAAGTGCCTTAAAACAATAAACAATATAGTCTCAGTATCTCTATAAGTCTAGGTCCGGTTTAGCCTTGTCGGTTAAGATTAAGTTAAATAAGATAATCACAATATTAATAAGTTTAAATAAGGTGACGTATTTAGAAGGCGATGTTCCGCGTCAAACACGACCGCTCGGAGAGATATCGGCATTCCACGTCATAATCGTCAACTGGAGAAGAATGATAATCCGAATCGAAAATGATTACTAGGAGTATCGGTTAATAAAATATCGTTACCAAGTTTCAATAGATCGACCAAGGTCAACGGAAACAATGTTGACTTGGTCAAAGTCAAACGTTAGGAATGTTGACTTTATAAAAGTCAAAGTCACAGATGTTGACTTATGAAAGTCAAATGTCATTTATGTTGACTTATTAGAGTCAAATGTCAATTAGGTTGACTTATTAAAGTCAAAATCAATTTAAAGTCAAAATTGACACTTTGGATAATTTGAAGTCTTACTTTTCAAAATATAAGGGTAATACAACTTTCAAAATCATTTTACCAAGAGTTTGTCGTAAAAACGGCATTTGATGATTTCAGATTACGAACGCGTTATGAAACGAAGGTTTATTTGTTAAAAGAGGTTAAAACATCCGTCTTAAGTAATATTATGGCTTTAATAAATATGTTAGCGTCTTTGAGTCCAAAGACGATGTTATAATGTAATATATTACTTTTATGCACAAGTTTACTCATATTAGTGTTTTATAGTCGTAAAAGACGTGAAATGAATTTCGGCAGCGCTTCCGCATCGTAATTTATTAGTCCAAATTTTATACACTTTCCCGCTTGTCAAAATTGTCTTTGTCATAATATATAATATGATACAAATTAAATACGTTACTTATGGTTAAATTCACATTTTAACGTATTTTAGTCCAAAGTTGTCCAAATCCGATAATAACAAGTGTTGGTCTAATATTTAATCCTAACCATTTTTCAAGGCTAAAACCGAACGTATGAAAAATGAGAAATTTGGAAGAATCAATTCTTACCGATAGCAACCGCAATTTAGCAAGCTAAGAACCCGGAACAAAATCCTTTGATGGTGTGGTGATGAGATTTCTAACTCCAAAACACAATACACCATTTGTTAATACAGGTTCTTAAGATAACGAGCTTACGGTTACGAATAACAACGAAACAAAACGAAATCGGGCAAACTGACCTCTGAATGCGTCGCCTATGGACCATTGGCGGCGCATTCAGTGCAGTCTCTGCACCGAAATCGTTTCTAAGTTTAGTAAATCGACTTTTGATGGTAGATTCTGGACATGCAAGCTATAATATGTTCAAAAACACTTTCAAATAACACTTTGGTAAAGCTTTTACAACCATTTAAGCAAGATCCATACACATTTTCATAAAAACTTGATTTTTCATAAATTCTTTACCATCAAAATTTGTTAGAACTCATTTTCTTTACTTAGATCACACATGCAATGAATAAAACATAGAAATTAGAAAGAGTTTAAGTCATTATACCCCAAAAGAAGTGAAGATGTGATGATCTAAAATGGCTTGATGGGATTTCTTGATGATTTGATGATGATCTTTGACCCAAAAATGTCAAAGATAAGTGAAAGCTTCCAAGAGGATGACTAAATCTTTTACTCCATGATGATATAAATGATATAATGTGATGAAATTTGGTGTTTATAAACTGAATTTACAGCCACAAGAGGAATTTTGATAAGCTTCAAGAGAGAGAGGGAGGTGTAAACTTGGGTGTGTGTGTGATTGTAAAATGAAAGTGGGGATCAATTGGGGGGTATTAGTGAGTCTTTACTGGACCCAAAAGCCTTTTGGACTAGCAAAAACCCGTCACAAAAGATTTAGGCCCGTTTAGGAAAAATTGCAAAAGTTGGAAAAACACAAGTTGCTGATCTGCAGCTGAATGCGGCGCCTGTGGGTGAATGGCGGCGCATTCAGGCTCCAGACAGCAAGTTTTGATTTTTCGGTATAAGTTATGGTCATGCACGTTCGATCTTTAAAGTTCTCGATTGTTTTACATATGAACTTAGGCAAGTTCATTACATGTATTCTTGGTATTGTAATTCATTATATGATTCGATTTAAATTCCAAAAATGGAAATGCATACTTCTCGATAAAAACATAAACACGAGCAAAGCACGATTTCTTAAGGATAGGGATACGTTAACCGACAAATTTGGCATAAACCTCCTAACTTATTTCCATGAGCATACTATCTATAAGGCACTTAGATATAAATCAACTTACGTCTCAAGGGACGAATCAAAATAATCACATAAAACCCGATTCCCTATAACAAACCGTGAGTAAAACAAAGCGAAATACAAGGGCCAAAACAATTGCGAATAATATTAAAATAATAACGGTAACTCAAGTACCTCAAATAGACGGGACGTCACAGCCTCCCCCAGTTAAAAGAATTTCGTCCTCGAAATTACTATTGAGCATCGCTACTCGAAAAGAGGTGGGGAAATTTCCGCTGCATTTCATCCTCCCGTTCCCAAGTAAACTCAGCTCCAAACTTAGAGTTCCATCGGACCTTTACAATAGGAATCCGACTCCGCCGCAGGCGCTTGACCTCTCGGTCAACGATTTCTACCGGCTCCTCTATTACGTGAAGCGAATCATCCAAACTCAGTTTCTCCAAGGGCACCAATAAAGACTCGTCAGCAAGACACTTCTTGAGATGCGATACATGAAACACGTTGTGCACACCGCTCAACTCAGGTGGCAACTCAATACGGTAGGCCACCGGTCCAACACGAGACAAAATCTTAAACGGACCCGTAAAACGTGGACTTAACTTGCTGCGCTTCTCAAAACGAAACACGCCCTTCCAGGGAGAAACTTTCAATAACACCAAATCGCCGACCTTGAATTCCAGAGGTTTCCGACGCAGATCCGCGTACTTCTTCTGACGATCTCTCGCGGCTACTAGACGATCCTTGATCCTAAAGATTTTATCAGTCGTCTCCTGGATCAACTCGGGACCCGTAATCTGGCTATCACCAATCTCAGCCCAACAAAGTGGAGACCTACACTTACGACCGTAAAGAGCTTCAAAAGGCGCGCAATTAATACTGGAGTGGTAACTATTGTTGTACGAAAACTCGACCAACGGTAAATGTCTATCCCAACTCCCGCCAAAATCCAAAACACACGCGCGTAACATATCCTCCAACGTCTGAATCGTGCGCTCACTCTGACCATCGGTCTGAGGGTGATAAGCCGTACTCATATCTAATCGGGTGCCTAAAGCTCGCTGAAGCGTCTGCCAGAACCTCGAAGTAAAACGCGCGTCGCGATCCGAAATAACCGATACAGGAATTCCATGTCTGGCCACGATCTCATCAATATATAACCTAGATAACCTCTCTATTCGGTAATCTTCTCGAATAGGCAGAAAATGCGCTGACTTAGTCAGCCGATCAACAATGACCCAAATAGTATCATAACCTCCTGAAGATCTAGGAAGCTTCGTAACAAAATCCATAGTAATATTTTCCCATTTCCACTGCGGAATTTCAGGCTGCTGAAGAAGGCCAGAAGGCTTCTGATTCTGAGCCTTAACCCTAGAACAGGTCAAACACTTGCCTACATACTCGGCAATCGCCCTCTTCATTCCAGGCCACCAGTAAAAATCTTTTAAGTCATGGTACATCTTATCCGCTCCGGGATGAACGGAGTAATTCGACTTGTGACCTTCATCCAAAATCAACTGCCTAAGACCGACGGGAACCCAAATACGATCCAAGAAATACAAAACTCCGTCGTCTTTCGGCTCCAACTGACGTGCCAAACCAAATAATCCTTCATCCTTTAAAGAATCCTCGGTGAGAGCCTCCTGCTGAGCCTGAATAATACGAGTCTTCAAACTCGACTGAATAGAAACCACCATAGCACGAACTCTAACCGGCTTAACCGACTCCTTGCGACTTAGCGCATCGGCGACAACATTTGCTTTTCCCGGATGATATCGAATCTCGCAATCATAATCGTTCAGCAATTCCACCCATCGGCGTTGCCTCATATTCAGCATCTTTTGGTCAAAGATGTGCTGTAACGACTTATGATCAGTGAACACAGTACACTTAGTACCGTACAGATAATGGCGCCAAATCTTCAAAGCAAAAACAACCGCGCCTAATTCCAAATCGTGGGTCGTGTAGTTCTTCTCATGAATCTTTAACTGACGAGAAGCGTAGGCAATCACTTTCCCATTCTGCATCAGTACGCACCCGAGTCCCTTATGCGAAGCATCGCAATATACAACAAAATTCTCGGTACCCTCGGGAAGACTCAAGATAGGAGCATCACACAACCGCTTCTTCAATAACTGAAAAGCTTCTTCCTGCTCGGCACCCCAAATAAACTCCTCGTTCTTCTGGGTCAACTTCGTCATAGGCGAAGCTATCTTCGAAAAATTCTCAATAAAGCGACGATAATACCCTGCCAGACCCAAAAATGAACGGATATCGGTGGGTGTCTTAGGAGCAACCCAATCTTTGACGGCCTTAATCTTGGCAGGATCAACGTGGATGCCTTCCTTACTAACCACATGGCCAAGAAATTGGACCTCAGATAACCAAAACTCGCACTTCGAGAACTTAGCGTAAAGCTGTTCCTTCCTGAGCAACTCCAACACTATTCTCAAGTGCTCCTCGTGCTCCGCACGGCTACGAGAATAAACCAGAATATCATCGATAAACACTATCACAAACTTATCGAGGTAAGGACGACAGATACGGTTCATCATTTCCATAAATGCTGCAGGCGCATTCGTGAGACCGAATGGCATAACTAAAAACTCATAATGACCGTATCGCGTCCGAAAAGCAGTCTTCGGAACGTCCTCCTCCTGCACTCTCAACTGATGGTAACCGGATCGCAAGTCAATCTTAGAAAAGAAACATGAACCTTGCAGTTGGTCAAACAAGTCATCTATACGAGGTAAAGGATATCGGTTCTTTACAGTCAACTTATTCAGCTCTCGGTAATCTATACACAATCTCATCGAACCATCCTTCTTCTTTACAAAGAGTACCGGCGCGCCCCACGGAGAGAAACTCGGCCTAATGAAGCCCTTATCCACTAACTCCTGGATCTGCTTAGAAAGCTCTAACATCTCCGAAGGTGCTAACCGATAAGGAGCCTTTGCCACTGGCGCTGCTCCGGGAATTAAGTCGATCCTAAACTCTACTTCACGTCTAGGCGGTAAACCAGGTAAATCCTCCGGGAACACGTCGGGGAAATCACACACTACTGGCTTCTCTTCCAGCTTCTCAGTGTTATCCTTCTTCACAAGGTGTGCAAGAAAGAGCGAACAGTCCCGCTTGATGTACTCCCGGATTTTCATACACGAGACGATCTTAAGGCGCTTCCCTGCCTTATTTCCTTGAACTAATAGCGGCTCTCCATGCGGTAACGGAATACGGATTATCTTCTCAAAACATACGATCTCCGCACGATGCGTCTCTAACCAATCCATGCCGATAATCACGTCGAAACTACCTAACCTAACCGGAATTAAGTCGATAGGAAAAGAGTGATCGTCGAAACTAACACTACAGTCGGACAGTAACTCGGACGCATGCAAGAACTCACCATCAGCCAATTCTATCTCAAAGGGAGGTACTAAAGGTACAGACTTACAAGGAATCATAGTTCTAAACTCATCAGATATAAAACTTCTATCCGCACCAGAATCAAATATGATAAACGCAGTTCGACCACAAATGAGGAAGGTACCTGTAACAACGTGTGGATCCTGCTGAGCCTCCTTGGCTCCCACAACAAACGCCCTGCCTCGAGGGGCATTACCAGCTGCAGCCAACTTAGGACATCTGTCCTGATGATGATCAGGAGAACCACATTCAAAACACTTGCCCTTTCCGGCTTTACAGAACTTGTCCGTGTGACCCAACTTCTTGCAGATACTGCATTCCCAGCAAGCTACTTCCTTGGTGTGATACCTACTACACCGGTCACACTTCGGGTACTTACTCTGGGTACCCGATGCCACAGCAGCATACGATTTTGCAACTTGAGGAGCTTCATTCCTCTTAAACTTCTTTCTTGAATCCTCATTGCGGTTTCCACCACTCCGTTTCCCACTGGAGTTTTGCTTAACAATCATCGGGGGTAACTCACCATCCCGAACCGCATTCTGCGTCAAAGTAATCGCAATTTCAACCGCGCTCTGAAATGTGCTCGGTTTGCTGGATAGGACACTCTTACGGATTGCTGGGGGTAATCCGTGAGTGTAGCGACCAATACGCTTAAGCTCCGGTCGGACCAAGTGGGGAACTAGTTGGGACAAAGCGTGAAAACGCGAAGTGTATCCCTGAATGTCTGACCCAACCATGGTCAAGTTCCACAACTCGTCCTCCAATTTCTGAATCTCAGATTCAGGAACATACTCAATAATCATCAATTCCTTTAGCTGATCCCACGTCATCTTGCTGATCTCAGCTCGGCCTCGCACATTCACAATTGAATTCCACCACGTCAAAGCCGTACCCTGAAACACAAACGCAGCAAAACGGACTCGATCCTCGTCCGCACATCCCACAGCATCGAAGATGGATTCCATCTTCTCCATCCATTGGAGTGTACCAGTTGCTCCCTCATTGCCCTTATATTCCGGGGCCTTGCAGCTCATAAACGTCTTCAAAGTGCAACTAGCGCGTCGAGCTGAGCCCTCTGCTTTACCTGATCCAGTGATCACGACTTCGGGACCCTCATTATTCACAATCGGCTCAGGGCCTTCATTATTAACAACCGGCTCAGGGTTTCCAGAACCCGAACCATTACCTTGAGTAGTGCCCTCCTTCAGCTGAGCTACAAGCTCGGGCATCATTGCCGCCAACTGCTGAGCAATCATCTGAGCCATGTCAGGATTCGATTCATTTTCCGCATTGTTCCTTCTCGCATTAGACGTATTCGCTCTCGCATTCTGATTCGCGGTATTAGCCCTCGCGTTCGCAGTAGCACGTCTAGCAGAACTTCGTGTCGCAACTCTCCTCTTAGGCGCCATCGTCCTAAAATAAAAAGGAAAGAAAAATCGATTAGCAAATGTGTGCAAAAACAAGGCCAAACGCCACAATAACAACGCGAAATAAACACGTATGAAAAGTAGTGCACACATTGCAATCAAAGAAAATCAATTCAAAAAGCCTGGTCATAGTCCAAGTGATTTACTCAGCTAAAATCACTCGGTTCGCTATAACCTTTGGCTCTGATACCAACTTCTGTCACACCCCGCTAAGAGCGGAAACACGGGATGTTCCAGTTATAATATCAAGAGTCAAGATTACAACAATATAACCAATAAACAAAACATCAAATTGAATAGATCATGCCAAATGTTAAAAATACATCATAAGTCAAGGGCGGTAAGACGCCAAATACAATACAACTTCAAAAGAAATCAACAAATGGATCGTCATGGAAATTACATAAACAAGATAAATTCAAATTTCCCAAAAGCAAGCGATCCAAAATAAACTATGGCATGATCACGGAAATCCTCAATTTCCTGCAAAGCGTTAAAACGACATCAACAACATGTTGGTGAATTATTCGCAAATTTAGAGTAAAAGTTGACCCATCGACAATTTTCATCAAAACAACGTTAATTTCAAACGATATATCTTGTTTTCAACAACCAATAGTGAGAGGTACTTTGCCTAGACTATTCATACACTGAACCTGACCGTACAACCCCAAATCCTGAGGTCGCCAACCAAAGGTAACAATTCAATTAACCGGCCATAACTTCCACTCCTAGAAACATTCTACCGAGCAGAGAGGGTTAGGTCTATAACCCATATAGATCTATATATATGTAAAACCGTTGGGCTCAAAGCTTAACAAGTGTATCAGGGGGCCCCAACAAGGGCTAAAGGCTTAATCTAAGGCAGACCTAATCCACTAGGCAAACAAGATAATCAACAACATTCCGCATACAAGCAGGCATTTTAAAATACGCTTTACAGCCCAAAATATTTAAAACAAGGGCTACGAATAACTCACAGATAAACTTCAGCAAACAAATATCGGGTACACCAAACACAGAGCTACAACTCCACCGCCTAAGTGCCTTAAAACAATAAACAATATAGTCTCAGTATCTCTATAAGTCTAGGTCCGGTTTAGCCTTGTCGGTTAAGATTAAGTTAAATAAGATAATCACAATATTAATAAGTTTAAATAAGGTGACGTATTTAGAAGGCGATGTTCCGCGTCAAACACGACCGCTCGGAGAGATATCGGCATTCCACGTCATAATCGTCAACTGGAGAAGAATGATAATCCGAATCGAAAATGATTACTAGGAGTATCGGTTAATAAAATATCGTTACCAAGTTTCAATAGATCGACCAAGGTCAACGGAAACAATGTTGACTTGGTCAAAGTCAAACGTTAGGAATGTTGACTTTATAAAAGTCAAAGTCACAGATGTTGACTTATGAAAGTCAAATGTCATTTATGTTGACTTATTAGAGTCAAATGTCAATTAGGTTGACTTATTAAAGTCAAAATCAATTTAAAGTCAAAATTGACACTTTGGATAATTTGAAGTCTTACTTTTCAAAATATAAGGGTAATACAACTTTCAAAATCATTTTACCAAGAGTTTGTCGTAAAAACGCCATTTGATGATTTCAGATTACGAACGCGTTATGAAACGAAGGTTTATTTGTTAAAAGAGGTTAAAACATCCGTCTTAAGTAATATTATGGCTTTAAATATGTTAGCGTCTTTGAGTCCAAAGACGATGTTATAATGTAATATATTACTTTTATGCACAAGTTTACTCATATTAGTGTTTTATAGTCGTAAAAGACGTGAAATGAATTTCGGCAGCGCTTCCGCATCGTAATTTATTAGTCCAAATTTTATACACTTTCCCGCTTGTCAAAATTGTCTTTGTCATAATATATAATATGATACAAATTAAATACGTTACTTATGGTTAAATTCACATTTTAACGTATTTTAGTCCAAAGTTGTCCAAATCCGATAATAACAAGTGTTGGTCTAATATTTAATCCTAACCATTTTTCAAGGCTAAAACCGAACGTATGAAAAATGAGAAATTTGGAAGAATCAATTCTTACCGATAGCAACCGCAATTTAGCAAGCTAAGAACCCGGAACAAAATCCTTTGATGGTGTGGTGATGAGATTTCTAACTCCAAAACACAATACACCATTTGTTAATACAGGTTCTTAAGATAACGAGCTTGAATAACAACGAAACAAAACGAAAACGGGCAAACTGACCTCTGAATGCGTCGCCTATGGACCATTGGCGGCGCATTCAGTGCAGTCTCTGCACCGAAATCGTTTCTAAGTTTGGTAAATCGACTTTTGATGGTAGATTCTGGACATGCAAGCTATAATATGTTCAAAAACACTTTCAAATAACACTTTGGTAAAGCTTTTACAACCATTTAAGCAAGATCCATACACATTTTCATAAAAACTTGATTTTTCATAAATTCTTTACCATCAAAATTTGTTAGAACTCATTTTCTTTACTTAGATCACACATGCAATGAATAAAACATAGAAATTAGAAAGAGTTTAAGTCATTATACCCCAAAAGAAGTGAAGATGTGATGATCTAAAATGGCTTGATGGGATTTCTTGATGATTTGATGATGATCTTTGACCCAAAAATGTCAAAGATAAGTGAAAGCTTCCAAGAGGATGACTAAATCTTTTACTCCATGATGATATAAATGATATAATGTGATGAAATTTGGTGTTTATAAACTGAATTTACAGCCACAAGAGGAATTTTGATAAAGAGTGTTTGTGTGTGTGTGATAAGCTTCAAGAGAGAGAGGGAGGTGTAAACTTGGGTGTGTGTGTGATTGTAAAATGAAAGTGGGGATCAATTGGGGGGTATTAGTGAGTCTTTACTGGACCCAAAAGCCTTTTGGACTAGCAAAAACCCGTCACAAAAGATTTAGGCCGTTTAGGAAAAATTGCAAAAGTTGGAAAAACACAAGTTGCTGATCTGCAGCTGAATGCGGCGCCTGTGGGTGAATGGCGGCGCATTCAGGCTCCAGACAGCAAGTTTTGATTTTTCGGTATAAGTTATGGTCATGCACGTTCGATCTTTAAAGTTCTCGATTGTTTTACATATGAACTTAGGCAAGTTCATTACATGTATTCTTGGTATTGTAATTCATTATATGATTCGATTTAAATTCCAAAAATGGAAATGCATACTTCTCGATAAAAACATAAACACGAGCAAAGCACGATTTCTTAAGGATAGGGATACGTTAACCGACAAATTTGGCATAAACCTCCTAACTTATTTCCATGAGCATACTATCTATAAGGCACTTAGATATAAATCAACTTACGTCTCAAGGGACGAATCAAAATAATCACATAAAACCCGATTCCCTATAACAAACCGTGAGTAAAACAAAGCGAAATACAAGGGCCAAAACAATTGCGAATAATATTAAAATAATAACGGTAACTCAAGTACCTCAAATAGACGGGACGTCACATCATGAATTCAACTGGGAACGTGAGGACCAAATTCGTCAGAAGTATCCACATCTGTTTATAAACACTTCTACCTGATGGGACCAGTCAAATTTCGGGACGAAATTTCTTCCAACCCGGGGAGAATGTGACAACCGTCCAAAGTTCAGGTGATTCTCATTTATTATGTCGGTACAAATCTTTAGTTGAATTTATCATGATCGTATCGTTCTTGTTCGTACTTTATTGTGTCTATTATTGTGTTGGAGCCATAGTCGGAATCAACTTATAAATCCTAACACCAAGAAATTATACACTGAAGTTGACTAAGTTCATAACGGGAACTAATAAAATTCTTGTCCACACTTAACAATAACGGAAAACTTAAACCGTCACCAAGCTAGGAAATGCCATCCAGCCGATGGCTGGAAGCTGTCAGCTAGCGGCTGAAGCCCAGCCGGCGGCTGAAAGCCGCTGACTGTGACTTGCTGACTCACTTTTGCATGTATCTTGATTGGCTAAACATAATAATTACGGGATTGGACCCCCTTTATGACGATTTTGAGTCCCAATGCCAGTCTTGAACACCCCTTAACCACTTTTCTTTCATTTTTCCTTATCGTTTTCAAAATCAAAAACACACACACCACTCTCTCTCTAAACTTTCTCTCTAATCTCCTAAGTAAAACAAGTGACTTTACACCTCAAAGCAGAAAAATAAAACACAAAATCACCATCAAAAACACCTACAAATCGTCCAAATGCAAAAGGGTAACAAGGGAGAAGCGTAAAAACGGGTTTTGAAGAGGTTTTTCTACCATTTTAAAGGTTTCTCTCATCCAAACCGTCACATAGCATTTTCCTTCGGTAAAACCCTTTTATTTTACGGTTATGTTAGGTCTCAATAAGATCTCAAACACTAGCTAATCAATTACAAATAAGTATTTAGATGTTAATTGTTACGAATCGATTAAGTGCTCAGTTTCTTAGTTTATTATAGCGGAAATATAATAACGAATCAACGAAAATAACACACAGTTATATTGATTCAAAAGGTACAACGAATTACTAAGGTCAAGCTCACTATTTATACACAATAATAACGAGCTTGATAAGTATGAATCCTTGTAAATCTTCTAAAAGGATAGAAGATTTAATCTAACAAACATACCTAAAATAAAGCAATACGTTTCATTATGAAGCTGAGTAGTCAGCTCCATAATGCCTTAGTCGCTTTTAGTCACTCAGACTCAGAGTCACTCAGACTCAAACTCACTCAGACTCAGCAACTAAGACTGTAATAAACAGATTTATTAACTTGGGTTAAATCGTTGATTTTCCCAACAATATCCCCCTATCTGTTTGGATTAAAGTCTTTTACAATTCATTCACCAAAAATAAACACAAACTAAAATTGTTTACATAAAATTGTTTGTGAACAAAAAGACACATAAGACTCATCACTTTCTCTTCTTGAAGGACCTTTTCTGCTTCAATGGCACCTCCCAAGGACTAGGCTTCTTCACTTCTTTTGCCCACTGGAGTCGTTCAATTTTCCAATCAAGTAGCTTTTCCATTTCAGCATCCGATTTGTGGAACAGCATTTGATACTCTTTCTTGATCAGTTCAAACTTGTCCATCAAAGTTCCCATTTCTTCAATTCTTCTAAGATTATTGAATAACCAACTGATCAGCTTCATACGGAAGGGGATGCATTGATCAGATTCACATTCACTTAGCAGAGCAATGCAATGATAGATGGAAGCCATATTCAGTCTGTCTTTAGCTTGGAAGCACTCCTCTCCCCCACAGTGAACATAACATAAGCCCTCATGATTTTCAGTCTTCACATAAGTCTTATCTTGAAAAATGACACCTTTGGG
This sequence comes from Senecio squalidus, assembly GCA_910822075.1. Classification (NCBI taxonomy): domain Eukaryota; kingdom Viridiplantae; phylum Streptophyta; class Magnoliopsida; order Asterales; family Asteraceae; genus Senecio; species Senecio squalidus. Next base: position 43,525,447 of record CAJVGC010000582.1, on the reverse strand, counting down.
AACAGGATGAAGATAGTTTGTTTCTAGACCAAGTGATTTAGCCCCAGCTCTCACTCTATTGACAGTACAAAACGCTCTATAGTCCTCATATGAGATCAGTTTCAGCATATGAGCAACATTTACATTTGAAACAACCTCTCTTTTTTACTTCAAGTCTGTGTGCAATCTTTGTTATGACTGAGCTCAGACTGGCGATTTCTTTCCATTCTTCTAGACTCAAAGTGTGCATTCTGTGTACCCCAACTCTGAAGGATCCCTCTTTGTGATAACATGTTAGCATGAGGTCAGATCCACAAGTATCAGCACAATCCAAGTTTTGGATTTTATTCCTATTTCTCCTCATTGTAAAGTTTGATTGAATATAGTCCAGTCTGGCTTCCTCTCTTAACACTTGTTTAGCCATTAGTCTGTCAGCTTCTATCCTTTGCTGTTCTTCATCAATGGAAAACACTTCTTCTTCTTTCATCTCAGCTTCAAGTGTTTCAGCTGCTTTCATGGACTGGTCTTGTGGATTGTCCTCAAATTTCTCCATATAAAGCCCTTTGACATACTCCTTGTATTTTTCAACTGTCATCCCATCATTCTGAGCATACCTTTGAAGCTTAGCTAGTTTCTCAGGTTCAACTTGACTTTTGTTTATTTCAATTTCTAGCTCAGTCTGTACAGTTGGTGGCTCTTCCATTTCAATTTCCTCCTCAGCCTGATCAGTATCACTATCAGCTCCAACTTTGCCTTTTTCCTCCTTGTCTTTTTTCTCAGATTCACTACTTTATATGTCACTGTAATCAGGCTCATAGAAGACTTCAGACTGACCAGTTTTCAGATTGAATCTGGTAGTCTTGTAGTATCTTTTCTCCCCTTCATCCCTCTTTCTTTTCAATTCTTACTTGGGAAGGTCAGACTCATCAGTTGGTATAACTGTTTTCTCCCCCTGAGTCTGAGCATCCCCTTGTGATACCTCAGCAACTTGTTTCCCCTTTCTCATCATGCTGATCTCAGAAGTCAGCCTCAGCACCTTTTCCTTCAATTCCTCCATCTCCTCAGTGTTTTGATATTTCATACCGTGTAGCTCAGTCTGCATTGCACTCAGCTTGACATCAAACTGAGTTGACATGTCCTTAATGGCCTATAACAACACAGGGACAATCATAGCAACCTCAGACTGAGGGAGAGTAGTAACAGTAGGTATTGAAACAGGTGGTACATCTTCACTCCCTCCTTGTTGTTTAGGAGAATGATCCTTAGCCATAGAAAATGAAGTCTGTACCTCACTCAGTTTGGGAAGTGAGGCATTAACGACGTGTGCAGAGGAGTGTGAGAGAGTTGGTGGTACCTTATCGTGAACTAGCACAGAGCTAGTGAAAATAGCTTTAGAAATTGGCTTTGAAACTGAGGGGGGTGGTCCCATACTAGGTACAGGGATATTCAGGAGTGGAATATCGTCTTCAATGCTTACCACATGTGTCAGTGTGGAAGCAGCAGCGTGTTTCTCGAATTTGACTACTCTAGGGGGCTTTGGGTAGTCATGGTAGTCATATCCATCTCTTGCTCTAGCAGAGAGAATGGTCTGATCTACAGCACTGGAGGGGAGTTTAGAACTCTCAGCCTCATGGAAAATTGAATCCATTAGTGCCTGATTTATAGTGGGGCTTTATGTGAGTGCTTTTTCAAATGAACTGGGTGAGTTCATCAGATTGGTCGCTTGAGTAACTAAGACATCAAGTTGAGGAGTGGACTGCTCAGACTGAGAGGGGATACTCTCAGACTGAGGAAGAGAAAGATTTATATTCATACCTGGGTCAGACTCATCGCGCCCTGCCCCACCCATTTCCACCTCAGCATCTGCAGCAGGAATGTTTGCCCCCATTTGCTCGTCAATTCCTTCAGTTTGATCATCTGAGTCTGAATTGTCAGACTCAGTGAGATCATGATCTATAAATGGATTATCAATCCACTGAAGCATAACTGGGGTTAACCCTGGCTCATCCTCAGTAATATTGATGTAAGTGAAAATTTTTGGAGTCAGCCTGGGAAAAGAGCACACATAAAAGGTTTGTTCAAGCTGCTCATAAACTTCTTTTCCCAGAGCCTCCTCAAAGCTGAGTGAAAGGACCCGAATGAATGGAACATCATTCGGTCGTTTTGTTTTCAAGGCAAGGGAGAGAATCTCTTTAAAATAGAGTTGTGAATAAGAGATTCTTCTACCCGTTACCATGGAATGAAACAGATGAGTTTCAAATTCATTCATCTGATTCAAACTTCCAGATTTACCCCCAGACACCGTGTGATACTGGAAAATATGAATTTCCATTTGCCTGTAAAAAATTTGTATTCAATGACCCCTTGGATCTCAGGCTGACCAATTAGAGGGAAGGCCTCAGCTTGAGCTTCCTGTTTGGTCAGTTTGGCCTGGAATCCCCCTTCACCAGCTTCAAGAATCGTGGGAAGCAATAAGGCTGCGCCAATGGTGTCCACATTGATGGTGATCGTCTGTCTCCCATCATTATACGTGCCAGTGAGGGAAGTCTTTTCATCATTGGCGGTGCAGGTATATCACCATTCACACAATACTGGTGGGTACATTACAGTTTTACAAAAATAAGCACCATAGAGTTGATGCGCCTTCATGTATTGACACAGTTGCTCAAATCCCCTATTTTGGCGATTGGCGGGAATATCGGTAGTGGCCACCCGATTGTTGTCTTTGATTTGAACTCGACTGTGAAAAATAGCGCCTGGTATCATGCGAGGAGTAACGTGAAGGATCATGTTCATATCCGCCATTGAAGAGCTTTCAAGAAAAAGATTAGAGAAAACTAAGAGAAAATAAGAATTAGGTTACAATTTGAAATTAAGTTGAATTTAAACTAAGGGAGCGAAATTTAAGTAACTAAGTTAGGAAACTTTCCATTTAATCTATGTAATTTAACTCTATTGACAAATATGACCCTTGAGATTAAAAAAAAATTTAGAACTGACCCCTTTTTGAAAATTAAGAAAGAAAAATTAAAAAAAATAAAAAAAACTTTACAGACTTAAAAAGAAGAAAAAGAAAAAAATATAAATTTAAAAGATATATACGAAAATTACATTCAGTCTGAGCACATGGTCAGACTGAAGAATCTTGAGCTGACTAACAAGTGAGACTGAAAAATCACAAGCTGACAAAAAGGTCAGCTTGAAATTTATTATTTTGACAGATTAAGGATTTAACATGCCCAGTTCTCCTAACAGATAGAAAAACCTGTCCTCACTCAGAGGTTTCGTGAAAATGTCTGCCAGTTGATCATGAGTAGCTACAAACTCCAGTCTGACTTTGCCTTTCTCCACACAGTCTCGAATGAAATGATGTCTTATTTCAATTGGAAGACTGGATTCTCAGTAATTTGAATTGCACTTTTGTTGTCACACATTATTGGAGTATTTTGAATCTTGATTTCAAGATCAGCCAATTGGTGTTGCATCCATAGTAATTGTGCACAACAGCTCCCTGCAGCCACGTACTCAGCTTCAGCTGTGGAAGTTGCCACTGAATTTTGCTTTTTACTTAACCAACTGACTAGTTTTCCTCCCAGAAGCTGACATCCTCCTGATGTACTTTTCCTTTCCAATCTACACCCTGCATAATCTGCATCTGTGTAGCCAATTAATTCAACACCAAAATCTTTAGGGTACCATAGACCAAGATTTGGTGTACCCTTAAGATATCTGAAAATTCTTTTGACAGCTTTAAGATGGGATTCCTTTGGGTCAGCTTGATAACGTGCACATAGACATGTAGAGAACATGATATCACGTCTACTAGCAGTTAAATAAAGTAAAGAGCCAATCATACCTCTATAAGTAGCTTGACAAACTGACTTGCCAGATGAGTCTTTATGCAACTTATCAGAAGTACTCATTGGTGTTTTCATTTCAGAACATGTTTCAAAACCAAATTTCTTTACTAAATCATGAACATATTTACTTTGATTTATAAAAATTCCATTTTTCTTTTGTTTTACTTGTAGACCAAGGAAGAACGTGAGTTCTCCCATCATAGTCATCCTATATTCACTACACATGAGATTTGAAAACCAAGTACACAACTTTTCGTTTGTGGATCCAAATATAATGTCATCAACATATATTTGTACCAAAATCACATGTCCATTTTCCTTTTTGATAAAAAGTGTTTTATCAATTGAGCCTCTTTTAAAATGATTTTTGAGAAGAAAGTCAGATAGAGTATCATACCAAGCTCTAGGAGCTTGTTTGAGACCATATAATGCTTTGTTTAATTTAAAAACATAATCAGGAAAGTTAGGATCAACAAAACCTGGTGGCTGCTTGACATAGACTTCCTCTTGTAGATCACCATTCAAAAATGCACTCTTCACATCCATTTGATACACCAAGAAATCTTTAAAAGCTGCATATGCTAAGAATAGGCGAATTGCTTCAATTCTGGCCACTGGAGCAAATCGTTCATCATAATCAATGCCTTCTTCCTGCTTGTATCCTTGAGCCACCAGTCGAGCTTTTATTCCTGATCACCACTCCATCTTTGTCATATTTATTTCGAAAGATCCATTTAAGTCCAATAATAGTCTTAAACAGGGGACGTGGGACCTTTGTCCAAACATTGTTCCTTATGAATTCTCCAAGCTCCTCTTGCATATCATCAACCCAGTCTTCATCTAATAAAGCTTCTTCAACCTTCTTTGGTTCCATCAAACTCAAGAAATTTGTATAGAAGCAAAAATTAGTTGTGGCAGTCTTTCGTCTGGTTTTGACGCCTTCAGTTAATGAACCAAGAACCGATGATATGGGATGTCCCTTGACAGTCTTGATGTTTCCTATCTCATTGTGGGAAACTGCATCTGCTTAAGACTTAGTATCATCAGTCTGAGTGTCATCAGGCTGAGTAGTTTGGATCTAAGTTTGGTCAGACTGAAGAGTGTCAGTCTGAGTTTCATCAGTTTCATTAGACTCAGTATTTTCAATATCGGGGACACTCTGGAAGGGTGATTCATCAGGTTCACTTTCAGATTCTTGATGTAGATGGGCGTTTGCATCATTCCGATCTTCAGCCTGAGAGTCAACTTCAAATGTAGTTACTAGTAATTCATCACAAAGCTGATTGATAGTGGCTATGTCAGTCTGTGATGATGAGTCATCTTTGTCAGACTGAGTAGTTTCATCAAAAGTAACATTAATGCTTTCTTCCACAACCTTTCTTCTTTCATTGTAGACTCTGAATGCTTTTGCAATGCTTGAGTATCCAACGAACAATCCTTCATCAGCTTTAGGAGACATTTTACACAACAAGTCCCTTTGGTTCAGAATATAACATCTACTTCCAAATATATGGAAATAATGAATGGAAGGAACTTTGTTAGAATCACAATTCATATGCTGTTTTTCCATGTCTCTTCACTATGATGGATCTATTCTGTGTGAAGCAGGCAGTGTTCACAGCTTCAGCCCAGAATTTTCCCTTCATGTTCCCATAGCACAACATTGTTCTGGCAACTTGAATTAATGTTCTATTTCTTCTCTCTGCAACTCCGTTTTGTTGAGGTGTTAGAACTGAGGCAAAGTTTTGGACTATTCCTAATTGATCACAAAAGTCTATCAAGACTGAATTTTTGAACTCAGTTCCATGGTCACTTCTCATCTGGCGAACAAGAGTGTTTCTCTGTCGCTGTTCGCTTTTGATCAGACTGATGATTTCCTCAGGTGCATCACTTTTAGCCCTTATTAATATAACCCAAGTGAATCTAGTAAATTCATCTACAATTAAAAGGGTGTATTTCTTTCCTCCTTGACTCTCAATCCCAATTAGTCCAAACAAGTCCATATGTAACATGAATATAGGTGCATCAATTGAATGCAACATTTTTGATGGGAATTGGGTCTTAGTTTGTTTTCCAAGTTCACAAGCTGAGCAAACTTTGTCTTTGGTATAGGTCAGTTCAGGAAGACCTCTAACCAATTTACTTTTTGACAAGGCATTTATGTTTTTGAAGTTTAAATGTGATAACCTTCGATGCCATAGCCAATTAAGTTCTTCTTTTGTTTCTATGAACAAACACGTCTCAGCCTCATCATTAGCAGTACTCAGATCCAGACAAAAGACATCTCGTTCTCTCTTGGCAAGTAGTAATGGTTTTCCCTTGGCACTGTAGATTATTCCAGCTTGCTTTCTGAATCTGACTTCATGGTCTTCATCAGTGATTTGACTCACACTTAGTAAGTTATGTTGTAAGCCTTCTACATATTCAACTCTTTTGAAAGTGAAAGCTCCAACATGAATCTTTCCATATCCTCGTGTCATTGATACCCCATTGTCACCATATCTCACTTGAGGTCCATCTTCTACTTTATAGTCTTGTAGAAAAGACTTCATTCCAGTCATGTGCCTTGAAGCTCCACTATCTAGATACCATTTTGTAGAGTCCTGCACATGAAATAGAAAATATTAGTTCCTTTTGGGTACCCACTTTAGAGTGGATCCATGAACTGAAGCAGATTTAAGTTCAGGTTCAGTCTTGCAGTCAGTTTTGGAGCTGGTGTAATTCTATTTATTTAATTCCTGCATGCAGTTAACAGAATAATGACCTATGACACCACACTATTTACATGGAGTGTCTTTGAGACTGACTTGAGATGAAACTGACTTAGTCTTGGTAGGTTTCACAGACTTTGTCTTTGAGTGAGATGTGTTTCTTTGCTTTTCAGGTGAAACTGACTTTGATGAAACTGACCTAGTCTTTGGTGAAAGTGACTTATGTATGGATGGAGCTGACCAATGTTTTGGTGAGACTGATTTTTGAAAAACGTTTTTATGTGGTCTAGACTGGGTTAGTTGTTTACAAAACACAGCTTCATGTCCTTTTTCACCACAATTGTAGCAAATTCTCTTAGGAGGAGTCTTGGGCCTGATGTGATTAGGTGATTTATTCGTGACTAGAGTTTTTACGATGTTAGTCAGTTCCAACAATTGATTTCCCAATTTATCAATAGTTTTTTCTTTCATGACTTTTGTTAGGAATTTTGGAACTGACTTGGCGCTGAATCTTAGGTTTACTCACAACCTTGGGCAAGCCATTATTTAAATGCACATAATCTTTTTCAGCGTGCACATTTGTATCAGTTTCAGATAAATTAACACATTTAGACTGAAAAGAAGATGAAGAATCACTTTTTGTTAAAAACTTGGGAAATTACAGGTTTGACAAAAGCATTTGACATCATTGTTTTTTCTCCTTTCATATAAGTGAAAGTATTTGGAAGAATTTCTGGTTTGAAAACAATTTTTTCTCTTTCAGCTTTTTCAGCTTCTTCTTCTTCTTCTTCACTCATATGCATCTTCAGACTGAAGTCCTCACCCAACACAGCTTGAACTTGTTTGGGTACCTGTCTGCTCAAACAATCTTCATTTTTTAAGGATGATATGGACCATGACTTACAAATTCTTTTATAATGCTCAGTTTCTTCTCTAAATTTATAATTTTCTTTTTCAAGATCACTATAAGCTTCAATCTGAGCATTTAAAAGAACTTTATAACTTTCTAGTTCAATTATTTTATCATCTTTAATTTTCAAAGTATTTTCAAGATCTTTAATCTTTTGTTTGAATTCAGATTGTTCTTCTAAAGTGGTGGTCAAATCAATAAAGATATACTCAAACATTTGAAGTTTTTGTTCATTTGTATAACTGTCGAAATTGTGTACCTTATAAAGCTTTGATTTGTTCCAGTCTGAGTTACAACTCAGTCTCTCAGATTCCTTCAGATCCTTCTCGAACTGAGAGGCAGATTTCTCAGCTTCAGTCACTTCTTCTGTGAAGGCCATTAAGCATTTATCCACCACTTCCTCATCCTCATCAGAAGACAGTTCCTCATCTAGCCATTCTTCAGCAAAGAATGCCTTTTGCTCAGTTTGAGGATTTTGTGTACTTGAATTGTTGCCTTTCTTGTATTTAAGATACTTCTTTCGGTATCTTTGGGCCCTCTCAACAACCTCGTCCATGTGTTCAGTCTGAGCATTCTTTACTTTACAGTCAGCAGCCATGTGACCATATTCATTGCATTTAAAGCATTTCACCTTCTTAAGATCGAAATGTTTCTTTCCTTTGTAGCCTGTCTTCTGTTCAAGCTTCATAGTTAACAGGGCAAGCTGACTTTTCAGCTTTTTGACCTCAATTTCATTATCTGATTCTGAGTCTGAGTGTGACTCAGACTCAGATGAGTCAGCTTTAGAATAAATTTCTTTATTCCTTTTGCTGGTAGCAACTAATGAGCTTCTGGATCTCTTGTAGTCCTTCTTGTGTTTATCTTTTTCCTCTCTTGAGATTCTTCAAAATTCAGCAACAATCCAAAGAGACCAGGCAGCTTACAGGTGGACAGTTTTTCACTAACCACAAGAGAAGTAATAACAGATTCAAATATGTTGGGCAAGATGTCAACAAACCTTTTTCAAATTTCATCATCGTCTTTCATCATTCCTAGGGCTGATAGGTCATTCAATAGTACTTGGAACCTTGTGTGCACGTGAGCTAAGGTTTCTTTGTCTTTTACGTAGAAATTTTTCATAATTCCTAATCAGACTGTTTAACCTTTGTTCTCTTACAAAATCGGGACTCCTTCATAAGATACAATTAAAGTATCCCATATTTCTTTAGCGGATCTACATCCAGCAATCTTGGAGAATATTTGTTCAGACACAGCATTACCTAGAATGCTTCTTGCTCTTGGATCTAGATTAAAGAGTAGCTTATCAACATCTGTCCACTGTGATTTAGGAGTTTGAACCCACATTGCACGTTGGACAACTTTGTCTCCTTCCTTGACCTCATCAATATGCTTTCCTGGAATAATTGGTCCTTCCGTTACAGTCCTCATCATTTCTTCATGAATTCCGGACAAATGCCACTCAGCTTTAAGTTTCCAGTGAGCAAAGTTGTGACCACTGAAAAAAGGAATACCTTTTCCAGCCATAGCGGGTGTGTTGGATGAAGATGATGACATTGTATTTGAGATTTTATGTATTGATCGTTTAAGATTGGTAAATTTATTAAAATTTAAATCTTATTTGCTCTGATACCAGTTTTTAGGTCTCAATAAGATCTCAAACACTAGCTAATCAATTACAAATAAGTATTTAGATGTTAATTGTTATGAATCGATTAAGTGCTCAGTTTCTTAGTTTATTATAGCGGAAATATAATAACAAATCAACGAAAATAACACACAGTTATATTGATTCAAAAGGTACAACGAATTACTAAGCTTAAGCTCACTATTTATACACAATAACAGCGAGCTTGATAAGTACGAATCCTAGTAAATCTTCTAAAAGGATAGAAGATTTAATATAACAAACATACCTAAAATAAAGCAATACGTTTCATTATGAAGCTGAGTAGTCAGCTCCATAATGCCTTAGTCGCTTTTAGTCACTCAGACTCAGAGTCACTCATACTCAAAGTCACTCAGACTCAAAGTCACTCAGACTCAGCAACTAAGACTTTAATAAACAGATTTATTAACTTAGGTTAAATCTTTGATTTCCCAACATGTTATTACTTAAATTATTACTTGCATGGACGATCTAAAAACTGAGAAGTTGTTTTTATAAAAGTTTACAACGTTTTCTTACTTAAAAACGGGTTTTTCACATAGATCCACATTTTTTTGTAAAAGATCTAAAAGAAACTGTGATTTTGGCTCAAAAATTAATATATTTAACTAATAACCGTTTGCATGTAAGAATCTATCACTAAAATAGCTTAAAAATGTCGAAAATATGAAACTGGCCGAAGTCCTCCAGCTGGCGTCTGAATATCTCCAGCCGCTGCCTGGATCTTGCTGTTCACCAAAAATGTCGTTTTACAACTTAAACGTTAAAAATGGTGACCAAATAAACTTACCACATAATATATATTTGAAAACTTACTGGTTTTATAAATTATATTGTTTGGATAAGTTTTATGAATAAAAACTATGGTATTGTTGAATTATATGGTTTGAAACGTTTGTTAAAGCGGGAAAGTAGTATTGAAAATGGACTAAAGTTTTATAGCGCGGAAGCACTGCCCAAATCTCACCGTAAAATATATCTGAAACTCAGCGACTTATTATTTCTGTGACTTAAACATTTTTGACCTTGGACATCGACCCTTTTTGGACATAATTGGACTAATCGGACACTAAATGAAATTGAACACGTTGTAACACATAAATTTTCCATATTGAAACTTTTGGACAGAATTTAAAGTATAAAGATTTAACACTAAAAATGTTAAAATGGAACTTTAACATAACTTAAATCACACAATTTATACTTACACGAAACTTAGGTGTTTAGGTCGTCTTTGATTCCCGACGTGTTCCGCTCCTTCCATTTACTCGAGACTTATCTTCGCAACCAGTGAATTACAACCCCACCTTCATTTACTGTTTTGAATATTTATTTTGGGGGAAACATAAGATTCATTTGTCTTGGAAACATTTGTGAACTTTGCAACTCGCATGAACCTTTTGAAAGTATTATGAACTTTTGGAACACTGTATGAACTATTGATCTATGTTTGAAACTTGTGAAACTCATATGCGTAAAAACATTTTATTGCCCCTATTGGCTTACTGGGTTGCCCCCGTTAAATGGATAAACTAAATTAAGGTTACTTGTATGCGAAACCAACCCTTGATGAGAATATAAACCCCGTAAGTGCTTACTATCAGTTTTGAAACAAAGAGTACAAAGTGCCCCGTTTTTAGTTCAGTTCATTCACACTATTAGCAATAGCCGTTAGTATCTATGGGTATCGATACTTAAGAGAGGTCACTCCTTACTTGTGGTTCGCGACCTAAGTACACATTACTAAGTTCAGACGAACTCCATCTCTAGTGAAACTTTGGGGCGTGTTCTGACCAGTTAATCGGTTTAGTGTAAAACTTACGTTATATTGTGCCAAGAGGTTGATACAAGATTTTATTATAGTTACTTACTTATCTATTATGTATATACTCTCTTTTAGCTATTGACTCCGCAATTACTATTGTTACAAGTATTGTTCTGCTTGTATTTGTTCAAACTTTTAAATTATATATATATTTAAGCGCCGCTCCGCTTCTTTTCATTTATGAAACTCTTTATCTATATATACTTCATGGAAACTTTTGTCGAGAAACTCAAACTGTAACTCACTCACTACTTTATTGTAGTTGACACTTTATCTTATGTTTCAGAAAATTAAGTGTAAGAATGAAGTGCATGGCATTGACGGGTCAGGATGGTCGTGTGAGACATACATTGGGAAAGACCTGTTTTAATTTTGGGGAATCTTATTTGAAACTTTAATCTATGTATCTGTATTGAACGCTAAACTACTTGGTTGTTTTTGGGAATGTGAACAATTTTATTTTAATCAAGGACTTGAACCGTTATATTTTTGTTATAACCCGTGTAATGGTATTCCAGCTCTTCACATCTCGTGTTTCCGTTATAGCGGGGTGTGACAAAAATGACGTCATCCTTCCTCTTTGAAATTGATTATTTCTTTTACCCTGAATTTGTGGTTTATAATTTGGCAAAGTTACCTTCAACTAAAGAAGAAGAAAAAAAGCAAATGATGCGAAAAATGACGTCATCCTTCATCTTTAAAATTGATTATTTCATATTCCCGAATATTTGAAGGTTCATATTACGATAAAGTTACCCTCAACATAAAAAAAATCAAATTATGCGAAATATGATGTCATCTTTTGCATTATCAATATCCGAACGAAAATGAGGTCATATTTCCTCTTTGAAATTAAATGTTTCTTTTACCATAAATTTGTAGGATACAATTTTGTCAAGTTACTTTCAACTAAAGAAAACTAAGTAAATTTATGCGAAAACATACGTCACCTTTCGAAAAATGAGCTCATCCTTAGCATTATCATTATCCGGACGAAAATGACGTCATCCTCCCTCTTTGAAATTGATTATTTCTTTTACCCTGAATTTTTGGTTTCTAACTTGGCAAAGTTAACTTCAACTAAAGAAGAAAAAAAAAAGTTAAAACATGCGAAAAATGACGTCATCGTTTGCATTATCGGTATAAGAACAAAAATGACGACATCCTTCCTCTTTAAAATTGATTATTTCATATTCCCTAAAATTGAAGGTTCATGTTATGCGAAAGTAACATTCAACATAAAAACTCAAATTATGCGGAATATGACGTCATCTTTTCTATTAACATTATCCGAACGAAAATGACGTCATCTTTCCTCCTTGAAATTAAATGTTTCTTTTACCCTATATTTGTAAGATACAATTTTGCAACGTTACCTTCAACTAAAGAAAATAAGTCAAATTACACGAAAAGTGATGACATCGTTCGTATAAATCGTTATTAGAACAAAAAGGAAATCATTTTTCCTCTTTAAACCTGATTATTTCATATTTCATTTGTAGGTTTGTAATACGCCAAGTCTCCTTCAACTAAAATATAAATCAAATTATTCGTAAAATGAAGTCATTCTTAGCATTATCGTTATCCGAACGAAAATGACGTCATCCTTTCTATTTGAAATTGATTATTCTTTTACACTTGATTTGTAGATTCCAATTTTGAAAAGTTACCTTCAACTTAACAAAAAAAAGTCACATTGAGCGAAAATGACGTCATCTTTCTCATTATCATTATCAGAACAAAAATGACGTCATCTTTTCTCTTTAAAACTCATTATTTCATATTATCAAATATTTGTAGGTTTTTATTATGTAAAATCACCTTCAACTAAAAAGTAAATCAAATTATGCGAAAATTGACGTCATCCTTCCTCTTTTAAATTGATTATTTCTTTTACCCTTTAATTGTAGCTTCCAATTTTTTAAAGTTACCTTAAACTAAAGAAAACAAAGTCTAATTATACGTAAAATGACGTCATCGTTCGTATTATCGTTAAAAGAACCAAAATGACGTCATCCTTCATCTTTAATATTAATTATTTCATATTCCCGAATATTTGAAAGTTCATATTACGCCAAAGGTACCTTCAACATAAAAAAAATCAAATTATGCGAAATAATATGTCATCTTTCGCATTATCAATATCCGAACGAAAATGACATCATCTTTCCGCTTTGAAATCAAATGTTTCTTTTACCAATAATTTGTACAATACAATTTGGCCAAGTTACCTTCAACTAAAAGAAAAATAAGTCAATTTATGCGAAAACATACGTAACCATTCGAAAAATGACCTCATCCTTAGCATTATCATTATCCGGGCGAAAATGACGTCATCCTTCGTCTTCTAAATTGATTATTTCTTTTACCCTGAATTTGTGGTTTCTAATTTGGCAAAGTTACCTTCATCTAAAGAAGAAAAAAAAAAGTCAAATTATGCGAAAAATGACGTCATCCTTCGCATTCTCGTTATAAGAAAAAAAAATGACATCATCCTTCATCTTTAAAATTGATTATTTCATATTCCCGAATATTTGAAGGTTCATATTACGCCAAAGTTACCTTCAACATAAAACAAATTCAAATTATGCGAAATATGATGTCATCTTTTGCATTATCAATATCCGAACGAAAATGACGTCATCTTTCCTCTTTGAAATTAAATGTTTCCTTTACCATAAATTTGTAGGATACAATTTTGTCAAATTACCTTCAACTAAAGAAAACTAAGTCAATTTATGCGAAAACATACGTCACCTTTCGAAAAATGAGCTCATCCTTAGCATTATCATTATCCGGACGAAAATGCCGTCAACCTTCCTCTTTGAAATTGATTATTTCTTTTACCCTGAATTTGTGGTTTCTAATTTGGCATAGTTAACTTCAACTACAGAAGAAAAAAAAAGTTAAAGTATGCGAAAAATGACGTCATCGTTCGCATTATCGTTATAAGAACAAAAATGACGACATCCTTCCTCTTTAAAATTGATTATTTCATATTCCCTAAAATTGAAGGTTCATATTATGTTAAAGTAACATTCAACATAAAAAAACTCAAATTATGCGAAATATGACGTCATCTTTTCCATTAACATTATCCGAACGAAAATGACGTCATCTTTCCTCCTTGAAATTAAATGTTTCTTTTACCCTATATTTGTAAGATACAATTTTGCAACGTTACCTTCAACTAAAGAAAATAAGTCAAATTACACGAAAAGTGATGACATCGTTCGCATAAATCGTTATTAGAACAAAAAGGAAATCATTTTTCCTCTTTAAAACTGATTATTTCATATTTCATTTGTAGGTTTGTAATACGCTAAGTCTCCTTCAACTAAAATATAAATCAAATTATTCGTAAAATGAAGTCATTCTTAGCATTATCATTATCCGAACGAAAATGACGTCATCCTTTCTATTTGAAATTGATTATTCTTTTACACTTGATTTGTATATTCCAATTTTGAAAAGTTACCTTCAACTTAACAAAAAAAAGTCACATTGAGCGAAAATGACGTCATCTTTCTCATTATCATTATCCGAACGAAAATGACGTCATCTTTTCTCTTTAAAACTCATTATTTCATATTATCAAATATTTGTAGGTTTTTATTATGCAAAATCACCTTCAACTAAAAAGTAAATCAAATTATGCGAAAATTGACGTCATCCTTCCTCTTTTAAAATGATTATTTCTTTTACCCTTTAATTGTAGCTTCCAATTTTTTAAAGTTACCTTAAACTAAAGAAAACAAAGTCTAATTATACGTAAAATGACGTCATCGTTCGTATTATCGTTGAAAGAAACCAAAATGACGTCATCCTTCATCTTTAATATTAATTATTTCATATTCCCGAATATTTGAAAGTTCATATTACGCCAAAGGTAACTTCAACATAAAAAAAATCAAGTCATGCGAAATAATATGTCATCTTTCGCATTATCAATATCCGAACGAAAATGACATCATCTTTCCGCTTTGAAATTAAATGTTTCTTTTACCAATAATTTGTACAATACAATTTGGCCAAGTTACCTTCAACTAAAAGAAAAATAAGTAAATTTATGCGAAAACATACGTAACCATTCGAAAAATGACCTCATCCTTAGCATTATCATTATCCGGGCGAAAATGACGTCATCCTTCGTTTTGTAAATTGATTATTTCTTTTACCATGAATTTGTGGTTTCTAATTTGGCAAAGTTACCTTCAACTAAGGAAGAAAAAAAAAAAAGTCAAATTATGCGAAAAATGAGGTCATCGTTCGCATTATCGTTATAAGAACAAAAATGACATCATCCTTCCTTTTTAAAATTGATTATTTCATATTCCTTAAAATTTGATGGTTCATATTATGCGAAAGTTACATTCAACATAACAAAACTCAAATTATGCGAAATATGACGTTATCTTTCGCATTATCATTATCCGAACGAAATGACGTCATCTCCCCTCCTTGAAATTAAATGTTCTTTTACCATAAATTTGTAGTATACAATTTTGCCAAGTTACCTTCAATTAAAGAAAAATAAGTCAATTTATGCGAAAACATACGTCACCTTTCGAAAAATGACCTCATCCTTAGCATTATCATTATCCGGACGATAATGACGTCATCCTTCCTCTTTGAAATTGATTATTTCTTTTACCCTGAATTTGTGGTTTCTAATTTGGCAAAGTTACCTTCAACTAAAGAAGAAGAAAAAAAGCAAATGATGCGAAAAATGACGTCATCCTTCATCTTTAAAATTGATTATTTCATATTTCCGAATATTTGAAGGTTCATATTACGCCAAAGTTACCTTCAACATAAAAAAAAATTCAAATTATGCGAAATCTGATGTCATCTTTTGCATTATCAATATCCGAACGAAAATGACGTCATCTTTCCTCTTTGAAATTAAATGTTTCCTTTACCATAAATTAGTAGGATACAATTTTGTCAAGTTACTTTCAACTAAAGAAAACTAAGTCAATTTATGCGAAAACATACTGTGACAACCGTCTTAGTTCAGGTGAAAACCGCATTCTCTACCTTTAAACTTAACTTTGTATTAACCTTGTCGTGACTTGTCTCGTAAACTCGTGTACGTCGGAATCGAAATCGGAACCACAAAATGAATCCTAATACCAAGAAAATACTTAGTGAACTTGGCTAAGTTCCTATTTAAAATAACCGAAAACTTTCAACTAACGAAACACCTAACAAAGAAAACTAAACAAAAACGAAATAGCTGAAAAATCAGCCTCTTGCGCCGCAAGAGGTGAGGACTGCGGCGCAAGACAGTTCCAGAAATTCAAAAATTTTGTTGTTGCTAGTGCTTGGTGACTCATCCCAAACCGACCCAAATGGCCAACACCTGTAAAAACAGGTGTCAAGCACCCCTTTAATCCAGAAAAGTCACTTGGTATCATCTCCCCTTTGTCACTTTCATTTGCACAAGTCTAAACACACACATACACTTATGCTCTCAACTCTCACATACAAACACCTATAACTCTTTCAAAAACAATCCTTCTAAGGCATAATCTAACTAATTCAAGGACATTTTCATACATTCATCACCATCATTTCATCATTTCAAAGGTAAAAATCTTGTTCTTGAACTTATCTTTCATAGTTACTCAAGTTTTTACATAAAACATCAAATCTATATATGTTTTATAACTAAAATGATGAAAGCATATCAAAAAGTCCATTGCATGCAATTTTTATTGGTGAAAATGGAAGTTTATAAAATGGAAAATCTGGAAATTTCATTAAAATAAACTAAAGTTATGTTTTTCAACTTAAGATTTTGATTTATGACCCTAACCGAAGAAATCGACAGAATCTGTTAGATGCATGTAAAAATTACGAAATTTTGACCAAAGATGTAAACTGTAAAATTTAACTGACTGTAAAAAATTGGGAACCTAACTCCTATTTTTTGATTATTATGAAGTTTACAGTATTTAATCTGATTTAATCTTGAATTTCGAGAAAACATACCAAACGAATTCATCAGCTTACAAAAATTTGACATAGTCTAGAATATATCAAAATATGATTTTACAGATTTTACTGGAATTTTTGGAATTAATATACTATTATTTACTGTTTTTACGGTTAAAACGCGTTAAATACGTAAACAACTCTAACTTCTTCAAAAACTGTCGGATTGAGACGAATCCAGTTCCTATGACTTCGTATTACAGAAGGAGATTTTTATGTTATTTTTATAAAATATTGGAACAACAGAATCTGACAGTTTCATATTCGGTATAATTTAGGTTCACGCGATTCCGATTCCTATTCCGGTCACTCCACGCACACTCCTAGTACTACTCTCTCGCTTTAGCGTAAGTCCTTGTGATTCATTAGATTCATTTCACATATTCGAGTTCAGTTTGTAAAGCGGGAAAGTGATTTGTTATTTTGGACATTCTTTATATAGCGCGGAAGCTCTGCCGGATTTTAGCCAGAACCGAACCACCTCCGTCCGAGCTATCTTTTCACCGCCTCATTTTCACGTGAGTTACAACCCCACTTATTTACTGTTTTTCAAATAACTTTTGGGGGAAACAAGAGGTCTAAATGAACTTTGGAACTGTTATGAACTTTTGTACAATTATGAACTCCATTGAACGTTTTTGTGAAAACTTATACTTATTTAGTTTTATGGCTGTTTGGCCTATGATAAACTAATGGTTTGCCACCCTTTATTCGGCTTAATGGTTCGCCACCTTTACTCGGCTTTTTGGTTCAAAACTATGTTAAACTTATTTAACGCCACTATCGGCACTCGTATGTACTTTGATTGATCGTATAACTAACGTGACTCTTGAGGAATATAACTAGCCATAAGTGACTACTATCAGTTGAAAAATGAAACGTTAGTGCCCATCTTGCAACACACTATTAGCTTTGATAAGCCGTTTAGTAATTATGAGTATCGATACTTAGGAAATAACCGTTCCTTGCTTAGGCGGCAGCTTAAGTACATATTACTTGATCAGTTATGACTCCCCGTGGATAGTCGGGGTAAGGGGCCTCACGGTTGGTAATTCGGTTTAGTGTGAACACTTAAGTTATATTATGCCAAGTAGTCGTTATACATGATTTCAATCAATAGTTTACTTATCTTGCGCGTATAAGGTTATACGACTTCCGCAACTATCCATTAATCAACTGTTTTAGTTCGAACTATTCTTTAAGTATTGTTCCACTTTTAGAAACTTCTAAGTATAGCCATACTTAACTCAAACTCTTTTTAGTCGAGGACTAGAAAACTATAACTCACTCACTACTTTATTGTAGTTGACACTTTATCTCTTGTTTTCAGGAAATCCATTGTAAGATACGAAGTGCATTATGTGGATGGGTCTGGAATGTCACGTGAAGTCAAGAATCGGGAGAAGACCTATTTTGAATATATTTTGGGAATTTTATCAGACAATTTACTATGTTATTTCGTTATGTACTTTTCAATGCTTGGTTATCTTTAAACTGTAAACTCTTGTTTTATTCGTAATGACTTGAAACCGTATGTTTTTATTTATAACTCGTGTGATGATATCTTGGCTCTTCACATTCCGTGTTTCCGCTTTAGCGGGGTGTGACATACTTGGTATCAGAGCACTGGTTATAGCGAAAACGGTTTTAAGAATTTTTCAAAAATTTTTGAAACCAAACTATAACCAAGGCTTTTTCAGAAAAATCATTTCACGAGCTTTCAAACTTTAGTAAATTAATTCCACAATGCCTAGTTCAAAAATAAATTTGCTTTTAACTAGGCGTAACTTGATCAACTATGCCTAGTTGAAAATAAATTTGGCGAGAACGGAAAGTAATTGCTATTGTCAAACGGTTTTCGAGTCGAAAAATTCCCTGTCTTATTCCTTCCCGATTCTCACGTGACTGACCCATACATGCATTTTCGTTTACATTTTTCCTTAATTCCTGTACTCACGTAATGTATTATTCGCAGATCCGACATGTCTCAGTCTTCGCAGTCACGATCCCAGTCTCGCTCACTTTCTCGACTAGCGTCTTCCCCCGGAGCATCTGAGGATCCTGCAGCATCCGAGAGTCAGCGTCACCAGACGACTGACCCGACTGAGGAGAGCTCGATGGCGTACTCCAGCAGCATGGGTACCTCCAGCCCGAGGACTGTGCTACCAGCTGCACCACCGGCACCCGTTGAGGCACCGCCCCAGCGGCGTGGACCTCGTGTCGTTATGACGGCACACAAGCAGGTCGTCCTTCCAGGTCGGCTACCTGACAGGATGGCCGCACAGCAGGCTGGATCATCCAGACCCACACCTTCACACCTCCCGTTCGGTCATCCACCTCCCGAGGCACCACGCACTTCCATGCTTGACCACTACTCGTGGGAGCGTCAGCTCGAGCGCGAGGAAATGCAGCGTGCCCACGACGCTGAAGCAGCCAGGCAGAGGACACTGCCTACCCCACAGCTACCCCCTCCTGCCGCTTTCCTGCACCTCCACCGCGAGGTAAGGGGACTTTCAGAGGAAGCCCAGCAACAAGGGCTGCTCCTCTGCGAGGTTTCAGATGCCGCGCATCGGCTGGCGGAGCAGGCATTGCGACACCGAGAGACTGCTCAGGCCACGGCTCGGACTGTGCAACGTCTGATAGGAGTTTGTCTGATTATGGGGACCCTGTTGGCGGTGATTGCTGCCAGGATGCTTTTCGAGAGGCGCCACTAGACGTTTTCTTTTACTTATCGTACTGTAGGCTCGAGTTGTAATTTTCCAGTGTACACAACTCAAAGCCATATCTATTTTATTTCCTTATGTATTGTACTTGTATTTCATTCTCATTTTGGACCTTGTATTCAACTCTATATTATTAATGAATAGAAATTCTACCTTATTATCTATTTGTGCTATTGTCGTGTGAATCTTTAGTTATCAATGGATTGTATCTCTTGCGTGTGAATCTCGTTGTGTGAATCTCTTGAATCCCTGTCGTGCGTATTCTATCTGTTCTATTACTTTACTCTTGCGGAATTGTTGTCTTGTACATTGAATTATATTCTTATCATACTCTAATCGTGCGTTCTAAACTGAATCTGTTGTCTGTTGTCTGTTGTAGAACCATGGCACCCCGGACTAATGCCAGTATCATCGCTGAGCAAGTCGCTGAGCAGTTGAATGCAGCGATGCCCAACATGATCGCTCAGATCACGGCGGGAATCAATGCCAATGTCAACAACCACCAGCGACAGCAACAGCAACAACAACAGCAACAGCAGAATCAAAACAACCAAAACCAGAACAACAACAACAACCAAAACCAGAATCAAAACCAGCACCAAAACCCTCCCGCCTGTACCTACAAAAGCTTCATGGCATGCAAGCCCAAAGAGTTCCACGGCACCTCAGGAGCTGTAGGACTTGTGTCCTGGTTCGAGAGCATCGAATCAGTCTTGCACATTAGCAAGTGTGCCGAGGCCGATAAGGTAGAGTACGCTTCATGCGTACTACATGGGAAGGCTCTATCATGGTGGAACAATGTGGTTCGAACCAGAGGGCGTGACACCGCCTATGCTCTCTCCTGGGACCAATTCAAAAATCTTTTGATTGCGGAGTACTGTCCTAAGGGAGAAATCAAGAAGCTTGAGGCGGAACTGTGGAATCTCATGATGGTCGGGAATGACATCGAGGGGTACACCACCCGATTTCATGAACTGGCCCGACTGGTTCCGAGACTAGTAACCCCCGAGGAAAACCACATTGACCGTTATGTTTCCGGTCTCGTTCCCGAGATCCGGGGAAATGTTCTCTCAGCTGAACCACAAACCCTTCAGAGCGTAATCATTCTGGCGTACAGACTCACCAGCGATCTCCTCTCCGCTTCAGCACCCTCCAAGAAGGAAGGAGGAGAGAAAAGGAAGGCAGATCAAACCCCCCGGAGAAACAACAAGAAACAGAAAACCACCCGCAACTATGCGGTGACTGCTGCACCACCACCACCACCACCAGCTGGGAACCGAAACTACACGGGGACGAACCCCAAGTGCAGTAAGTGCAACTTCCATCACCACGGGAACTGCCCGGTATGTTCAAAGTGCCAGAAGGTGGGGCACTTCTCCAAGTATTGTTCAGAGAAAGCAGTGATCCAGGGTCAGAAGCCGGTGTGCTTCGAGTGTGGAAGCGACCAACACTTCCGTAACGCTTGCCCTAAGCTTCAGAACGCTCAACCCAACCAAGGAGGGCGGGGTCGCGGCCGTGCTTTCGCACTTACCGCTGAAGAGGCCCGGCAGGACCCGAATGCGGTGAACGCTACGTTTTCTATAAACAACCACTATGCATCTGTATTGTTCGATTCTGGAGCAGAAAGAAGCTTCGTATCCTTAGAGTTTAGACCCTTCATTAATATAGGATCTAAGATTCTTAGGGATAGCTTCACCGTAGAGTATGCCAACGATCAGGAATTTGAGGCTAAGGATGTAATCGTAGGATGTTCAATATGCCTAGCTGATAAAACGTTTCCCATTGATTTAATCCCGATAGAGCTGAAGAGCTTTGACATCATAGTCGGAATGGACTGGTTATCTCGGTTCCGGGCCGAGATCGTCTGTTTCGACAAACTTATTCGTATCCCTCTATCAGACGGCGAAACCCTTGTCGTGCAAGGCGACAAACCGGGCCAACAACTTCGCATCATCTCCAACGTTAAAATGCACAAATACCTCAAAAAGGACTGTGATGCATTCCTAGCGCATGTCATCGAGCGTAAGCCTAAGGAGAACCGAGCGCAAGATATCCCCATAGTCAAGGATCATCCAGAAGTCTTTCCTGAGGATCTACCCGGGCTACCTCCAAACCGACAAGTCGAATTCCGAATAGACCTAGTTCCTGGCGCAGCACCGGTTGCCAAGACGTCGTACCGTCTAGCACCCCCAGAAATGCAAGAGCTATCTAAGCAGCTACAGGAACTCTTGGATCACGATCTCATTCGTCCGAGCTCGTCCCCCTAGGGAGCCCCAATCCTTTTCGTTAAGAAGAAAGACGGATCCTTCCGAATGTGCATTGATTACCGAGAACTGAACAAGTTGACCGTTAAGAACCGGTACCCACTTCCGAGGATCGATGATTTGTTCGATCAGTTGCAGGGTGCAACTTACTTCTCTAAGATCGACCTCCGCTCGGGTTATCATCAGGTTCGAGTCAGCGAGGACGATATTCCAAAAACCGCTTTCCGAACCCGATACGGACATTACGAATTTCTCGTCATGCCATTTGGTCTGACCAACGCACCAGCGGTGTTCATGGATCTGATGAACAGGGTGTGTCGACCGTATTTGGATAAATTCGTAATCGTATTCATAGATGACATTCTTATCTACTCGAAGAACAAGGATGACCATGCTAAACATCTGAAACTTGTCCTCGAACTCCTTAAGGATCAGAAATTGTATGCCAAATTCTCGAAGTGCGAATTTTGGCTCCGAGAGGTACACTTCCTTGGCCATGTGATCAACCAAGAAGGAATTCATGTCGATCCAGCAAAGATCGAAGCGATTGAGAAATGGCAAGCCCCCACGACTCCTACGGAAATACGACAATTTTTGGGATTGGCGGGCTATTACCGGAGATTCATTAAAAATTTCTCAAAAATCGCTAAGCCGCTAACCGAACTCACTCAGAAGGATAAGGACTTCACCTGGGGAGAACAACAGGATGAATCCTTCCTGAAACTGAAGCATGAACTATGCCACGCACCGATTTTGTCCCTACCGGAGGGTACAGATAATTTCGTGGTGTTTTGCGATGCGGCTCACCAAGGACTTGGATGTGTTCTTATGCAGAAGGAGAAGGTCATTGCATACGCATCGAGACAGTTAAAGGTTCACGAGCAGAATTATACAACACACGACTTAGAGCTGGGAGCTGTCGTGTTTGCGCTAAAGATATGGAGACTTTATTTGTACGGCACTAAGTGCACAGTGTTCACGGATCACAAAAGCCTTCAGCATATTCTCGATCAGAAGATGCTCAATATGAGGCAACGGAGATGGATCGAACTATTAAGCGAGTACGATTGCGAGATCAAATACCACCCGGGTAAAGCAAACGTAGTAGCTGAGCCCTGAGTCGTAAGGAAAGGGCTAAACCATCTCGAGTTAGAGCATTGGGAATTCAAATTCAGACTAGACTCCAATCGCAAATTTCTAAAGCTCAACAGGAAGCATTGAAACCTGAGAACCTTAAGGGTGAAACCCTGCACAATCATGAAAAGGATTTTGAGCTTAAACCGGACGGAATCCATTACTTCAAGAATCGAGCATGGATTCCTAGAGCTGAAGACCTTCGCAAGCTCATCTTGGACGAGGGCCACCGATCCCGATACTCTATTCATCCGGGATCCGACAAGTTGTATAAGGATCTACGGGAATACTATTGGTGGCCTGGCATGAAGAAAGACATAGCCTTATATGTGTCTAAGTGCCTTACTTGCTCGAAGGTCAAGGCAGAATATCAGAAACCTTCTGGGCTATTGCAACAGCCGGAGATCCCCATGTGGAAGTGGGAGCAGATCTCCATGGACTTCATTACTAAATTGCCTCGTACGGCAAGGGGGAATGATACAATCTGGGTGATTGTGGATCGATTGACTAAATCCACACACTTTCTGCCGGTAAGAGAGAACCATTCAATGGAGAAGTTCGCACAGATCTACATTAACGAGATTGTCTCTCGTCATGGAACGCCCCTCTCCATTATCTCTGATAGGGATAGTCGATTCACGTCCCGGTTTTGGAACGCGCTTCAGAAATCGCTCGGGACGCGACTAGACCTCAGTACTGCTTACCACCCTCAGACCGATGGTCAGAGTGAAAGACGATTCAGACACTTGAGGACATGCTGAGAGCGTGTGTAGTTGACTTTGGAGGAAGTTGGGACGCTCACTTGCCATTAGTCGAATTTTCCTATAATAATAGCTACCATGCCAGCATCAAGTGTGCCCCGTTCGAGGCCTTATACGGACGCAAATGCCGGTCGCCGCTTTGTTGGTTAGAAGCTGGTGATCGACAACTGACAAGGCTCGACATCGTCCAGGAAACCATTGTCAAAATCGCTACCATTCGGTAAAGGCTTAAGACATCTCGTACTCGGTAGAAGAGCTATGCCGATAACCGAAGGAAACCTCTCGAATTCCAGGTGGGCGATAGAGTACTCCTAAAAATATCGCCGTGGAAAGGGGTAGTCCGTTTCGGAAAACGCGGCAAGTTAAGCCCGAGGTACACAGGCCCCTTTGAGGTAATTGAGTGTATCGGCCCAGTGGCGTATCGACTTCAACTTCCGCAAACTCTTTCTAATGTCCACAACGTCTTCCATGTCTCGCACTTGAAAAAGTGCTTATCGGACGAGACCATTGTCATTCCACTGGACGAAGTCCATATCGACAACAAGCTTAACTTCATCGAAGAACCGCTTGAGGTTGTAGATCGAGAGGTCAAGCAACTCAAGCAAAGTCGCATCCCTATTGTAAGGTTCGGTGGAATTCCCGACGAGGTCACGAATTCACTTGGGAACGTGAAGACTAGATTCGTAAGAAATATCCACATCTGTTCAGAAATCCTTCCTCCGATAAGACGAACTAAATTTCGGGACGAAATTCTTTTCAACCCGGGGAGAATGTGACAACCGTCTTAGTTCAGGTGAAAACCGCATTCTCTACCTTTAAACTTAACTTTGTATTAACCTTGTCGTGACTTGTCTCGTAAACTCGTGTACGTCGGAATCAAAATCGGAATCACAAAATGAATCCTAATACCAAGAAAATAATTAGTGAACTTGTCTAAGTTCCTATTTAAAATAACCGGAAACTTTCAACTAACGAAACACCTAACAAAGAAAACTAAACAAAAACGAAATAGCTGAAAAATCAGCCTCTTGCGCCGCAAGAGGTGATGACTGCGGCGCAAGACAGCTCCAGAAATTCAAAAATTTTGTTGTTGCTAGTGCTTGGTGACTCATCCCAAACCGACCCAAATGGCCAACACCTGTAAAAACAGGTGTCAAGCACCCCTTTAATCCAGAAAAGTCACTTGGTATCATCTCCCCTTTGTCACTTTCATTTGCACAAGTCTAAACACACACATACACTTATGCTCTCAACTCTCACATACAAACACCTATAACTCTTTCAAAAACAATCCTTCTAAGGCATAATCTAACTAATTCAAGGACATTTTCATACATTCATCACCATCATTTCATCATTTCAAAGGTAAAAATCTTGTTCTTGAACTTATCTTTCATAGTTACTCAAGTTTTTACATAAAACATCAAATCTATATATGTTTTATAACTAAAATGATGAAAGCATATCAAAAAGTCCATTGCATGCAATTTTTATTGGTGAAAATGGAAGTTTATAAAATGGATTTGATGACGTCATTTTGACCAAAGATGTAAACTGTAAAATTTAACTTACTGTAAAAAATTGGGAACCTAACTCCTATTTTTTGATTTATTATGAAGTTTACAGTATTTAATCTGATTTAATCTTGAATTTCGAGAAAACATACCAAACGAATTTATCAGCTTACAAAAATTTGACATAGTCTAGAATCTATCAAAATATGATTTTACAGATTTTACTGGAATTTTTGGAATTAATATACTATTATTTACTGTTTTTACGGTTAAAACGCGTTAAATACGTAAACCACTCTAACTTCTTCAAAACCTGTGGGATTGAGACGAATCCAGTTCCTATGACTTCGTATTACAGAATGAGATTTTTATGTTATTTTTATAAAATATTGGAACAACAGAATCTGACAGTTTCATATTCGGTATAATTTAGGTTCACGCGATTCCGATTCCTATTCCGGTCACTCCACGCACACTCCTAGTACTACTCTCTCGCTTTAGCGTAAGTCCTTGTGATTCATTAGATTCATTTCACATATTCGAGTTCAGTTTGTAAAGCGGGAAAGTGATTTGTTATTTTGGACATTCTTTATATAGCGCGGAAGCTCTGCCGGATTTTAGCCAGAACCGAACCACCTCCGTCCGAGCTATCTTTTCACCGCCTCATTTTCACGTGAGTTACAACCCCACTTATTTACTGTTTTTCAAATAACTTTTGGGGGAAACAAGAGGTGTAAATGAACTTTGGAACTGTTATGAACTTTTGTACAATTATGAACTCTATTGAACGTTTTTGTGAAAACTTATACTTATTTAGTTTTATGGCTGTTTGGCCTATGATAAACTAATGGTTTGCCACCCTTTATTCGGCTTAATGGTTCGCCACCTTTACTCGGCTTTTTGGTTCAAAACTATGTTAAACTTATTTAACGCCACTATCGGCACTCGTATGTACTTCGATTGATCGTATAACTAACGTGACTCTTGAGGAATATAACTAGCCATAAGTGACTACTATCAGTTGAAAAATGAAACGTTAGTGCCCATCTTGCAACACACTATTAGCTTTGATAAGCCGTTTAGTAATTATGAGTATCGATACTTAGGAAATAACCGTTCCTTGCTTAGGCGGCAGCTTAAGTACATATTACTTGATCAGTTATGACTCCCCGTGGATAGTCGGGGTAAGGGGCCTCACGGTTAGTAATTCGGTTTAGTGTGAACACTTAAGTTATATTATGCCAAGTAGTCGTTATACATGATTTCAATCAATAGTTTACTTATCTTGCGCGTATAAGGTTATACGACTTCCGCAACTATCCATTAATCAACTGTTTTAGTTCGAACTATTCTTTAAGTATTGTTCCACTTTTAGAAACTTCTAAGTATAGCCATACTTAACTCAAACTCTTTTTAGTCGAGGACTAGAAAACTGTAACTCACTCACTACTTTATTGTAGTTGACACTTTATCTCTTGTTTTCAGGAAATCCAATGTAAGATACGAAGTGCATTATGTGGATGGGTCTGGAATGTCACGTGAAGTCAAGAATCGGGAGAAGACCTATTTTGAATATATTTTGGGAATTTTATCAGACAATTTACTATGTTATTTCGTTATGTACTTTTTAATGCTTGGTTATCTTTAAACTGTAAACTCTTGTTTTATTCGTAATGACTTGAAACCGTATGTTTTTATTTATAACTCGTGTGACGATATCTTGGCTCTTCACATTCCGTGTTTCGGCTTTAGCGGGGTGTGACACATACGTCACCTTTCGAAAAATGAGCTCATCCTTAGCATTATCATTATCCGGACGAAAATGCCGTCATCCTTCCTCTTTGAAATTGATTAATTCTTTTACCCTGAATTTGTGGTTTCTAATTTGGCAAAGTTAACTTCAACTAAAGAAGAAAAAAAAAGTTAAAGTATGCGAAAAATGACGTCATCGTTCGCATTATCGTTATAAGAACAAAAATGACGACATCCTTCCTCTTTAAAATTGATTATTTCATATTCCCTAAAATTGAAGGTTCATATTATGCGAAAGTAACATTCAACATAAAAAACTCAAATTATGAGAAATATGACGTCATCTTTCCCATTAACATAATCCGAACGAAAATGACGTCATCTTTCCTCCTTGAAATTAAATGTTTCTTTTACCCTATATTTGTAAGATACAATTTTGCAACGTTACCTTCAACTAAAGAAAATAAGTCAAATTATACGAAAAGTGATGTCATCGTTCGCATAAATCGTTATTAGAACAAAAAGGAAATCATTTTTCCCCTTTAAAACTGATTATTTCATATTTATTTGTAGGTTTGTAATACACTAAGTCTCCTTCAACTAAAATATAAATCAAATTATTCGAAAAATGACGTCATTCTTAGCATTATCATTATCCGAACGAAAATGACGTCATCCTTTTTATTTGAAATTGATTATTCTTTTACCCTTGATTTGTAGTTTCCAATTTTGAAAAGTTACCTTCAACTTAACAAAAAAAAGTCAAATTGAGCGAAAATGACGTCATCTTTCTCATTATCATTATCCGAACGAAAATGAAATAATCCTTTCTCTTTAAAAGTCATTATTTCATATTTACAAATATTTGTAGGTTTGTATTATACAAAATCACCTTCAACTAAAAAGTAAATCAAAATATGCGAAAATTGACGTCATCCTTCCTCTTTTAAATTGATTATTTCTTTTACCCTTTAATTGTAGCTTCCAATTTTTTAAAGTTACCTTAAACCAAAGAAAACAAAGTCTAATTATACGTAAAATGTCGTCATCGTTCGTATTATCGTTAAAAGAACTAAAATGACGTCATTCTTCATCTTTAATATTAATTATTTCATATTCCCGAATATTTGAAAGTTCATATTACGCCAAAGGTATCTTCAACATAAAAAAAAACAAATTATGCGAAATAAGATGTCATCTTTCGCATTATCAATATCCGAACGAAAATGACGTCATCTTTCCTCTTTGAAATTAAATGTTTCTTTTACCAAAAATTTGTACAATACAATTTGGCCAAGTTACCTTCAACTAAAGAAAAATAAGTCAATTTATGCGAAAACATACGTAACCATTCGAAAAATGACCTCATCCTTAACATTATCATTATCCGGGCGAAAATAACGTCATCCTTTGTCTTGTAAATTGATTATTTCTTTTACCCTGAATTTGTGGTTTCTAATTTGGCAAAGTTACCTTCATCTAAAGAAGAAAAAAAACAGTCAAATTATGCGAAAAATGACGTCATCTTTCGCATTATCGTTATCCGAACGAAAATGACGTCATCTCTCCTCCTTGAAATAAAATGTTTCTTTTACCATAAATTTGTAGGATACAATTTTGTCAAGTTACCTTCAATTAAAGAAAAATAAAAAAATTTATGCGAAAATATACGTCACCTTTCGAAAAATGACCTCATCCTTAGCATTATCATTATCCGGACGAAAATGACGTCATCCTTCCTCTTTGAAATTGATTATTTCTTTTATCCTGAATTTGTGGTTTCTAATTTGGCAAAGTTAACTTCAATTAAAGAAGAAAAGAAAAGTTAAAGTATGCGAAAAATGACGTTATCGTCCGCATTATCGTTATAAGAACAAAAACGACGACATCCTTCCTCTTTAAAATTGATTATTTCATATTCCCTAAAATTGAAGGTTCATATTATGCGAAAGTAACATTCAACATAAAAAAACTAAAATTATGCGAAATATGACGTCATCTTTCCCATTAACATTATCCGAACGAAAATGACGTCATCTTTCCTCCTTAAATTTAAATGTTTCTTTTACCCTATATTTGTAAGATACAATTTTTCAACGTTACCTTCAACTAAATAAAATAAGTCAAATTATACGAAAAAGTGATGTCATCGTTCGCATAAACCGTTATTAGAACAAAAAGGAAATCATTTTTCCTCTTTAAAACTGATTATTTCATATTTCATTTGTAGATTTGTAATACGCTAAGTCTCCTTCAACTAAAATATAAATCAAATTATTCGAAAAATGACGTCATTCTTAGCATTATCATTATCCGAACGAAAATGACGTCATCCTTTCTATTTGAAATTGATTATTCTTTTACCCTTGATTTGTAGTTTCAATTTTGAAAAGTTACCTTCAACTTAAAAAAAAAAGTCAAATTGAGCGAAAATGACATCATCTTTCTCACTATCATTATCCAAACGAAAATGAAGGCATCCTTTCTCTTTAAAACTCATTATTTCATATTATCGAATATTTGTAGGTTTGTATTATGCAAAATCACCTTCAACTAAAAAATAAATCAAATTATACGAAAATTGACGTCATCCTTCCTCTTTTATATTGATTATTTCTTTTACCCTTTAATTGTAACTTCCAATTTTTTTAAGTTACCTTAAACTAAAGAAAACAAAGTCTAATTATACGTAAAATGACGTCATCGTTCGTATTATCGTTAAAAAAACTAAAATGACGTCATCCTTCATCTTTAATATTAATTATTTCATATTCCCGAATATTTGAAAGTTCATATTACGCCAAATGTACCTTCAAATTAAAAGAAAACAAATTATGCGAAATAAGATGTCATCTTTCGCATTATTAATATCCGAACGAAAATGACGTCATCTTTCCTCTTTGAAATTAAGTGTTTCTTTTACCAAAAATTTATACAATACAATTTGGCCAAGTTACCTTCTACTAAAGAAAAATAAGTCAATTTAAGCGAAAACATACGTAACCATTCGAAAAATGACCTCATCCTTAGCATTATCATTATCCGGGCGAAAATAACGTCATCCTTTGTCTTGTAAATTGATTATTTCTTTTACCCTGAATTTGTGGTTTCTAATTTGGAAAAGTTACCTTCATCTAAAGAAGAAAAAAAAAAGTCAAATTATGCGAAAAATGAGGTCATCTTTCGCATTATCATTATCCGAACAAAAATGACGTCATCTCTCCTCCTTGAAATTAAATGTTTCTTTTACCAAAAATTTGTAGGATACAATTTTGTCAAGTTACCTTCAATTAAAGAAAAATAAGTCAATTTATGCGAAAACATACGTCACCTTTCGAAAAATGACCTCATCCTTAGCATTATCATTCTCCGGACGAAAATGACGTCATCCTTTCTCTTTGAAATTGATTATTTCTTTTACCCTGAATTTGTGGTTTCTAATTTGGCAAAGTTACCTTCAACTAAAGAAGAAGAAAAAAAGCAAACGTTGCGAAAAATGACGTCATCCTTCATCTTTAAAATTGATTATTTCATATTCCCGAATATTTGAAGGTTCATATTACGCCAAAGTTACCTTCAACATAAAAAAAATCAAATTATGCCAACTATGATGTCATCTTTTGCATTATCAATATCCGAACAAAAATGACGTCATCTTTCCTCTTTGAAATTAAATGTTTCTTTTACCATAAATTTGTAGGATACAATTTTGTCAAGTTATCTTCAACTAAAAAAAACTAAGTCAATTTATGAGAAAACATACGTCACCTTTCGAAAAATAAGCTCATCCTTAGCATTATCATTATCCGGACGAAAGTGACGTAATCCTTCCTCTTTGAAATTGATTATTTCTTTTACCCTGAATTTGTGGTTTCTAATTTGGCAAAGTTAACTTCAACTAAAGAAGTAGAAAAATAAGTTAAAGTATGCGAAAAATGACGTCATCGTTCGCATTATCGTTATAAGAACAAAAATGACGACATCCTTCCTCTTTAAAATTGATTATTTCATATTCTCTAAAATTGAAGGTTCATATTATGCGAAAGTAACATTCAACATAAAAAAACTCAAATTATGCGAAATATGACGTCATCTTTCCCATTAACATTATCCGAACGAAAATGACGTAATCTTTCCTCCTTGAATTTAAATGTTTCTTTTACCCTATATTTGTAAGATACAATTTTGCAACATTACCTTCAACTAAAGAAAATAAGTCAAATTATACGAAAAGTGATGTCATCGTTCGCATAAATCGTTATTAGAACAAAAAGGAAATCATTTTTCCTCTTTAAAACTGTTTATTTCATATTTCATTTATAGATTTGTAATACGCTAAGTCTCCTTCAACTAAAATATAAATCAAATTATTCGAAAAATGACGTCATTCTTAGCATTATCATTATCCGAACGAAAATGACGTCATCCTTTCTATTTGAAATTGATTATTCTTTTACCCTTGATTTGTAGTTTCAATTTTGAAAAGTTACCTTCAACTTAACAAAAAAAAGTCAAATTGAGCGAAAATGACGTCATTTTTCTCATTATCATTATCCGAACGAAAATGAAGTCATCCTTTCTCTTTAAAACTCATTATTTCATATTATCGAATATTTGTAGGTTTTTATTATGCAAAATCACCTTCAACTAAAAAATAAATCAAATTATGCGAAAATTGACGTCATCTTTCCTCTTTTATATTGATTATTTCTTTTACCCTTTAATTGTAGCTTCCAATTTTTTAAAGTTACCTTAAACTAAACAAAACAAAGTCTAATTATACGTAAAATGACGTCATCGTTCGTATTATCGTTGAAAGAAACCAAAATGACGTCATCCTTCATCTGTAATATTAATTATTTCATATTCCTGAATATTTGAAAGTTCATATTACGCCAAAGGTACCTTCAACATAAAAAAAATCAAATTATGCGAAATAAGATGTCATCTTTCGCATTATCAATATCCGAACGAAAAATGACGTCATCTTTCCTCTTTGAAATTAAATGTTTCTTTTACCAAATATTTGTAAAATACAATTTGGCCAAGTTACCTTCAACTAAAGAAAAATAAGTCAATTTATGCGAAAACATACATAACCATTCGAAAAATGACCTCATCCTTAGCATTATCATTATCCGGGAGAAAATGACGTCATCCTTCGTTTTGTAAATTGATTATTTCTTTTACCCTGAATTTGTGGTTTCTAATTTGGCAAAGTTAACTTCAACTAAGGTAGACAAAAAAGTCAAATTATGCGAAAAATTAGGTCATCGTTCGCATTATCGTTATAAGAACAAAAATGACATCATCCTTCCTTTATAAAATTGATTATTTCATATTCCCTAAAATTTGATGGTTCATATTATGTGAAAGTTACATTCAACATAAAAAAACTCAAATTATGCGAAAAATGACGTCATCTTTCGTATTATCATTATCCGAAAGAAAATGACGTCATCTTTCCTCCTTGAAATTAAATGTTTCTTTTATCATAAATTTGTAGGATACAATTTTGTCAAGTTACCTTCAACTAAAGAAAAATTAGTCAATTTATGCGAAAACATACGTCACCTTTCGAAAAATGACGTCATCCTTCCTCTTTGAAATTGATTATTTCTTTTACCATGAATTTGTGGTTTCTAATTTGGCAAAGTTACCTTCAACTAAAGAAGGAGAAAAAAGCAAATGATGCGAAAAATGACGTCATCCTTCATCTTTAAAATTGATTATTTCATATTCCTGAATATTTGAAGGTTCATATTACGCCAAAGTTACCTTCAACATAAAAAAAACAAATTATACGAAATATGATGTCATCTTTTGCATTATCATAAATTTATAGGATACAATTTTGTCAAGTTACCTTCAACTAAAGGAAACTAAGTCAATTTATGCGAAAACATACGTCACCTTTCGAAAAATGAGCTCATCCTTAGCATTATCATTATCCGGACGAAAATGACGTCATCCTTCCTCTTTGAAATTGATTATTTCTTTTACCCTGAATTTGTGGTTTCTAATTTGGCAAAGTTAACTTCAACTAAAGAAGAAGAAAAAAAAGTTAAAGTATGCGAAAAATGACGTCATCGTTCGCATTATCGTTATAAGAACAAAAATGAGGACATCCTTCCTCTTTAAAATTGATTATCTCATATTCCCTAAAATTGAAGGTTCATATTATGCGAAAGTAACATTCAACATAAAAAAACTCAAATTATGCGAAATATGACGTCATCTTTCCCATTAACATTATCCGAACAAAAATGACGTAATCTTTTGTGACAACCGTCCAATTTCAGGTGCATTTCATACTCTATGTCTCTCTTTTGGTCTACCGTAGTCATTAACTGTTCAACAACCGGAAACGCGACAGTGTCGGAATCACACCCGGAATCAATTTAAATAAGTCCTAATACCAAGAAAACTCCTAATGAACTTTCCTAAGTTCATAACGTATCGTACTTTAAAACTTTAGTTAACGAAAAGGTCCAACGAAACAATTATGCAAAAACAGCCAAAACACAAAATCTGTTACAAAAATGGTCCTGGACGACGCACACATGCCTTGTGCGCCGTCGTGTAGGACTGATTTTGTAATAAATTTGAAAATTATGCATGTCTCGATTTCTACCAAATTTTAACCAATCTATCACGGGAATAGGCCATATTACTGCTATGTTGCAGTCCCCAAAACCCCTCTATCATCATTTTTCTTTATTCATTTCATATTAACATTTTTATAAAACAAAACACACGCATACAATTTTTCTCTCTAAGCTCTCCCAAGAAAACATCAAGTTCCAGTGATTTTCGACCATCAAAACCCACTTTTCATCCATCCAAAGCGTTTAAAAACACCAAAGGAAGCAAGAGGAGCCAAATATTTCGGTAAAGGACCATTTTTGTAAATATTTTTGGAGCTCAAACTTTTCTAAATCATCATCCGATCCTTTTTCCTCCTGTATAAATCTCTCTTTTATCACTTATTAGTGTTTTAAACTCTTACATGTAAGATCTAAGACTTTAAATCAAGTTTTTACAAAGATTTATGACTTTTATAGTCAAAAACGATTTTTAAACGAAATAACATTTAGATCTATGTTTTTATGGATAAAAATGCTTTAGAAACTGTTAAAAATATGTTTTATTAAGTTTGGACTAATTGCATGTCGAAATCCGTGGCTAAAATAAACATTTCGCTCGAAAAACCCGAAAAATACAACCTGTGCGCCGTCCAAAGGCTCTAGGACGACGCAGCGGGCTTATTTGCTTCTTGTGCGTCGTTCCTAAGGCCCAGGACGACGCACGGAGCTGCATTTTTACCCCAAAACCCGTTATTTGAACGTTTTGCACTCGTTTGACCCGCTGACTTTTCATAACATTCATTTTGGAACTGAGTTTGACTAAACTAATATATCGGTGGCTTGTAATGGACATTTTAGACTTAAATAAACTCGTTTGACATAATATCGTGTTATAGGTGATTTTGTGAGCGGAAGTGGAATTACATTTTGGATATGGAATGTGGGCGCAGAAGCGCTGCCCAAATTTCCTTAGAAAAATGTAAACGATTTCAGCAAGTAAAATCACTTGTAACATAACGATAATGAACGTTAAAATTGGACTTTCGGACAAAAATATAACATAAACCGTTTCGGACCATTTTGGACAATATTAACCTTGACACTTAAAGTTTAATTAAAAACTTACCTATATTATATTAAGTACAATAACCTAATAAGATAATGACAAATGAACTATCTTGGTATTATTAGGCGTCCCGTGATTCCCGACTCCCGCTCCGACCGATTTCCGAGATCTGTGTCTTCGCAATCCGTGAGTTACACCTCTCTCTACTCTTACATTTTAAGTACTCTTTTTGGGGGAAACATGAGACCAAACCTTTTGTGAACGATACTTTTGCTTGTGAAACTGTTTTGTGCACTTAAACTTGCGAACAATGCTTATGAGCTAATTGTCTTTGAAACACTTTTGAATCTTTACTACTTTTATGAACCTCTACTACTTTTATGAACTTGTACAACTATTGCGAAACTCTTTGGAAACCTTTACGAACTTTGCAACTGTACGACTTTTGGAACCTTTGAGAACTATTGGACTATTTTGGAACTTTGCGAACTAATATGCGTAGACGATATCATCTGTCCTAATTGGCTTACTTTAGACTACTTAGGTTTTCCTTTATGGATATTTGATTAGACGATGATAGCTTGATTGTATTTGGAGCAAACCCTAGGTGAGAATATAAACGCCGTAAGTACTAACGACCAATTTTTAGAAACAGAAGTACAAAGTGCCCCGCACTCTTTTAGAAACTACTCCCTTCACACTATTAACAATAGCCGTTAGTAAATATGGGTATCGATACTTAGGAGCGTTCACTCCTTACTTAAGGGTAGCAACCTGGGTACATATTACTAAGTTCTCACGAACTAGATCTTTAGACTGAAACTAGGGGCGTGTTCTGACCAGAAATCGGATTAGTGTGCAAAATCTTATGTTATATTAAGCTTAGTGGTTGGTACAATTCAAGGATCATTAGTCATTATTATTTACGCATATGCCCACTTACTGTCTTACACATGTGGATTTATCCACCGCTGAGGTAATGACTACTTATACCTACGGTCTTACACATGTGGATTCATCCACCGCTGAGGTAATGACTACTTATACCTACGGTCTTACACATGTGGATTCATCCACCGCTGAGGTAATGACCACTTACACTTACTGCCTTGCCACACGACTTGAACTTTTACGAACATTGAACTTTGACTTGAACTTCTACGACAGTATATAAACATATTTTTGGCGATTGATTATCCGCCTCCTTTCTTTTAGAAAACTCCATACCTATATATACTTGTCAAACCTTTTCGGAATACTTTGGTCAAAAACTTATAAACTGTAACTCACTCACTACGTTTCGTAGTTGACACTTTATCTCATGTTTCAGGAATTAAGCGTAAGTTATGAAGTGCACTGCTCAGGCGGGTCAAGCCAATTATGTGAAGTGTACCTCGGGAAGAAGACCTTTACTTTTGGGAATTTTTAATTAAAACATTTTATTATGTATTATGGTCTTAAACTTTGAATCTTGGTTGTATCTTTGAATTTTTGTACTTTTCCAACTTTAATCATAATGGCTTGAACCGTTGATTTTAGTATAACCTGTGAAATGATTCTTTGCTCTTCACATCTCGTGTTTCCGCTTTAGCGGGGTGTGACATCTTTCCTCCTTGAAGTTAAATGTTTTTTTTACCCTATATTTGTAGGATACAATTTTGCAACGTTACCTTCAACTAAAGAAAATAAGTCAAATTATACGAAAAGTGATGTCATCGTTCGCATAAATCGTTATTAGAACAAAAAGGAAATCATTTTTCCTCTTTAAAACTGATTATTTCATATTTCATTTGTAGGTTTGTAATACGCTAAGTCTCCTTCAACTAAAAAATAAATCAAATTATTCGAAAAATGACGTCAATCTTAGCATTATCAATATCCGAACGAAAATGACGTCATCCTTCCTATTTGAAATTGATTATTCTTTTACCCTTGATTTGTAGTTTCCAATTTTGAAAAGTTACCTTCAACTTAACGAAAAAAAGTCACATTGAGCGAAAATGACTTTATCTTTCGCATTATCATTATCCGAACGAAAATGACGTGTCAGGATCGGATTAGCTAATATAAACTAACCAATTGCCTAAGTTGAGATCGTGATCTATTGAAGC
Organism: Senecio squalidus; assembly: GCA_910822075.1. Lineage (NCBI taxonomy): Eukaryota > Viridiplantae > Streptophyta > Magnoliopsida > Asterales > Asteraceae > Senecio > Senecio squalidus. Next base: position 43,488,584 of record CAJVGC010000582.1, on the reverse strand, counting down.
AGTTCAGCAGCGGATGAACACTTCAATATTACGAGTTATCGAACAACTAAATAAGAATATGAATGAACAAATATAATTGTCGAATTATAAGCCTCAATTGTATTAACAGAGATATCAATACAACGTGTTTTTATCAATACAAGGACCTAACTATTTATAGACCTTGAGGCCGACCTAGATAACTAGGAAACAACTTCTATCCTTATCTAAAGATATCGTTATCTAAACATAAGGAAACTAAATCTATTAACAAAAGGAAACATAATCTAGTTATGATTCTATAACTTAGATTATACTTGCACGGCAAGTTGGTCTTCCGTGTCTTGACTTCTTCCGTATCTTGACTTTGCCCGTAGTAACTTCAATACTACCGTAGTAACTTCACCAGCCGTAGTAACTTGTTGGACAGCCGTACTAACTTGTTCTTCCGTAGTAACTCTTAATATCTTCCGTATTAATAGTTTAAGTTACTATTCTTGTTTGTTAGGTTTATTGTTTATGGTTAAACGATATTGACTATGTTATAACCCAACAATCTCCCCCTAACCTTGAACTTTTATGACACATCAAAAGTACAAGTTTTATACTCCAACAGTACTAATTTTTTACAAAAGATGATTAATCATTTACAAGTATTTCGATCATCTTTGTTTAGGCCAATCACTTTCTGTGCCTTTGTGTTTTTCCTCTATGATTTGCACTAGAATTCTCCAAACTAGCTCATGTGCAAGGTCTGAATCATGAAGACCATTAAGCTTCACTTCTATCATTTCTTCCAATGTCTTCAGCCCGTGAGGATATTGCACATCAACCAAGTAGAATTCCATGGCTCCCTCCTTTCTTCTGATGGAGTAGACACCACTGCGATCATAGATAAACCACCTGATGACTGGATTCTTTGGACTTCCTTTCTTGAACACTGAGCTCTTCTTCTTGTACCCTGGTTCAAACAGCCCACACAGAATGTCCATAGCAAGATCAGTTCCTGAACAAGCTCCTCTTTGATGAGAATACTTTGTCTTGCCTATGCGATACATTCTTTCCAAGTCATCCCTGTCAAAAACTCTTATGGCTTCATGAAAGGCATGAAGTATCTTCTTTGATCCATCTTGTCTTTTAACTTCATATTCAGTCTTCTTCTGCCCACCAATAAACTTCCAATCAATGATCATTGGAGGTTTCTTAGCCAATGGAGTAAACCTCAGTCCTTCTTCATGATGAATATACTCAGAATATCCCATTGGATTAAATTTGAGTACTTCTTCATCTCCCCCTTGATCAGTTACTGGAGGATCTTGTTCCATGTCTTCAGGTTCTGATTTGACATCCATAAATGGAACACTAGGACCTTCTTGTTGAGAAGCAGCAACATCATCATTCATCTTCCTTCTTTTAGCTAGAGGCTTTGGAATCCTCTTTGATGGTCTTTTCTGTCTTTTAGGCTTCTCTTGAGGTTTCTCTTCAACAGGAGCAGGTTCTGGTTGAATAAACACCTTTCTTCCAGTTTTAAGGGCAGCTTCTAATACTTTATTCTTCTTCTCTTGAATCTTTGCAAGAGCAGCTTCCCTTTTTGCTTCCTTTTGTCTTTCTTCCTTCACAAGGTCCAACATATTAGTTAACTTCATAGGGCCTAAGGATCTACCACTGTGACCTTTGCTTTTGAGGTACTTAGTGTACTTCTCCCTATCTTCAGCTAACTTTATTTGAGTAGACTTGGACACTTTCTTCTTCTCAGGCTTCGCTTTAGCTTTTGCTTGTTTGAGAGCAATTTCATCTTCTTCCAGAGTCTGCATTCCATACTCGAAATCTGCTCTTACCTGGCCTTGAGAACAAAGATGTTGAAGGAGTTCTTCATTATACATCTCCTTTACTTTGATTGCATCCTCTGCAGCAATTTTCTCCATTCTTTCTCTTGCTTCTGGAGTTGGAGCTGTATTCAGTTTAGCATGGAGCTCATCTTCTTGAGCTATCTTCCTTTTTCTTGCTCTTTCCTCTTCTTCTTGCTCAGCAGCCATTCTGTTAAACAATTCTGCTGCAGCATGCTCTTGTCTGAGCACTTCCATCTCTTCAGCTGTCAGACCTTGAAAATTAAAGTCTTCCTGAGCACTTCTTTCTTCTTCAGTCTTTGATTTCTCCACAACAATGGATTTGCCTTTTCCTTTTTCTTCTGGAGCATCAAGGTCAACCCTTTGTACTTTCTTCTTCTTCTTATCCACTGTGACATAGCCAAATCTACCTGTAGGATTAGAAGCAGACACACCAGCAGTTTGTTGATGTAAGGTTAGAGATGTTTGTACTGGTTTTTCAACCAATGCAGCTGATGCTCTCTGTTTTGCAACAAGCTCAGCTATCATCTTCTTTCTTTCCTCCTCTGCTCTTTCTTTGTCTTGTTTCAGTTTCTCTTCTTTGATCCTAAGAAGCTGTGATGCTATTGTGTCTTCATCAGCAATCATGTTTGTTCTTGACATTTCTTCTTGTATAAGAACATTTGCAGCTTCTTGTTGATCAGTAGTAGGAACAGTGGCTTCTGCTACTGTGGTTGAAAGAGTTGTAGCTTCAGATTGGATTGCTTGAAAAGGAGTTGAAGTATCATTGAATGTGGGAGGAATGGTTGTGAACAGGTATGAGTGATCTGCCTCTGCATCCTCTGTTCTTGGACTGGTGACCATGGGGTCAGTAGTAACTGGATCCGCAACAACTGAGTCCGCAGCAACTGGGCTAGTCACCATTGGATCAGTAGTAACTTGATCCGCATCAATTGATTCCGCAGCAACCATTTCATTATCAGCATCAACTTGATCCACAGCAAGTGTTTCAGTAGCATCTTCTGGATTGAGTGAAGTTTCAACTTCCATCTCGTCTACTGTTTCTTCCACCATTTTCTTCACTTCTTTCTGCTGCTCCCCCTCAAGTTGAGTATCAATTACCATCTTCTCACCTTCTTCATCTACCATCATATCAGCAGCATCAAACTCTGTCTCCCCCTCAAATGTATTGCCTGTCTCCATTTCTTCATCTTGATTTGAAGTGGCAGTAATGACAGTGTCTGCACTTCCCTTGTCTTCTTCACCCTTGCTCTCTCCAGATGATAACACATTTATTGCTTCATTCTCCCCCTTGTTTTCATCTGCAGGAGAGTCATCTGAAGAGGATGAACTGGAAGGTTTTGGAGAGGTGCCAGCATCTAGTGTGGTGATTCTTTTGTGCTGTAACTGGACTGATAAGAGTGCCTGTTGTGCCAGTACCTGTTGCACCAAAGAAGTAAGAGAAGACAGCATTTCACCTTGTTTTTCCACCCTCACCATAAGAGATTGGTACATGTCCATCAATTCCTTAAACTGACCACCACTACCCTCACCCCTTTCCTGTTGGGTACCAACAGGTGGTTGATCATAGGGAATAGAGAAACTCTCCTGCCTAGCAGAAGCAGGTAACTCTCCCATGGTCTCTTGGCGCCAGGGACCACCTTCCCAATCTGAGAACAAGTCCTCAGCAAGGGATGGTGTTGCCGTAGTTTGGGTCTTAGATATGTTGATACTGTCCTGAGCTTTACTATGAGAAGTAGAAGCTGCAGTAGTATCAGCCCTCCCTACATGGTCTCCCCCCTCCTTATGGACCAACTCAGTGAACAAGGGGGTGTGTTCAAGGTTTTCCCCTAAGTTTGAAGTCATTCCTGAAGATGTTTCAGGTAATGATTTTGTAGTGTGAGATTTAGGGATGGTTTTAGACACAAGAGGCTGAGTAACCCTCTTGAGTCTTTTCAAAGCAGGTTTGGAGGGTTTGTGAGGTGATGAAACTGGGGGTTTAGTTACTATAGAAGTAGTAACTGGTGCAGTACTAACTGGAGTTGAATTCACAGTAGTAACTGGAGGTACATGAGCAGTAGTAACTGCCGTAGTAACCTCTGGGTTAACACCCTCAGTACCAACTACAGATATGGCACTAGTGCCCATGGATATTGCAGTAGTACTGATGGTGGCAGCTGGGGGTTGGGACAGAGGTAGAGTTACTTGTCCTGCAGCTGGGGGAATGGTGATCACCAACATTTTAGAGAATAATGGTGTCACATTGGCTGGACCACCCTTATTAACTTGTCTCATATTTGTGAAAACTTTCTTTGAATGAGCATGTGATTTTAAAAGATTTTCTGATCTTGGAAGATCTTTATGGACACAGTTAATAAAATGTTGAAGAAATCGAGGATACATTAAAAATTTATTTTGGGGGTTCTCGATATTCTTTCTCATTGAATCAAAAATCATGTAGGAAAAATTGTAAGTTCTTCCTGTAGCCAAACACACCATAGCGTTGGCTAAAGTAGAACTGCCTTCATGCCATCCTGTTCGTTTTGGGGACATACATTGTTGCAAAGTATGCAACATAAATTTCCACTGAGGGGAGAATTTTGATTTTAAAAAGGTTGAAAGATTTAAGTCCCCCTCATATCCCATGTTTGTAAAAGTGTTTACCAGGATGTCATAAGGAACTTTCATTATACCTTTGGAGTCTTGAAGGTTCAGATGTTTTCGGAGAGAAGACTCTGTAACCTTGATTGCTTTGCCCCTCACCACAGCATTGATGGCGGCCTCTGTTTCAGCCAGAGTAGCAGACGTCCAGAAATCCCTAATGTGGGATTCATCAATATCGGGATTGATGGTTAACGCCGTCTTGATCTTCGATTGATCAAAGAAATCAATTATTTGATGGAAATCGGCGTTTTCGTCAGTCTTTTCCAAGCAAGCCACCATGTTGTGAGTTTTGAAGAATTGTAGTTGTTCCGCCATTGTTGATTCTGGTGATTGATTATTACAGTAATGAACAGGAATGTAAACGGTTAGTCACAACGATAAAGAAAATCGATTGATTTGAGTTCTAACGGTAACTTTTTCGGAAGATTTAGGGGTTTTTGAGAACGGTAAGTTTCAAACGGTTAAAATTAACCCCTATTTATACTGAAATCTTGTAACAACTTGCAAACTTTGATTAGACGCGGGTAATGATTTTAAAAGTAACGGTCCAATTAAAAATCGCCACGTGTCGCGAGTAGCTGTGCCTCGCGCCTGAAATTTAAAAGTTAGGTCCAATCGGAGTCTGCCACGTGTAAAAGTTGGTTACAAGTTGTATTTTGACTTGTCAAATCATCATTAATTAAGGTAAACTTATTGTTTAAGAAACCTTTTTAATATGATAATCTGCAGTATTAACAAAAGGTTCCGTAGTAAGTTGGTTAAAGGGTCCGTAGTAATGGTTCATGGGCCGTATTAACTGGACTGTCCGTAGTAACTTGAGTTACTGGCAGTATTAAACCAGAGGTCCGTAGTAACACATTACTCGTCCGTATTAACCATTCCGTCCAAATTTATTGACATAGGGCAGTAGTAGTTAAACCTTCCCTTAGTTCTAACAATTTGGTCGTACTAATCATACTTTGGTCACAATTTGTTTTTACTATTAATGTTGCAGTAGTAACATAGTACAATACTAGAGAGTAAGGTACTTGATATTTATCATAAGGTTACTACTGCTTCTCGAAGGGACTTGTTCTACATAATAGAAATACTTAAGAGAAAAAGGATATAATTTATTCATCCATATTGGTCATTCCAATACTTGTAATCAAGAATGTGAACCTTCCCACATCAAATGCTTTTGTGAGAAGGTCAGCAAGCTGATTATCAGTATGGATTTTCTCAACATGGATCAATTTCTTTTCGTTGCAATCTCTTATGAAGTGATAGCGTATCTCTATATGCTTTGTTTTGGAGTGTTTGACTGGATTGTTGATTATGCTTATTGTGCTTTGGTTGTCAATGTAGATTGGAGTGTTCATGAAGGAATATCCATAGTCCATCATTTGATTTTGTATCCAAAGTACTTGAGCACAACAACTAGCAGCGGCAATATACTCAGCTTCTGTGGAAGAGGTTGACACCGTAGTTTGCTTTTTGCATTGCCATGAAACCAGTCTTGAACCAATAAATTGGCATCCTCCAGTTGTTGATTTCCTGTCTAAGTTTTCACCACCATAGTCACTGTCAGTATAAGCAATTAAATCAAAAGGAGAGTCTTTGGGATACCATAAGCCTAAGTTAGGCTTGCCCTTTAGGTAGCGAAAGATTCTCTTGACTGCTATGAGGTGTGACATCTTGGGCCTTGTTTGATATCTTGCACAAACACAAACTCCAAACATGATGTCTGGTCTTGAAGCTGTGAGATACATGAGAGATCCAATCATTGATCGATAGTTATGTATATCCACATCCTCCCCCTCAAGATCAGCCGTCAATTGTTTGTGAGTTTCAACTGGAGTGCTTGCAACCTTAGCATCCATGAGTCCAAACTTGTTGAGAATGTCCTTGACATACTTGGATTGGCTTATGAATAGGCCATCTGGCTTTTGCTTAACTTGTAGACCCAAGAAAAAGGTAAGTTCTCCCATGGAACTCATTTGAAACTTAGTGTGCATGAGGTCCTCAAATTCTTTGCACAATGAATCCTTGGTGGATCCAAAGATGATGTCATCAACGTAGATTTGAACAAGAAGAATGTCTGAGTTAGACTTCTTGAAAAATAGCGTCTTGTCAATTGTTCCTCGTTGAAAGTTGTTTTGAAGAAGGTAGTCTGAAAGAGTATCATACCAAGCTCGTGGTGCTTGATGAAGCCCATAGAGAGCTTTGATCAATTTGTAGACTTTGTGAGGATGTTGAGGGTCCTCAAATCCAGGAGGTTGTTTGACATAGACCTCTTCTTCAATGACACCATATAGAAAAGCACTTTTGACATCCATTTGATAGACTTTGAAGCCCATAAATGAAGCAAAGGCTAGAAATAGACGAATGGCTTCAATCCTAGCCACTGGAGCAAAGACCTCTTCATAATCAATTCCCTCTTCCTGTGTGTAGCCTTGTGCAACCAGTCGTGCTTTATTTTTAACCACAATTCCACGTTCATCCTTCTTATTTCTGAAGATCCATCGTGTACCTATCACCTTCTTGCCATATGGGACGTCCTCGAGTACCCATACCCCTTGAATTTTGAATTGCAGTAGCTCAGCTTGACATGCCTCGATCCAATGGGGATCAAGTAATGCTTCTTGAATTTTCTTAGGTTCCATTTGAGAAAGGAAGCATGCAAATAGACATGTGTTAATGAGAGCAGTGGATGGATCTTTTCTGGACTTGGTTTGACTTCTAGTTGCCATGGAGAAGTCAATTTCTCCAATTATTTGCGAAGGTGGGTGATTCTTGGCAACACGAGATGATGGGATCTTCTCAAGATGTAGTTCAACACCCAAGTTTGTATCATTCAAATCGGGCAGCTCATTGCTAGGATGTTGAGCAGTAAATGGAGGAGTAGTGAATGATGGAGAAGTGACTGAAGTAGGTATATCAGTTGTATAATCTTCAAAATCTTCATCTACAATTTGCTCAACGCCATTTTCATCTTCTTGAACTAGGTGTGGAACACCATTAGGGCGTGTTGTGTTATCCGTAGCAAATGGTGAATGTGGTTGTGCTTCTTCGTCCTCCTTTGTAGAGGTTTCTTCAAGGTGAGGAGAGTCTGGTTCCTCTGGGATGATGGGATCTTCCAAAATGATTGGAAGATTGATGTATTCCATCACATCTAATCGAGCAGTACCTGTGATTGGAGCCGTAGCAACTTGCTCCGTAGAAACAGGTGCAGTAGGAATAGAGTTATCCGTAGTAACAGGAGCCGTATTAACTGGGTTTGAGTTAAACTCAAAGTTGGAGTTTAATGATTTGGTCAAGGCATCCAAATCAAAGACCCAGTCTGGTCCATGTCCCTTCTTGGTGTAAGTGTGTTCATTGAAGGTCACATTGGAGCTCTCCTCTATAATCTTTGATTTGTGGTTGTAAACTCGATAAGCTTTACTTTGAGATGAATAACCAACAAATGTGCCTTCATCAGCTTTGCTATCAAACTTTCCAAGATAGTCTTTAGAGTTTAGAACTGTGCATGGACATCCAAAGGCGCGTAGGAAACTGATCATAGGTTGTCTCTTGTGGATAAGCTCATATGGAGTTTTGTTGTGTGCCTTGACTAGTAGGACCCTATTCTGAACATAGCAGGCAGTGTTAACTGCTTCTGCCCAGAAAAACATGGGAAGATTGGAGTCAGCCAACATACTTCGTGCTGCTTCAATCAATGTCCTATTTCTTCTTTCAGCAACTCCATTCTGTTGAGGAGTCCTAGCAGCGCTGAATTGTCTCTCTATTCCTTTCTTGTCACAGAAGTCATTCATCACTTGGTTCTTGAATTCTGTGCCGTTGTCACATCGAATTTTCTTGATCTTCAGGTTGAGTTGGTGTTCAACTTTGGTGACAAAAGTGATGAGGAGCTGACTTGTTTCATCTTTGGTTCCAAGAAAGTACACCCATGTATATCTTGAAAAATCATCAGTAATGACAAGGCAGTATGACTTCTTTGCAATACTCTTTACATTGGTAGGACCAAAAAGATCCATGTGGAGTAGATGTAAAGGTATGGTGTTAGAGTTGATCTCCTTTGTCTTGTGAGAAGACTTGTGTTGCTTGCCCTTCAAGCATGCTAAGCAGTTATCTTCAAGGTTGAACTGCTTGTTTGGGAGACCTCTAACCAAACTAGATTTAACTAGTTTATTGATGTTCTTCAGGTTCATGTGGCACATCCTCCTATGCCAGATAGTAGATTCATCTAAAGTAGCTTTTGAGAGAAAGCATGCTTCAGGTGAATTTATTTGAACCTTTGACATGTCTAGGCAGTAGACATTGTCTCTCCTTGGTGTTCTGAGTAGAATCATACTTTCATCAATGACATACCCAGGCTTCATTATAATGCATTCAGTAGCAGTGAAGATTGGTGTGTGTTTCTCATCACAAACTTGAGAGACACTCAAAAGATTATATTGAAGCTGTTGCACATAGTACACATCCTTGAAGTGTAGTGTACCATTGCTTATTGTTCCCTTCCCAGTAATCTTTCCTCCTTTTGGATTTCCTCCAAAGGCAACATAGCCTCCGTTGAACTTTTCGAAGTCCTGAAGACATGACATGTTGCCCGTCATGTGCCTGGAACAGCCACTATCTACATGCCAACTGTTCTCATTTTCTTTTGTTGGCTGAACCTGCACATAAACAATAGAGATTAGTTTCTGGTGGGAACCCAAGCCAAAGTTGACTTGGGTTTGCCCATTTCATCAAAGTAACTCACCTTCCTTTGTACTAGTTTTGAAAAATCAATGGGAATAGGTGGTTGAGTTACTTGGATCTTTGGTTGCCACACTTGTTTAAAGGTTTTAGCTTTTGAAACAGTTTTTGTGTTAACAACTTTTGATTTAACAATAGGAATAGGTACTGATGTGACTTTCCTTTGTTTCTTAGTGGTAATAGGAGTCTTAGTAATTGAATTACGTTTGACAGTATTACCATGAGCAGTATTAACACGGTTATTTTTCACAGTATTAATACGGGCAGTATTAACATCATTATGTTTTGCCGTATTAACTTTAGCAGTAGAAACAAAATTTTGTCTGCCAGTAGAGACTCTATTCTTCTTGTTAGACGTTATGTTTTGTTTGTTAACATTTTGATTTCCTGAAGAAACTTGTTTGGCATTTTTCTGTGTATGGGCAACCCTTCCTTTGTATCCCACCCCATGATGTGGTTTTTGAATCACTTGCACTTGATTTTGAGGATTGTGATAACAGATTTTTGCATAGTGATTCAATTTTCCACAAATAAAACATCCCTTCACTGAGCTTTTAACAATCTGACCCTTTTGAGTTTTGACTTGATTCATGTTTCGTTGGTTTCCTCTTTTACCTATGTGTTTCCAAGTCTTCTCTTTTTCATTGGGAACTGTTTTGGGCTTTCTTTGAGTTGGTGTTTTAAGCTTGTTGATGGGATCAGGACATGGCATAGACACTAGACTTTGTGAAGATTGTTGAGTGCAACCTTCTATTGTGATTAGATGATTTTCAAGGGGAATGTCCTTGTTTTTCACAATATTGAGTTGACTCTCTTCAACTAAGTCCTCAATTAGAACTTCATCAAAGTTGATTGGATCAACATTGAATGATTCTTTTGGGGGTGTCTGAGAGATTGGAATTCTAGGTTCATCTAAAGATGGTGGGATGTAGTTTTGATTAAATGGAGGGGCAACTTCTTTGTAACCTAAGCCAGCTTTAACTTTACCATGAATTTGTTTTTGACATAGGTCGTTTACAGATTTTGAAGCAAATTCTAATTTCCCTACATCTAACTCAATTTTATCATGTTCTTGTGCTAGTCGTTTGACCTCTTCCCTAGCCATCTTGAGTTTAATGAGTAAGTCCTCTTTTTGCCATTCAAGTAAATTAATCTTTTCTTGATAGCTTTGTTCATTAATTTTGTGTGACTTGATCTGATTTTCTAAGTTATGAATTACTCTATGAGCTGACCGTCTTTGTTCTTCTAAGTTTTTAATTGAGTCACTCATTAATTGATTATGGTCTTTGTATTTAACAATTATAGCTTTACACTCAGAAGTACATAATTTAGAATTTACCTCGGCCATAAGAGATGAAGATGCTGGAGTTGGTGAGTCAATAGCCATGAGAGCATCCTCGTGTGGTGCTCCTTGATCATCGTCATTCCAGTCATATCCCAGTATGTTGTTGCCGATTTCAGGAATTCCAATATCAGTATAGGTTAGCTCCGTAGAAAATAAGTCATCCGTAGCAACTAATTCCTCCATAATGTCCGTATCATCCATTACTACGGCTATGCATGCATGGTGAACAGTAGTAATGTTTTCTACGTGATTTTGTTCTTCAGAAATTAGTGCCCTATTTTGACTTGTTTCTTCAGCCAAGTCACTCCAATCATATCCAAAGATGTCTTGCGACATAAGTGCACTCTGATTTGTGTCTTGAGTGGTTCGTGGATTGTTGGTTCTAGACTTGTTTGGACAGTCCCTAGCAAAGTGACCTAATTCGTTGCATTCATAGCACTTCACCTTGCTTTTGTCGAAGGTAATTCGTTCGTTGTTTCGTGGATTGAATCGCCTTCATGTCCTATTCAAGAATCTTCTTGCTCGTAGTGCCAGCATAGCAGATTGCCACTTTAGGTCGATTTCATCACAATCATCCTGATGCATCTGTTTTACCTCTTCACCTGTGAGATTTGAACACTTACAAATAAAAGCTTCGAATGAAATCTCTTCACTGATTTCATGTTTTGGTCCTCCAGATGTTGTGGCAAGTGCAGTATTACCATTGGTAATACTAGGGTTGTTATTTCCAACCTTTTCTGCTTCTACTTCTGCTTCAAAGACTCTTAAGTCGTTGTAAAGATCATCCAATTCAAGTGCTTCTAAGGTGTCCCCTTGTCTGTAGGAGACTGTGTATACTATCCATTCCTTCCCTAGAGCTCGGATGAACTTTCTGTTTAGATCATCTTTATCATACTTGATTCCTGCTCTGATCATCTCTCCTGTGAGCTTTTTGTAACGATCAAACGTCTGAGTCATTCGTTCACCATTCAGGGAGTTGAAGTTCTCATACTCCTGCTTGAGAAGCGCTTTCTTGTTCTTCTTGGTATTCTTTGTTCCGCTGAATCTTTTCTCCAACGCTTCCCATAGTGATTTTGCATCTTGATATTCTTCAAATTGCGATTGATATTTGTTGGGGATTGCAATTAGAAGAATGCTCAGTGCCTTGATTTCGGTTTGTTTCTCTCTTCTTTCAAGATCAGTCTCTGCTTGTCGAGCAACAACTCCTGGTTCTCCATCAGCTCCATTGGTGGTAGGACTTTTGTTACCATTAATGATCACATCCCAGACTGTATAGTCAGATAGTAGGATGTGTTGCTTGATGCGTAGCTTCCATAAGTCGAACTCGTTGCTGTTTAGGATAGGAACTTTGCCAATTGCAACTTCAGTCATGATGGTCGTCTTGATTCTTGCTTATGAGGATTATGAACTCGTTGATCAATGGATCTAAAGCACCTCCTGTGCTCTGATACCACTTGTCAGGATCGGATTAGCTAATATAAACTAACCAATTGCCTAAGTTGAGATCGTGATCTATTGAAGAAGTTCAGCAGCGGATGAACACTTCAATATTACGAGTTATCGAACAACTAAATAAGAATATGAATGAACAAATATAATTGTCGAATTATAAGCCTCAATTGTATTAACAGAGATATCAATACAACTTGTTTTTATCAATACAAGGATCTAACTATTTATAGACCTTGAGGCCGACCTAGATAACTAGGAAACAACTTCTATCCTTATCTAAAGATATCGTTATCTAAACATAAGGAAACTAAATCTATTAACAAAAGGAAACATAATCTAGTTATGATTTCACACCCCGCTAAAGCGGAAACACGGAATGTGAAGAGCTAGAAGATCATTACACAGGTCATATAAAACATAACGGCAATCAAGTCATTAATTAAAAATAAAAGTGTTTACAAATCCAGAAAACGACCAAGTCATGACATTTTAGTACATCGATACACAAATTAAAAGTTTCATTAAAAATTCCCAAAAGAAATAATGGCCAAGTCTTTTCCCAATGAGGTTCTCACACAACCGCCTCGACCCGTCCATGCCATGCACATCATGCTTACACTAATTTCCTGAAACATAAGATAAAGTGTCAACTACGAAAGTAGTGAGTGAGTTACAGTTTAAATAGTTCGGCAAAATATAAGAAAGTATATAAAAGTAGAAGTTTCCAAAAGGAGGTTAGCGGAGCAAAGTCGCTTAAAATTTATATACTTTTAAAGTTCAAGTAACGGGCGAACCGGTGCCCTAAGTTTGTAAAGACCAAATAGAGTCAAATTTAGTCAATTTGTAGTTGCGAAAATCAATCGCTAAAAAGTTCGTAAATTATGCGTAAGTAACTAATTAGATTTCCTGTATCAACCTCTTGGCATCTATAATTTAAGTGTTCACACTAATCCGATTGTTCAACCGTGGGGCCCGTCTTCCCGCCTCTCCAACGGGAAGATTGTACTAGTTTTTAGTAATATGTACTTAGACTGCCATCTAAGCAAGGAACGGTTCTTTCCTAAGTATCGATACCCATAATTACTATACGGCTATGTAGCTAATAGTGTGTAAGTCTAAGTCCAAAAAGTCGTTGGGCGTCAAGTAGTTTTGTTTAAAAGAGATATAATCGTCCGTCACTTAAGATCGTGTTATAGTTCCATCAAGGGTTGGTACGTATACAAGCATCAATGATTAGTCTAGTTCAAAAGAGAGCGAGCCAATAAGTTCAAGTAGAGCAAAATGTTTTACGCATAAGAGTTCAAATAGTTCGTACAAAATAGTTCCAAAGTCCAATAAGTTCCAAGTCAAAATAAGTTCCATGTCAAAATAAGTTCAATAAGTTTCAAAAGTCAAAATAGTTCAATAAGCTCAAAAGTCAAAGTTCAACAAGTTCAGAAGTCAAAGTTCGATAATTTGCAATATGGTTCATAAAGTTTTCAAGTACAAATAATCTTATGTTTCCCCCAAAATTCATGTAAAATATATAAGATAAGGGGTTGTAACTCACGGATTGCGAAGAACGAGAACTCGAAAACTCGGTCGGAATATGAAAGCCGGGAATCACGGATTGCCTAATATTACCAAGATAGTTTAATTAGTTGTTATATTATTATGTTCTTATATAATAATATAGACCAAGTTTTATTAAACTTTAAGTGTCAAGGTTAAGTAAAGTTAAAATAGTCCGGAAAGGTAATTGTCACGTTTTTGTCCAAAAGTCCGATTTAACGTTTTTGGTTATTATGTCTTAAGTGTTTTTGCTCGCTGAAGTGATTTACAATTTCTAAGGAGATTTGGGCAGCGCTTCCGCGCCCAAATCTCATGCCCAAAAATTGTACCATCACTTCCGCTCACAAATCACCTAAAACGCAATATCACATGTAATATAGTTCAATATAGTCCAAATAGTCCAATGTAAGTCACCATTATTATTAGTTTTACTCATCTCAGTCCAAGGATATTATTCATAAAAGTCCAGAATGTGTGTACAAGTTTTAGACAACCAAAACGACGATTTTCGGGAGGAACAGCAGCCCGGTGCGCGGCACCTGTCAGGGGGTGCTGCGCACCTCCTTGCTGTTCTTCCCCATTTTGTGATTTCTTTGCTAAAAACGTTTTTTCACCCATAGATTTCGACATGCAACCGGTTTAAACTTATTAAAACATCTTTTTAACAGTTTATAAAGCACTTTTTGTTACAAAACCGTGGATCTAAAGGTTATTTCGGTTAAAAACGTTTTTGACCATAAAAAGTCATAGATTTGTATAAAAACACATTTTTAACCGTTAGATCTTACATGCAATTGATTTTTTGTATAAAAACAGTAAAAAGGAAGAAATCTACCGAAGGAAAAGCTCGGATGATGAGTTTTGGTCGGATTTATGCTCCAAAAACCTTTACAAAACTAGTCCTTTTTCAAAATAACGACACCCCCTTGCTTCTCTAGATGATTGGGACTATTTGTATGGATTAAAATGGTGTTTATGTTGCTGGAAATCACTGGAACAAGTGGGTTCTAGAGAGAAAGTTTGAGAGAAAATGGGGTGTAGGTGTTTTGTGTGTGTGTTTTTGTAATATGTAAAAATGAAAATGAAAATGAAATAAAGACCATAATGAAAAGGGGTGTTGGGCAGGTCATTTTGGCAGTAAACAAGTGGGAGACTCGAGATTGATTGGTGGAGTTGTAACAAAAACGAGGCAGGGACTGAAAATGTAAATATTTTGAATTCCGGCACTAGGTGCTGCGCACCAAAGCAGTAGGTGCTGCGCACCTAGCCCAAATTAAGTGTTTTTCTGATTTTTCGTTTTTACGTTTTTGCTTCGTTGGACCTTTTCGTTAATTGAAAGTTCTTAAGTATGATTTGTTATGAACTTAGGAAAGTTCATTATATGTTTTCTTGGTATTAGGACTTATAAAATTGATTCCGGAAGTTATTCCGACACTGGTTCCGACAAGAACAGACTCAACAGTTACGAACTAGAACAAGACGAACACGATAAAAGAGTAATTAATGTTTTGAACCGATATAGTAATTGAACAAGTACCTGAATTCTAGACGGTTGTCACATATGATTCTATAACTTAGATTATACTTGCACGGCAAGTTGGTCTTCCGTGTCTTGACTTCTTCCGTATCTTGACTTTGCCCGTAGTAACTTCAATACTACCGTAGTAACTTCACCAGCCGTAGTAACTTGTTGGACAGCCGTACTAACTTTTTCTTCCGTAGTAACTCTTAATATCTTCCGTATTAATACTTTAAGTTACTATTCTTGTTTGTTAGGTTTATTGTTTATGGTTAAACGATATTGACTATGTTATAACCCAACATGACGTCTTCCGTACCCTTCAAAAATGATTATTTCATATTATCAAATATTTGTAGGTTCGTATTATGCAAAATCACGTACAACTAAAAAGTAAATCAAATTATGCGAAAAATGACGTCATCCTTCGTCTTTGAAATTAATTATTTCTTTTACCCTAAAATTGTAGGTTCCAATATTTTAAAGTTACCTTCAACTAAAGAAAACATGTCCAATTATACGTTAAATGACGTCATCGTTCGTGTTATTGTTAAAAGAACCAACATGACGTCACTCTTCATCTTTAAAAATAATTATTCATGTTCCCGAATATTTGAATGTTCATATTACGCCAAAGTTACCTTCAACATAAAAAAAAATAATCAAATTATGCGAAATATGATGTCATCTTTCACATTATCAATATCTGAACGAAAATGATGTCTTCTTTCCTCTTTGACATTAATTGTTTCTTTTACCATAAATTTGTAGGATACAATTTCGCCAAGTTAACTTCAACTAAAGAAAAATAAGTCAATTTATGCGAAAACGTACGTCACCGTTCGAATAATGACCTCATCCTTAGCACCATCATTATCCGGGCAAAAATGACGTCATCCTTTGTCTTTGAAATTGATTATTTCCTTTACCTTGAATTTGTGGTTTCTAATTTGGAAAAGTTACCTTCAACTAAAGAAGAAGAAAAGAGTCAAATGATGCGAAAAATGGCGTCATCGTTCGTATTATTGTTATAAGAACAAAAATGACGTCATCCTTTTTCTTTAAAATTGATTATTTCATATTCCCTAAAATTTGAAGGTTCATATTATGCGAAAGTTACATTCAAAATAAAATACTCAAATTATGCGAAAATGACGTCATCTTTCCTCCTTGAAATTAAATGTTTCGTTTACCCTATATTTGAAGGATACCATTTTCTAGTGTTACGTTCAACTAAAAAAAATAAGTCAAATTATACGGAAAGTGACGTGATCATTCGCATAAATCGTTATTAGAACAAAAAGGAAATCATATTTTCTCTTTAAAACTGATTATTTCATATTTTATTTGTGGGTTTGATTACGCTAAGTCTCCTTCAACTAAAAAATAAATTAAATTATTCAAGAAATGACGTCATTCTTAGCATTATCATTATCCGAACGAAAATGACGTCATCTTTTCTATTTGAAATTGATTATTCTTTTACCCTTGATTTGTAGTTTCCAATTTTGAAAAGTTACCTTCAACTTAACAAAAAAAAGTAAAATTGAGCGAAAATGACGTCATATTTTCATTATCATTATCCGAACGAAAATGAAGTCATCTTTTCTTTTTAAAACTCATTATTTCATATTATCAAATATTTGTAGGTTTGTATTTGTGACAACCGTCAAATTCAGGTACTTGTTCAATTATTTATCGGTTCGAAATGTTAGTTACTCCTTTATCGCGTTCGATTTATTCTAGTTCGTAACTTTTGAGTCTGTACTTTGTCGGAACTAGTGTCGGAATAACTTCCGGAATCAAATTATAAGTCCTAATACCAAGAAAACACCTATTGAACTTTCCTAAGTTCATAACTAATCATACTTAAGAACTTACAATTAACAAAAAGGTCCAACGAAGCGAAAAACGTAAAAACGAAAAATATGATAAGGCTGAAAATCACCCGGTGCGCAGCACCTCACGCCAGAATTCAAAAATAATTACAATTTTAGTCCCTGCCTCGTTTTTACACATCCACCACCCAAACAACCAATCAAAATCGATTCTAGGACTGCCATTACTGATTTCTCAGTTTCCCAAGGTTGAATTTACTACACTCCAACTAATTTTCTTTTCATTTTTCATTTGGAAAATTGAAAACACACACACATACCCTCTTTTCTCTCTCAATTTTCTCACAAGAAATCCACCATTCCAGTGATTTCCAGAAACATTTCACCATAAAAATCCATCATTTGTCCATACAAATCGTTCCTTTCATCAAGAGAAGCAAGGGGGTGTCGTTTTTATCAAAAAGGACTAGTCTCGTAAAGATTTTTGGAGCATAAATCCGACCAAAACTCATCATCCGAGCTTTTCCTTCTGTAGATTTCTTTATTTTTACTATTCTTATACAAATATTCAATTGCATGTAAGATCTAACGGTTGAAAATGTATTTTTACATAAATCTATGACTTTTTATGGTCAAAAACGTTTTTAATCGAGATACTCATTAGATCCACGAATCTGTGAATAAAAACACTTTAGAAACTGTTAAAATGATGTTTTAAAAGATATCTACAGGTTGCATGTCTAAATCTTTAAGTCACAAAACGTTTTTAGCAAGAAAAACACAAAACGGGAATGAGACAGCAGCTAGGTGCGCAGCACCTGTGCCCAGGTGCGCAGCACCGAGCTGCTGTTCTCCCAAAAATCGTCGTTTTGTCCGTTTAAAAATTATATATACGTTCTGGACTTGTTCTAACCTTATTGTGGGACTGAGACAAATAAAAATAAGTATAATGGTGACTTATATTGGACTATTTGAACTATAATGAGCTATAATATAAATGATATCGTGTTTTAGGTGATTTGTGAGCGGAAGTGATGGTACAATTTTTGGGCATGAAATTTGGGCGCGGAAGCGCTGCCCAAATTTCCTTAGAAATTGTAAATCACTTCAGCGAGCAAAAGCACTTAAAATATAATAATCAAAAACGTTAAATCGGACTTTTGGACAAAAATGTGACAATTATCTTTTCGGACTATTTTTGACTATACTTAACCTTGACACTTAAAGTTTAATAAAGTTTTATCTATGTTATTATATAAGAACATAATAATATAACAACTCATTAAACTACCTTGGTATTATAGGCAATCCGTGATTCCCGGCTTACATATTCCGACCGAGTTTCCAAGTTCTCGTTCTCTTCGCAATCCGTGAGTTACAACCCTTGTTTTATATATTTTACATAAATTTTGGGGGAAACATAAGATTAATTGCATTTAAAGACTTTATGAAACAAATTGTAATATATCGAACTTTGACTTTTGACTTATTAAACTTTGACTTTTGACTTATTAAACTTTGACTTTTGAACTTATAAATTATTTGATTTTTGGATCGTACGTAAACTTATTTTGACTTATTTTGGACGTACTTGGACTTATTTGAACGACTATTTGAACTCTTATGCGTAAATTATTTGACTTTACTTAGACTTATTGGTCGCTCTCTTTTGACTAAACTGATTATTGATGCTTGTATACGTACCAACCCTTGATGTAACTATAACACGATCTTAAGTGATGGACGTACGACTCTCTCGCTTTTAAAAATGAAATTACTTAGTGCCCGACTACTTTAGACTTAGACTTTCACACTATTAACTACTTAGCCGTATAGTAATTATGGGTATCGATACTTAGGAAAGAACCGTTCCTTGCTTAGATGGCAGTCTAAGTACATATTACTAAGTTCTGAATAACTTTCCGTTTGAGAGGCGGGAAGTTGGGGCCGTTCACGGTTGGATAATCGGATTAGTGTGAACACTTAAGTTATAGATGCCAAGAGGTTGATACAAGAAAATCTAATTAGTTACTTACGCATAAACTTATAACTTTTTAGCGATTGATATACGCTCTACTGTTTGACTAAATTTGACTATATTTGGTCTTTACAAACTTAGGGCACCAGTCCGCCCATTACTTGGACTTTAAAGTATATATAAACTAAGCGACTTTTCTCCGCTAATCTCCTTCTTGGAAATTTCTACTTTTATATACTTTACTTACATTTTTGGTCGACTATTTAAACTGTAACTCACTCACTACTTTCGTAGTTGACACTTTATCTTATGTTTCAGGAAATTAGTGTAAGCATGACGTGCATGGCATGGACGGGTCGAGGCGGTCACGTGAGAACCTCATTGGGAAAAGACTTGGCCATTTGTTTTGGGAATTTTTAATGAAACTTTTTAATTGTATCAATGTACTAAATTATCGTGTCCTGGTCGTTCGAATGGATTTGTAAACACTTTTACTTTTAATTAATGACTTAATTACCGTTATGTTTTATATGACCTGTGTAAAGATTTTCCAGCTCTTCACATTCTGTGTTTCCGCTTTAGCGGGGTGTGACAGACTTGGTATCAGAGCACAGGTTATAGAGAAAAACGGTTTTAAAAATTTTCAAAAGTTTTCGAAACCAAACAATAACCAAGACTTTTCGGAAAATCATTTAAGGGTCTAAACTTTAGAAAATTAATTTCGTTGTTTGCATGTTTATAATTTAACTACGCATGGCCTGATCACCCATGCCTAGTTCAATATGGATTATGCAAGGACGGAACGTAATTACTATTGTTAACGGTTTTGAGTCAAAATTTCGGGTACTGTCTTTTCCCGATTCTCACGCGACTGACCCGTACATGCATTTCATTACACATTTCCTTTATCATTTCTTTGTGTCTTCTAGTACTCACGAAACTCATTGTTCACAGATTCGTCATGTCTCACTCTTCGCGATCGCTTTCACCGTCACACTCCCAGTCTCGCTCCTTACCTAGAGCCGCGTCGCCTTCCGAGGGCCGTACCGCTTCAGAAAGCCAACGACACCAGACCACTGATCCTACGGAGGACACCTCCATGGCTATTTCGAGCAGCATCGGGTCCAGCCCGAGGGTTGTGCTACCGCCCCCTCCTCCGGTACCCGTTGCCGCCACCCTTCACTACCGAGGCCCACGTACCAGGTTGAACGCGCGAAAGCAGGTCATCCTCCCGGGCCGTCTGCCAGACAGGATGGCTGCCCGCCAGGAGGGACCGTCCCAGCCTGCCCCATCACACCTGCCCTTTGGTCACCCTCCGGAGGTTCCACGGAACCCTATCATGGACCACTACTCATGGGAAAGACAGTTCGAGCGCGAAGAAATGCAGCGCGCCAGAGACGCTGAGGCCGCGAGGCAGAGGATGCCTCCTACCCTTCAACCTCCCCCACCGGCCGCATTCCTCCATTTGCACCGTGAAGTGCGGGGATTGGCTTAGGAGACCCAGAACCAGGGACACCTCATCAGTGAGGTTACCGACTCCGCAGAACGGTTGTCGGAGCAGGCGTTGCGATTCATCGCATCGACCCGAGCTACGGCCCGCACTGTGCAGCGCCTCATTGGTATGTGCCTGGTGATGGGCACGTTGATCGTGGTTATGGCAGCGAAGATGTTTCTGGATAGGCGCCATTAGTTGTTTCTTCATTGTATTGTACCTAGTCTGGTCGTAATTTTCTCCTTGTACACGACATAGACTTTATTATTCTTCCCTTATGTATTGTGACAATATTTTCTCAGGTCAGTACCTGTACCAACTTTATTATCATTTATGAAATTCCTGTCTTTTACCTTTGTGCTTGTCATATTTTGTGAATCTTGTGCTTGTTATGATCATTATAATTCTATCTCTTGAATTCTAATCTTGCGTGTACTACTTGATCAGTCATTTTAATCTCGTGCTATAACTACCTATGGTCACTTAAATTATATTCTTATCACATTCCATTCGTGCGTTCTAAATTAAATCTGTTCTTCTGATTGTAGAGTCATGGCTCCTCGCACTAATGCTAGCATCATTGCTGAGCAAGTTGCTGAACAGCTGAACGCGGCTACGCCCAACATGATCGCTCAGATCACCGCTGGAATCAACGCCAACGTCAACAATCACCATCAGCAGCAGCAACAGCAACAACAACAGCAGAACAATCAAAACCAGAACCAGAACCAGCACCAACACCCGAACCCTCCTCCGTGCAACTACAAGAGCTTTATGGCATGCAAGCCTAAAGAATTCCACGGCACAACTGGTGCTGTAGGGTTGGTCCAGTGGTTCGAGAGCATCGAATCGGTCTTACACATCAGCCAATGTGCTGAGGCGAACAAGGTGGAGTACGCGTCCTGCGTGTTCCATGGTCGAGCTCTGTCATGGTGGAACACTGTAGTCTAAACCCGAGGACGAGACAATGCCTATGCCCTTCCCTAGAACACCTTCAAGAACTTGCTTATCGAAGAATACTGCCCGAGAGGGGAAATTAAGAAGCTCGAGGCTGAGCTGTGGGACCACAAGATGGCCGGGAATGATATTGAGAAATACACTACCCGGTTCCACGAACTCGCCCGACTGGTTCCAAGGTTGGTAACCCCTGAGGAGAACCGGATCGACCTGTACATCTCTGGTCTAGTTCCGGAAATCCGAGGTATGGTCATGGCAGCAGAGCCTCAGACCCTCCAGAGTGCAATCATCCTGGCCCATCGTCTTACCAGCAACCTCCTCACCGCCCCCGGATCCTCCACAAAGGAGTCAGGTGAGAAGAGAAAGGCCGAGTCCACCCCGAGAAGAAGTGACCGCAACAAGAAGAGGACCCGAAATTATGCCCTGACCGCTTCACCTGCACCTGCACCGCCAGCTAAATCTGGGTCTTACACCGGGCCACACCCAAAGTGCAACAAGTGTAACCTCCATCATATCGGGAACTGCCCCTTATGCCTCAAGTGCCAAAAGACGGGACACTTTGCCAAGTACTGCCCTGACAAGACAACTGCTCCAGCCCCGAAACGGTCCTGCTATGAGTGTGGAAGCGACCAGCATCTCCGCAATACCTGCCCTAAGCTCAATCGGACTCCACAGAATCAAGGAGGGCAAGGTAGGGGTCGCGCTTTCGGACTAACGGCTGAGGAAGCACGTCAGGACCCCAACGCAGTTACTGGTACGTTTTCCCTCAACAATCATTCTGCTTACGTATTATTCGACTCAGGAGCCGAAAGAAGTTTCATTTTGTCACACCTCGCTATAGCGGAAACACGGAATGTGAGAGCTGGAATTCCATTACACTGTCATAAGCAAATATAAACGATTCAAGTCATTTCGATTAAAAATTAAATTGTTCAAGATTCAACAACCAAGCAGTTCACGAGTTTAAAATAAAGTACAAGTACAAATGTTCCAAAACAAATTCCCAATATATAAAGGTCTTTCCCAATAAGCGCCTCACGTGACCATATCAACCTTCCTTTGCCATGCATTCCGAACACTTACATTAATTTCCTGAAACATAAGATAAAGTGTCAACTACATAAAGTAGTGAGTGAGTTACAGTTTAGAGTTTCGAGAGAAGTTTCCAAAAATAGAAAGTTGCCAAAAATAGTAAGTTGCCAAAAATAGTAAGTTGCCAAAAATAGTAAGTTGCAAACATATATTGACGTCATGAGTATTGAACGAGTCGACGTTTGAACATATATGTAAATAGTAAAAGTTTGTGTGTACGCAAGTAAATTTAATAAAAATAAACGCGTAAAGTAAAGTTGTAGCAGAATCCAGGCGCTAAAAGTGTGTATATGCGTATGGGATATGTGTTTAACTAAATAGTACTTGTATCAATCTCTTGGCATTATATAAGTAGTAAGTATACACTAAGCCGGTTGTATGGTCCTGATCTAGCCCAAAAGTGTTTAATTGAGTGACATCTGAGTGGTAGTAATATGTACTTGGGACGCTAACCCTTAGTAAGGAGTGACCGCTCCTAAGTATCGATACCCATATGACTAACGGCTAATGCTAATAGTGTATAAAGTTTCCAATACCAAAACGGGCAATTGTTCAAAGTTCCAAAAGTTTCCAAGTTCCTTACGGGCTTATATATTCATCAAGGATTGGTCGCTAACAAGTGTCCTAAATTTAGTTAACCCACTAAGGCAATAACACAAATACGCATAATAGTTGTAAGTTCCAAGTTTGTACAAGTTCCACAGTTCCAAAGTTTAAAATGTTTCAAAGTTTAAACAAGTTTCCAATAGTTGCAAAGTTTCACGAGTTTGAAAGTATCAAGTTTCCAACGTTTGAACAAGTTTCCAAAAGTTTCAAGTAGTTCGCAAATAGTGTTATAAGTTACAAAGCATGATCTCATGTTTCCCCCAAATAATGTTTAAATGTACAAAAAAGTAAAACAAGTGGGGTTGTAACTCACGGTTTGCGGAGATAGAGATATGAACTAGCACAAAGAGAGCGGAACGCGTCGGGAATCACAAACGACCTAGAACACCGGAAAGTTGTATAAGTTTTATTGAGTTATGTTAAGTTTCAATTCAACATTTTTAAGTCTCAATTTATCATACTTAGATTCTGTCCCAAAAGGTTTATTACGGAAAGTTTGTATGTTCGTGTACGTCTTATAGTCCGATAAGTCCAAATATGTTCAAAAGTGTCAAAGTTCCAAGTTAAAGTGTATAAGTCTCGAAGTTATTAAGTTCCTGAATTTGAAATGTTATTTATGGTGAAAATTGGGCAGCGCTTCCGCGTTATAAATTTTATGTCCATTTTCAAAACACTTTCCCGCTTTAATATTCACAATATAACGTTTTAAGCAATAATACTCAAGTTTCAAGTCCAAAAAGCTTTTCCAACAATATAATATGTCAAAACAGTAGCTTATTAACATGTATATAATCTGTGATAATTTATTTCAGCTTAAAATCGCGTTTACGACCTTTAAAACGACAAAAATGGAGGACAGTGGCATTCTGGCGGCGGCTGAAGGAAGTCAGGCGCCGGCTGAAATCCTTCAGCCGCCGGCCAAAAGGCTCCGGCCAGTTTCAAAGTTGCTCTATTTTTCGTTTTTAAGCTTATTGAACGGTTAGATTTTACATGCAAACTGATATAACATAAACTTCTGTATTTTTGAAGTAAAAACACTATTTTCTTTTAGATTTACATGTAAAATATATAGATCCAACATAAAAACTCGTTTTTAGTCAAGAAAACGTTTTGAAAGTTTATGAAAACATATTTTCAGGTTATGGATCGAACATGCAAGTGAAGATAAGTATAAAAATAGTAAAAAGAGAGTGTTATACCGAAGAGAATAAAGATGTGATGGTTTGAACAAGATTTAGCTCCAAAAACGTCTTGGAAACCCGATTTAAACCTTTTCCTTTTAATACCCTTAACTCCTAGAACGATTTTTGTGGATTAGATGGTTGATATAATGATGTTTATGGACTGACTTTTGAAGAAATATTTCTGTTTTGTGTTTGTGTTCTTGAGAGAGTGAGAGAGCAAAGAGAGAGTATGTGTGTGTTTTGTGTTTTTGATTCAAAATGAAAGTGATAGAGGTTAAGGGGGGGTGTTTTCTGGCCTAGGGAAGCAAAATGCAGTTAAAGTTGCCCAATACTCGAGTTAAAACGTTGCCCAATCGAAGAGCATGCAATAATGAGTCACCATCTAGCTGGACAGCCGGGATCAGCCGCCGGCTGGCTATATTCAGCCGCCGACTGGATCCTAAAATCCAGCTTTTTGACGTTTTGTGTTTTCCGTTAATTAGTTAGGGACCAGAATCATTTTAGTCACCGTTAAGAACTTAGTCAAGTCCTTGAATTGTTTATTTGGTGTTAGGAATTATATTTTTTTGATTCCAACATTTGTTCCGACAAATTAAAGTACAATAGAATGAACCCGAACAATATGAGCACGGTAAAAGTAACTAGAGGTTTGAACCGATTAAGTAACTGAGAATCACCTGAAATTTAGACGGTTGTCACATCATCCCCGGGTTGAAAGAAATTTCGTCCCGAAATTTGACTCGTCACATCAGGTAGAAGTATCTTTGAACAAGTGAGGATACCTTTGACGTATCTGGTCTTCACGTTCCCATGTGAATTCATGACCACGTCGGGAGTTCCAACGAACTTTGACGATAGGAACACGGCTTTGTCTGAGTTTCTTGACCTCTCGGTCTACAACTTCAAGCGGTTCCTCGATGAAGTTGAGCTTGTTGTCGATCTTGACCTCGTCGAGCGGGATGACGATGGTCTCATCAGACAGGCACTTTTTCAAATGTGAGACATGGAACACGTTATGAACATTGGAAAGAACAGGCGGGAGTTGGAGTCGGTAGGCCACTGGACCAATACGCTCGATGACTTCAAACGGTCCGGTGTACCTCGGGCTTAGCTTACCGCGTTTCCCGAAGCGAACTACCCCTTTCCATGGCGATACTTTGAGAAGTACACGGTCGCCGACCTGGAACTCGAGGGGTTTTCTTCGGTTATCGGCGTAGCTCTTTTGCCGAGTACGGGACGTCTTCAGTCGCTCCCTGATGGTGGTGATCTTGTCGATGGTTTCTTGAACAATGTCGAGCCTCGTAAGCTGTCGATCACCCGCCTCTAGCCAACAAAGCGGCGATCGGCACTTACGTCCATATAAGGCCTCGAACGGGGCACACTTAATGCTAGCGTGGTAGCTGTTGTTGTACGAAAACTCGACTAATGGAAGATGAGTATCTCAACTTCCTCCAAAGTCGACTACACACGCTCTAAGCATATCCTCAAGCGTTTGAATCGTCCTTTCGCTTTGACCATCGGTCTGAGGGTGGTAAGCTGTGCTAAGGTCTAGTCGCGTTCCGAGGGATTTCTGAAGTGCGTTCCAAAAGCGAGACGTGAACCAACTATCTCTGTCAGAAATGATTGAGAGAGGTGTACCGTGGCGAGAGATGATCTCGTTGATGTAGATTTGTGCGAGCTTCTCCATCGAGTGGGTCTCTCGTATAGGCAAAAAGTGAGCAGACTTAGTCAAACGGTCCACAATTACCCAAATTGTGTCGTTACCCTTTGCCGTCCGGGGTAACTTGGTGATGAAATCCATGGAAATTTGCTCCCATTTCCACATAAGGATTTCCGGTTGCTGCAAAAGACCTGAAGGTTTTTGATATTCCGCCTTGACCTTGGAGCAAGTGAGGCACTTGGCTACATACAAGGCGATATCCTTCTTCATGCCTGGCAACCAATAATACTCCTTAAGATCCTTGTACAATTTGTCTGAACCGGGGTGGATAGAGTATCGGGAACGGTGGCCTTCATCCAGAATTAACTTACGAAGATCCTCGGATTTCGGAATCCATGCTCGGCCCTTGAAGTAATGAATTCCATCGGATTTGATTTCGAACTCCTGCTCATGATTGTGTAAGGTCTCTCCCTTCAAGTTCTCAGGCTTCAACGCTTCTCGCTGAACCTCGGCGATTTGCGTTTGAAGGTTAGTCTGAATCTGGATACCTAATGCTCTAACTCGAGATGGTTTCACCCTTTCCTTCCGGCTAAGGGCGTCTGCTACTACGTTTGCTTTACCCGGGTGGTATTTGATCTCGCAATCGTAGTCACTCAGCAGTTCGATCCATCTCCTCTGTCTCATGTTGAGCATTTTCTGATCTAGGATGTGTTGAAGACTCTTGTGAT